>OX387926.1:11864793-13064793 GCA_947578465.1 Thera obeliscata
TGACTGGCCTCTCAGCTCAGTTGGTAGTAGCTCTGCCTTCTGCGCCGCAGGTCGTGGGTGCAATCCCCACCGAGAACAAATATTTATGGTGAACGCAGATGTTTGTTCTCTGTCTGGGTGTTGTATTATATTCTAAGTATGTATTTACAAAAAAAAAATGTATGTATGTATTATATCAGCTATCTCGTTCCCATAGTACAAGCTCTGCTTAATTTGGGGCTAGATAGTGTTGTGTGAATTGTCCAAAATATTTATTATTTATTATTATTAATATTCGTTGGATTAGAAACTATTTATATTTCTAATCATACTTCCAATTTATTATAAATTCCAATATTATAAACGCGAATGTTTGTAAGTATAGATGGATGTTTGTTACTCTTTAACTTAAAAACTACAGAATAGATTTTAATGAAACTTTACAATAATATAGCTTATACATTCAGAATAACACATAGGTTACAATTTATAAAGATATTGCAACGGAGAACGGATGTCAGTAACGGGAATGGGGCGAGTAAAACCGCGGGCGGCAGCTAGTTATATTACCTAAACATTTCAGAGAACATGGCTAAAGGTTGATACTAGATACCCCTCAGTCTCCTGTTGTGAGTAGGAGTTCCGTCCAAACTGGACGGAATTGATGGAAATGGGTGGTTGTTGGAGGCAAAAGTTTCGAAATCTATGTCTATCCTTTTTTAACACGTAGGGACTTTTATATGTCTATCCTTTTCTATGACATAAGGGTATTTCGAAAAATTTTTTTTTTTTAAATATGGAATGCTCCTAAACGTTCTAGAATGTTCTTTGACATGCTGGTATATAAGTATTATATCTGGTTCCCATATAGTACCAGTTCTGATTTGGGGGTAGATAGTGTTGTGTGGATTGTCCACAAAATGTATTTATTATTATAATGTTTTGTATACGTTTCAGTTCTAAAAGAAAATTTTCCTGCCCCAGTAAGCACAACCAATAGAGAAAAATCCGAAAATAGTTCTAATAAGGTTGCGAATAAAAAACAGAAAGTCATCAAACACGGTAAGAATAAACAATCGTTCCTATAATGATACAGTCAACTGCATTAGAATGTATGGTGAAATTAGTCGCCTTATTTAGTGTCGCAGCATTTAATTTAGTTTTTTACTTTTGATTTTGTATTATTGCATATGTCTCACTAGGTGAAGTGGCACCACACTGGAACTTCACTGCTATGTTTTTTTTATCTTCAAAAGGATCATATAAAAAACGGTAGGAACAAAGCTGTAGTTTGTTGCCTGTTCTTCTAGGCTTGGTCGCGTGGAACTGGAACTCACCTAGCTTTAAGACCAACAAAGTGATTCTTGCAATCCTACTGAATATACATCTTTTATTTTGATTTTAAAAATTTACGAGTATTATATCAACCTTCTGGTTCCCATAGTACAAGCTCTGCTTAGCTTGGGGCTAGAGTGCTGTGTGGTCTGTCCGCATTATTATTTTTTTATATTTTAATGGATTTACTGGGCAATTACATTTTTTATTGATTTCAAATCGATATTATAGTTCTCAATGCTATTAGTTTGTCAGATGCTATTTATTTTGTGTTTCATAATTACCTCTCTCTCACTTTCATGTCAACAAATAGAGATGGCAATAGATATATGGGTCTGCTGAGCTAAGATTATAAGACCTTTATGAATATTAAGGTTAAATCATAAATTGTTAAACATTTTTTCTAGATTTTAACCCAAAACCGAAGAAAAAAGGGAAAAAGTCTAAACGTGTCTCAGTGGATGATTTCAAGACCTTTATGAATATTTTAAATCATAAATCGTTAAATATTTTTTCTAGATTTTAACCCAAAACCGAAGAAGAAAGGGAAAAAGTCTAAACATGTCTCAGTGGAGGATTTCGAATTACAAAATTCAGAATTCGAGGCACAAACAGAACGTTGGGTTGAAACAGTGCTGAATGAAGCAAAGAACAATGATGATGAGGAGTAAGTTGTGTCACTTAAATTTGACTGGCCGCTCAGCTCAGTTGGTAGTAGCTCTGCCTTCTGAGCCGTGGGTCGTGGGTTCGATCCCCACCGATAACAAATACTTTCGTGTGGTTAACATAGATGTTTGTTCTCTGTCTGGGTGTTATATTGTATTCTTAGTATGTATTTACAAATAAAATTTACATAAGTTATGCTTACATACTCAGTGGAAGCATAACAATTCGCTTTCTAATATATCAAATTTTTAACTGACTTTAAAGAAAAAAAAGGAAATTTTCTATTCGGTGTTTTTATGTTTGTTTCTTAACGTCCTCATTTCTGTGCTTTCTGTTTTTATATGAATAATTCAGACCAACGCAAATTGGTCCTATATAAATTTGAAAATTTGCTTATTCCGTGGCCACTGTCTATAAAACTAAAAGAGCACCAATTCACCGCCCATACAGTATTAATTAATTATACACTAACTTCTTTTTATCGTATCACTGATTCTTTCGAACCAAGTGTGGTGAAGGGATTTTAAGTGCGCCTCAAAGAGGCTCCTTTTATACACACGAACTATAATATTGACTTTTACTACAATATAATATTGTAACAAACTTCTGTTCAATAACAAAAAATCCTTTAACTTCACAGTAACTTTCATCAAGAAGTCTCTACTTCTGGAAGTAGCGGGATGCCAACAAGGACTTACCACGGTCCGTCCGTCGTAGTCCAACGAGAGCCGTCACTTCTAACAGACCAATCACTATCGCTAAAAAAGGACTACAAAATAGGCGGTATCACCATAAAAACCGAAGAAACTCTGGACGAATCTGGCATAGCCACTGTCGTACTACTCGGGGTCGAGAAAGGCTACGAGACAAGTGAAGTAATTAATGAACTGTCTAAATTAAAAAGCTCTGTAACTCTAGAACAAGAACAGCATTCACTAGATGATGATAAACAAATTGGAGATGTAAGGAATGTATTGAAACTTCCGAAGAGAGTTTCCATGCCAGTCGATCCTTATCAGGCAAAGTTAAGATGCGAGAAAAGACATGACCCACTGCCAGAATATAAAGCTGAAGGCTTGATAAAGGTGCGTATTTTCTATAATAGCGAATAACTATAAGTACAACTCTTTAAATAGCTTATCTAACTACCCTCATTCATAATGGTCCTATAGCAGATTTAGATTTATTGATTGCCAACATGCACATACATTATTTATTTACATAGCTTAGGTATATAGTAGCTATTAGGTGAGTACTTAATTGTAAGTACCCTGTAGGGTGCTGCAAGTAAGTCCACTACTTATAATATGTAGTTATGTATGATTCACATTGCAAAAATAAGATAGTGTTTAGACATCTTCTACGACATGACAGCTACATAAAGAACATCATTGAAGGAAAACGGGGAAGCTAAAAGAAAAGGTCGCTGTCATGTCCTCTCGTAGAGAGTATTATATTCCTTGGTAATGTCGTATAAGGAAGTCAAGGCGGCCGCATTCGAAAGACTTAATTAGAGAAAACTGCATCAAAACCCCAAAGAGAGCTGGGCTCTTAAATTTAGGAAGAGGAGGATACAATTAGGCAGATGATGAGTCAAAAGTACACAATAACTAGGAGTAATTTAGCAGACATCTCTGCCAGCCTCTCTGCGCAGCCATCTCTGTTTGTTGACGTGAAAGTGACAGTGAAAAGAGATAACGAGCTGCTAAAATGTGTCAGGTAATATGAATTAGGGGGCTAGTATCTCAGCTCATTATAAATGGACTGTAAATTGTTTATGAGTTGATTGGTAAAGTTCTATAAACCGAAATTGCTACCACTGCGGGACCAACCAAACAGACGGGAACCAAAACTTTGTTGATAATCTTGTGGCTAGCAATGTTTTATAACTTATAACTTTTAACTTTCAAAAATAATGAAATGAGTGAGTGAGATATGAAGTGAAATGAAAAAAGTTTATTGAATAAACACTAACAACCAAAATACAAACAGAGTACTTGTACTTATAGGAAGGTTTGAGACCCGGAACACAATGTAGGTAAATGTAAAATATAAAAATTGTTTAGCTACTAGTACTAAAAGTTGGCTAGACATAATGTCGCTTCGCGTAAAAAGAACCACCAAATAAGTGCCGGTTTTACATGCGCTAACACACGCCCTCTGCCTTCTTCCAGCGTTTTTTACGAGACGCGTCAGTGTTTCAATCTAGATCTTTATTTTCAGGTAGGCGATACTTTCTCCTCCATTGTAGACTTTGCTCGCTACGCGTCCGAGCATGCGTTGAAATGGATGTTCTACTATCAAATCCACGACAGCCGTAACGTGAAGACCTCTGACAAATATAACTGCAAAAAAAAGACTTGGTATAATTTTTCCTGCCGATTTAATAAAGGGAAATACAAAAGCCAGAGTACGGGGGTGAGGAAAGTAAAGTAAGCATTATTTTTTAATTTATTATTTTTCTTATTGACTGACTAGCCTCTTAGCTCAGTTGGTAGTAGCTCTGGCTTCTGCGCCGTAGGTCGTGGGTTCGATCCCCACCAAGAACAATTTGTGTGGTGAACGCAGATGTTTGTTCTCTGTCAGGGTGTAATATTGTATTCTAAGTATGTTTTTACAAAAAAATATATATATAAGTAGTATATCAGCTATGTATCTGGTTCCCTTAGTACAAGCTCTGCTTAGTTTGGAGCCAGATAGTGTTGTGTGGATTGTCTAAAATATTATTTTATAGTCAGTCTCTCAACGCGCTTAAATCAGCATCGGAAATCGATTTACATAATGAAATAATGGAACACTAATCAATCTATACTAATATGTATGAAAAATGTAAGTACACAATGCTAGTGCTCTCAAACGGGAAAGGAAAACATCGTTAGGAAACCCACGGCTTAGTCAGCTCCGCACGTATTGACCATGTCTTTCCTCTGGATTAGACCGACTAAGCTGTCAGGATGGTATAAGTGCTGGGAAAGCTTATTCCATCTAAAATCCTGTCCCAGGCAATAAGTAAACACCAGTTGCCCCCGACGTTATCTTAACCATCTTCAATAGTTGCAAAGTCCTTTGTTTGTACCCTTGATTAACACATCATCATCAGCCTGAAGAGGTCCACTGCTGGACATAAGCGGCACAGTAACGGTAGGAACCAAGCCGTAGTCTGTTGCCTGTTCTTCTAGGCTTGGTCGCGTGGAACTGACACATAGACTCACGTAGCTTTTAGACGTTTCAAAGTGATTCTTGAGTTACTACTGAATAAAGAAATCTTTGATTTTGACATTTCCAGGAAGATCGATTCTGAGTTCCTTCCATCCACCGACTTGCTGTGATCTTAACAATGTCGTTGGCCCATCTGGTAGGTGGGCGCCCTACGTTTCGTCTTCCGGTTCGTACTTGCTAATAAATAATTTGTTTTGAATTCGTAGGCCGAAAACCATTCAATGCCCAGGTGCCCTCAGTATGGTGTGTGAGGCAGGCGAGACAGAATACAAAGTCACGTATGTGTGTCACCACCACAGCCATCCGCTGTCATCAGAGGTGTTCAGCCAAGAGGCTCATGGATATAGGCTGTCGCCGGAATTGAAGGATGAGGTACCTGAAAAAATTTTCAACCCCCTATTCTTATGGCTTTCAAACGTGTGGTGAAAGGGTTTTAAGTGCGCCTCAGAGAGGCTCCTTTCGTCCACTTTTGACAGATAAATTTTTGACAACATCAATGACTGTACTCATTTTAAAAATGACGTTTTGCTAACTAGACGTTCTGCCATACATACCATCTGATAGTTGGACGTTTTGCTATATGGACATTTTGCTATTTAGACTTAGTGCTCATTAGGCCTTTTGCTCTGTTGGACGTTTAGCTGCTTAGACCTTTTGATCAGGAGGCATTTTCTTATCCTACTTCATGTGGGGTCGGCACAACAGGTTTTCATTCTCCACTCTCCTCTATAAGCCGTCATTTCAGCATCTACTCCTTTCTTACCTATGTCATCCTTCACACAATCCATCCATCTTTTCTTTGGGCTACCTCTACTTCTATACCCATCCACAATCATATCTAGCACTTTTTCGATACAAACATATTGAAATAATTATGAATAATTTTATTAGCCGGGATAGGTTTTTTTTTATTTATTGTTCTGTTTAATTATTATACCTAATTTAATAAAAAAAAAAAAAAATATGTAAGTATTCAAGTATTATATCGGCTATCTGGTTCTGGGCTGGGTAGTGTTGTGTGAATTGTCCACAATATTAATTTATTTATTTAATTTATATTAGCTATACAATGAGCAAGACCTAATTTAATTTATAAATTGGTACATTTTAGAACACTTATACATTATAGCATTTTTCTTTTCTGTCATAGGTGACTGGCCTCTAGCTCAGTTGATAGTAGCTCTGCCTTCTGCGCCATAGGCCGTGGGTTCGATCCCCACCGAGAACAAATATTTGTGTGGTGAACATAAATGTTTGTTCTCTGTCTGGGTGTTATATTGTATTCTAAGTATGTATTTACAAAAAAAAAATGTATTCAAGTATTATATCAGCTATCTGATTCCCATATTACAAGCTCTGCTTAGTTTGGGGCTGGGTAGTGTTGTGTGAATTGTCCACAATATTTATTTATTTATTAATATAATATTTCCTTTCGATTTCAGATTCGCGACTTATTGTGGTTCCGGTGTGACACTAGGCTCATAAGGCAGTACCTACTGGATAAAACTGGCTTTGACTTAAGAAGAACAATTGTAAATATACTTTCAAAAATGAGAAGAGATCGATTACAGCTTTATGTTCCAAAGGAACGAGAAAAGGAGATTTTAAATAAGATACAAGGTATGTTAATGTTACACGCCGTAAATTTAGCTTCATATACAGGGTGTTACAAAACTACCCGTTAAGGCGAAAGAGGTTAAATGGGGCATAATATTTTAGAACCGTAGTAACGCTGTATAACATACCCCAATAAAAATATTATTATTTAAAACATAATGAAAAATAGAAAACTATTGAAGTAGACAATTATTAGGTAAAACGTAGGCCTTTCTGTTAAATAATCTGGTTCCTTGACAGCTTACTAGGGTTGTCAAAATTTTTGGCTTTGATATTTTTTACGGGGTATTTTATAACACGTTGTGTAAAGTAGAATATCAGCGAATTCCAAGGGTCTTTCAGTCAAATTAAGTTTTTTTTGACGCATTGAATGTTTCAGAAATCAAACAGAAGTTTTCCATTCCGAAACGTGCCCCTCCCAGGAAAAAACCCAAATTAGAAGAGGAAGTTTATAGTAAGTAAAGTAAAACTATGTTGAACCCGATGATATCATTTAAAATTAATCGGCCATGCAGATCAAAAGCGACTAACGTTTTTAAAAAGACTTAGTCCTAAGGTCCCAGAGCTTTTATTGTTGCTAAAATTTCACAAAATTTGAATGTAATATTTATTTATATCGGAAAACCTTTCATCATAAAAAATTACTTAAGTGCTTCTAGCTCTAAAAACGACGATACTTCCATGCAACTTTTCATCCCCCCATTCAACCCTTTTGTCCTATTTAAAAGTAACCTAAGGCCGCGCACACTTTGGATGCGAATTATATCGTACGTAAACGTATAAACACTGTTCGTACGAATTGAGTGCGCACACTGAATACGTTTTTCTCCGTCAAATAGACAGAGTACCGGTGTTAGCGCATCCATTATTGATGATGAACGCACAAACGTGTAATAAAATCCCAACAAGTTCAGATTGATTTCGGACGTCGGACTTGCACGTACGTATACGTACGACTAACTCGCGCGCAGTGTGAGCGCTTTCAAAGTACTCAGAAGGTCGGGAATGTTCGTGCGTGTTCGTACGTTTCTGCACGAATGGAATTCGTACGAAAACGTATCCAAAGTGAGCGCGGCCTTAATCCTTTCTCAGTTCCAGTCTAGTTGATGATGCTAATATATATTTCATTTCATTTCATAGCGTATTCGGAAAGCGACAGTGACGAGGCAAGTGGAAGTAGGGTAGAAGCGCGTCTGAACAATATACAGTACGACCAGGCGCTGATACAGAGCGTCAAAGAACTGCAGGAGACAACCGGCTGTGAGATACAAATAGCGCCGTGGGGAGAGATGCATGACGCTTCGCTTTTGTAAGTACTTACACTAATGCTAGGGCTACATTAGCGGGCTACGGCGAATATTCGTGTTAACGCGATGAATGTGACCGGGTACATCGTGTCTTCGCGTAGTATTCGGACGAAGACGATGTAGTATCGGGGAGCTGTCGGTAAACTGGCGCGAATCAAAGGGATTTGTCGCGACAATATTCGCTTAGGGTGCTTGTACACGCTAAGAAAAAACCCCGGGTCTACCCAAGAATTCGTGTCGTAACTAGAAAATAACTGTGTACACTGCTCGCAGCGGTGCACGAAAAAAATCTTATCTGCGCAAGACACGACGCGGCGAACGTTGTTGCGGAGCGGCGGGGGGCGGTGTAGTAGGGTTGAGCCAGCCCAGCCAGGTAGTTTTTGTTGTGCTTGTTATTACTTGCGTGCCCTACGCCCGACTGACGACTGCACGAAAAAAATCGTGTCGTGTACACATTTCGATTGGTCTTGTCTGCGGAAGACACGAAAAGTTTTCGTGTGTGGAACAGACAAAATTCTTGTCGTCTACACGAAGAACTTGTCTTGTCTGACGCAGGAACGGCAAATTTTCTTAGCGTGTACAAGCGCCCTTAGGTGGCTACATCTACGTCATTTCAGTGTCATCCCGACTTTGAAGCGAGACGGACGTGCATTAAATTTTTTACACTATGGAGTGGAGTAACGAAAAAGTGTTAGAATTCATTCAATTTTATGAAACTGAGAGTATTATATAGAATCCTAGTGACCCCAACCATAAAAAAAACACTTGGTACATGATGCGTGGATTCGAATTAAAAATATGCTCAGTTGGCCTACCACTGTAAAAGAAATGAAGAAGAAAAAATATTCATTGGCGGCAATGGTTTAGACTGGCACAGGATCGAGCGAGGTAGATGGCACAAACTAAGGGAGGCCTATACCCAGGAGTGGGTGAAGTCGGGCTGTGGATGATGATGATGATGATGATGGCATACTACAGAGCCCATCTCAATAAAATTAAGATCCAGCACGATGCATTGCGTCAACTCGACACGAATCTTCGCCCGCCTTAATGTAGACAAGAACATCGCCTATACCCGAACACGACGTTTTTGTCTCGCCAACGCGACACGAATCTTCGCCCGCTAATGTAGCCGAAGCATTAGTAGCAGTAAAGCTTGTGAAGGGCTCGTCCGGGGAATTACTACCATCATGCCTATTTCTGCCGTGAGCAGCATTGCTGTGTTTCGGTTTGAAGGGTGTGTAAAATTACTGGCACGTGAAGCTGAACATCTGGATGCCTCAAGTTGATGGACGCAGAGCAGTGCAATAAACATAGCAATAATAAATATTGTGGACAATTCACACAACACTACCCAGCCCCAAACTAAGCAGAGCTTGTAATATGGGAACCAGATAGCTGATATTATACTACTTGAATACTTTTTTTTTTTGTAAATACATACTTAGAATACAATATAACACACCCAGACAGAGAACAAACATTTGCGTTCACCACACAAATATTTGTTCTCGGTGGGGATCGAACCCACGACCTACGGCGCAGAAGGCAGAGGTACTACCAACTGAGCTAGAGGCCAGTCGCCATAGAAAAACTACTTTTAAATAAACAAGACTTGTAAACACAAATTGTAATTTATTGACATATTTAATAACTCTCACAGGCAAGCGGGATTGGAAGACTCTCGGAGCAATGAACTCAATGATTATGACGATAACGATAATAAGGTTGAAATCGACGGAGAGCAATACGCCGTAGATGATAACGCCTACGTAACTCAAGCGAATGAAAAAGGCGAAAATGTTGTCTACTTACATCAAATTGAACCTACTCCCGAGACTACTTCCTATCAGGAAGATGTATTCCAAGCACTACCCATTAGCAACACTGATGGAGTTAGTGAAGAAATTGTTACATCACAGCAAAATAATATAATTGATTATGCAGAAGAAATTATTCAAACTACAGAACAGGAACTAGAGAACAATGGAATCCCGGATGGACGTCAGGTTATGTACCACATAACCACAGACTATGAACAAAGATATAGAGAAGGCACTTACTATATGAGTAGAAATGTCGGAGTGCAGGTTGATTTAGAGGTCATTAATCTTGAAGGGTAAGATATTAACTGGTAATTCTTATTTTTTTAAACATACTCTCAAATTTGAGCCTTTTTTTGACATTCTTCTTCGAGATGAATCAAAATTTCTGTACTGACCAATTACATGCGAGCAGGGGCCGGCAAAAGTTGTATGAAAATCCATTATGGTCGTGCTAAGCGGCCAGATAATATTACATAATAACACGTATTTGTCGTGTAATTTAGAAATGGAACGAACGTTTACTACGAAACATGGCAACCAAGGAGGTGACGATCGAAAATCAAAGGTTTTATTTTAATTTCGAACTGTTGCTGTTGTTTATTGTAAAAAAAAAACAAATTAACACTTCAACGCAATGAAAATTATCGTTGTTCGTAGTTTGTCTTATTGACAAAATGAGTTCAAGTAGTAGTACTACTTAGTTTTTTTTTCCTCGCACTATTAGAGAAAAGTGCTAGACAAGTCTTAGCCACCCACAATTAGGCATTGATAGACTGACATTTACACGTTCGTCCATCAACGCCTCTCTTGCTGGCCGCTGCAGTAATGTTTAATTATTTATTGACTCGTATCTACTAGCGAAAACTTTTTTTGGCTTTCATTGTTTTATACTACCATTATGTTTCTAGTTAATTAAGCTGTTTGTTTTCCAAGAAAAATAAAATAAAATAATGTCTTGCTTAATTTTGTCATGTCTAAGTAATATTTTTGAAGTGAAAACTTCTTTAGCGGCGTTGAGCACTTTCGTAATGGGTATAAAAACTTAAACTCGCGTCAGGATCACGTGACCCTGATCGAAAAAGTGAAAGACGGATGTTTTTGTAGAAATGTACCCTAAGACTACAACGTAGAGTTCATAATAAAAATCGAAAAAGCGTAAGACGGATGTTTTTGTAGAAATGTACCCTAAGACTACAACGTAGAGTTCATAATAAAAAAACATTAAACTGCACGAGAATTGCCGACTTTCACAGAACTGCACAATTATTGTGCAATAATTATAACTGTAACGGGTCAAAACGTTACAGCGCCACCTAGTGGCTTTTTGTACAATTAAAACGTGTATTTCGATTTTAGTCTCATGGTTGGCAATCTAGTTCCGGGCGTTTCACCTAGATGGCAGCACGAGGGTTTGTGTCTGTCTCTTTTGTTTCTTTTAGCGTCATAGGGGTGGCAACATTTGAGGATGGTGACAGATTTTTCCCCCCTTTCCCTCTAGACCCCTTTATTATTTAAAAAACCTAAAAATGCCCTATTTTTAAGCCTTTTTTTTCGAGTGGAGCATTGCGGCGAGCGAAGCCAGCCGCAATTTTGCCGCCGATTTGGCTTTACGTAAAATTTAGGGTTCCGTATAGGGTTTTGATTGGGGTTATACTATATTGAGGAATTTGATTAACCGTGCTGTGACTCCCCCCAAGCCCCCCAGAACCCCCTCCTCCTGAACCCGGGGGGAGCGTCGCGGCGAGCGAAGCAAGCCGCCACGTGACCACGGGGAACAGCGCGGCGAGCGAAGCGAGCCGTGCTGTGACCCCCCCTAAGCCCCCCAGAACCCCCTCCTCCGAAACCCGGGGGGAGCGTCGCGGCGAGCGAAGCGAGCCGCCACGCGATCACGGGGAACAGCGTGGCGAGTGAAGCGAGCCGTGCTGTTACCCCCCTAAGCCCCCCAGAACCCCCTCTTCCTGAACCCGGGGGGAGCGTCGCGGCGAGCGAAGCGAGCCGCCACGCGACCACGGGGAACAGCGCGGCGAGCGAAGCGAGCCGTGCTGTGACCCCCCTTAGCCCCCCAGAACCCCCTCCTCCTATGTCTGCCGTTTTACTTCATTTAGGACCTACTTGTAGGTCGCGCGACAAGGTCCCTTCTAGCGGTTCCGACCCGTTGACGATTTGGCTTTACGTAAAATTTAGGGTTCCGTATAGGGTTTTGATTGGGGTTATACTATATTGAGGAATTTGATTAAATGGTCGACTTTTAGGGTTCCTTAGGACTTTTATTGGAGTTTCAACTACAATTAGAAGCTTGATAATGTTAAAATTTTTAGGGTTCCTTAGGACTTTGATTGGGGTTTTACTACATTGAGGAATTTGATTAAGTGGTCAACTTTTAGGGTTCCTTAGGACTTTGATTGGAGTTTCAACTACACTTAGGAGCTTGATAATGTTAACATTTTTAGGGTTCCTTAGGACTTTGATTGGAATTTCAACTACACTTAGGAGCTTGATAATGCTAAAATTTTTAGGGTTCCTTAGGACTTTGATTGGGGTTTTACTACATTGAGGAACTTGATAAAATAAACAACTTTTAGGGTTCCTTAGGCCTTTAATTGGACTTTCAACTACACTTAGGACCTTGATTATGTAAACAATTTTAGGGTTCCTTAGCACTTTGATTGGAATTTTAACTACACTTAGGAGCGCGATAATGCTAAAATTTTTAGGGTTCCTTAGGACTTTGATTGGGGTTTTACTACATTGAGGAACTTGATAAAATAAACAACTTTTAGGGTTCCTACGTTAATAATCAAGTTTTCACTTCTGCCGGCACTCCCGGAGTGCAACCCGTATTTTTTTTTTTTTTTTTTTTGTAATTTTTTACCTATTTAATATGTTTGGTTTATTATATTTACTGTTATTAGAGTTTTTCGGACACAATTGAAAAGTTGTTAATAAAATAAATAAATTAAACAACATAAGTGTTATAATTGAACTGTTAATAATTTATTGTTACAGAGAATTCGAACACCTGGAAGAATTAGAATCAATCATGTTGAAATCGCTGTATTCTTCTGAACAATCCCACAAACAAACAATGACCGTCAACACGAGAGGACGACCAAAAGATGTATTGGAAGAGTTTATTATCAATCGATTTAACATTGAGTTTTATTTCAATGTTGGTGGTGTTGTAAAATGCATGGAAAGTATCGCTCTTAATATGAACTTGTCTGTGTTTGATTTATTGAAGAAGCTATATCAAGGAGAAGCGGTATTCAAAATGTCTGTAGGAAGATCTGGTAGTCAAGCGCGTAAAACAGTACAGCTAAAATATTTACCGCTAACTATCAATTTCCCATTTGAAAAGTTTAAATGTACAAACGTCTTGCAAGAATACAAAACAATATGTTCAAAGTACACAGATATGGCAATCAAATTAGAGAATACGGTTGCAAGTATCTCTACAGACCTAAATACTAAAAACGAAAGATTGGAAATTTTGGTATCAGAAAATGAAAAATTGAAAAAGGAGAACTCTTCTCAGAAAGGTTATACAGATACATCCCATGCTAAGAAAGACCAGTTATTGAAACAGAGCCAACGTGATCTCGCGAAAGCTCAAGCTGAAAACCAGATGTTGCTACAGAAAATTACCGAGCTCGAAGGCCTTCAGCTAGCATCTAGATTAAAAGACGCTGAAATACTGAAAACGCTCTTAGAAAACCAGAACTTGCCTTCGCTTGGCTTAAGCCAAGATCCTCTTATGCCTGGAAACCTCTCAGAACCAATGTTTTTGAATGAATTGAACTTACACTCAAAACCAGAAGATTCAATTAACAAACTAACAATGCTTGAAGAAAACCCGCAGTCAAACATGATGATTGAGAAGATAAAAACGTTAGAAGAGAAGGTAAAGGTATCGGATGACGATATCAAACGGTATAAGAAAACGATTAGAACACTTGAATTTTCGCATTTAAAGGATAATCAGGCATTAAATGCTAAGATTAAATCTCTCGAAGATAAACTACGTTCATTACAAACAGAGTTCGATAAGACGAGCAATTCTGAATCGCAATGTAAGGATCTACGCAAGAAAATAAAAAAGCCTCTGAAAAAAATAAGTATGTTGGGGAAATTAGAAGACTTTACAATACTCACTGAATGAACAGTTGACAGTCGAGAAACTAAAAAAAATTACCAATCGTCGAAATGTAACAGAGAAAAATACGTTTTTTGGGATAATTAAAAGACTTAACTATACAACCACCTCACTGAATGAACAGGTGACAATCGAGATAAAAAAAAAACAATCGTCGTAATCTAAATTTTTGTCTTACGTTACTGATAATCTCAAACTTGGAGGGTATGTCGTATTATACGTACAGGTGCACTAAGAAAGGAAATTGGGAAATTATATCCCAACAGTTGGCAGTCGAGAAACTAAAAAAGATTAAATTTGAATAATATCTTCCTTCGAAGATGCAGAACCAAGAAGATTTTTTTGATTTCCTTTCGTGCTCCGCTATGCTATGAAACGTCCAAGGTTCATGCTTCTAAGAGTTGCTGTTTAGGCTGTAGGTTGATTGTCAGCAAGATTACTTATCAGTCAGTAACGTTAAAGTTTTTATATTTTTAGTTATAAAACCATTATGATTTATGATAAAAAAATTGATATCCGTTAATTAATAAATCTTTTTATTTGTAAAGTTATAAAAGAAAGAACGTGACCCTCTTAGCTCAGTCAGTTAGTAGCTCTACCTTCTCCGCTGACAGGATTTTTAGATGGAAGTAAGCTTGCCCAGCACCTATACCATTTTAACACCTAGGTCGGTCTAATCCACAGGAAAGACATGGTCAATACGTGCGGAGCTGACTAAGCCGTGGGTTTCCGCACGATGTTTTCATTTTAACACCTAGGTCGGTCTAATCCACAGGAAAGACATGATCAATACGTGCGGAGCTGACTAAGCCGCGGGTTTCCGCACGATGTTTTCCTTCACCGTTTGAGAGCACTAGCATTGCGCACATACAGTTTTTGAAGAGAAAAATGCCGGCCGCTGCCGTCGCAGTGCCAGAATTTTTTTACAATAAAATCAAAGGCGTTATCCTCTTCAGAGCAATTAATTATTCATCGATAGATAAAAAAGTAATAATTGAAAAAGGAACTGCTAGCCGTAATAATCTGAAAATGAATAATGGAAAAAACATGGATTCGTTTTAACAAGGTGTACATTAACCGGACCCTCTGAGATCCCGCTAATATACAACGACCTGAACCAAACTAGATAATGGATAAATTATATATTATTGCATTGGGTCGTCTACAAAAATTCAGTCTAGATTATGATAATTAACAATTTTAATCGTTTGGTTAATTAATTTCATCCGCTGTAACTCACTTTTCTGTAGCAGATTATCATTGATTGAATTCTTTCGGGAGTATTATATAATTTGGAGAGTGGAGTGGTATTTTAACTCGTGGTTGCCCTTGCACTTGGAGGAATTAGAAATGGAGATGTCAATACAGGGCTTTCCCCTCTGCTGGTCATATACCGACCTCGATCATATCCTTTAAATAAAACTGTTTTACTCGCAACTGCAGCCATTGTGTGTCGTTTCATGTCGCGAAGTGGAGCTCCGCGAAAATGGTGAATTGCATGGTAGTTTCTTGTAAAAGACGATCAGAGACATCAAACTTCCGGGAACATGGTATTTCCTACCACAAGGGAGTATTATTTTGTCAATTGTGTTTGTAATTTTGTAGAATTTAAGTTCAAAAGAAATACCGGTTGCGACAGATTAGCGACAGTATTACGACAGTATTGTCAAAGATTATACCTTGGTAGAAGGCATAGTGTTGGGAAAAGTTGAATGAAATTGATGAATGAATGAATGATAAAATAAACGTTAAATTATTATCACATAATGTGTTGTCTAATTACGTATTTGGTGCTTTTGAAACCCCGACGTAAAAACGACGGGATGTTATGAGTTTGCGGTGTCTGTGTGTGTGTCTGTCTGTCCCATCGAAGTTCCCGAACGAATCAACCGATTTTAATTTGGTTTTTTGTTTGTTTGAAAGGTGAATAGTCGGGAGTGTTCTTAGCTATTTTTGATGAAAATCGGTCCGAGATGGCTGCCGCCACGAAATATCGGATTACATTTATTCACAAATCCCACAATATGGTTATCCTAGGTACCAGTCATCAAACCCTCTACTCATCAATGTATAAAATAGGACATGACATCATACTCAAAAATAAAGTCGTGGGCGTAGTGAAAACATTTTTTTTGCCTATTTTATATTTCTTTTACGTCCTGTGCAGGTTTCCAAAAAACCCTGTTGCTTGAAGAGTGGACAAAACTTTTTGGCCAAAAAACAACTTGGCATGCAACAAGAACGAGTGTGATTTGCTCGGAACATTTTACAGAAAGTTCTCAAACTCGGGCAAACAAACATCTGCGTTCACCACACAAATATTTGTTCTCGGTGGGAATCGAACCAACGCCTCCGGCGCAGAAGGCAGAACTACAAACTTCGCTGTGGTGTGAAGGCTGACGATGCAATGTTATTTCACTTTATATATATTTTTCAATTATTCAGTAAAAGACTAAACTTATGTGTACTATGATGCTATAACATGTTAAGAACTATTGATTCAAACTTATAACCATTAATAAAACATAACAACTAAATTCAGTTCTTTTATTTTCTGACTGTTACAAAATGTGAAACCTGTTGTGCATAACTTATTCACTAGCAGTTGGTGACCGAGCTTCGCTCGGTATTTTTTGTTGGTAAACTGTTGTTGTGAGTTATATTTAAATATGAATTACTTACATACTGATGAAATATTCATATTATTTTTCGATCTTACCGACATAATAATAAACTACACTACTCGTCAATAGATGGCGTTCTCTGTCCCACTAACTCATGACTTAAGTAACAGATGGCGCTAGGAGTTATGATTTTATGATAAAGTTGATTATTTACTACACCAATAACGCGACATTTTCTTAGAATGAATCCTAGCTAGATCGTTTTATCGTCCCCGAAAACCCCTGTATACAACATTTCATGAAAATCGTTGGCTCAGTTTCCGAGATCCTAAATATATATATATATATATATACATATATATACAAGATTTTCTCGTTTAAAGGTATAAGATAACACTCACTATTACCTGTACCTAAAAACCCATTTCATTCATTATTTTATTCATCGTTCAATTTACCGGTCTTACTGAATGCCCATCACTAGAGATTATCCTAATGTGAGTCTTGACTCTGCGTAACTACGTTATATTTTATATCTGTGTGCAAATTTTAAGATCGTGTGCGGGATTGTCAATGTGTGTGTTTATTATGAATAGGATTTTGCTATGCGCGTGTGCCATGCGTGTTTACCTCGTCCCCCGTCAATTTTGGCAGAAAATATTGTTCGTGGATTTAAACGTTGACGCCTCCATTTCTAATTCCTCCAAGCCCTTGCATTACCATTCTTACAAGATCATAGGTAGGTACACTGTAGCAATTCAGTATTGATTTTTGTTCTATGTTCTAGTACTGGATACTTGTACTTTTGAATTTATAGCGCGAATCCGACTTGGATAGCTTATGTTAAAACATATGAAATAAAATTTAAAATATTTTTTACTTTTAATCTTCTTCTTCTTATTTTTTACTGTTAATTGAATTATTGAACTGTTACAATGTACATAAAACTCAACAATTATTTTTGTCAGTGGAAAAAAGTGGATCTTTTTAACTGAGTGTACATTAACCGGACCCGACACGACAACGACCGCCGATGCGATGCGACGACGACGCGTGGCGTGGCTGGCTGGCAAACATGGCACTGGCAGACATTTTGATTTCGTTCGATGATTTTGATTGAAGCTGAATTGACGACATTTTGATTTTTGACAACTGACGGTTACGAAATTTTGTGAAAATAACCAAACTACATCAAAATAAATGCGAGGGAGATATTAAATAAATATTGGAAACTTCGGGATCATAAAATGGGATTAGATAAGCGACCCAAGAAAGCATCCGCAGGGGAAAACTCTGCTAGTGGCATGAAAGTAGAAGTCATTGAAGAAGCAGTCTTTCAAGGGAACTGCGATATTTCTCTGGTGAAGCAAGAGCTAAGGTATTTATCACTTGCATTATTCTCTATCCGTTCCTGCTTGCAATATACCGTATTTTATGACAATTATAGAGTATCAGTTGAAGGCCTAACCTTCTTCTATAGCTTTACAATGTTTAACACAGTTGCATTCCACTTTTTACCCATTTTCTAAGCCAAACAACATCGTCAACAAGCCAGTGTATGTTCGCGCCATGAACCAGATACTTTCCTACTTCAGTGATTTATCAAACAGACATGTTCTTATAGATTTTAGGGAGGTCTGTACAAGATAACATTTCCATTCCAGCCAAGTATACCAAATATTGGTTGGTTCTGTAGAGTGGTCGAGCAAATTTTCCTTTGTTGCTATATTATTATAAAATTCCATCAAAAAAGTCTGGTACTCAAGCTCTAAGTCATATTAATTGATTGTGTAGGTTAGACTTGCAGAAAAATACTTAATAAATTACAAAGGTGATTTCATTTTGTTATCTTTTCAGTGAGATGGAAGACATAATGGAAGGTGATATTATCTTGAAAGTGAATCCTGATGGAGGTAAGTTTGTTATGAACAAAAAAGAGTAGCTCATACAAAAAACCTAGGCTTTGTCGCCTGGAGCTGGCACCTAGACTCGCCTAGCTTTAAAACGTTTCAAAAGGATCCTTGTGATATAATTGAATAAAGAATCTTGGTCCGTCGGGCACCGGCAGACAAAATGCATGAAAATTAAGCAAAATTTAGCATAATCACCATACAGAGTTGTACTAAATAGCACCTTATTTAAAAATTACTATGTTTGAGAATGCTGTTCTTGTATGTTATGTCAAATAAATAAATTTTCTTTCTTCAATGAACACATCCTTTAAAAAAAAATCATATCAAATAATTCATTTTTATGATCTTAACAGATTGGCAGATTATAAGTGGCAGTAACAAAAGTAAATACTGCATGCAACATCTCGATATGTACCAACATCAGGATGCAAATCTACCCAAGGTCGGAGACACCTTCAAGACCCACCAAGAGTTTGTGCAGTACATAAGCAGCAATGCCAAATCGTGGTGCTTTTACTACAAATGCACTGAATCCCAGAGTAATGATGTTGATAATGAATCGTACACATACAATTGTGTTTATTTGAAAAATAGAGATTATAAAAAGAAATCGTTAAAGAGAAGGTAAAGCATTTGATTATCTATTTGATTTGTTTGTTTCTTTTTTAATACAACTAGCTGATGGAACAAGCTTATGGCCCACCTGATGTTAAGTGGTAACTATCGCCTATAGCAAAGTGTTGCCTCGTAGGTCACGCACGTAGAAACGTGCCCTACGAAGCACTGCCCTGTGACCATCAACTTGAGGCATACAGATGTTCAACCTCGGGTACCAGTAATTTCACCGGCACCCGCAACCAACCAACCAAGATAAAATAAAAAATGATTTTTTATTTTAAGGTTTTTTGATTTCAGGCATAACTTCAAAACAGACTGCCCGTGTAAAATCAAACTGAAGCGTAAGCCAAATGAGGGCTTAGCCGTTGTATTCGTGTGCAACCATCATGATCATGATCTCTCCGAGGAAGGGTTCAATAGACTGCAAACAAACAAAAAACTGTCACCATATTTGAAAGAAGTTGTAAGTTTTACCTAGGATGCTAACTTTTTCTGTTTTTCGTAAAATCTCTCCATCTAAAAGTAAAAGAGATCGCTTTTAGCGATAGGACCGCCCATTGTAAATTTATTTGTATTGTTTATTTTATTTATAATTAACTTGTATTAATCTATCTATCCAACAGGTGTATTTTAGAAGCCTTTGAATTTACCCACCCGCGAAAAGCCGCGGCGGGTCGGTAGTAAAAAATATAGCCTATGTTACTCAGGGTCTGGTGGGGGGTGTTCTAGAAAGTCTTGGTCTAAGTAACATTAAGTATTATTATTTTCTTCTACAGATTATGGATTTACTTTCATTAGAAGTTGCGATCAGCAAAATAAGGAAATACGTGGAGATGGAAAGTGGTGTCAAAATGAGTCGCGCGTTCTTTTACGATGTCGAGAAGAAGATGAAACTCAATAATGATGAGAGGCATATATCGGACAAACGGTTGAAGGAACTCTCCGAAAAGATGAGTGGTGAGGTCTTAATTAGTTATTATCTAGAATATTTAAAGAGTAGAGGCTCTTTGTGAAGAGCTCGCCCGGTGAAGTACTACCACTATGCCTATTTCTGCCGTGAAGCAGTATTGCTGTGTTTTGGTTTTCAAACCGCCCCTTCACCCTTCAGGGTATGGGTGCCGGTGAAATTACTGGCACGTGAGGCTGAACATCTTTATGCCTCAAGTTGATGGACGCCGGGCAGTGCATCGTAGAGCACTCACTGGTGGTCTAGTGGTAGTGGCCCCGCCTTCCGATCCGAAGGTCGTGGATTCAAATCCACTCGTGTACCAATGAGTTTTTCTATCGAAAAATTTATGTGCACTATGCCAGTACTCTCAAAACGGTGAAGGAAAACATCGTGAGGAAACCGGCGTGTTGTAGAACCTAAAAAAGTTCGAGCAACACGTGTCAAGGGTCACGCAAAAAGGGCCCAACAGCGGCCTACTTGCGGAAAAACCTGCCCGCACATCAAGTGCGCATGATAAACTTATCGTAGGACACGTTATTGACGTGTGTGACCTACGACGCAATGCTTTGTTATAGGCGATGGTTACCACTTAACATCAGGTGGGCCATATGCTTGTTCCATGAACAAGTCGCATAAAAAAAAATACAAAAAGCGTAAAAAGCATTTTAAAATATTAAAGGATCAGCAACGCGCGAGTGATGTCTCAGGTGTTGCAAGCGTCCATAGGCTACGGTAACCGCTTTCCATCAGGTGGGCCGTATTCTTGTTTGCTAACTTAGTTGTATAAAAAAAAATACAAGGCTTCTCAAGCAAATGAACTATGAAATCACTGAACAAAATATTATTAGAACATTATAACTCGTACGCACTCGAACGTCAAAGTACGTAGGGTGTGTTGGGGGTTAATAATAGCGCCTCAGAGGCTTTAAAAAAAAAGTAGTGGCAAAGTATTGCTTCTAATAATCTTCTTTGTTTCAGTTCTTGACGAAATCTTTAGCTGTGATGAGGACGAAGAAGTAATCGCACAAAAAAACAAACGTAAGTATCTATAAAATAACAATAATTTCAAATGTTAATAGCAATTCCATATTATTAAATCTCATAAATACAAACGATTATTTTTCTGCATCTTTTGCAGAGCAGCACATAATAGGGCACGTTCCTAACGTGCGTGACCTACTAGGCAATGCTATGTTATAGGCGATGGTTGCCACTTAACATCAGGTGGGCCATATGCCTGTTCCATCAACTAGTTGTATAAAAAATATGGCAACCAAATTACAACTCAGATCACGCTGGGTAATAATAATACTGGGGCCGGCGAGCAAAACCACAGACAGCAACAATGTGTGCCTAATTTTCTAATATAATCTTATAAAAGTGACTTTTTACAGGCACCAAGGCTTCCAAATCAAACAATTCCTCAAAAAGAATAAAGTACCAAGAAGATGAATGCGATGACGACGAAGCAGCCGAGAATATTGAAATCCTGGAGGAGACGAATGAGTCCCAAGACGGAGTGTGGGTCAGTGACCAGTGTGTTCCCGCTGGACCTAGCAGGTAGAGTACCTAAGCCCTTATTGTTTAAATTACATTATAGTTTCATATGAGATGGAGAGACGAGCTGGATGCTTTTGAGCGGGACTAGCAGAAGATCGTAGTGACTGGCGAAAATGGGGGGGAGGCCTTTGCCCAGCAGTGGGACACTACGGGCTAGTAGTAGTTATAGTTTAAAAATGTAGTATTTGGATAAATAAAAGAGACCAAATGTATTTCGCGTTCGAAAGCGCGATTGGTTGACGAAATCGTAAAGGTCAACGCAACAAGGAAGTTTAGGCCACAGAGACCTCAATTCTAGGGGTCTAGGTTTACAAGATCAAGTTTATTTTCCGTTTCAGGAATTCCACCCTTGGCTGGGACGAATCAGCGATCGCCAACATGGAAGATTCTCCTCAAGACGATTTCCCGGACACTTGTGACAACACATACACGGACGATTACAACTCCGCTGATTACACCGTCAGCGAGACCGTACAAGAAACCGCTGACGGCGAGACATCGCAGAGCCCACAGTACGAATACCAAACCGTGGTACTACAAGATGAGTTCGGCAACGTCATAAACTGCGAAGACGACGAACAGATTGTATTCTTGCAACAGGACGAGAGCAACCAGCCACCTGATAGCCAGACCATCGGCTACTTCGACGGTGAAAAGATCATCTACGTAGATCCTAATGAAGAGAATGCGAACAATGAGAGTGGACGCGACGTCGCAGTACAAACCAACAGCCAGAAGCCAGGACACTCGTACGTACCAGTGTTTGATGTTCATATGAAGAATGGGAATGTCACCGGCTTTGTTGTGAACGATAAGGTCGGAAAGAGTGATGGTGTTGAGAAAGGCGTGCAGACGCCCGATGACACGGGTCACAAGTAAGTGGCTGTACTATGCGAGTTGAACTCATGCGCACATAGCCAGCCATTACTCAGTAACTCACTAATATTTGTTACAACTAGCAAAGCATCATTTCAGCCCAAGGAGTTAAGCGCAATTCACCCTATCAGTCAGTGCAAAACTTATTCCTCCAACTCAAATTATAATAGCTTCATTATCACCATCACTAACGACCATATCGGCTCACACCCACTGCCATTTGACACGTTTTTGGTAGAATCATAAATAAAAAATAGAATTTCAAAAATTGAAACCCAGTAAACAAAATTAAATGCATTTTATGTTTCCTTTCAGTGGTGCACTGGTTATCGAAGACAGAAATGAGATCCCAGATGTTCCCGCCTCGAATGGTACCCAGGAGATAGTGAACGGCGACACATACACGAAACACGAGTACATTCACAGATACAACATCGACCATTACATGACTTTGGCAAACTTCCCCAAATACATAGACACGCTAGCAAAGAAAACGCGAAACGACGTCTTGAGTATGCTAACAAGAGTCTACAATGAGAAAGCCATGTTCAAAATGACTACCACTCAGAAAGGCAAGGAAGGCAACACCAAGATATGGTACTTGACGGATGTAAGACGTAAAGGCAAATATAAAATGAGCGAGGAAGAAAAAATGAAACGCGACAAAATAGGACAATACCTTACAGACATATTGATCCTAAAAGAAAAGGTAAAGACACTGACTAACGATAACGGTGAGTTAGTGACCAGAAATAAATATCTAGAAGAGGTCGCACTCCGACTAGCGAAGTTAAGAAATAAATGATATACCTACAGTTAAATGTAGGGACCTTTTTTGCAGTTTTGCTTGCCAGCATTCTGTGACCAAGGCCTTGCTTATAATATAAATAAGTAGTATAAATCTAGATTTATATAAAAAAGTACTAGATTATAGTGAAAACGAATATTTTTCGGAAGGGCTAAGTGCTTGGTTTTTGTTAGAAATGCAGGGAATTTACAAGGGCCATGTCTAGCAAGAGTGCGCAACAGTTAGTTGCATAGTCAACTAGCTCTGCATTGTGTTGAAACTGGTCGTAATACGCCAGTATTGTATCTAATACATACGTTAGAGGAGAACGCGCGTAAGTCCGAAGCAAAAAATCGAATTTTCTTACCAGCCTCACTCACCTATCTTCACTGAACGAATCGATTGGGCCGAGCGAATGGACTTCGCCGCAGCGCTTGGAGCAAGAAAATAGCATTTCGAGCTGGTTGATTCGTATGTTCACTTTCTGCGATTCTGATTCTGTCAGAATTTGGTCGAGATCTGTACCCCTAGTTTTACCCAATCAGTTCAAACAATTCGTTTTAACTACGTGGGTCTCTCTTTTGTATAGAGAAATGATGAGACAGCAACTCGTTTCGATCGGTTCTACGTAACGTATTGTTTTTGTCTCATCTTTTCACGATACAATAGAGAGAGACACGTAGGCGAAACGAATTGTACAAACTGATCGAGTAAAACTCGGACTAGGGGTACTAGTTAAAAGCGTTCGGCGAGGATTCGTGAGCTAGCATTTCTATTATGAATTCTGATTCGTCGGTTATTTTGGCACGGACTTTTCGTCGAGCAAGACAAATGCATGTTCGCCTTTAGTATGGTTAGAAACTATTACAATACCAAGGTGCCCCGAGCCCTATGTGACGCCAAGTGTCAAAATATACACATGAGACAAGTTCGCACAATGTAAAAATATACCAATTAAGCCTTGAGCCCTTTTCAAACCCTTGCGCACAAGGGCAACGCAATCGTGAAGTACAGTTTAGCGTACTCTTGTACCAACTTTAAAATTTTAATGATAATTTAAAGCTATATCGTGGATTATAAAATATTTTTAGTTCTAATCGAGAACACGCGTGTGTCAGATAAATAGATTATACTTAAAGAAAATGTTTAGTTTTGTTAGGAAATCCTTTAAATTAAGATGGAATAATGTACGTTTTATTAAGTCATGTTCTATATTAAACTGTTGTATTTGTAAATAAATTCCGTTGTTATTTTACGTTTAATTAGTTAAGCTATACTCGGGTATAAATAGGCATAGCAAATGGCGCCTCAACGAGAACAATATCTTGGAGCACCGAACACACCTAGGGAGGCCTGCGCCCGAATTCACCAGCTGCTGGCCTTCCTGGAAGACATCGGGTGGCTGAACTAGCAGCATCCACCCGTCACGCAAAAAGGGCCCACTTGCGGCCTACTTGCGGAAACCACCCGCTCATCAAGTAAGGCATAGCAAAAGGCATCATCGCCTTAAATAATGCTAGATATCGGCCCCGTATTTGAGGTAGGTGGCCGTAGCTACCATACATAACCAGGAATTAATGATTCTACTAGCGGCCGCCCGCGGCATCGCTTGCTCCTTTCCTGTTACATTTTCGGCATAAAAAGTATCATATGTCCGTTTCCTGGTTCTAAGCTACCTCCTCACAAGTTTTCAGTCAAATCGGTCCTGCCGTTGCACGCGTGATGGTGTGACCTAGGGAAATTGGGATTCATTTTTATATAAGTATATATAGATTCTAAGAAAGCTACTATAAAAATTTGCTACTATTGACATTCAACGACATCATTCGTTTAGGGTCACGCTAACAATACCACTAATATTGAAAATGCAAAAGTTGCGATGTTTAAATGTTACTGGCTCAATCTTACCCTAACCATTGGATCAATTTGCATGAAACTTTATGATAGTATAATAGTCTGACCTTGATTTGCTACTTGTCATGTCAAACAAGTGAAGTTTTAAAAAGTTGAGTAACCAACTTTATGGCTTTATTTTATTGTCCTCTTATGTAGGTACAATAAATATCCAGATATACCTACATGTTTTTTTCAAATCGTCTCTTTTATAGAGCGAAGTTTAAACTACCTAGGTATAACAAAAAATAAAAAAATATTCAGAATTTCTTTTATTTAAAGTCGATTAGAAGTTAACAGGATCTGGAGCCTAAGATATAAAAACCAAGTAGGCAAAGCCGCGGGCTGCTATTAAATAAATTTTGAGATTGCGTATCAAATCCATGTAACGACAGTCAAAACAAGAGGTGAAAGTTAGTATTGTCTGACAAAGCTTCATTGTCTGATCTATCAGCTAAAACCGGTTTGGTTTAGGTATTCAAATGACTTATGAAATACTTTTGTTGGAATCAGTGGGTACGGTATAAAGTTTGTTGTAATGTTCTATGCGTCATTGCCACGTGCGCTTGACTTTATTCAATATACCTAGTCATGATGTGAGGTAACTTGTTACTGTGCCCATTCTTGTAGAGAATCTCTACCTTTGCAAGAAAATAAAAAGTGTTAAGGAGCTATAACATTTTAAGCTCCTTAACACTTATTATTTTCTTCTCCTTGCCCTTATCCCACTTTATTTGAGGTCGGCACAGCATGTTCTCTTCCATTCTCCTCTTTCAGTTTTTACTTCTTTCTTATCTATGTCATCTTTCACACTGTTCATCCATCTTCTCTTTCGCCTACGTCTACCCACACATCCATCTACATTCATACTCATCACTATCCCAGTCACATGACTTTCATCCCTCTTCGTGACATGCCCGTACCACGCCAGCCGTTTGCTCCTCATTTTTTCTGCCACTGGTGATACGTTCAGACTTCCCGTTACTTTCATAAAAAAAATAACCGACTTTAAGTAAAAAAAGAGGAGGTAGGATTGAGGTATGATTAAGCTGCATTTTTTTTATGTTATCGCGTAACTTCGTCATTTATAAAAAAATTTAACAGACTATAAATAAAAAAGGAGCTGATAGGCGAAAAAAGCTGAAAGGAGCTTCATATAATTTCATCAATTACAGTTTAGCCGTTTGGATAATTATGAAGTCGGTTTCGCAAGTTTTTAAACCTATTATTTATTCCTTACAACGAAAAGCAATCCTTCAAAACCGGTGTTGCTGTATTTCCTATTACTCTTATAAAAACCACTTACCGACAGATCAGATTCCAAGGAAATATCGATCGCATGCCAAGGAAAGTCAAAACACGAGGTCACTCCTGCTGAGTACAAACAAGGAGATTGTAAACGGCTATTCGGCATACTCATATGCTGAAGAGCTACTGAGTAGCCTCGAAACTTCAGCAAAAACAGCCACAATATTTTGAAACATAACACGATTAACATTTATTGGTAAAAATCCCGTTGCTTAAAATTATTATTTAGCCGTTTTTGTTCCACTGCAGGGCAAAGGCCTCCCTTCCTTTTTTCCACTCTTCGCGACACAATGCAGTGACAGGCCACGATCTAAGGTGGGAGTCAAGTTCGTCCCGCCATCTCATTCTGGGTCTTCCACGTCGCTGCCTTGCATTTTGTATTATCCACTCTGTGGTCCTCTAAGCTCACAAGGGTTTAGGCATGCGACAGAACTTTCCAGCCCAGTTCTATTTAAGGCTGGCGGATTTTTGACCAACGTTATAAAAATAATATCAATTTTATGTGACAAAAATTTTGCATCTTTCAATTTGTTTTTTAGCTGCTGTGGCTGTGTGTGTGAGAAGACTCTTTCAGAGGCTAGTTACGATTTCTATCAAATACAACACAACACGCTTCCTCAATGAAAGTATGACGTATGAGATCCCTTCATCCTGAAATGAAGGATGAAGGGATCATTGATCCCTTCATCCTGAAATTAAGTAACTAGCTCTGAAAGAGTCTTCTACCTGCTATCAGTGACCTCATACGTCATACTTTCATTGAGGAAGCGTGTTGTGTTGTATTTGATAGAAATCGTCAAAATAATTTGCGAGACGCATAACCAGTGAAATTTTCTACGGAGCAATTAAAAATATCACGCTGAGATGTTTTTATAGCCATACCTAGGTGCTTACGAAGACAATAAAAAAGTATAGGGTATTATTATTGCTACGAGAAACTCAGGCTCTGGGCATTGCTGCGTGGAGTACGAGTAGTAAGCTAGGTGTGTAGTGTGTTTGCTGGTCTGCCTATGAAAACCCATGTTGTATGTAGGTACCGGTAACATGTGTAAAGGCCTGCGCACATCTAGATGATGGCCAAGGCGATCAGTCAAGGTTGCCTGGTAGAGATCGCTGTTAGCGATAAGGCCGCCCATTGTATTACTGTGACTTATATGTGTGTGATTTTTAAGCTAAAAACTGTATTCTACTTACCTTGTGTGTAATTGTAATTAATAAATACTTATCTATCTATTTATCAGTGAAACGCTGTCTAACATCCCTGTCATATTTGACAGATTTTCACTGATCGCTATCGCAGAACGCTTAGATGTGCGCAAGCCTTAAGACGATGAGCATCGTGAAACAACCGCTCGCTAAATTATCTTATTTATAAAAAACCGCAAAAAAACGATCCTTACAAGTTTTCTTACTAATAACCATTCGCACATAAGTAGGTAGGTACGTACATAAAATATATGTAGGAAAAAGTCGTTCGCGATTTTTGATGAATAAGTTCAGTGATTTTATATCTTTCAAAAGGTCACAAGTGTACGAGTGAGTAGAAGGTCGTCGAAGTTTTCTGCATTCTATATGAACGTAGTCTGCAAGTGGGTAACAGTAACTTGAGTGATCAAATTGGAAACGTTTGTTTGCTGGTAGATACTGGCGCTCACTTACATATTGCGCAACTGACACCTTTATGTGTGATATAATGCTTTAAATTTTATTGCAAACCTAAATTTGTAAGTTCTGACCTTTTTTTATATAGATAGCTAAGCTGGCTGCCATCACACCTGATGGAAAGTGAGCATGCAGCCTATAAGATGGAGCATGATAAGCCATAATCCACCTGCTCACTCTTGTCTTTTTTTTTTTTTTTTTTTAAATTACCTATCGGTTTTGTCTCATTTTTTTTTAACTTTTTACCTATAGGTTTGGGCTAATGAAGGTGTCCATGTTTACATTACAATGCATGTAACTCAAGCATTTGTTGTCTTTTCATGTATTTGTGCGTCTTGAAAGTTGTTAGGTGCTGACTGTCAGTAAAATTTACTGGCAAGAGTCTTTTTAGAAGGGTCATACTGAAAAATGAATATATTTTGAATACAATATCCTATTTTTTCCATACGATCGTATTTTCCTGATTTAAAAAAAACCTTCATAATATAATCTTAATATCTCGGTTAGAGTTGGTTTAACTTTCAGTTATTAGTGTTGAATTTATCTATTAACATTCGTAAAACTAGCTCTGATGCCCATGATACACGAGCCTAGTTTTTTAAGCCAGGATAACAAAAAAGTTATGATAAGCTAGCATTTCTAAAGCCAAAGTGAAATACATAATTATTTATTCAATGGTATCACAAGGATCACTTTGAAACGTCTTAAAGCTAGGTAAGTCTAGGAGCCAGTTCCACGCGACCAAGCCTAGAAGAACTAAAGAAAGAACCTAAAGAAGGGAGAAGAAAAAAAAGAGGTGGAAGGGAGGGGGGAGACCTAAAGAGGGGACCTAAAGAGCTAGAGCTCTTTAGGTCCCTTCTTATCGTGTCACTGGGTCTTTCTAACCAAGTGTGGTGAAAGGGTTTTAAGTGCCCCTCAAAGAAGCTCCTTTCGTGCTCTTGACACGTATTTTAGAACTTTTTAGGTTCTACGACATGCCGGTTTCCTCTAGGTCCTTTTGTTTATTGGTCCGGTTTTATTATTCTGTCCGAGTCCTATGGCCTTATAATTTCCATTTAGGTCTGAACTCCGCATTCATTTTAACAATGGCCTAAAACATGGCTTGAACCACCTTTGACTTCGTGAGGGCACTATTTAGTAAGATAGGTAGGTGATGCTAGGTACCTATTTAAAATGCAAGGCGTTTTGTCGACTGTTA
Organism: Thera obeliscata; assembly: GCA_947578465.1. Lineage (NCBI taxonomy): Eukaryota > Metazoa > Arthropoda > Insecta > Lepidoptera > Geometridae > Thera > Thera obeliscata. Next base: position 11,894,284 of record OX387926.1, read on the forward strand.
TATTGTAGAGAATTCGGGAGTGTACCGTTCAATGGACTGGAAAAGCATTTATGAATTTGTAACTTGCGTATTTTGTAAGAGTTTTTCTGTCTTGTATTCAAACAATATAAGTACACAACTACATAGACAAACCATACCAAACCATAGACAAATGGCCTAACTACTGAACCGATTTTGGTCAGCCGACCTACGAGATAAAAAAAAATGAAATCGTCCCTTATATGACAAAGTTATGCGATTAAAACATATGAAAAGTGCATGACCTGCGAGGCAATAATTTGATTTACGTGGTTGGGCGATGTGTTTTTTTTTCCATCATCAAATAGCATAAAAAAAATTCACTTACATCACTTGTATTTCAATAGTGACTCTAATTTTATTTGGTATAAAGTGCGTCGAATGTATGAGTTGGCATCGCACAAAGTATGGTTTGATGTGTTTATAAGATGTTGTGAGGATGCAAGTTGAGGTGGGCTTATATTTGTTTTTGGGCATGTTTTCCTTGAATCCTGTATGTATGAGGCAATGAACTTTAATCTTGTTGAACTGACAAAGAACAACCTCGTAAATATAACGAGTTGAAGCTAGATACAAACCTTTGATAAGCTTATGGTTCTTCGTAGTCACTACCGTCTAATAAATAGACCCTTAGGTGAATTCACCAAACTACTATCAGCTGAAGCTTATAAGTATGTCTCCTTACCTAGCTACCTACTGTTACGGCGAAAACTCTTCATTGATTACAGCTACAACTCTGTTTTACATATTACATGGCAAACAATACAACTACATAATATGTAGTTGTATTGTTGAGGAGATATAAGTACTCTAGAGATGTCCCGTTGTTTCATTCGATTAGCGATGTTCTATTCCAGAACCGGTTAACACTACCTAGTATACAATAATTCCTCCTTGTTTTGTATAACTAGCTGATGGGACAAGCATTAAGCCCACCTGATGTTGAATGTAACCATCGCCTATAGCAAAAACATTGCCACGTACCTCACGCACGTCAGAAACGTGTCCTACGAAGCACTGCCCTGCGTCCATCGACTTGAGGATCACAGATGTACCACTTTTTAGAAACAAGGCCAGAAATATTATCTGATGTAGAGTTACTCTGAGATATTGAACCTACCCCTAGAGAGCTAGGTAGGTACCTATTTCGTCAACTTGCGGAAAGACCTCGCACTTCTTTTGTTATTATCTACAAAACTTCACTCTCAGACATTCCTAGGCTACTTAATTAAAATTCCTTCTCCACCACCTTGATGGAATTTTTTACAACACTTCGACTTTATTATACTTAAAAATAATCAACTGTATATTTAACTTCAGTATGAAGTCCTATCTTCTACCTCTCTAGATGCTTAAATAAATAAGTGGATTAACTATGAAACTTGTTCGATAATAATTTCCAAAATAGAGCAAAGTAATTGATGTCTTAACCACAGTTTGGGTAGCAACCTATTTCCATGTACCGAAACTTTCGAAAATTGATAAGTGTGTTTTGATGACGTGGAAACCACTGATGACGAGGTAGCTCATTCGTGTTCCCTGAATCAATTAACTCTCTGAACTTTAGGCCTGCAGGTACTTACAGAACTTTCCACCTAACGACACCATCAGCTGTCTACAATGTGCGCAATGCAGCAAATGAGCATTGTTTCATTAGTAGAAGAATTTGTTAAATCACGCCTAAGCTCCGCTTACCGGTTTTGTGTGGAGGTGAAGAAAAGGCGAGCGCTAGTGTCCCGGCCGTCAGTCTCGCCAGGGTCGACGTTTCGAGCAGACCGCTATCTAGTCATTAAAAAAACTTTTTTTTATATATTGTAATCAAAAGGTCACCATGAAAGTGTTCATCGTATTGACGGCAGTCACCGCTATTGCGAGTAAGTACCTACTACTATTTATTTTCATTACTTTAAAAAAAAAACATTTATTGGAAGCAGCAACGAATAATTTACAGGTAACTTCCAATGCATGTATATTAGAAGTGCAGAAACGCTGTGAAAAATAACAATGGTCTACAAATCTACACCATAAAATTAAGTACAATCTCAAAGAGCACACAATAAATTCAAACGATTCCAAGAAGGTACTAAGGTATTCGTACGTTTATTTTCAAATGCAAGTGTTTTATTTTTAGACTTGAATTGATTGGTTCTTTTTGATAAATTTAATTTTAAAATGTGAAGAAGAATAGTCAAGCGTAGGCGCGTACGCATATTCGTAGCGCCATACAAAAGACTTCAACGCGTGACACGTCTACGAAAAATTTAAGCTCGTAGCAAACTGACTTGTCCGTAGAATTTCACCACAATAATGTTAAAATATAGTTCAAACTATGACTTAAAAAAAAAAAAAACACAACAGTAAAATATTATACATATAATAGCAAAAAAGTACTTTTTTTTATTTTAGTTTGCTACTTTTCCCCCTTGTAGCCCCTTTCTTACTTACGTTTACCTGTATTGGCTTTTAATGCACTACATAAAATGAAATGAAATTTATTGCATAAAATGTGCTTGTACATGTCAGTAATTAATTTGGTTCAGCACATTCTGCTTGAACTCATTATGTATAGTTATAATTATAGATAGATAGACAGCTGCCTGCAATCTTCTTTGTATCAATTCTTATTGCTCAGACGCGGGCCACATCCTAAGCATTTTTGAGGCTTTGCAAAGATCTTTCAAGGTGTTGGTGCACTCTGGATAAAAGACTACAGATGAAATTGTCTGTGAGGCTCTACAGTTCAGTTGCATTCTGCGAAAAAAACTTAATAATTTACAATAGGTTTTGTATTCATATCTAGTTTGGATAGTTCATCACTTTTTGATCAGAATTGGATACAAAATAATGCTGTAATTTAGAAAATTGTCTGCATACATCTCGTACAGGCGAAGTACAAGTGTATGTAAGTAGGTGCTGCTCTAATTACATAAAAATAATTAAGAATATCGATCCGCTTAGCCTCTCATCGTAACTGCAACGCAACGATTGCAAAACTGTTATACAACACTCTACCCACACCGGGTAACTAGTTATGAGAAGCATGAACTGCGTGTACGCACCACGTAATTGTCACATACATTTTTGTGCTACTTTTGTAACTGTAGTGTAGATGTTAACCTCACAATGAACTACTTAACTAAGTGGTCCACAGTAAGACCACCAATATTTTATGTTTTAAGTTGCTGTTAATGCATGAAAATAACGGTGCTGCCAAACTTTAAGACCTGTTAAGGGGTAAACTTAAGGCCTACCATGAGCTCTGTCTGGCTCTGTCTCTGGCTCTGGTTTGTTAGTGCTCACTAGTGCATTATACTGTGTGTGTGACGTTTTGACGTAGGATTTATTTAGTCATACAGACTCAAAACCAGAACCAGAGACAGAGCCAGACAGAGCTTATGGTAGGCCTACTGTCGTCAAGTACCTTAACACTTGCACCTTTTGAAAGCTAAGACCATTCTCAAAATTATAACTTCTTGTGTGCAATCTTATTTCACACAATTTAGCAAAAAACATTTTTGGATCCTACCACTTTTTCCTACTTAAAAGTTTACTAACAGTGGTTCTATCAGCTTGTTGTAAAAAATACAGAGGATAGCCTGAATAAGCTATCCTCCGCTCGGTTGTCCTCCGTATAATTTCTAATATATAAATTAACTAATTTATAAATACATTTGTCTCTATGACAGCGAAACTAACCATTTGTAAAACTAAAGCAGACGTTTCAATATAGCCATGAACTTTAAATGATTACGCTTGAATGATAATGAGTTGAATGATATAAATTCATTTCGCGGATACCAGACCTTTCAAGGTTGCCGTTATATCGTCTTTGAAATATACCTACTCGTAGAACTTATTTTTAAATTAAACTTGTCTAATTAACTTACCTACTCATTTAAACACCTTTCTATTATAAGTTTGGTGTTGTATTTATATTATGAGCAATGTATATCTGATAAAAAGAACCCAGCAATAGCTTGTAATAACAATAGATCACGCGCTAAATATTTTTTGAAGATTTCATTACCATACATTTATTATGTAGGTGCTCATTTTTGTAACACCGCCGACTTTTTTGAGTTTGATGCAAAGCGTGAAAATTGTTAAATAAATTAATAAATAATATATATTAATTAATTTGTATAAGTTTTGCATATTTTTTTGTGTAAAACTTGGATAAATTTTGCATAAATATGTGATTCCTAAACCAACGACGTAGGTCAGTCATAATATGATTTAATTATATGCATATTGTAAAGACTGATCACTGACGAAATGATGGAAAATTGAAAGAAAATAAAAGGCTGTTGAAAGCAATTAACAGTTTATGGTGATATTCATTGTCCATTTAGCAATAAAAGAATTATTTCCGTGTCTAGTGAAAGCCAGTTTCTCTTAGCCATTGAACAAAAACGATAAGTTGATATAAAATAGGAACAAAATCTACAAATAAACTGACGTTGGCTTCACCCTTGAGTGAGTTCGCAGACATTGACATTCACGCCGTTTATAGTTAAAAATAATAAAGTCATACGAAATTTCTATAAAAGATTGCATGAGCCGCTCGTTAATGTTGACACCGAGCTATATTCAAGTTTGCGCAAATCCTTTCGCAATATTGTATAGGAAAGTAGTTTTTCAATGTAACTGAAAGTTTTACAAAATATTTTGTTTTTATTCGCCAGTCATGTGTTTTGGCATAAAATGATACCCAAGTAACCTCTAACAACCTCAGGCAGAGTTTTTCATTAACTAGCTGATGGAACAAATATACGGCCCATCTGAAGTGGTAACCATCGCCTTTATCAAAGCATTACCTAGGTCATGCACCTTAGAAGCGTGCCCTACAACGCACTGCCTTGCGTCCATTAACCTACAACATAAGTTCAGCTTCACGTGCCGCTTCACGGCAGAAATAGGCACGGTGGCATACTTCCCCAGACGAGCCCTTCACAAAGAGCTCTACTACTACTAAAATTGGGTTTATAGCTGCTTAGTTACTAGTTATCCTATTATGGCGATGACGATCAGTTTCAGGCATAGGATTTTGCATACAACACACAATGCCGTGAACTTTGATAGTGCGATAACTGACAGCGATACACTGATAGCCATTGCAGATGGTCTAGATGTGAGCAAAGCTTTAATAAATTCTCTTTATATTAACATGAATAAAATAGTAAGTACATAATCATACCTACGTGTCTGAATTCAGATTTTAAAGTTTTGAAAGCACAACAGCATAAGTTGAAGGTGTTCAACTTTTTAATAAATACGAATATGATTTTGGTGAGTCTTCATTAATTAATGCAAGTTTGAAATAGATTCATAAATTAGGTTTAACAGTACCTCCGTTTAAATCCACGTGAAAACCGATAGATAGAAGATTATACTTATTGTAGACAAGGATAAAAACATCGAAAAATCTAAGCGTAACCTAAACTTACTGCAATGGGTGGTTTTATCGCTGACCACACATAAATAAAAAAATCTAAATCAAAAGTATATTTATTCAGTAGAATCGCAAATAATCACTTTGAGTCATCTGAAAGCTAGGTGAGTCTAGGTGCCAGTTCCACGTGACCAAGCCTAGAAGAACAGGCAACAAACTACAATTTTATTTGAGAGCAAATAATTGTAGTTTGGTGGGGATCAAACCCACGCCCTCCAACAGAAGGTAGAGCTACTACCAACTCAACTATGAAAGCTGTCAATTATTGTTGGTAGATCGTGTGAATCGCTAACCAAATCCCAGGTCAGGACCCTGGATGCATCAGATGCACCGTGTTGTAACACGAACTCACTTTCACTTCTTGCGTCACCTCTTGCGAGACGTTTGCGATCATATGTATTATCAGAATACTCGGGGAATTTATGTGAAATATGTTATTTACTACAGGACCAAAATGTATGTTTACGGGCCAATTTTAAGTAGTAGTAGAGCTCTTTGTGAAGGGCTCGTCTGGGGAAGTACTACTACCGTGCCTTAAAGAGTGAGGGTACCGAAGAAATCTTCTGCGCCGTAGGTTTGACCCGCAACGAGAACAGTCTTAATGTAATAATCTTCATGCTTTTAAATTTGTACATTATTACAAGTCCCATAATTTGGTAGGGGACGCACAAATTTTATGGTGTTAAATGAACAACTCTATTATAGGAAACGTTGAGGTAAAAATATATAAAATATGGACCTAGAACTGGTTAATTAATATTAATAAGCTCAAAATTATGAAGAAAAGTTCAAATGTGAGTCCTTGACTGGTTATTAGAATTGCAAAACCACTATTTGCAAATGTCACCTAACATCCTTATTTGCTGGGTGGTCTACGTTGACCAGACGAACGACTTAACAGTTTAGTCGATAAAATAATGTAAATACCTAAAGGTGAAATACTTTGCTACACATACTAATTATTGTGATTACTTTTATGTCATATACATTAATCCATACTTGAATTACTATGAACATTAAATTAACATGCATTTAAACAATCAATACAATTCAATTCTAATAAAATAAGGTCAAAGATGATAAAAAAAGGATAGGTAATCTATAAAATTATGCCCAAGCCCATCGTAACTTTAATTCATCTGTCTTTGGGCAATCCAGTTGATAAGAATGACCATCACAGTTTGTCGTAACAACTTGGACGATTTCAGTTTGACTATGGGCTGATTTTTCCATCTGTCAAAAATGGAATTCGTTGTCTTTGACAAGCCTCAAAAATAGATGGTTATATTTTTACGCGATGGATAAATTTATCTGTAGATTGATAATTTTGCCCAATAGTATAAAATAGTACTCATTTCAATTTCATAAGTTGTCATAGTCACTGACATTTAGGTCAACTAAAGTCTGTCGTATGGTCTTTACAATGTGATGTTGACTGTGTGTCAGCGGGTCGGTTAGTTCATGTAACTTATGTTATGTAAAAACCTGATCTAAGCCTATTCTTGTTATATTGAGGCTCCTGTCAACGTAGAGTGGGCTAAATATTTCTAGAACAAGATAAAGTACTTAGTAATTTTTATGGTGTGGTTTGACCCTAATATAAAAAAATACTACTTATACTATTTCAAAATTTTATCTAGGTTTATTAACTGTTAGAATGTAGTAAAAATAAAGCTCTAGATTACAATATTAAATTATTTTATTTTAACGCTCTGTATACAAAATCAAACTTGTAAATCCATTTTTTGCGATCAACTTGCTAGTAGAATGTAAAAAAAATTACTCATTATATATTTTTTTCTCTTTTCAGGTGCACAATTCTCCTGCCCCAAAAACGGCAAGGACGGCCAATACGAGGACTCGATACAGTGTGACAAATACTACGAATGCGTTGATGGTATCGCTAAAACCAAGATCTGCCCCGATGGGCTGGTCTTCGACCCCACCATCAGGAAAATCAACAAGTGTGACCAACCCTTCAACGTAGACTGCGGAGACAGAACCGAACTTCGTAAGTAAACCAAATGAAAACAGAAACCAACCAAATATCATCATAATCGATACAAAAAAACCCTGCCAAAAATATCTTAAATTAACATTTTTGGGCAATCTCTTTTAAGAAGCCAGCAGAATATTTAAAAAGACTTGGTATGTAATGGACTTGGTCCAACCAAAGATTTATGTCCGAACTGTTAGATTAATTCTTAGATCTTACCAAGCACGTATCAATTACGTAAGCACCACTATGTAAATATAAGCACGGTTCTTGTGGTGACTACGTGGTAGTTGTCTGTGGCTAAAATAGCTGGGAACATAGCCAAGTTTACCTTCGTAGCCACACCGATGGAAGATAATTTGACACGTTTCGTAGTAAGCAGTCCTATAAAAACAATAATCGTGACAATTCAGTCCAGCAAGAAGCTGCTCGAATCTGTGACATAGAACATTCTAGGTGATATTTGTACGAGTGTTGTAAAGTAGGTATTGACTGAGTAAGAGCTATGTCCCCTTGAGCCATTCGCTGTAGTTCCAGTGAAGGTGCCTAGTCTAGCTACCTTTGACCGCCTACTTCACACCGCTGCCTTTCTAGGTCGACAGCTAAAGTGTAAGCGACATATGTATAACATATAAATCCATTATGTATAACATTGAACTGTCGGAATTTAGATTGAAGTGACTAGAAAAGATATGGTTTATTTTTATAATATCTAGAACCGATGGAAATCCCTATTGTGTGCAAAGCTATGCAGTACAAATCGCACAATCTCTTGGACGCAGAATACATTGGCCTGCCTTTACGTGATTTGATTTTTAAAATAGTTGTGTAAAGATTTAGCAATCTTTGTATTGGAAATAAACATTCTCAGAATGTACTCATTCGTATTTTTAATTGAAACTGTAAGATCATGAGGCCCACATTCATGAAAGTTTCAATTGCATTTGTGATGATTTTCTTAAAACAAAAGCGATGCTTTAAAGGGAAAAAAGGCATAATACACAAGTATTTTCATAGTAAACAATAAAAGTCACGGTAAATGCCTTCCGGCAATAGCCATAAGTCATATCCTGCTATTCAACTTCCTCGTTTACGTAGAATCACTATCACTGTGACCAACTCAAGGGCGAACTATCGATGATTAAAGTCGGTTGCAGAAGTGCTTATTCTTTGATTATGCCTATTATAAGTCTGATTTATTATAAAGCAGTATAATATAACAAAAGTTTAGCAACAGGGTTATAAATATAGATGTCGGTAAGCACTCAAGTGCCACTCAGGCAGACTAGACTTGCTTCAGCTGTCTGTTGCAACAGTATTGATAACCTTTTAAGACTGAGTGCCACATTCTGAGTACACGTTGTTAATGCCAAAGTGTTTATGAAATTCTTCTTCCGCAGAGCCTCCTAAGCCGTCTACTCAATGCCCGCGCCGTAACGGATTCTTCGCCCACCCCGACCCAGCTGTCTGCAACATCTTCTACAACTGCATCGAAGGAGAAGCGATCGAGGTCAAGTGCACTGCTGGTCTCCACTTCGATGAGTACTCCGGTACCTGCGTGTGGCCCGACTCTGCTGGCAGACAGGGATGCAACGCTCAGGACAGTGAGTAGTATTTCTATCCAACCATCAAATCCCGTTAAAAAATGGAACAATAAGCTGTAAAAAAGTGATGTTTACAATGATATTGATTATTTTCTGTAACATCTGATAAAAAATCTTTGAATTCTTGTCCCGTTTCTGTCACCAATTTTCGTTTTTTATCCCAATATAATTTTTACAGAGAAGACCATCGATGGATTTGAATGCCCCAAGGAGCAAGGAGTAGACCCTTCAGGCCAGATCGTCGCCCACCCCAAGTTCGCCCACCCCAACGACTGCCAACGTTTCTACGTGTGCCTGAACGGAGTGGAGCCTAGGGATCTCGGCTGCCAGGTCGGAGAGGTCTACAACGAAGAGACGCAGAAGTGTGATGCTCCTGAGAACGTCCGCGGGTGGTAAGTTACATTTAAAATTTACTAATGGAGTAAAAATACTGATAATGTGCTTCTTCTTCTTCTTCGTCCTATCACAGATTCTTTCGAACCAAGTTTGGTGAAAGGATTTTAAGTGCGCCTCAAAGAGGCTCCTTTCGTGCACTAAAAGGTGACATGTGCTAAAAAGAAATCAACACTCCACATTTATTGACTCAAATCGCTTTAGCAGTTTTTCTAAAAATCAAAAAATCCATCTTTTGTCAATGTTTGGGAGTCTTTTGTCTACTGTGATAAAATGCATAGCTAAATATTGTTTTTCTTTACAGTGAGGATTGGTACAAGGAATCAGACGAAGCAGCACCTGGACCCAAATCGAGATCTTAAATCTAGTGATATGTTACTATAGTGTAAGCTGTAAGACTTGATAAGTTAAATACAATTTAAGTTAATAAATGTATGACTTTCCTTTCTCCTCGTCCATAAATATTAAAAAACGTTTCATCATCATCAACATCATCATCATCCACAGCCCGACTTCACCCACTGCTGGGTCTCTGTATGTGCCACTGTTGCCGGTCTTGTGCCAATCTCATCCAGGTCTTGCCTGCGATGTTAACCACATCGTCTGCCCATCTTGCCGCAGGGCGACCAACGCTTCTATAGCCAGTTCTTGGACGCCATTCAGTCATCGCCTTACTCCACCTGTCATCACCAAAAACGTTTCCATGGCTATAAAATTATCGATTCAATGTCTAATTAATAATGTAGATTAGGAAATAAAACTTCCTGTCTGTCTGCATCAGAAGGCTGGACAGTTTCGAATGAAATATAAAAAAAACGGTGGGAACCAAGCCGTAATAGTTTGTTGCCTGTTCTCTTGGCTGTTGGCTTGGTCGCGTGGAACTGGCACCTAGACTCACCTAGCTTTAAGACGTTTCAAAGTGATCCTTGCGATTCTACTGAAAAAATAGACTTTTGATTTTGATACACTTATAATATTAAATAAAGAACAACAGTTAACATCGAAGTTGCAATACGTTTAATAGGCTAGCAAAAGTTAATAAATCATTTTTAATGAACTGTGTCATGTTTTGCAATGTTTTACTTGACGCAGTTATAGATTTAAATGAAGGAGCATTTAAAACCTTTATTAAAAAAACATTTACTGAGAAAGCTTACTACAGCATTGATGAATTTATGTCAGACAAAAAAACATGGTCAAAACTAAAACCAAAAATTGTATCTTAGTCATAACTACTTGCTAAATTATTCCGTTCATATATACCTGTGTCAATTACCTGTAGGTATAATAATATTATGTAAAAAAATATGTTTGTTTGTGAATCTGACTTTGCTAAGTGCATTGTATTCATGCCTATGGAAATAAATGAATTGAAATTGAAATTGAAATTTAATGCATTTTCATATTTCTGATTGGGAGATTATTCAAAGTCAGTTTGCGCGGACTCTAAAGTAGATTCACAGGACCTTAAAATATTTTGAAAAGACACAGTAACCTTTCATGTAACCAAGTATCAGTAGTAAGGTAACCTTTGAAAACAGCAAAACAGCAGTATTCAAGAAATGATCAAGATACTTTTTTTCTTATGAAATTAAACCAAAACAGGATATGCGGACTGTATGCAACCTATTCATTTAACTTTTTTTACTGTGAGGGCATAAAAATGCTTTATAAGTAAAAACTACCTATTTTCACATGATGATTAATTTATCAATTTCTAAATTAATTTTCCTTATTTAATTCGAGTTATTTGTGCAAAATCATGACTTTGACTTTGGAAGAATATGCACCAGAATTCAAATTTAATGAATTAATTTTATTTTCTGTCAAATACTTTTACAGAGCTAGTTTAAAGCTAGTTTAGGTTTCAAAGTTATTTGGAGTTAATTACGTGACTCTTTATTTTTGCAGACGAGTGTATACTTACAAAGTAAATTGCATTCCAAATTCAACTGATATTTGTATGACCTTTAGTCTTTTTACGCTCAGTAAGTAATAATAATAATCTGCAACCGTATCTTATCACTTCTGATTGAAGTTAGAGACACTGTATTTACGTATACGCAAAGATACTTTATAGAGTACGTACCTATAGTCCAGCCAAATTCAGCGCAGAATGTTTATGAACAAAACACAAACTTTCGAAAATTCTCTATAGTGTTAAGTTTAACAAATAATTGTAGGTGAAAAGTATTGCAAAATCTGTGCAAAAATCATCGACAAAAGAGATATTCAGGTTAAGTACCTACTACAGGTTCGCTTACAACCATTCTACGTTGAATTTTGCTGGAGTATAGGTGATTGTTGAGGATTCTGTTGTGTACACGTCGTGGTTGGTACCTAATTAATTCCCCAGGCGTCGTTCCACAGGCACAGACGGCCTTGGTATCGTATTGTCAACACTTCTACAAGTAATGAAAGAAGGTGTTGATCGATTTTCTCTTATTCATTATGAAATTGGATAAAACTAGTGGCCCTAAGAGCTGCAGACCTCAACCTTAAAAATTCCCGACGATAAAATAATTCAACAAAGTCATGTCACCTGTGTACTAAGTTTCGTCCAGATTGGTTGAAAAATGCGATCTGTAGGTGAGAACAGATAGACAGCGGGGCATTTTTTTTGCTCATCAATAATTTATATTTGTAAGTGAGCGTTAGTGGGTACGCTCTCTTTCAATTATTGTATCCGATTTTATGATGAATGATAAACTAGCTGTACTTTTGTAACCTTTTTGTGGAAAATAAATGTTATTATTATTATTAGCTAACCCTCCTCGGTTGCCTATTTAACAAGGGGAAAAACCTTTGCAAAAATAAAAAGTGTCGAAACACATAAAATTATAAAATAATAATGACGTCAATCTGACGCTTCTGACGCCATAAACTACTTTTCTCTTTTTATATTTTTGACAACACTTCTCCCGATGTCTTGAGTGTATTTTACTCTACGATCTTTGTCTTAGATCCACGCGATTTTGGAAAAATTCAAAATCAAAATGTCTTAATCGGTTGTATCACAGGGATCACTTTGAAACGTCTTAAAGCTAGGTGAGTCGGATCCAGTTCCATGCGACCAAGCCTTGAAGAACAGGCAACAAACTACGGCTTGGTTGGTGCCGTTTTTGTATGATCGAGACGGCTTTAACAGTCATAATATAACTGTTTTGGGAGGTGCTTAAATTTAAGCACTGTATATTATAACGCTACGCCTGTAATTGTAACCTATAATTACATATTTACAATGGAAAAAGTAATGGCCGTATGTAGATGAAATGTTTCAACATTACTTTTTACTACAAGTACGTAATAACGGATACAATGGCATATACTCGTAAATAATAAAAGTACACTTTAGCGCAAAATAAGCTGAATATTATGTTAAATTATTCTTAGCTTTGCAAACTTTCTCGAGTAGATATATTAGTATGTTTGGAACAAACACACCCAGACGCCTTGCTTGCATGACTAATAGTGGACATAGAGGCGATCTGCGATGGCGGTCAGTTTGTACCAGTATGTACTCACTGCCGTGAACTTTGACAGTGTGGTATTTGACAGTGATACACTGATCGCTATCGCAAGCGATCTAAATGTGCCCAAGGCTTAAGTAGAAGGATACAAAGCCCACCAACTATAAAAAACCCTTCTCTTTACCCATCAACTTCTCTTTTGGCCTCATAAAGTCATCGGTGATCAAGTAAGGAGCGATGAGCGATGATCAGTAGGCCTACCACAAGCTCGTCTGGCTCTGGCTCTGGTTTTGAGTCTGTGTGATAGTGCTCACTCACTAGTAAATAAATTCTACGTCGAAACGTCACTTGTTATACTGTGTATGTGACGTTTCGACGTAGTATTTATTTAGTCAACTCTAACACATACTCAAAACCAGAGCCAGACAGAGCTTGTGGCAGGCCTGCTGGGGCTACTTAAATTGCTTAAAACTATATTTGTAACTTGCTTAAGCTTGACCATTCCAAAGCAATTTGGTGAAATATGTTAGAATGCAGTATAATAGATTTCAATAATCATCAGTCGTAAAAATAATCGGTGAATGCTTTTAGTAAAATCCAGTTTAAACGCTTGATGACAAATCGATTAAAATTAATGTACTTAAATAAAGATTATCTGGTTGTCATACATTCTTTAGTTTGGGACTAAATGACGTTTTGTGCAATGGCCAGGCCTTCAATACTAATATTGTATGCTCTACCTGTATACAGGGTGTCCCATAAGTCAACATCCAGCCGAAAACGGACGATGGGCCAAGTGATGACAGCTATCAGAAAAATATAAAAAAATATTTGTCATGTAACTTTCGAGTTATAAGTATTTAATAAAACAGTGAAATCTGACACCCTGTGATGAACTTTTAAGAACTTTTACTTCTCTTTTTGTCCATAACTAGCTTCTATGTTTGCCAATGTCTTAGTCGTGTCTTTATGTGTTGCGTAAATTAAATAAACTTTATTTCTTTCTTTCCTCTCCTAGTATTTAAATGAATCTTTGTAAAAATATTTATAATTTATTTAAACTCAGTTTTTGTATTTTTGTTGTTTTTTGATCTCGCTAAATAATAAACAAATGATGTGAGCGAGCATCAATACGTCAAGTCGAAAGTGATCTCTCATAGGAAAAAAAATATCTCAAAGAGATGAATCAAAATAAAGAAAGATGGAAGGTGCGTTCACCTTTTTAATGAATGATAAGCGATCGAATTTGTCTGATGAGATTATAATAATAGTTTTTACCTTTCACCATTATAAAAGGCTGATAGACAATATCATCTAACTAAATTAACATGCTATAATGTTAAGATTGGATTTTGATGAGAGCTATGGAACTTCACTGGTATTATTTTAGACTATTTTTGATTTGTAAAAGGATTATAAAAAAAACGGTAGGAACCGAGACGTAGTTTGTTGCCTGTTCTTCTACGCTTGGTCGCGTGGAACTGGCACCTAGACTCACCTAGCTTTAAGACGTTTCAAAGTGATTCTTGCATCGTACTGAATAAAAAATTATTGACTTTGACATTGACTTTGACTATGCCGGGAGTTTCACTACATTAGTATTAGTAGTAGAGCTCTTTGTGAAGGTCTCGTCTGGGCAAGTACTACCACCATGCCTATTTCTGCTATGAAGCAGCGGCAGCGTTGCTGTGTTTCGGTTTGAAGGGTGTGGGTGCTGGTGAAATTGCTGGCACGTGAGCCTGAACATCTATATGCCTCAAGTTGATGGACGCAGGGCAGTGCACCGTAAGACACGTTCCTGACGTGCGTGACCTATGAAGCAATGCTTTGCTGGCAATGGTTACCGCTTAACATCAGGTGGGCCAAATGCTTGTTCTATCAGCTAGTAGTTTAAAAAAAATACGTGATAGAGTCTGAAATGAGCGAGTCTGTAGAACCACAGTTTCAGAATGAGCGAATAGATAGGTTCTACAGACTCACTCATTTCAGACTCTATCACGTATTTTTTTTAAACTATATACTAGCTGATAGAACAAGCATTTTGGCAACCTGGTGTTAAGCGGTAACCATTGCCAGCAAAGCATTGCTTCGCAGGTCACGCACGTCAGGAACGTGTCCACTTTGGAAATAAAGAGTCTCAAATAGTGACCCGAACTGGAAGACGAAACTTAGGACGTCATCCATCCTGGGTGGACTTAATTTTGTAAAGATTGCAAACAAAAAATCGATGGATGGAGAATGCTCAAATTATTCTACCAAAAATGTTTTTTTTTTGCCAAACCTTTACTACAACTAAAACTAAATAGTAGTGAATTTCTTCAGGCTGATAATGATAAAGTGCCTGTACTAATCTATAAATTATGAAAAACCTGATTTAACTAATATGTGAGGTAAGATAATAAAATATTTCATGTGTAGGAAATTGAATGTGTGGTGAACCGAGGATCAGGATTTCTGAGCCATTAAGTTTAATTTTCATTTACCAATTTTCAACTCATAATTTGGGTCAAATGAGGCCCATAATACGAGCGGATTTTATGAGCATATTTCAAAGTAAATTTCTGAATGGTTGAGTAAGTTTTTAAAATAATATTGAAGGTCAGTTGCGGTTCCATGCGAGGGTCAACAAGTGGTTTTAATCCTGTTTTTATTCAAAAATCGATATCGTAAACTACCTATACCAAACAGAAGGCCTACCACAAGCTCTGTCTGGTTCAGTCTCTGGCTTTGGTTTTGAGTCTGTGTGAGTGCTCACCAGTGTATTATACTGTGTGTGTGACGTTTCGACGTAGGATTTAGTTAGTCAACACTCACACTGACTCAAGCCCAGAGCCAGAGACAGAGCCAGACATAGCTTGTGGTAGGCTCTAGGACTACCAAACTCAAGCTCATTTCTCACACGGGCAGATTGCAGAATCAGAGGAGGTAAAAAAGTCGACACGCATATTATAATAATATGTACACCCATAATATACATATAAATATTTATGCATGACCACTCGTAACTTTTTTGATTTCAATAATTCGATATGGTTCTACTCGTATATACCTACCTAGTTACAGACACTAGATTCTAGATTAAAATAGGCTTTAAGCCGTTATCATCATCATTGGTCTATGGACTATTTATTACTACTATATAGGTTAAACAGATGAGTTTGATGGCGTTAGTCAGATTAAAGAACAGATACAGCTAAGTAGAAGAAAGAAAGAGAACATGAAATCTGAAAAAAAGTGCAATAATTAAACATTACAGCCTTGCGCACACTTGCGTAGATCGCCTGCAATGGCGTTCATTGTATTGCTGTCAAAGTTCGCGGTTGAGGAGGGTTCGGATATAATTACGCAAAACTTTGTACTGAAACTGATCGCCACCGCAGATCACAGCTGATCGCTTAGATGTGCGCAAGACTTGCGGTTCAGACATATTTAAGCCATAACTTAACATTTAATTACATATTTCGATACATTTAAATTAAAAGGTTAAATGCAGGCACAACCTCGAGAATCACATTAAAAACCAACAAATGTAAATAAGATGACGTAAGAATGAACAAAACTTACAAAATGAAAGTAGGTATCTATCTATACCAATCCATCTATCTATCCGCGATAGATATCTTTCTTCATGACAAGAGAAAGGACATGTATCACCTACACCTTTTTACATTGTACTTAATTGTATATTTTATCTATGATTGGCAACTGAATGTGTGACAATAGTCAAGATAATCTTTAATTTAAATAGTCAAAAGGGATACTAATAGTCTGCGAAGAATACCTATCATCATCATCATCATCAGCCTGAGAAGGCCACTGCTGGTCATAGGCCTCCCCAACACATTTCCAGGAAGAACGAATCTGAGCTCTTTCCGTTCATCGACTTTCCGCGATCATAACAATGTCGTCAGTCCATCTGGTGGGTGGGCGTCCTACGCTTCGTCTTCCGGTTCGTGGTCGCAATCGAGAAACTATATTCCCCAACGGTTAGACATAGACATTTATTTATTTACTACATAAGCACACAAAAACCAGTAAAATACAAGGACACTAACAGACTCCCCACTACTTATTATACTCTTTGCTAACAGAAGAAAGATACAAACAATACATTGATACTGAAGAAGTGCGGTTGTCGGTTCTTTGAGCAATATGGCCTGCCCATTGCCACTTCAACTTACTAACTCTACGAGCTGTCGAACACCTATAATCATATTATATTATAACCGTTTTATACGTTTCAAAGTGATCTTTATGATAAAAACATATCCATTGAATAAAAACATATTTGACTTCGATTTGACTTTGACATCAGGCGGGGCGTAAGATTATTTGTTTCTTTGCAGTAGGCCTAAAAAGCCATTGAACTTGCGAAACCTACTATCTTTCTAAGCAACTGAATGTTACAATATAGTCAAGATAATCTTTAATTTAAATAGTCAAAAGAGATACTTACTAATAGTCAGCGAAGAATACCAATAATAATATTAGGTATCGTATGTAATAATTTTTCGCATGTCTGTCTCAAATATATTAAAAGTTTTGGCAAAATACTCTTGCTGCGTGGAACTGGCACCTAGATTCATCTAACTTTAAGACGTTTCAAAGTAATCCTTGTGATAAAAACATATCCATTAAATGAAAACATATTTGACTTTGACATCAGGCGAGGCGTAAGATTATTTGTTTCTTTTATAATAAGCCATTGGGATTCGTTTTCTGTTTTTTGGGAAGTCACATAGCTTTTTGATTTTAATTATATTTCTGGTGTTATTTTGACTTCTGCTGTGTGATTTCTGTGGTTTTTTACCCAACATTACTTGAGGTCATAACTCAATGTGTTAGCATGCAGGTGGAATTAAAGTGTATTAAGTGATATTCTGATTTAATCGAAAATGTTTCAGATGGTTTTGGAAAAACGGCCATATTTTTTCCAAAGCCAATTAGGGCCCCGACTTGAATAAAAGTATTTTATCTATGTAATTTATCATCAACTCATTAAACTACTCGACACTGGCAAAATTGATCCGAAATGTACAGATGCCATTCATTAAGAAGAAAAAGAATAAGCCATTGAACTTGCGAAACCTACTATCAATCTAAGACAATGCAAACCAGTAGGAATATAGTGAAATCGAGCACGCACCGGGTCCCGCGGCTAGTCTAGACCAGTTCTAAGGCATTCGTTACTCAACTCTAAATTGTAACATTGCTTAATTTGACTTTATCAGAATCAAGTATTTATAATTACACTAGGCACCTACCTAATTATTGCTTTGTCGTAAAGCTGTGACGTAGGTAAGATATTTTTTTTCTATATGAATAGCGTTCGTGTGATCAATATAATATCATATGCAGGTACTAGATACCTACTGCGAAAACCGAGACCCTTTTTTTCGACTTCAAATAAAAAAAAGCAGCCAAGTGCGAGTCGGACTCGCCCATGAAGGGTTCCGTAGCACGACGAACTACAAGAACCTTTATATTATGTTACTTGATGTAACATAATAAGGTTCTTGTAGTTCGTCGAAAGGTAAATTGCGGTTTACGGTTTATGACGTATAAAAAAAAAACTACTGACTGGATCTCGTTCAAACCAAATATCGCTGGAAGTTTGCATAGTAATGTACAACATATATTTTTTTTAGTATTATCATTCTCTTACTTTAGAAGTTAGAGGGGGGGGGACCAACTTTTTTCCACTTTGGAAGTGTCTCTCGCGCAAACTATTCAGTTTAGAAAAAAACGATGTTAGAAACCTCAACATCATTTTTGAAGACCTATTCATAGATACCCCACACGTATGGGTTCGATGAAAAAAAATTATTTGAGTTTCAGTTTCAAGTATGGGGACCCCCGAAATTTATAGTTTATTTTTTATTTTTATGTAAAAATCTTAATGCGGTTTACAGAATACATCTACTCGCCAAGTTTCATCAGTCTAGCTCTTACGGTTTCGGAGAAAAATGGCTGTGACATACGGACGGACAGACAGACAGACAGACAGACAGACAGACAGACATGACGAATCTATAAGGTTTTTGCCATTTGGCTACGGAACCCTAAAAAGAGATAGTTCTCAGTTCGGATGAATTTTCTTTGTGTTTGTTATGGGATCAATTTGTCATTTATGAGCCGATTAGATTTTTTTATCTGTAATATTTTCAGATTAGTCTCATAAAAATTTCATCAAAATCAGTTCAGCAGTTTGGCCATGAAGTCAGTTTTTCAGGTTTTTTAAACTGCACTCGTGTTGCTGAAAATATTACAACATCTTAAAAAACTAAAATATGATAGGACACATGAAAAAAAAACAGCTTGTACATTATTCATCTATAGAAAATCGATGATATCTGCAGAAGTTAAAAAACACCTTCCTTCGTAAAGAAGTAGGTATTATTATTGTTAATTCATTTATTTTAATCAACCCAAGATCATATTGTACGTAAAATTGATAAATCCCAAGGTTCTTCCATTTTATTTGATTGGAAATAATAACATTCCCTAAAAACCTATACCCATGCCTGCGCAGCGCCTCATACTAATAAATCCCATATTTTTTCAAGACACTGTCATTCCTACACGTGTCTACTGGCGTAGTGGTTATCATCACACGCATCGTCTATTTATATGCAAACTGTTGAATACAGAGTGTTGAAGACCACTTCTGATAAATTAAACAAAAGAGCATGAATTGTGGTTTTTCGATTAAAAAAATAAGTTCTTGTCAGGTGAAAGGAATCAACCATCTGCAAGAAAGCTCCTAAAAATGCTCAATTATTTAATGAATTTGGTGATTAAAGTGTGATGATAGTAAAATTATTGTAGCTCAATTCAGGTGTGAATTGCTAGCTTTTAATTGTACCTAATATCATAATACACAGCAATGTCAGGATCTGCATTTTTTTCACTGCAGTTTTTTTTTATATTTTGTAGTACGATTAAAATCCAATAAAAAGAATATTGACCAACTTTCGCTTTTATAAACTCTTGTTTCACCCTGTATTTTGCGTCAGTTTTTTTAAACAAACTTTATATAAGCTTCTCTCAGTCGTGGAGTGAGATAATGTTTGTCAAACACTACCATCACTACTCTCCGTGGTTTGCCTGTTTGTTATTCACTTTGCGTAAGATTGAAGTGAAAAGTTCACATTCTACATAATTTTACATTACAAAAAAAGCAGACGATACACTTTTTAGTAAAAATACAAAGAATTACATAAACAACGTAGTTTATTATAACAATGAATAAGTTATTTTAGCTTACAAAGTATTTTTATTGTAAAAAATATGGCTCAGCTATTATTAAGTTTCTTACTCTACATAATTAGGCCGGACTGGTTACTGGCCTAAATCCCAAATTCCAAGGCAAAAGAACGAGTCAAGCATAATAATTTTAGTCTATGTAAAGGAAAACGCGCACTATTTTGCGCTTGTTAGTTATTTGTAATCTAATTTCCGCAAAAATAGTAAATAGTTTGCCGCTAGGGTAGCACTCGAGAAGAAATGTCACGATTCCAGGCAATCGGTTGGTACAGCCCCAAAAACAATGTTAAATTTTCTAGCACGCGCATTTGAGCAGACGCGGAAGTTAAACCCACAACTTTTGAAGCGACTCTGGTTACTCAGCCGCTGCGCTACGAAAGCCGTCAAATAGCCCTTAAAAGGAGTTCCTGTTAAGCCTTTAAAAAAATCTACCGAATTCCTTCAACTCGTAGACCAATGAGGAATGCAAGTATACGAAAGTCTACGACCTTCAAATTAACTTCAATTATTATCGTATTATCCGTTGGAGCTGGGTGCATAATTTGTGAACCTACTTATATTGATAAAGCGAACGACTTTGAATTCCATGAAATTGACCATGACGTAGAACGAGGCAGTCCTGTCAGGACCTCGGTGTGTACATACCTCATATGTATAGTATGTAACTATAGTTGTCTATATGCACTGTGGTTTTTGTGGGTGGTTTTACACTCGCTCGATTTGGTCCGCTCTCTTAATGAGAGTGCACGTAATCTTTTTGAAAATGAACTATTTTAATTTGAAGCTCAAAAACTTACGATAAACATAAATCTATGAGTCTTTTTAACCTATCTCAGCTACACACATAATAATATTTCAGCATTTATAATCTATGTAAAGTTCCAACGACAATTGAACAAACTGATGGAAGTGTCAGTTAGTAGGTACTTTTCTATAAATAATTTATTATATAATAAGTAAGTCTTATTTGTTTCAGACTAATGATAACAAAGATTCGTTCAAAAACCTTTGAACAAACAGAAGCTTTCAAAAATTGCTCTTTCCAGTAGAAAGTTTATGGTAGTCATTACTATACTTGAAACTGTCATGAAGAAGACATAAAAGTTACGTAATTTAGCAATGAATGTTGCTATAAGAAAACCTACTAAAACCCGTATATTTAAGGAATTGCATATGGTAATACTATCAGTTATATCTCGTCACTAGAAAAGTGTACTCGTCTATAAATGCTCGCGTTTTATGGTTCATTTTAGCAAAACTGTGAAAAAAACGTAAAAGAAATTGCCTCAGTGTCATAATTGCACCTACATTAGTCGAACGAGGGTGACTAACCAGAGAGGGACAATAGCGGCTACCACTCAATACCGACCAACCATCGGAAGGAAACACACGTACTCGTTGCTTTAATTAATAATTATTTTTAATAACATGAAGAGTTTAATATTCGCCGTGGGCCTTGCTGTCTGCGGGATGGGTGAGTAGAATTCATATTTCTTCTTAAAAATAGTGTTAAATTAAATAAGGCCATCTGTGTAGCACAATTAAAAAAAAAATGTTGAGTGGTTTATCCCCAATATAAATAATTTATATATTTTTAAACGTGGACTAGCTGCATCAAAAAATAATGAAAAAATACACGAAGATTTTTTTCTAAATAGTAAGTTACACCTTAGCAGTTTTTACACAATTTATTAAATATTTAGTTTTCTGATTTTTACTAAAACTTTCTGCTGTTTCAAATGCTTTCTATTTCATTAACCAAAGTAATCAATCAACATCGTCTTCTTCAATTTTCAATTTCAATTTCTAATTTACGTGTCATTTGAAACTAATCGATTGAACTTTTGTTTGATAGATGCGATCGTCAAACTATGAAAATTGAAATTACATCCTTTGTCTTATAAATAATTTTATTGTAATTACTAAAATGTTTCTTGGGAAAATATTTTTGGTACGGTTCCTTAAAAGCGTTCAACACTTGTTCACTTAAATTTTATAGAACTTTAATTTTACGGATCCAAAATCCCGTGAACTGCGTTTCGTGTTCTTGGAACTCGACTATTAAAATATTCGACAGCTTTTATTGCACATTATTGCTTGAAAATGTAGAGTTTAACATCTGGCAAATATTTATTTACTATGTCGATTATCAATCGGTGCCTTTAATGATTTTAATCATTCAAACTAACTAATACGTATAATACATGTATTAGGAAGGGTGCTTTATCGAAACTGTACTGTATTGAATCTGAGCATTGAGTTGGTAGATACATTCTAAAAGCTCAAAGGTTTTTCTATCCCTCCACTTTCTAGCTATAAGGTCGTTGTCCTTTACAATCGAGGTGTCACCAAGGCCATAGACATCATTGTTCGAGTGTTTACCGAATTGCTCCAATATGCCAAATGTGTTCAAAGGCGTTCTCCTTTCACTCACGCGTCCAGACTCAGCCATAGGTTAGGCAACAGTTTGTATGCAACTAGGAGCCTACTTTAAGGCCCCTAATAATGCAATTGAATAGATCGTGCGTGATTAGATGACTAAATAAGTCTTATTATTATTGCACATCGTTTTAGTAAGCTTTATCTTTGCAGTCAAGCATTTTCACAAACAAGTTTCTTATTATTATTGGAATTATAAAATATTTATAAAAATTCTTATTTTATTGGAATTGTTAACAATTAAATTTTTGAAAAATTTTGTGGAACTTGTATCTTGTAAAATATATTAATTTCCATAAATAAAGTGTTCACCAGTTCTAAGCAAAATACCTAGAAGGAATTTATTTTGCGTATTGCTCAATATTTTGTAAATACATACTTTCAAATTTTAGTAAAAAGTACCTATAAACCTTAAAAAAATATTTTTATCCCCAATTGAAAGCTTAAAAATATATCTTCTGGAGCTGCCTGTGATATCCATTTAACTATATTATATACAACGTAATAGTTTTATTCCTTATACCAAAAGCAACCAACCAAAGCAACGTTGATTTTGAAACAATAAAAAAAGATGGGCAACTCTTCAAGTGTTCCAATGAATTCGTTCAATACGTGTGTTGCAAGGGCAAAGTGCCTATCAAAGTTCGTCACGAGAATGTAAGGCGCTTTCGTAATAGAAAATTACGTGAGAGTGCACCATTAGGTGTTGAGTAAAGAAATTTCATTGGTATTGGCGGAACAAAAGTATTGGTAACAAATTATAAGTTAATTATATAGAAGCTGACTTTTTAGAAAAAGAGCAGTTTATAACTGACGGAGTATTGGTAACAAGTTATAAGTTTAATAAACTAGAAACTGTTTTAAGAAAAAGAGCGGTTTATAAATGACGGAGGTCATAACTATGATACGAATTAAGAGCCTCCTCTTTTTTTGAAGTTGGTTGAAAACAAGTAATGCTTTGATGTGAAATAATTTCTTTCTAAGCAGCTCTACCATCTACGCTGTTGGTCGTTTTTTTGCAGTTAAGCTAAGTAAGCTTATGTCAAAGCTAATGTTAAAAGATCAATTTCTGACTTAAGATACTGACAGACGTGCTAATTTTAAGCATGCTAATAAGCTTGCTTAAAAGTAGCATGCTCTGCAAACTATTCACATTTGCCAGAAATAAGCATGCATGTTTTAAAGCATGCTCCTAAATAGGCATGCTCAAAGCAAACGTACGGCCAGACGTGCTATTTGGCACCAGGCATGATACACAGATCATAAGTTTTTAATTTTAGTTTTAATTTTTTTTATTGATAAACTTGAATCATTCATGTCCTTTAATAAAGCCACATACGCATTATTACGTGAAATATTATTTTTATATAGAGGAGAATTTGTGTTCCACAGACATTCGCAATTTAATTAAAAAAAAAAAAAAAAAAAAAAAATGTATTCAAGTATTATATCAGCTATCTGGATCCCATATTACAAGCTCTGCTTAGTTTGGGGCTAGGTAGTGTTGTGTGAATTGTCCACAATATTAATTATTATTATTATTAATTTCTATAATGTGACACAAAAGCAAAGTTTATTCTTCTAATAATTTTGCTACTAATGAGCACTTGCTCAATAGTAGCATGCTTTCGTGCTAGTAATGAGCACGTCTGTCCGTACCTTTATACTCGTATTTTTACAAAAACCGATGGAAATAAGCACCATAAAATATTTATAAAAAGTTTTATGGTGGCAAAAATTTTATGATGTCATTTTCTCTTGCACACATATGTAGTTACATGAGTTACGCGTTTATACAGGTTTTGTTGCCAACTCCTCTTTTATTGAGAAAAAAAATATTTTTCTATAAAATCATTTTAACCATTTTTTTTATGAATATAAGATATTACAACACTAAAATAAAATAAAAATGACCTAAACAAATAATTTACATAAATAGAGTTGGCTGGTAAAAAAATAGGACCCTCATTACATACCATTAAATAAATAAACAAATATTGTAGACAACCTACACAATTCTATTACGCCCCAAACTACATTAGACATCACGAGATAATAATATCCTTCTTTCAGTTTCAGCACAAGAGTTTAACTGCCCAGAGAAAAGTGGTTTCTACCCGGATCAGTACCAGTGTGACCTTTATTACAAATGCAGCAAAGGTCAGTATCGTATGAAAGGTCAACTCTAGAATGTATCGTAAAATTTCTAAGTATCAACGTTGATTGCATTGCGCACGCAGATGCTCATTAATGCAATATGCATTTTCTGAATTGCAAGTGCATTGCGGAATTGACCTGTTAGAACTTTTTTATTGTGATAATTGAAAAGAAAAATCTTAAATACTTTTTGATGCAAAACTTTTTTTGGTATTTGTAAATTATGTTACCTTTTGTTTGACGGTTCTGTTACAACATACAATTCAAATTCTAAAATTTATTACATTTGTACCGCAATGATCATTTTGAACATAAACACTGTTTATCTAAAAATTATGAATTCAGTGGACATTTAAAAAGCCTAACTAAACAAAATAAACCTTGTACTGTATATCACCCGGGCATAGAACAAAAATGTATGTTTTAAAGCCTAAAAATTTACAGCCATGCTTATAAACTTAGCCCTGTCACTTTTTGCCATTACCCAGTGGTAAGAGATGGCAATTGTTTAAGAGCGGGTAGTGCTTTTAGTCCAATTAGTCCTTTTGCGATTTTTTTAAATGTCACTTAGTTATTTAGTTATGAATTTTTTAAAAACAAATCTAAAATTTTCGCACGACCCCCTCTTAAGCACTGTTTATCTTTTGACATAAGTATTTTTATAAGTAAGGCCATTAATCTAGGTGTCAAGCCCTCAATCTACAGCGCAAAAGGCGATTCTCGCGAAATATGACAAGGTAGGTAGGCACTATAGTTTCGCGGTATTTTTGTGCCATTACTACAGCAAATAGAGTGTGAATTTCTAACGTTTCCACAGAGGTAACAACACAGCTACATTGCAACCGTGTCGCACTTACACATGGTTGAGCAAAATCAATCCAACCTGGCATGTTTTGAGCAAAATCATTCCAATCTAGCATTTTTTTTAAATTTTTTAATTGTTTACATAAAAAAAAATCACAAACAATATTCAAATTTAGCTACTTGAGCCTGAGCCAAGCATGAATAAAATGGTGGACAGTCCACATAACACTATCTAGCCCCAAATTTAGCATAACTTGTACTATGTGTTCTTTTATTTTAAATACACATTTACAATAAGTAAGAAGTAACAAACATTTAATCACAAAACAAATATTTGTTCTCAGCGGGGATCGAACCCACGATTTACGGCGCAGAAAGCAGAGCTCTACCAACTGAGCCGAGAGACCAGTTAAATCTTAATTTATTAACAACTCTCGATCTTAGATCTTTTGACTCTTCTCAATGGAGAGCTGATAAAATACCATCCTTAATTATTTTTAATTATTATGAAATCAATTTCACACACATGCGTCCCACAGTATACTAGCTACAGCGTTTAATGAAATTGTTCCTTCTCCTAAATACATTATTGAGCAGCTGAAGTCAAGGGCATCAGCCAGTTATGTCTGTAAAATATACGGCAGCATTTGGATTGCGACAATGTCCTTTGAAATGTTGAGTAGAAAGTTATCACTACTCTGGCACTGGTAGGCACTATAGTTAGCTAGTAAAAGGCTACCAACTTATTTGTCAGGCAAAAGGGAAATGAAATTTCTGAACCAATGACGAAATTATTGTATGAATATAAATAAATAAATAATATGGACAATCTACACGACAATATCTAGCCCGAAATTAAGGAGAGCTTGTACGATGGGAACCAGATGGATGATATTATACTTATTTTTTTTTAAATACGTAGGTACTTAGAATACAATATAACACCCAGACAGAGATCAGACATGTTGTGTTCTCCACACAAATAATGTTCTATCCTCAATTTGATCTCTTGGACATCTGTTGTTAGCACCAAAATATGGTAATATCCTATAGAAGTAATTACGTACGTATTATGCAGAAGTTTATTGCATAAAAACTTCATAAAAAGCTAAAATTAAAGTTGTTTACGAGAATCAAAGACAATTTGTCAATAAACTTATACCTACGTATTTTGTTATGACAGATTTTATTGAGAATTTGTATTGCATAATACTTAATTTTATTCACGTAGGTATTTTTAAAATGCTACAACGAAGTTTACTATTCGTCATGGGGGACTAAAAGCCCATGGTACTGAAATACATACATGTTACACTGCGTGGTTACAAGGCGACGCTCTGTATTCAAGCTGTCGTTGCCGAGCAGTGTCATTCTACTTTAGAATTCCAAAATGTCAAACGCTTGCGTCACATCGAAATTTATTCAAACTCTAGACTAGACCGTTATACCTCACCTTTTTGTGGTGAACACAGATGTTTGTTATCTTACTGGGTGTCATATTGCATTCTAAGGCCCGTATTCCGAAACAGCGCTTGAGTCTGAGTCGAGCCTCAAGCATAGATTTTATGACAGTTCTCCATTGAAAAGTGTCAAAAATCTGTGCTTGAGGCTCGACTCAGACTCAAGTACTGTTTCAGAATACGGGCCTAAGTATGTATTTACAAAAAATCTATATTATATCAGTTACCTGGTTCCCATAGTCCAAGCTCTGCTCAGTTTGGGCTTAGATAGTGTTGTGCGGATTGTCCACAACAATACGTAAATACAAAATTCCGTGAATGGATATAATTATGACCATAATGATGGGTATTTTGATAACGTTATGAGCAACAATTTATTACCTAGCTGTTGCATAATACTCCAATGCATTGTTGTTGATTTCCGTTGGTAATGCCGGCGGAATTCACCGTTTGGCAATGTTATGTTTATGTGTCTGTATGCGAATCATACTAATTACTGTAGTTAATAGCAAGCTAGTTTCATTGTCCATGAATTTACTCTATCGGCTTTGTTTTATTTGTATACTTTAGTTAGGTTATTAGGGTATGACACCGACATTGAAAAAATAATCACTTTATAAATTAACGCGATCGTATCGTTATGCATAGTTACATGTATAAAACGGATATTTATCGTAATTAATTTTTATATTTCCCAACGTTTTGACCGTGTTTTATCAGCCGTGGTCACGAGTAGACTCAAAAAAATACCAGTGTTATTCATACCCTAGTTTTATTCGTAATAAATTGAAAAAATATCTGAACATAATCCTTTCATATATTTGGGGACAGTATAGGTTGAATATAAAAAATAAAAATAAAAAATTTGGGGAGAAGGGGCTTTGGAGGCAGGGTCCGTAGTCATTTACGTTTGGCAAAGAGCCTCAAGTTAAGCCTTGTATACATCTCTGCAATCTAGGCAATCATTTACAGCTTAGGGGTAAGCATATATCCGCACACAGTGCCGCGAATTTTGACAGTGCGATATTTAACAGTGGCATACTGTTGTGCGCAAGGTTTTAATCCTTGGATAAGACAAAATAGTTTTTTTAGGTATTTACCATACGTGCTCTTCTGCTCTTGTATATTGTACTCATGCAGCTTTGCAAATAAATTCCAGGTCAATCCGAAGCAAAACTGTGTCCAGATGGCCTCGTGTTCAATGACGAACACCCCAACAAGGAACTATGTGACATACCCTCTAACGTGGAGTGCGGAGACAGGAAAGAATTGCGTAAGTTTCTACTTTTTATTTATAAATCCCGATGACACCGTCATCGTCAAAGAATCTCGATTCTCGATACATCGTAGTGGGATTATTCCATAACCCCAATGCCAGTTAGGTTTATTATATAAACTGATGATGTATCTTCTTACTTACCTAACTGTGCTCAATGTGTTAGCTCTCTTGTTTTTGCGTACTTACGCATTTAATTTTTGTTTCTACAACTTATTATATTTAGCATGTAAGCATGTATTATGAAGTTACACTTTCTTCGATGATTTTTGCAACATTCATGTACAAACAAATCTTTTTAAATCTCTAGTAGGTACTCAGTGTACCTTATCTACATTTATTATTGACTGGTAAATTTTGTGTTAGCTTAAAGTATGTGATGGACGAATGATGGATATCTCAATAAAATACATTTTTATTCTTAATAAAATCGTTTTTTAAAGCAAATTATTTATCAGACTGCTTACATGTTTGAGTTATTCATAACTGTGATTCGCTAACCAACTTTTATATTTACAGAGGAGCCGAAGCCAACGAAAGATTGTCCTCGCCAAAACGGGTATTTCGTGCATCCCGATCCACAGGTAAGTGGCCAAATAACCAGTTTCCAAACCTTTTCCTTGCCACGTAATATCCAGGCTATTTTGAGACTCAATACGTCCGTATCTTTGATAACCTCGCTGTCAACATGTTTTTACTCATTCTTCGAAATTTAATCGATAATTTTTGCAAACATTTTACTGGCCCCTTTGATCTTTGAATAACGGGGATATCATTAAATTTACATATTTTGGACGGATTAGTTTTTGTGTTTCCAAAATATACCTACATGGTCTGATGATTCCATGCTAGCAACAGTTGGAAATATTTTCATATTTTGTATGCAATAGTTTTTCTAGGTATTTGAAGGACCATAATTTCGCCATATTTTGTTAAGCTCGAGCCGTATCTAATGAACTGTTACATTATGAACTCAAACAAAGCGGTACATGAAGCACATGTAGAAAAAGCAAACGTAGCAAACTTTAAAATTGAAATGCCGCCAGCGTATTGGGGCGCTTCTGTCTGGTACTGATTTGGATCAGTTGAGCTGTCTTTACAACGTTTGTAACAGTCTGCACATTTCTCAACTGTTTCTTGTGTATTTTGTGAATATTTGTTTTATTATAAGTTTCTTTGTTTAAATATGCATCATTATTAACATTGATAAGTTTTGACATAATTAAGCTTACAATAAGTAAGCAAATATTTTGAATCGCGCTACTGAGCCGAGCAATGCCTACGATTTCATATATTTATAACAATAGAAGGTATTCAGGTGGGTAGGCTAGCATTTTGATTTGGTTTTGTGTTACAGGCTTGTGACAAATTCGTGTTCTGTGGCGATGGAATTCCTAACGAGCACTCTTGCCCCCCCGGCCTGTACTTCAACGAAGACACTTCCATCTGTGACTGGAAAGAGCTCGTCAACAGGAGGTGCGACCAAATCACCAAAGGTAATTTTACAATACAGTTTTACTATTACAATACATTTTTAACTTAGTTCTTTGGTAAGTTACCAAAGTAAGAGATTAGAGCATCTTTAGTAAAATTGTTTTTTTACCCAAATTACAATCATATTAGTAGTAGTAGAGCTTTCTGTGAAGGGCTCATCCGGGGAAATACTACCACCATGCCTATTTCTGCCGTGAAGCAGCATTGCTGTGTAACGGTTTGAAGGGTGTGGTTGCAGTGAAATTACTGGCACGTGAGGCTGAACATCTGTATGCCTCAAGTTGATGGACGTAGGGCACGTTCCTGACGTGCGTGACCTGCGAGGCCATACTTTGTTATAGGCGATGGTTAACATTAGGTGGGCCATATGTTTGTTCCATCAGCTAATTGTATTTAAAAAAATGCTTTTTTAAAGAGCAAATATTTATATGGGATTGTATTTTTAGATTTTTGTAACGAATAAACCCAAACACTACGAGACTGATTTCGTAAATTCTTTTAACATTCGAATGCTGCATGACTTTTGAGTAACATGCTTTATTTAAAAGGCTATATTTATTACTAGCAACTCACCCCGGCTTGACTCGGGCTTATGTGAAAATATTAAGTCACTGGCTTTGAATTTTTCCACCCATGCAAGGCCGGGGCGCCGGTTGCTAGATATATAACAAAACTTGTTCTTCTCTCATGCTAGCAAGCACACAAAATATTCCCAAATAATGGTTTAACCTGGTTTCCAGATGTCCTAGATGACGGTTTCACGTGCCCTGAAGGCGAGGTCATGGGACCTAACGGCCGCTCTCTCCCCCACCCCACCTTCCCCCATCCCGAGGACTGCCAGAAGTTCTACATCTGCCGCAACGGAGTCCAGCCGCAGAAGGGAAGCTGTCCGTCCGGCAAGGTCTACAATGAGGACACCTTTATGTGCGATAACCCTGAGAAAGTTCAAGGATGGTACGTATTTTGACACTTTGAGTACAACATTCGGAATCGTCATAAACTAGGGCTCTATAAGAAATTCATTAAATTCAAAAAACGAACCAGCGACCTTAAATTACGAACACCATATCGTTTTTGTATGAGTCTACAGGTTTTTTATCCAGCTGTCTCATAGACGCGTTGTGTTTTTGGGGTTCATTTTACTTGGGGTAAATTTGATTCACAACACAATGATTGGTTTAGATTACGAGAGTTACTGGTAAAAAAATTAAATAATTCTTTGCTAGTAAAGATTGCACAGAAAATCAATTTGTCGGTTCGAAGATGCAACAATTTGTCTGATTCTACTGGAGCTTCAAAATAGGTGCTTCTTTTTCACACTGAGTCAGGGACCGTTTTGCAAGCTCTTGGCTCTTTATCTCTCTTTTATGTATGTTTAGCGTGTACCTTATTTAACTGCTAAGCGTCTGCAAAAACAATTATTTTCTTTCTTTCTTTTTTTGCTACTTTTTCTTTAATGGTAGGCTTAAAAACATTTATATTGTCTTCAAATTTAAATGTTTTCTTTCTATCAATTAATTTATTGATTGTTTTTCAGTGAAAACTACTACGACGGCCAGCCCACAGAGAAAAACAAGTTCCCCAAGAAGGCGTGAAGTGTCATACAATAACTAGAATAGTATAGTGTATAATGTATTTTAATACGGAGCAATAAATTATACTTAATTTTACACAATATCTCAATTGCGTTTCCTTTTATTATCCTAATATTTATTTATTTATTTACCACATACCTAAAACTAGTAGAAAACAAAGTCACAAAAAGAACTAAGATACAAATACTCGTAGATACATCTATAATGGACTAATGTATCAGTTAATGTAATATAAAGCTCACTATTTTGCTTCCAAGAGACGAGACAAATAAACTGGCATCAACATGAAAATAAATTATGGCGATATCGTTTCCTCTATCTATATGTATAGACAGATGACTTGGTGGCGTACTCATATTTCATTCAAAATACGTACCTACACCACAAACTAATTTAAAAACAAACTTCCTTTTTGGAATTCCATTCGCTCTACCATTTAAATGAATATCTGAGCCCTTCATTCTCTGATTTGCAAACGTAGTAGATACTAGGTACTATGCAAATGGTATTTAGTATTTATTTATTTGGTAACAATACATCAATATTACAAAAGTGTTACTTACTACATTTAACAAACAGGTACTTATAAACTAAAAATTACAAGTTGCACAGAATTATAATATAATATATTTATTGGTATATAAATACAAATAAGACTTTATTGTGAAAAATTTACATTCCAATGTTATTACTGTGACGCAATGGATCTATAAATAAATATCAGACATCAGCTCCCCACTCAATTTTTAGCGAACAACTGTTTCTCAAACAGGATTTGCAATTTTACTCTATGCAAAACCAGATTGTCAGAGCAGTATTTAGGGGTCAACTTGGAGACAAAAATGACCAGCCAGGGTTGTGTAAATAAGTATATAATAAGTCACTGAATTGACTTATCTTATACTTAATCTTAGCACAGTATGTATGTATTCAGTATGTTTATTGCCTTATTATGATTTTAAGCAGGTATAGGATAATTTTGCACATGCATTATTTTGCTAATATAGTTATTTGTAATACAAGAGTGCAAAGTTGCATTTAAATCTTTGCACTCGAGAGCAACACGTAACTTTTCCTCAGCGAGAAAATGACTAAATGCAAAAAAGAAAATGGCGCGCGTAACGCAAATAAAAAAAGTTATAGTGTACACCAAGCAGGTTCCAAGTCTGAGTTTTTAACAAATTAAAAAAGGTAGTGTGATTAATTTGGCA
The DNA here is from genome assembly GCA_947578465.1 of Thera obeliscata. Classification (NCBI taxonomy): domain Eukaryota; kingdom Metazoa; phylum Arthropoda; class Insecta; order Lepidoptera; family Geometridae; genus Thera; species Thera obeliscata. The sequence continues at coordinate 11,926,919 of OX387926.1, forward strand.
CCATGGAGGTAGAAGTAAATAGTGATTTACAGCTTTACTTATAAACGCAATTTAAATTTAATAATTGCTTAAAGTTAGCCCTATCACTGTTTGTCATTACCCATTGGTAATAGATGGCAATAGTTTAACCACTGTTCATCTTTTGACATATTTTTATAAGTAAAGCCAATAATATATAAATTATGTTTTAAAATCACAAAACAACCAATTTTACTTCAACCTCTAGCGGATAAAAACTGCTTTTGCACTCACATATTGAAAAGCAATCTAGAGCCAATGACACCTTACGTTTGAAAATAATATACTATGGCAAAAATGAACCGAAATTATGTCAGCAGGATGTGTGCATCAAAAACTACTGGTTTCTGAAAAAATACACATTTTTAGAGTAGGTACAATATTTTTTAGTTTCGATTTAAAAATCTATCTTTGATGATCCATTTTTATACTTCAATTGCTACGTCCTAGCTACGTCCCTGCAGGTCGGTATAGGCCATACTGGGTTGCAGACCCAGACCAATTACAGATAGTAATTGTAGCAGTGTTGCGCAAACGCACACGCTGTGGCCATTGATGTAAGAAAGCCAGGTCGACTGGTCTCAGACAATGCTTGATCAAGCGGATACCGAAATAGAAACTGACTAAACATGACATGTGTCACTCAAACGTCACTTTATGTAGTGATAAAGATGGCGATGCGTCAATTAGTTAGAGCGCGTGTGGTCGCGAACAATCAAATAATTTGGGACGTTTAAAATATAAAATACTTATCTAAAAAAAAAAAACTTTAACTACGATTTTTGTCATACTCTATTCCTTATTTCATTTAATTTTCTACTATTGTTTTCATCATACATCAAATTATAATCTAGATTTGAATTAAAAAACTAAAAAAAATATCTTATTAGATTTTCATAATTCCATGTAGCACTCAGTGTGGTAAGCAAGTCGATAACTGATAACGTCAGCTTTTTGTCAACGGCCGATTCGTGACTTATTTCTGTAATGCGCCATTCACACGCAATGTCTTTATCTTTACGCTGGTCCACACCGAGCATAAAGGCTCACGAAGACTCAGTCAATGCACATGCATAAAACAAGCTTATTAGAAGAAATACAACAGATGGCAACAAATATTGCACATTGGCTAATTTCGGCTTCTTAAAGCGTAGGGTACATCAGAAAGAGATAGCGCTCTACGAAGCCGAAAAGCCGATGTGCAATATTTTTTGCCTACAACCGTAAGCAGTACATACTCATAAGGAATTCTAAGCTATACTCAAACCAAAATTGCCTCGCGCGGCAGCCTTGTGAACATGATCGGTGGTGTTGCCAGCTTTAGAAAAATTTGATTTATTGTTTTCTTGACAGAACATTGGTCAAAACACACGATCAACTTTAAATGTCAGAAACACACATTGCTCGTCATTTTTTGCCTGGCCTCTCAGCTCAGTTGATATTAGCTCTGCCTTTTGTGCCGTAGGTCGTGAGATCGATCCCAACGAGAACACAAAATAACTCTCAATTTTGTATCATAAGAAATGTAATACAAAATATGTATAGGTATTATATCCATACCTATATACACACAGCTCTCATAGCTCAGTTGGTAGGTAGCTCTGCATTCTGTGCCGTAGAGCGTGGGTTCGATCCCCACCGAGAATAAAATTTGTGCGGTGAACAGCGATGTTTGTTCTCTGTCTGGGTGTTATATTGTAGACTAAGTATGTATTTCTGTTTCCCATAGTACAAGCTCTGCTTAATTTGGGGCTAGATAGTGTTGTGCAGATTGTTCTAAATATTAAGTTATTTATTTCAGAAATAAGAACCATTTAAACAACCGTTAGTTCTGTAACCGAGAGTGATGAAGCTAAAGCTTTTAAGGAGCTTTCACAAATCCTTTAGAAAAAATAGACGTACTGTGTGAAAAAAGCTAATGAAAGCGTTATAAAAAAGACATTGATAAAAAAAGAGTGAATACGGAGATGACGGCTGACAGAGGAGAATGGAAGAGGAAATCTCCTTGTGCTACATCGACATGAAGTGAAATAAAAACAGGAAGAAGTCGATCATATTTTAGAATTCTGGGGTGGCGCATTAGTGTTGCTATTCAGCGTAGCAATGCCGAATAGCAATGCATGCAGCGTCTTGGGGACGCTTCCGTGTGGCACTGATTTGGATCAGTTGAGCTAGGTCGGTCTCTAGATCAATTGTAACGGTCTGCAGATAGCTCAACTGTTTCTTGTGTATTATGTACATTTTGTAAATACTACTGCTAAAGTTTAATTTTGTTACAAGTTTAAGTTAAAAGCTTCAGAGCAGGGACTGAAGTAAAAAGCAACACAAGCAATAGTCTGATCGTGTTTGCTTTACAATTAACCACAGGTGCTCAATAATTTACCCAAATAAAATAGTCTCCACAGAAACTGGCTGCAGTCAACTTTCTAAAACGTTTAGTTTGAAAGGATACGTACTGCAGAATGCACTATGCATTATACATAGTAGGAGTACACTATTATGTCTGCAAATAGACATACCTGTAGGAAATTTATAACTTGCAGTCATAGTAGTAGCATAATCAGTTGCGTATCACAAGGATTTTTTTCATAGAAGTTGATGGAACGAGCATTTATGGCCCACCTGTAGGCCTACCACAAGCTCTGTCTGGCTCGATCTCTGGCTCTGGTTTTGAGTCTATGGCCGAGATTCATAGACCGAACTTTGGCTTTACTTTGATGGAAAGTTCAACTTTCAACCAAAATTATATTTCATAGTTCTGTCAAACTCTTCTTTATTCAAAATATTGATAGGAAACTTCGATAAACAAAGCTTACTTTGCGAAGACTGCTTTACTCTAAAGCAAAGTGCGGTTTATGAATCTCAGCCTATGTCACTGCTCACTATTAGTGTATTATACTGCGTGTGTGACGTTTCGACGTAGGATTTATTTATTCAATACTCACACAAACTCAAAACGAGAGCCAGAGACAGAGCGATACAGAGCTTGTGGTAGGCCTACTGATGTGATGAAGTGGCATGGCAACCATCGCCTATTACAAAGCATTGCTTCGTAGGTCACGCACGTCAGGAATGTGCCCTACGATGCGCTGCTCTGCGTCCATCAACGTGAGGCATACAGATGCTCAGCCTCGCGTGCCAGTGATTTCAGGATCACTTTCAATCCTTCATTCTTTATTCTTTATTGTACACACATACAGATGATAGATAAACATTAAACAGCGGGCATGTACAGAGGCGAGCTTAACCCTAAATAGAGTTTTCTACCAGCAAACCTTGGAGGATAGAGAGAGTTGATTATAGTGGTGGGTGGGTGTACAAACACACAGGCATTGGGGAAATAGAAAAACAAAACCTTAAACTAAAATACTTATACAGAAGTATATAAATATCACATAGTTCTAAATAACTAATATACTAATTAACTACAGACATATTAAACTTACCTATATACGTTTTAAAGCTAGGTGGGTGGGAAGCATTTCCCAGCTTTTTGGCCATATCTAGTCTTAAAATTAGAAAGACTAGGCTGAGAGGATAGTGTACTCCATCCAAATATTGTTTTAGGCATAACCATGAGTTGTCTCGTGGTTTGCCTTAGTCCACCTAGGTGTATCACGAGTAAATAAATCTAGTCGTAGTTCACCCGGGTTACCGGGAACTTAAAAGTTGGACCACATGAAAAACCGCCCCTTGTTTACTAAAGTCTAAGTTTAGTCAGTGTTTATCATCTGAGAAATTTTAAGTAAAAGTATAGTAAAACTATGTTCGTAAAGTATAGTACTAAGGACCAGTATCATGGATTGCTAATGGATGGGTTAACTTTTTTAAACGTTCGATTAGCGATGAAGTAAATAATAACATAAGGTAAATAAAATAAACAATGTAAATAAGTTATTTAACATTTATTTTTACTAACAGTTAAACAAATATTAACAAAATAAAATACACAAGAAACTGTGGAGCTGTCTGCTGTTCGTTTCAAACAATCTAGAGATCTCAACTGATCCAAATCAGTGGCAGAAGGAAGCGTCTCCAAGACGCTGGTGGACGTTGAATAACAAAGCTAAAATTTTAGTTAAACAGCTGTCAAGTATTTGATGGGTCGATTATTAACCCGTGAAACTGGTCCTAAATGTCACTTCCATCGGTGTGTGTGTCCGTGCGTGATATAAGCAAAGCATGCCGCGCGAGGTATATGCCCGTTTTCGTAATACTGACTTGAACTCAATATCGACGTGTGTCGTATCTATAGCCCTCGCAAAATAATATAATCACACAACTTATTTATAACAAAGTTTTAACCGTTATAATTGTAACTGAACCATGCCACAGCGACTGGACTTACGAAAAGCATTTAATCTTATTTTTTTCTGAGAAATTCAAGGAAAACTACTGTGGAATAAAGTTGTAGTAAGTACCTAAATGTAAGAACCAACGTGTCCAGTCTTATTAAAAAAAATGTTTGTCTGCTCAACTTTGGCCTATTTTAACCAAACTCAATTACGCATCAGAGTGGCTACTTTATAGACTTCGATTTCAATCCCAACCTAAAATTTGACAGCATTTTGATTGAAAACTTATAGAACTTCTGTCAATGTGTTCGAATTTAAAGTCAGTGGTAAGCACGCTGGCTTGATCAAGCTATATAAAAAAACATTTCGATAAGTGCGTCTTAGTATAAGAGCCTCTTTGAGGCGCACTTAAAATCCTTTCACCACACTTGGTTTGAAAGAATCAGTGACACGATAAGAAAAAGTCTAAGACAAGTTCTATGGTCTAAGACTCTTAGACCTTAGAACTTGCCAAAGGCTAAATCTACAGGCACACCTGTGTCAAAACTCGGTTGAGAGCCCCCCTACACATTCGACTACGGCCACCGCTGCAACGGGCGCTGGCCGACTCGCCTCCAGTGTTGCCGGGCCGACACCGACGCCAGACGTGACAAACTAAAATGACTCGCGCGCGATTCGTGATTTTAGCCGCCTGCTGCGCTTATGGTAAGCTCATTTTATTCTTCCTGTCGTGTCACCCAGTGACCTTACTATTTTTTAAATGTTGGTACATGAAATAATTCAAACTCAAACTCAATTAAATTTTATTCAATACAATTACAAGAATCACTTTGAAACGTCTTAAAGCTAGGTGAGTCTAGGTGCCAGTTCCACGCGACCATGCCTTGAAGAAAAGGCAACAAACTACGGCTCGGTTCCTACCGTTTTATATATGATCCTTAAATGACCTAATCCTAATGGCCCATTAAATCCGAAGCCACTTACAAAATCTGTCAAAAGATAAACAGTTCTAAAACTATTGCCATCTCTTACCACTGGGGAATGACAAACAACTTTGTGAAATTATTTTTAAATTGTTGGGTGCTTATAAGCTACTTTTATTGTGGTGATTACAGTGCTGGGCCAGAATATTAAACAGGCATTTGGATCTATTGTTGACAACTTTTTACTTGCCCCTATTTACGGGACGCACTGACGTTTTGCAAATAAGGACATGAAAAATTAAGTATTTGTATTGGTTTGATTTGTTATCATGGGCGACTTTTCACTCGTGCGTGATATTAAAAGGAATCAGAGTGTGACAGTAATTAGTATTGACCTTGAGAAGCCTTTTGCCTTATTATAATATTAATTATATTAGAAGGTCAAATCTCAAACACTATGTCTAGTCTAGGTCGTTACTTGCTATTTTGTTCCATGGTTAATTAAAGCAGGTGTGACACATTTATTTAAAGTTTTTCTAAAAACTTTTATTAAAAAACATAATTTTATTATTAAAACTAAAACTACAAGAGGAGAAGAACAATCGACCAGTAGACCTACCACAAGCTCTGTCTTACTCTGTCTCTGGCTTTGGTTTTGAGTCTGTGTGAGTTCTGACTAGTGTAATAATGCTGTGTGCGTGACGTTTCGACGTAAGATTTATTTAGTCAGCACTCACACAGACTCAAAATCATAGCCAGGGACAGCGCCAGGCAGAGCTTGTGTTAGACCTACAGTACTTCTTCTTCTTATCGTGTCACTGATTCTTTCGAACCAAGTGTGGTGAAAGGATTTTAAGTGCGCCTCGAAGAGGCTCCTTTCGTGCACTTGACACATATTTTCGAACAACATACTTAAAATGAACAACAACAGTCGGATAATCCAATATCTTAAAATGTATTAATACTAGCTAGAACCCAGCAATGTTATAATGTCAATAATATATATTCAATAAAAAAACAGGTTTTACGATATCTGTCGTAAAACCTGACATATCGAAGCTAGGTAACATAAATACACTCATATTCATAATGGTCCTACCTATAACAGTCATTTAACATAACATACCGATAAGTATGTTGCCATCTCTTCTTCGCTTTGGTATTTATTCATCTACTTGAGTCAAGAAAACTTCTAGTTCACTCAACTTTCAAGACACCTACATCTATTCAATTTAATTCAGTGTCAGAGGGCTAATCCATGTCTTTAATTACGGGACGCTATAGAGGTTGAGACATTATGTAAAAACATCTCCAATAAGTATACTATTATACTATACTAGCAGCCCGTCCCGGCTTCGCACAGGGTAGACAATATTGTTGTACATTATTTTGTTCTATCGCTAATAGTTTCGGCAGCGCATTCGACGAAAGACATTTTAAGACTCATTTTTCTACACCTTCGGTTACATTATTCAAATTTTACCAAAGATCCCTAATTTTTTTCAAAATGAAATGTAGCCTATGTCAAATTGGAAGAATGTAGCATTCTATTGGTGAAAGAATTTTTTAAATCGGCCCAGTACTTTTTGAGCCTATTCATTACAAACATACAAACATACAAAAATAGGTACAAATATTTCCTCTTTAAAATATTAGTACAGATAGTATAGAAATAGAAGTATAGATAGCTTAGTCGACCTAATCCACTGCATTTAAACATGCGGAGCTATAATGATGCTATAAAAATAAAGTCGTCTGAATACGTTGAGGAAAAGATGATGGACGATTAAGAGTACGTACTAGTGTGAATCTACATAATTATGTTCACTAATTAAGCGCTACTTAAAATGTAAATAGTCATATCTGCACCGTATCGCTGTACAACGATCAGACGTATTTCTCATAGTTCGATTTAATTATATTTTAAGCTTTGGTTTGGAAAATAGCGGTGCATAAATGAAGACGCCGTTAAACCTAATGATCATGACTTTCAGATATGTCACTACATAGCAAAGTTCCCATTACGTCAGTCGACTTGTCTTGGAAAGTTCTGAACCAATTTTTATTCATCATCAATCTAAAATACTGGAGGAACGATATTTCCCGTGATCTTAATAAAAGTATCAAAACTTCAAGAGGTGTGCGCCCGCCACTTTGTTTTCCGGTTCATTGGTTTTCCAACAATGCCTTAGACTTTTTACTTTTAGCCAAAAGTCTCTTGTCACTGTCACTTTCATGTCAACAAATAGAGATAGCAGCACCACTTAGAAAATAAGCTAAATAATTGTTGCAAGACCATTATGACTTTGAGCTCACTGATGATTTAAACACGCCATTAATGTGACGCACGCCATTAATGTGTGTATGGCTTAAAATATTTTGTGCTATTATTATTATTTGTGTTGATATTATTGTAATAATAGTTTATTTTTTATTATCATAATTGTGTTATTATTTTGACTTTACTAAGTGACCATACTATCTTGCTGGAATAAAAAAATTATAATCTGAATCTGAGCCTTATCTTGATTTCAAAGGCGTTATTTCACACGCGTGCAAAGCTAATAGTAGCTCAACTATAGTTTTAATAAATCAATATTTTTTTGCTGTCACACTTCCGCTAATAGATGACTATGACGCTATCTGCATTTTAAAAACCAATGCTTTAAAAGCAGTTAGTACAAACATGTTAGTTGTTGAGATATCGTCATGAATCACAAATGCTTGACCTTAGTTTTATCAGTCAACTTTCAAGTCTAGTAACTACTTATAATGTGTCTTACATTTTTTGTTGTTGTTGAATTAATACAATCATAAAGCCTTGCGCACATCTAAGCGTTCTGAGGTGACGTTCAGTGAAGCTGTCATATTTGACAGCGATATTTGACAGATCGCAAACGCAAAAAGCTTAGATGCGCGCAAGGCCTAACAGATAATATATAGGTAGTTAATGACTATAGATGGGTATAGATTTATGGCCTTGGACCAATATTTCCCCGTTCTAACCCTATATGACATAATCTTCCCATCTTAATAACCCTTTTCTGACTCTAGAACCCTTCTGCCTTAACCCCAATAACATTCGTGAGTCGGTTGTTAAAAATTAACTTTTAGTAAAAGGTAACATAAAGTTGAGATGCTCGCATGTAAGCATTCCTGTGAGTGTTTTTAGAGTCACATAGAGCTTTGAGACGTACTTAGAACCATTTCACAACCTTATTTTGAAAAAACTGGAGACATGACAAGAAGAAGCTTAAAACCTAGACGCAGAAGTCCATGTCGTGGGCGGAATGCGAATGAAACTAACCAACCGATTAAAACCGGAAAAACATGTCTTCGTTATATAAAATGTCTATGTAATAAGAAGATCTACAAGAAGTCACATTTAAGGGTCATTGGTTTTACGTCAGCGCGTTACGTAAGTCTTAAACACTAACTTAACTCACGATTCATAGATTAAAGTATTTATAGATTTTCGTGGAATGCATCCGAAACTTACGATCGATAGTAGGTAAGTATCTATTATTTGTAACATACGAACTGTCACACAATCTGACAATTCAAAAGTAGATTTTATGATTGATGGTTTTAAGACGATCAACTCCGTGAAATAACTGCAAGCGCACACTTAGACCTCTTTTTAAATAAAATTACTGATCTTATTTATTGTAAATCGCGAGCAACTATATTGTTTGCAATCCAATTGCACACAGTTTAGCAAAAATACAATGTTGTTTCTAACGTGTTTCCCTGCTCAAAAGTTTGTCTAACTGGTTTTCGTACAGAAGTAAACTTTTAAGTAGGGAAACGTGTTAGGATCAAAATTGTTTATTTTTCTAAATTGTGTGCAATTGGATTGCACACAAAATAGTTGTTCGTGATTTTTCATAAATAAGTTCAGTGACTTAATATCTTTCAAAGGATTAAAATGTAGGAGCAAGAAGTATACCGACAGTGGTCTTTACCAGAAGTTCAATAATATTTTAAGGCGAGAGGATAGAGAACTGGCAAAAACATAGGTGTAAATGACACCGAAAGCGACATCCCACAAAAGTATTGCGCAAGTAGGTGTTAGCTATGAAAGTAAGCGTTACTAAAACAAATCATCGTTTTGTTGTTAAGCCCGGCATACACGTAGCTATAATATGTATTCACATAAATTATAGCAAGGCATATTACGATGTATTTTCTATACAAATATTCAAGTGACCACACAAACAGGTTATAATAATATATTTCCATGACATCACCAACTTATACCGTAATTGACCGTAATATATATTTTTCATGGCATATTAAAATATGCTTTAGCTACGTGTGCGACGTGCTTTATTGATGGCCTACAGACTACTCCATAGAAATTATTTGTAGAGTTGCAATTCATCCTTTCATTCATGCTCACTGCGAATATTATGCAATGTATAGTAAAAAATGTTATGTCGTAAGTTAACCTTAATATCAATAAGCAAAATCATTTGATTGTTGCTTATCACGGTTGCTAGACCGGACCTTCAAACTATAATTATTATCCAATCAATAAGCTAAGAATAAATATTGGCACTGATTTGAATCAGTTCATTAGGCTATTTCTAGATCGTATGCAATGATTCTTTATTTTCTTTCTTTCGTATTCTTTCGATCGTATGCAATGATTCGTGTTTTCTTCTTTTGTTCAATTCTTATTTTATGTTTTTAGACTGACCTATAGTGAGACCAACATACACTTACATCACACTTTCGTATATAGGTTATTTTTTTTAATATTTAATAAACTATTCTTTGGCCACCATCTCACCTGATGGTTAGCGACGATGTAGCAGGACAGTAGACCTATTCACTTCATAGGCAATAAAATATGTTATCTATATCTTTTATATTTCTTCTTTTCATTTTTTCTGCATGTCCTAGCAGATAGCCCAACAGTTATGTACTTTTAACAAAGTACAACAACTACCTACAACTTAGTACTTTACAAGTCCATTACGTTAAGGGGCCGGCGGAGGGCAAATTTTCATACAAACGTAATACCAAAATGATTACTAATTTAAGCAGATTTTTACTATATTATTGTAATAATTGTATTTTTATTATATTTATCTAGGTTCCTGGGTAGTTTTTATTTTAAATTATTTACCTCAAATTAAATTAAAGCCAATCACATTTTACAATGAAAAAAAATGTGTAAAATGCGATTGGTGTTTATTTCTTTTGAGGTAAGTAATTTAAAATAGAAACTGTTCAGGAAACTAGATAAATACTATACGAATACAGTTATTACAATAATATAGTGAAAATCTGCCTAAACTAGTAATAATTCTGGTATTACGTTTGTATGAAAATTCACCCTCCGCCGGCCTCATAAGAACATGCCCTACGGTACACAATCCTACGTCCATCAAATTGAGGCATACAGGTATGCTTGTGATATATGACGAGGCGTGATGTTGAAATGCAATGCAAAAATTTCATAAAATGATTGAAAACACTTAAAAATTCAGCACATACACGTAATTCTAAACAATTTAAGCCAGTACAAACACCTAATATTACGGCCTCAACATTAATTGTTTAAATATTTCCTCCACCGGTTGCCCAATCGATTGGAAAGGAGCCGGAATCGAGACCAAACGAAACTCAAGGCAAGGCAAGGCAAAGCCTGCAAGCGACATTTAAAAATAATGAATTATTTGGGCCGGTTTTAGGTGATTTATGTTGTGTAACTATATTTTTGATAAATATAGTTCCTTATGAGTTAAGGTTCGGTTTCTCAAATAGCAGTGATTTTCATACACCAGGCGTAATAGTTACCCTTATGAGTTAAGGTTCGGTTTCTCAAATAGCAGTGATTTTCATACACCAGGCGTAATAGTTACAACTTGGCACATATAATTGATAGGTTCCACCGTCAAATTAATAGGAGTCGATTTCTAAAGCTATTCACTCAAGTAACACTGAACAAAATAGTTTATTTTTTGCCATAAATATGCTTTATTATTAGGTTCTTTTCTTTATTGCTTATTTTTACGTTTTAAGAAACAATTCAATTTTAAGAAACAGGTCCCTCCAATTCAATTTTTTATTTTTCATACAAAAGACATAAACGCTTTGGATGAGTTTTGTATATCTTTTTAGGATTGTTTGCTCTCAAAGTTGTATAGTTTTGTTATGTGTGCCTTCAATAAAATACGTAAAATACTGTCAGTATCAATTTGTATTTAGCTTTTTCATTCCTTCATATTTTATTTCACTCCAAAAAACATAAAGCTTGAATTAAATTTCCAACAACAACACATTTTTCACACAACTCGCTACAGTTTCAAAAGTTACAACATACTTGGAAGTACTAAAAGCATTGCAATATTAATATTTTTTTACAACTTAAATTAAGGTGCTAATAAGAGTTGGCTAACAGCAAATTGCTGAACTAATCAAAGCATGTATCAGTTTGTTACGATTAAATTAATGAATGGTTGCTGGGTAACATTATATCGATGTGAACAGAAATGCCACTTGGCGGCTTTTTAGACAACTTTTTGTCCCGTCAAGTTACATGTTATAATGAGTGCCCCAATATTGATGTTTTACTAAATATTTGCCTGCGCTTAGTGAATTATTTATCACTTAGTTTACCAATTAGAATAATTGTAACGATAACATTTTCAATTTCAATTACCTATAGGTTAACAAAAATGTATAGAAGGTAGAAAATAGGACCCAATATGCTTCCTTGTGACACTTATTTGTTTGGAGAGATTGTAATTAGTTTTAGTTCTCTTGCTTACTATGCTTTCTGCAGCTTCAATATTTACGGCATTTTCCCGTTTTGGGCTCGTGATTTTTTTCTATTTCCTATGAACTTGATACCTATCCTAATAATTTTCTAACTTGATTTGAACTATTGATGGAAGGATCTCTGTATAATAAGAACCTATCTAACTTCTGCATACCTTAGATATTTATAAATAAGTTGATAAGATTCGAAGCAGGTGCCACAGCATCAACAAACAGTATTGCTATTCATGTTATTGCAAAACCGCGGAAGGCAGAGAAACCTGTTGTTATTTCACCTTTACGTAACTGGCGGAAACGATTGACATCTCCAATTTATTGTTTACTGTCGACCTGTTTACCCCTAGTAGGATTATTATAATTTAGAAACTACGAATACGGTTCGCCATCAACCAATTGGTCTGATGGGTTGTCAACCATCTGGTACTCGTATTACACAGAATGGATACCAAATATCTCATTCAGTATTTTTACCCAGACACAGACCAAATGTTTATATTTAGCACACAAATGATTGACCTTGGTACAAATTGCACTCAAACCCTAGAAGCAGTCAATATAGCCAGAAGGAACTACTAACAAATAACTTGTGAGATATGTTATAATATGCTAAATATATTCATGATTATGCAATACATTATAAATAATAACTTTTAAAGTTATACTGATCAGTGAAATTTAGAAAACGAGAACATTCTCGAAATTTGACATGCCATAATTCATTTATCAAATTGGCATTAAAGTTGGTTCTTTATTAAATCTTTATTCTAGAGATGAAAACGTTACACTGGTTTTGATAAACAATTCATCTAATTATTACACACGACGTTCATAATAGTTAGGGAGGCGAATAGGGGAATTTTCGGAAATACTCGAGCGTGGCAGTTTAAGATATGAGAGATACCTCAGACGTAATAGAAAAACCTTGTAAAGTATTTAGCTCTATATGTAGTGACGCGCGCCTAGGATAGACGATCAGATTAGTAAAAAAAAATGGATAGTCTGAAATACTCGAGCGCGTCAGATTTAGATATTGGGGGTCGATTTTAGTGTTTAAAGACTAAATTTAACTAATCTGACGATAAGTCCTTGACGCCGCCGAGTTATAGGGTCGCAAACTTGTAAAAAAAAAACGTTAATCCGGCATTCTCGAGCGCGATTTTTTATTTTTTTATTTTGAAGAATATAATCTAAAACTTACTAAAAATAAAAAATCTGCCGGTTTCCGCATGACCGGAAGTGTGGAGGAGCCATTTCGTCTTCCTAAGAACGCGTTACGGCATATAAGTCGCGAACGATACATTTTACAAAAAAAAAGTTTAAGCGTTGGTTGTATCTATCGCTTTATTGTCATTCTTAAATTCCCCATTTTATCAAGGAGAAAGAAAGGAAAAAAAAGAAACCAAAAAACCTTTTTCGGTCAGATTAAGAGAACCCACCAACATTTTTGTCAGATTAAAAAAATATGCTTTCAGGATACCGAGATAAACCTCCCCTATGAAAATCTGACGCGCTCGAGTATTTCAAAAAAACTTTTTTTTTAGCATTTTCAAAAATTCATCGTAACTTATCATCACGCCGAAATCGTCAGTTTTTTTAAAGGGAGCTTCCTTGGGGCCTACTTAACACCCCTTCCGAAAATCTGACGCGCTCGAGTAATTTTTTTTTTTTTGCATTTTTGACTACTTTATATGCCTACCCCCACCACGCAAACCGGCAGATTAGTATACCGTTGTTATCAGAGGTACTCGGGGCATACGTAGAATGAATATCTGACGCGCTCGAGAATGCCCAAGTAACTGTTTTTTTTAACATTTTTGAAAAACCGTACACGCCAAACCCACCGCTAAAATGGTTTTTGCCATACGAGCTTTTCTTTTCGAAATTATTTTATCTTTCGATTTTGATAGGTCTCGACGGCGCCGTTGAATTACGCCATTTAGCTACCTCGCCTCCCTAACTATAATGAGTATTTTTTTTATCTTTCCACATCTACATGCTCTTAGATACGTCAGACTCACAACATCAAACTCTTTTTAAAAACTATAGAACAATCAACGTGTTTGATCTAATCTCGTTAATATAGTATTATACGAGTAGGTAGGTATATACAATCAAGTAGCGTAGCATTTCAAGGCCAGCTGCTTGTAGCCACTTTCGCTTATTAGCTCTGACCGCTAATTGATCATTGATCAAAACTGTATTTAGCTTACAAAAAACAGAGTAGTTAACCTTAATTTGGCAACAAAAGGGCAAGTTTTGTTCAGGTTGTCAAAATTCTCAAACATGTTTTCTTGAAGTCGATAAAAATGTAAAAGTATCGATGGAATATCGGAGTCATTCTTTTTTTTCTAAATATTTAAGGCCTGCGCACACCTAGTTCGCTGGCGGTAGCGATCAGTGAAACGCTGTCAAATATTCGCTGTCAAATCTCAAATCTGACAGCGATATTTGACAGCGTTTCACTGATCGCTACCGCCAGCGAACTAGGTGTGTTTGGGCCATTAAAAAAAGAACAAAACTTAGCGAATGTCAAAATGTGGTTAGTCTAGTTCAATTTCTTTTTTATTTTATTATGTTTGGCTGACCTACAGCAGCTTTTTGCAAACACGAACGTCAGAGTTGATTCAAACTTCAGTGCAGCACTATAATCCTATACGTCACTGAACTAATGAACTATGGCATTTCAGTGTTTTTATATCTTTGAATAGGTCAAAGAAAAGTGTGCGTGTTTTACGGAGATCAGCGTCTGTCAGGAATTATTTGTCACGTGTACAATAGCGTATAATTTCATTGCAATTAGTTACAATAAGAACCTAATCTTTCAGTCTTTATCGTATTGTTCAGAAAGTAAAAGTGGAGGTTGTTGATACTGTAGCCGTCTCCATGTCGTGATGCGGTTAGTTACTTCATTCACGTTTCTGATAATTGGAAGGACACCTTATACACAAGGAATAAGACTCAAAATAGGAAGTTTATCAGCGCAATGGAAGTCAATGAATCAACGTGATCTTTACTTGAACACGCACTGTGGTATATCTATGTAAAGAGAGGAAGAATAATTGTGTAATAATGATGTAAAGATTCAAACGTTTTAGTACCTAGATGATAATCTATTATCTATGGCCGTTACACATTTTTTCAACTCAACTGGATACTGATCTAAAACTATCGCTACTTTCATCCCAGTATCGTAGTTTAATTTTATTAAATGGATGCAGTAATATCTAGTCTTCTCTAGATTCAATTCAACACGCCTAGTGCCCAAATAAATTGTTGAAATTTGAAAAATTCTAAGTTTTGTCTCTATAATATCCAAACACCTTTTTCGTAGCCCGAGACAGACACAGACCAGGCTGAAAACAATAGTACATTGTTACCTGAGTGTTGAAAGTCACGTTTTTTGAGTCCCGAGACGGGTTGGAGCCAATGGAGCTTGAGGGACTTAAAAGACTTTCATCCGAGGTAACACTGTGCTTTTCATTACGAATACAAGGAAAGTAAAAATAAAAACATGAAAGAAAAATTTGTGAAAATGAAGATTGAATTGCCGCCTTCCCGGTTTTTTTTTTCTTTTTCTCTGGCGGGCCTTCGGCTACGGCTCGCCAGCATTATTCAGCCATTATTTTCATTCTCATAATTTAAAAAATGGTAAATTGTTTGCTCAAATTTATGTTATTTTAAATAAATAGTTGAAGCTATATATTAATCAAGTAATTTAGAAGATATATTATTTATTTAATACTATCTTTATGTTATTAAAATTTAAATTTTACATTGCGCTCTAATTAGACTTTTTAAACTTCTTACCGTTGTAATGGGTTTCCAACCTACTTGCTGAATAAAAAGTTGGAATTTGGTTCAACGACCTCCTTGCAGTTAGAAATACTTTAGAAACTTGGAACATGGTTGAATAAAATAGAACCTGTTTTTTTTTATAATTTGACAGCTGTCAGTAGAAAGCGATTCTCCCTAGGGCTGAAAGTTTTACTTTCTATTAGGCCCCTCAGGCAACTTCAGACCTACTTTCAGAGTATGAGTAATGAAAAGAAATATGAGAACACTCTAAACCATTCCCCCCCCACAGGGTTGCTTGCTCAACCACACCCCGGACAATCCCACATTTACAATATCTGAATTTCTTACAAAACCCACGTTCTAACGATCTGATAAACAGACCTTAAATGTCGTTTTAAACACGCGCGTTTGTGTGTGGTTCTTATACAAACACTACACAAACGTCGTTTTGTAAGTACACGCGCCTGTGTGTGCGCGTGCAAATCAGGCCGACCGCAAACCCGCGGGTTGCGGAAACCCGAATTAGTGGGGGAGGGGGACACAGTGCTCGTTCTATGCGTTTATTTTATGTTCTGTGGCTCAACGTCACGCTCCATCAAGTTGATTGTTAGTTGTTACACACACTAATGCCTCGAAAGTGTAGCCTCGATGAAATCCTATATTTCTGAACAGTCCGGTCCTTGACTCATTAACTGTAGGTATAGATGATGCAATCAAGTCAAAGCATTTACCTACACGATTACCTACTGTGCAATCTAAAAGTGCAGTCAGCCGGACTGTCAAGAAATATTATGAGTACAAATAAACCGCAGCCTAAAACACCAATAATATGTCAAATAATAAATTATCTAGCCAACTGTAAAACAATGAACACAGAGGTCAATTTTTGAAATACTTTTACAAGCGTTAGATCTTTTTATCATGTCGCGCTGGAAGGATTTTAAAAACGCCTCCAGAGGCGCCTTTTGTGCACTTGAAAAGAGATATAGGTAGTATGATAGCGCTTGTTTTTTTGTTATTTTCCTTTTTTAATCCATTAATTTTGTTACAGCTAGCGCAGGCATCCTTTTGGAACAAGCACCAGCCTGTCCCGAGCAATATGGAGTTCAGGTATAAATATAACACGCACAGAATATTTCTAGCAACTTTGTAGTAGATTATGGTACTGTCATCATGTAAAAATAACACTGGAAAATGGTGGAGGGAGTAAGTTTGCGCATGCGAAATTTGCACCATGAGTGGTCCTAATAGGTGTGGATATTGCATGCGCTAAAATACTCCCTCCAACTTATTTTACCGTTCTTTTTACCTATATTTGCAAGAAGCGATAAACTAAAACCACATCGCTATCGTATTATGTCCAGCAGGGGACTTGTTCGCATAATTACGCTGATCATCTTACTACTCAAGACCCTCAAGAACTACCAAACTACCTAGGTACGCTATTAGGCTTTGCAAAACAGTTATTCATATCAGTTGTCAGGTGCTAAATGGATTATCCAACATGTTTCTGACTAACAAAATCCAAAGACAACTAATAGCACTCTTAAATGGAATGAGGCACTACGTGGCTTAGACTTTCACTGAATTTTGTGATTTCCAGGCTTACGCCCATCCAGAGGCATGTGATCAGTTCTTCCTTTGCACCAACGGTACCCTGACAGCAGAGACCTGTGAGAACGGTCTACTCTTCGACGGCAAAGGCGCGGTGCACAACCATTGCAACTACAACTGGGCCGTTGAATGCGGGGAAAGGAAAGCAGATTGTAAGTACACTTCTTGCGGTCAGAGCTTTTTTGAGCTACAATTTTTTTTTCTAAGCCTTTTTAACTCTTTGCTGCGCGTTTTCAACCTCTTTGGGTTAAAAAACAGGAAAAACGTGTAAAAAAAACGAAAGAGTATTTCATTTTGGTTTTAATCTAGACTCAAATTCGAATTTAGAACATATTCAGACATCGAGTTCTGTATTATAGTTATTAGAAAATGAGTTTGCACTCCAAGGAATGATGTATACCTCTTTGGTATTTTTCAAAAAAAGAACACACGTAGTCTTCTTTTATTTTGAACAATTATTATGCATCTTATTATATGCACTAAAACAACACTTTTGCATTTTGAATGACCTCTGTAAGTGATTTCTCCTTATTCCAGTGACACCATACTCCACTCCCGGCTGCGAATACCAGTTTGGCATCTACCCTGACAGCAGCGAATGCTCCACTAGCTACGTGAAGTGCGCTTTCGGCATCCCCAACCAGGAGCCATGCACGCCAGGCTTGGTTTACGACGAACGCATCCACGGCTGCAACTGGCCTGATCTACTGCAGCCTTTCTGCAACCCTGAAGGTGAGCTACTGAAGTTATTCTTGTCATTTTACCATCCTTTCACCACAGACTTTCTTTGGGACCAGTAATGTGATGTAAGAATTTTCGGTGCGTGTCAAAGAAGCTCCCTAAGTACACTCAACATTGTTTTCGAACTTTTTAATTCCTTAACATGCCGTTTTCACCGTTTGAGAGTACTGGCATAGTGAACATAAGTTTTTGACAGAAAAATAACTTTTTGGTGAATGACCGAGTTTGAACACCATAAATTAGATAGAAAAAATACTATTTCTACCAATTCCATTGGAAACGACATGTATATACGTATTTAGCAGACCCCTAACCTCAATTGTGCATTATTACTTATTAGTTATTGTAGGTACCTACAGCAAAAACATGGATTAAAAACTCGTTTTATTTTATTTCCAGCGGTGATTGGTTTCAAGTGCCCCACCAAAGTGCCAGCACATACGCAATCCGCCAAGTTCTGGCCGTTCCCCCGCTTCCCCGTCCCCGGCGACTGCCACCACCTTATCACCTGCGTGGAAGGCCAGCCTCGTCTCATCGCCTGCGGAGAAGGCAAGGTGTTCGATGACCAGAACTTGACTTGCGAAGACCCGGAAATAGTCCCTCATTGCGGCCATGGACAGAAGTGATCTAGGATAAGAGGAATTGGGGTTGGGACGGTATCAAAATTGTGTGCAGCTAAATTAATACTTGCAGCATCTTTATGAAGTTTCAAAAGTCAATATTGAAAGTCCATACCAGCTCGGTTAGTGGATATTAAAACGTTATGTATGGGTACCAGGTTTCCTAATGATAATTCCCTACGATTTTGTGACAAATGTTTTTGTTCACTAACTTTTCAAATTTTTTTTCAAAGACCTTCGTAATTTATCAAATACGTCTTACAGTCTTAGGTTTCATTGAAAGCCACACCATGCAAATTTATACATTTTGAATTATAGGTGGTCGTTTTATGATAAAATTAGGGTTCAATAATTTTGAAATAGTTTTTTCCACCGACACACTTATTTATTACTACTAATGCTACTTCTAGTTGATTTATATCTATCTAAGGACCACTGTCCTAAATTTTATATTTTTGTAAATATAACATACCTACCATTATCTTTAAAAACAGGACCAAATACGAATGTTTTTGCGTGATATTAGTTACCATATTGCCTTTGTACAATGTTGAACCATTTATATATTTTTCATGTAGATTTTTATGTAAATATAATTGAAAGAAAAATGTAAATATGAAAAATATGTGTGAGAATAAAATATAAAAATATTAGGTTTGTACTTTATATTTACCCTTCCCTACCCTTCATATTTTTGAAACAGCTAGCCGTCATGTAAACAGTTCTAATATTGGCAAGGCGTTGAACTTAACAAACGCATCCGCAAGCTATCACAACAGGAACACTTGTTTTCCTTAGTCTATGCTATCACTTTCCTCAGTCAAATGCATGTTTCTTTGCTCAAGCACCTTTTCATTTATCATGTATTTTTCTGATGAGTTCTTTCTAAAATCTAAAACCTTACAGAAATCTGATATAATGACTAAGGGTCATATTCGTAATGGTCATAATTACAGCAGTCTGAACTTTGCATTAAGCTAAACAGCTTAACAGACCGATAAGTCTGTTGCCATCTCTTCTTCTTCTTCATCTTAATTTAATATCATCTGTCTATTATTTAATGGAAGTGACAGTGACAAGAGACTTTTAGCGACCCGTTAAAAGGTGTCATTCATAATGAATGAATGAATGAGCTGTTAATAATTAAAATTTTGCCACCAATGATTTTTTTACTGGGTGTGTTACAAATAAAACAATGAACTGTAAAAAGTATAATTTATTTGTAAAAAACCTAGTTATCTAAATGCTTCATTCGTCTTCGACTGGAGCAGATTTGCCTTTTTGCGGGCGATTGGGCTTGCGGCGCGAATTGTGGGAGCTTGGCTTGTTCTTAACTACGGGAGGGTGCTCTAGGGCTTCCAGTTCTGCGTCAGTCAGCTGCCCTTTGTACCAGTCCGCACTGTGGAATAAGGTAAGTTAGATAGTAGTCTCGAAACCAATAAAAGAGTGCGAAAGAGGGTAGATCGATTTATCTGCCCATAACATTTCTTTAACTCGTGGGCTTCATTCAGTGATCATGGTGCCGAAATATCGGAAGTCAACTCAGAAAAATTTATTCATGGTAAATATCCCGTTGTTTCATAAAAATAGTATTAAGTTAGATAGTGTTTTAGAAGCTGTGTAAGCACAAGTTTCTGGTGTGCCTTACTTCATAATAGGGGCACAGTATAGACATAGACAGGCATTTATTTGAACAGTAGTAGAGTTCTTTGTGAAGGGCTCGTACGAAGAATTACTACCTCTATGCCTATTTCTGCCGGGAAGCAGCATTGCTGTGTTTCGGTTTGAAGGGTGTGGGTGCCGGTGAAATTACTGGCACGTGAGGCTGAACATCTATAAGGCTCTCGTTGATGGACGCAGGGAAGTGCATCGTAGGGAACGCTCCCGACGTGCGTGACTTACGAGGCAATGTTTTGTTATTGGCCCTTTAACATCAGGTGGGAGAACCATATGCTGGTTCTATTAGCTAAAAAAAAACACTAATGAAAAGAGGAATGATCAGTAGAGTGGGTAGGGGGTTGGTCTCTCGGAAATCATACAGTGCTACTGTTCATGAATTCGTAAAGTATTCAGCATTACGAATGCATCTTGAAAAACTTTAATATAAAAACAATATTGATTTTATGTCAGTCTTACGTTAAACTAACATAGAACGTAGAAGAAATTACGGATTTTGGAAGTCATGACCTCGAAAAAAATTCAAATTTGTAATCGTTTTCTACATGAAATTTTACAAATCTAGAAGTTCTACTGCAAGCACATATTTATCACAAAAAAGCCCTGAAAATCGACCTTGAATTTGATCTAGCGTCAGTGCATTATTTTTTAATGACGCACATCACTAGGGCTACTTCTTGATAACTTATTAGCCAATAACAACGAATGGTGTTTTTGCATATATTAAGCTAAGCTTACCATTCGGGAACATTCCTCGCCCATTCGCAATGCTTCTTGACATCGTCGAAGGCCTGTCCAAGCTTGCATCCGGAACGGCGCGGTGTCTTGCCGTTGATGCACACGTAGAAGAATTGGCAATCCTCAGGGTCGGCGTAGCGCGGGTGGGTGGCGCCAAACGTCTCGTTTACCGCGGGGCAGTTGAAGTCGAATACCTCTGTAATTCACGGTATAGAAAAAGGCATAAGAAAAGTAATAAGGTATGCTAGGATCGTAGCTGGTGGAAATCCGTGAGCTCTGCCTACCTCTAAGGCAGGCCGCACATCAGGCATACACTTGTATCTCTGTCAAGAAATTGTCGTCGTCAGACGATGATGTCGATATTCTTAAAGCGGTGCCACGCTACAACTGTGCTTTGGATGTGCGCTTAAACAATACATTTGTAGCAAGCTGAATTGTAGCGCATTGATTGTGGCGACGTAAATGTTCAATGCATGTAGGATGCGGCGCTGGTGTGCGGCCTGGCTTACTCATAAAGGGGACATTTTATGCATGTATGGTGTAGAAAAATCAAAACAAACTAAACTACATTACCTATGTATTTTTAACCGACTTCCAATCAAAAAGGAGGAGGTTCTCAATTCGGTTGTATTTTTTTTTTTATTTTTTTTTTTAATGTTTGTTACCGCATAACTTCGTCATTTGTGAGCCGATTTGAAAAATTATTTTTTTATCTGAAAGGTACTGCTTCCAGATTGGTCCCATTTTAATTTTATTAAACTCGGTGTTGCCATTTTTTTTTAAATAATTTTTTTAATGTTTGTAACTGCATGCCTCCGTCATTTATGAACCGATTTAGAAAATTATTTTTTTATTTGGAAGGTTACGCTTACGTCCAGATTGTCCCAAACAAATTTGATTAAAATCGGTTTAGCTGTTTGACAATGAAGTCGGTTTCTCAAGTTTTTTAAACTTAAATTATTTAAACTTATAATTATATTACCACCAGTTTCATGTATACCTATCGTTTTTGAATACAAAAAAAACTAAAGTATTTCTTCTTGATGGTTTATTTTTGTCTACTATACAAAAAACAACTGTTTTCTTATCTTCAGCGTTCAATAGGTTTTTTATGTAAGCTAATTTGAATTAATATTTTTTCTTTATTTTGTAACACGTATCGGTGACGAAAAATATTCGATATTTCGTCCCAACAAAGTGTTCTATGATTCTCTAAGATGATGCGTTTCTCCTAAAGCTAATCTAATGCCTGGGTAGGTAGCGCAGAAAGGAGAGCACAAATTCTTTTGAGATTCGCTATCTTAATCCATTTCAGGGGTTTGAAGGGGCAGGCCTAGAACTTTGAGAGAACACACGACATTGGAGCAATTTTTTTAGTAAATCATCAAAGCTAAATACCTGAAGCTCCACACCCCTTCTTCTTGGCCTCATCAGCCCACGTGCAGATTCCGGTCTTGTCGTTGTACACGAGGCCGTCAGGGCACGTGATCATGTTAAACTTGCCGTCTACACAGTAGTAGAACTTGCCACATTCCTTCGGATCTTCGTGGGAGAAGTAGCCGTTCTGACGGATGCAGTGGAGTCCAGGAATTGGAGTCTCTGTAAAAAGTTTACAACTTGCTGGTGAAACAGTGTGCTCCACCTAAAGTTATTTGGTAACACATCGGCTATATCAAAGCATTAAACCTAAAGATCACACACACTAGGAATATGCTAATTCCTTAAATTAAACAGTTTCTTGGACCTTCTTGAAAATGGTAAAAAAGCTTCAATTAATATTTGAATTAAGCCTTGCGCACATACTAAGCGTTCTGCGGTTATGATCAGTGAGAGGCTGTCAAAAATGACAGTTGTATTTGACGCGAGAACGCTGTTAAATATCGTTGCAGAACGCTTAGATGTGCTGACGGCTTTAGGCGTTGGAAGACACCAGATAAAATGTGTATTTTTAATTCATGTTTTATTATTATTACAGTACTCAGACGCAGGTTAAACATACACTAACCTTACCCCCGAATACTGAAACGCAACTCAGATTTAAGCACGTCTCAAGCGACGAATATTTGACAGTTTTCAATGAAAATCTGTCAAATATTCGTCGCTTGAGACGTGCTTAAATCTGAGTTGCGTTTCAGTATTCGGGGGTTAGTGTCATAAAAGTGTCTATAAAATAAAGATAATCTTGAGTGTCTATTAAAATAGCGTATAGGTAGCTACTCGTAGCTTGCCCCATTATGCCAGCAATGACACAATAATGTCAAACTCATCTCTCTTCAACCTTTTGCGAATGAGGCTCTAAGCAATAACAGGTTTGGGGACAGTTGAAGCCAATGTACCTATACATATACACAGTACCACCAACTTATCTGTACAGACAGATTAATAGTAATGTACACATAAACACACAGTGCCACTGTGACAGGGACGCCACTATTAAATTGACTTGCACTATTTTACTTGCAAGTTTCAAAACATGTGTTTAGTGCACGAAAAGAACCTCTTTAAGGCGGGCTTAAAATCCTTTAGCCAAACTAGTACCATAGAACTGATATAAATATAATTCCATAGAGTGATGACGACGAGAGAATTTCTCTATTTATTTATTTTATTTTATATTCATCAATAGCATTGCAAACTAACAGCCTTGCCCAAAACGTATGTGTGCCAGCTTACATACAGGGTAACATAGTACATACATAGTTATAGTTATATACTCTATGGTCAACCGAGCTAATGATAAATAATGAAAACAAAAAATAATACTTGGTGGCACTATACAAGTTATAGTACGTAGGTACACTACGTATGTAAACGAGTAGGTAAATACAATAAAGCGTTGGCAAGGCCGTAATTCCCTTGAAATTGGAAAGTTGTTCTCTGGCGGTGACCGACTGTTTGTAATCTGTATTGAGATGCGACTGCCTCCATTTGATTGAGAATAGGGCTGGCAGTATAACTTATTCATGAATTAGGTCTTTAGAAAAGCTTTTTCTTGTTTTCTGGTTGTTTTATTGTAAACAGAGAACCCTCAAATTACGGTGGGATTTGATAATTCCATCACCGTCCATCACTCATAACATTTGCGCCTACACTTCCTATCTTACAAAGAACTCTGCTAATCTTGATTTTAAGAAGACATCATTATGATAACCGATATCATAATTTGTGTCGTCACTTTATATTTCCTTCTTCTTCCTGCTCTTATCCCACTTTATTTGAGGTAGGCACAACATCTTCCTCCACCAATCCCCTCTATCAGCCGTCATCTCTGCATTCACTCCTCTCTTATCCATGTCATCTTTCACACAGTTCATCCATGTTTTCTTTGGTCATTATATTTCCGATAGAAAAAAATATTGTATCTTATTTTATTGTCATCACATTCCAGAATCGTAAAGATTTTCAAAGGTAAACTTTACTTACGAAGTTTGGGTCTCGCGGAGCAGTCAAGGTTGAAGGGCAGGTCACACTTCTCCTGATCCTGAGCGTAGTCATTGAACACCATACCGTCAGGGCACAGCTTCTCGATGATTTCACCATTTCTGAAAACGGTATAATACCGTTATGTTAGCGACCTTTGGTAACCTGCCAAATCTGTACAGTCGGAGAAGATTTATTTGCAGAGTGTCTTGCATTTTAATTTTAAACTTATACCAACGCTCGTTTAAGTAAGTAGTCAAAATTCACATAATAATAGTGTAGAAGCCTTTACGGCACCGCAATTTCGTATTTCAATAAAACCCAGTCCATCCAAAGGTCTGGAAAAGATCACTCATAGCGATAAGACTGCCCATTGTACTTCGTCATAGTCATGTGTAATATCTTATTCTTGTTGTGTACAATAAAGTGTTATCTATCTTCAACCCTCTCATTCATAAAACCTGACACTATTTAGCGAGAGCACTTAGCTAGAAACGTAAAACTATTAAGTTACATTACTGCTAGTATTGCTAGTAGGTCACAGGCAACACACAACATTTTATAGATTTACACGCACACATAACATCATGCAAGATGCTTTCAGTGAAGCCTGAAGTATGATCGGTATAAAAACCGGTGCAATAAAAGCAAAAATAGGCGATAGGCAATATTCACATTCTTGAAAGTTTAGTAATATCAATTATTGAATTTGTAATAGCCGTACATAATTTTTTGTTAAAAATGTGTTGATTGAAATTTGATAGAAGTTAATGAAATCATATTAAACACTCGGTTTCATCAACATTTTAAACGTTGAACTAAAAAATAAAAAATAAAAGTTAAAATAAAAATGATGTAAAACCTAATATATGTACATTGTCCTCCTTACTTAAGAGCGTTTCTTATAAGAAAATCAGTGTTTATGCAATGCAACAAGATTCAGAACATTAAAATACAAAGGCTCAGAAATTGGGCAGGACACTTGGCAAGACAGAAGGTGCAAAATATCGACGGAGTGGTAACTGAAGAGTGTGAAAAAACGAGGTACAAAAAAAGGTAGAAACTTTATTTACGTCACGCACGTAAAAATTTTGCGTCCAACTCCAAGAACTCATGTGCTTAATTGTACCTGTACTTTCTGGTTTTACCTGCATTCATAATATTTGTCACACTGCTCAGCATCAGCGAAAAAGCCGTCATCAGGACACGTGTTTGTGATCTCCGCATCTTTCTCAGACTGCTCGTTCCTGTCCTCGGAGGTCCGCTTTGGTGGGTAAGCTGGCTTTCGACCCTTTTGACCAGCTGATGACGCCAGTACTGAAATAATAAATTGACGCAAAGTTAGGAATATTGAAAACGTTTTTTATTATGTGAATGAAACGTGGGTACACCTAGCTAATGTACCGGTATATGTATGCATATAAAGATGAATAATTTGCGAACAAATTAAGCCATGATTAAGCTAGTACTGAGAGACGAGCATCTATTTTTTTTTAACATTAGACTTCTTTCGCATAATGATGTTTAGACTGTGTGTGTCTGTCTTGTATGTCTTCATCAATATCACGGTATGCACCCTAAGTTGGTGTGCTCTGAACTCGCGTTCGTGACTCTATAACAAAATATTTCCAACACAATATGTTTAATATGAACGACAGTAAGTAATCGAAACTCGAGTAGAAGTACTTTCAGAATTCGTAGACGTAAATAAATTATCTCATTACATCAACAGATTGCAAAATAGATGATTGTCCGATTAGATACAGCCGTGTTATTGAACTTTGTCAAGGTTCAATAGATACACGAAGTTAAAACAAATCATGACCTCTCCTACTTTAAAAATAATCATTCAGCATAAACATTTGACAGTGGAAATTGCGCAATTTCGTTAGCGTGGACGTTTGGGGTATTTCATAAAAATCGTTTTTATGTAAGCGCTTACGCCACAGATCCATTACACTCCAGCCTCCGTAGTTTAATTCTAGAAATCGATAGTAGAGTTAATTCATGAAATATTAGCAAGTTATATTCAGGCATGATCATTTAAATATCACAATTCATCATTTCCGGCATACCAGCAAGAAATAAAAGGTCGTTCGCATTGACTGTCACATACTTCCTAGCACGTAACAGAAGGTAATCGACTAGTAAAATGCCATCTCTTTATACTGCCTTGCAATGGTCGGTACAACTTTCTGAAACTACAACGACCTCTATGCTATTGTAATATTATATACGAACGTTTATTTGCTACTTCATCACGCACAATATAAACTATTAAATTAAGAAAAAAAGAAAGACATCTTAATATTGACATAATAATATGTTAACAACGATAAGATCATCAAAAATGCGTGGTACTGTAGTTGCTCGGCTCTAGCTTCACCACCAGTGGCAGCTTAGCGCTGATATTCTGCCAGAACCGTGGTCAGAGCCAATTGACCTTAAGAGAACATTTAAAAATAGAACAAATTATAATAAAAAACTGATTAATTACGTATATCTTCTTATCATGTCACTGATTCTTTAAAACTAAGTTTGGTGAAAGAATTTTAAGTGCGCCTCGAAGAGGCTCTTTTCGTGCACTCGACACATGTTTTCGAACTTTTAAGATTCTACGACACGTCGCGCCGGTTTACTCACGGTGTTTTGCTTTGCTGCTTGAGAGCACTGGACTTTTTTTGGACAGGAAAACTCACATGACTCATGATGTTATACATGACTGGATTCAACCTTAGGATCGGAAGGCGGGGCTGCTACCATTAGGCCACCAACGCCAGCGCTCTCTACTACGTATATAAAAAAGTAGATTGGCTTGGAAGTACTGCATCTATTGTTCACTTCGATGTTTTGCAAACCAATTCTAGTTTATTTCTATCACAGCTGTATTTTATTGCTCCAGAGCAAATTTACAACTATAGATAACAAGATAGGTGCTCAAAATGTAGGTGTAGCAACATTTAGCGTCGATTTCACTATTACACGGTATTACCTAACCACGCGTAGCTTTTGTGGTCAGGCCACTGGAAGTCACTAGGTCAAGTTATAATTAGTACGTTAAACATTACGTTACAGTTTCAATATTTTGTAGTCTACACCAAATATTGGTGATTGAAGTTGAATAATTGATGGATATGTGAGCAGGGGTCACCAAAAAACATGACATGAACTATGTGAAAGATGACATGTATAAGAGAGGAGTGAATGCAGAGATGACGGCTGATAGAAAGAAATGGAGGAGGAAGAACATGCGACTCCACATAAAGTGGGATAAGGGCAGGAAGAAGAAGAAGTTGAATAAAATTGATGGGTATTTCTTACTCCCACTTCCATTTATATTCAATGTCTTTATTCAGTTGTATTAAAAGGATCACTTTGAAACGTCTGAAAGATGGGGAGTCTAGGTGCAAATTCCATTCGACTCTTAGTAGAAGCTGTATTTTTTACCTCATCATTTTCTTGTCGTTATCCCATTTCATGTGGGGTGGGCACAACAAGTTTTACTAGCCGTGGTTTTAGCAGTAACTCCTTTGTTACCCATGCCATCCTTCACACAATCCATCCATTTTTTCTTTGGCCTACCTCTACTTCTATGCCCGTGCCCGTACTACGCTAACTTATTTCTCCTCTAAGTAGAAGCTGTCTTTTTTAACCGTGTACAATAAGGACCGTTACTGATAATCAGTAATTTAGAACAAATGGTGGTCCAGTTCGTGCTTAGAATAGCAAATAGTCTGTGTGCCAGAGGCTAGAGTAGAGAGCAGTTATTTGTTTTCTATTTTACCGCTGATCAAACAGTAATTTGATCGTAACTTTTGTGAAACCGGACTTGGCCTTGCACTTGCAAAAAGAAAGCACTTACTTTTATGATCAATCTCTAGCGAATACCTTGCGAACATCTAATATTTGACAGCGTTTCACTGATTGCCACCGCAGAACGCTTAGATGTATGCAAGACATAATTTACATGTTATCGTGTCATTAATTCTTTCAAACTGTGTGGTGAACGGATCTTAAGTGCACCTCAAAGACGTTTTAGGGCTTAATTGAACTAGACTGAATGAAACAAAATGAAATAACGCATTATTTTTTGCCTATATTGTTCTAGGATTGGTAACATTGAGATCCACCTGGAATTTATTATGATTCTTGTGATTTTACTAAATAAAAATAATTTTAATTTGTATTGTACTTAAATATTTTAGTATTAATATTTCTTTTTTCTTAAATTTTTATTCCACTTTATATGCACTTATACTCAGTTTGAAGATTGCGTCGGTTGTTTTGTGTTATAATAGGCTTTTCTCTATCAAATGCAAGCATATAAAACAGCCATTTAGATTAAGGATGAGTTGCGGAAATACTGAGTATGCGGCAGACAATTTTAATAAGATTCTTTACAAGTCTTATTATAAATAAGTTCAAATATATAAACGAGCACGGAGCGGGAGCGCGTTGAAGTCTTTTGCAGTGCGCGTCTTCAGCGTAATAGAGCCAAATATTATTTCTTCTCTTTTATTTATGGACTGTGAGAGGTGTTTTATGTTAGAATCTGTAGGCCTACTCTGTTTGGCTCTGGTTTTGAGTCTGTGTGAGTGCTGTCTATATAAATCCTACGTCGAAACGTCAGACACATAGTATAAGTGAGCACTAACACAGACTAAAAACCAGAGCCAGATAGAGCTTGTGGTATGCCTACTGTGTGTGTTTGTTTGTCTGTAGCCTCGTAGTACCCAAACTTATTTCAATGCCGTGTTTGTAAGATAGTGTTCAGACATTGCATAATATGGTTTTAGAATATTAGAAGATTTTAAACTGGTAGCGCTGTCAAGCGACTTATATTTAAAAGTAGTAATAATTATAAGAGCTAGTTTTTAATGAAACTCGATAGTGACAGTATCTGTCATTCAAATTAGATTGGAATGATATTCAAATCTTCAAGGTCATCGAGGTTTCCAATTATTATTGCTATGTTCAATAGTAATTATGAATTGAATATAAATACATGATGAATTTTCTGAAAGTAATCAAATTATTGCATAATGTACAAAATTGGAAGCATTTCATTTAATCGCTATTGCTAATAAGACCACAAATTCTACTTAAATACAACAGATCTAGTAAATATGTAGGTAGCTTAATTTTAAGTACTATTATTAACTTATTACTAACTTATTTTAGAACAAATAGAAGGAATGGAACACCTAAATCCGTGTTTTTTTATAACCTTGTGCTTGTGTCTGGGTTCTACCGAGACTTATTAATTTAACTAGTTTGATAAAGTACCTATAGATGTTGTATAAAATAGTTGTTTGTATTTTACTAGTTGCTTTTCTCAGAACTTAATTTACATACTGCCACTCTGTAGGTAGCATAGCTATATGTCAGTAGGTATATGTTTGTACATGCATAACTTACCGACTAAGCACCCTAGTAAGATGACCCCCACACTTGACCGGAACGCCATCTTGCGTTCTAACACTAACTTAAATGTCACTTATAACTTAAAAGTCACTTTATTGTGACTTATCTAAGTATGACTGACGACCGCCGCGCTCTCTATACCACACTGACTTGAGCACTTTTTGTCATCCATTCTTAGCGGCTCAACAGCTCAGCGAAAGGTTACATTAACATATCTGTCTCGCTCGCTCGTTATTGTAATACAATATACCCATCCCTCTCCCTCGTCAAACACTGGACTGGATCCTGTTATTGTTTTACGTGTTCTGCAAGAGAATTATGGACCAAATTAGAGTTCAAAAATGCTGTTAATATTTTTGTACATTATGGTTATTGCAAAACTGTAATCTGCTATATTTAAAATCTTCCGCAAATTATAGTTACTAGCAATGCAGTTCTAATTAAAAATAAATTAAGAATTTACTTACTAGACCCTTGTTTCCCTTATCTCTTTTTTACTATTATCATCATCTCATTGTCACTAAACCAATATTGTAGCATTAATAGAGCTCTTTGTGAAGGGCTCGTCCAGGACAGTACTACCTACCACAATGCCTATTTCTGCCGTGAATCAGCATTGCTGTGTTTTGGTATGAAGGGTGTGGGTGCGGGTGAAATTACTGGCACGTGAAGCTGAACATGTGTATGCCTCAAGTCTATGGACACAGGGCAGTGCATCGTAGGGCACGTTCCTGACGTGCGTGACCTACGAGGTAATGCTTTGTAATAGGCGATGGTTACCACTTAACATCAGGAGGGCCAAATGCTTGTTACATCAGCTAGTTTTATAAAAAAATTGACATCATTCGAAGCATATATCCCGTGCGTCTATACATAGAGTCTGTTCAGAAAGAGAACCGTCGTGGGATTGGAGGGCGCTGCTGTGCTTAATCACCTTTTTCGCTTAGTGGGCAATACAATAGCACGTCTGTTGCGTTTTGATTCTATCCCAACTAGTTTACTATTCCTTTATTTAATTTTTATGATGCAAAATTCTGACTGAAAGAAAGGGATGAGCTGCCATATAAAAATCGAAACTTTAGTTCTCTCTTTCTGAACAGACTCTACACGTTCTTACTAAGTGAGAGCGAGGAGTCAACGCATAGACTTTATTACAAAGTACCTACTTATAATTTTAGAGTTACCGAAGTATCAATTTTATTATTATTATTAGTATACTGACAGGCCTAGCTGACACGCAGAAATGACAGTCAATCATAGTATAACATTATGACATTAGTGTCCTGTTTTGTGTAAATTGCGGAAACTACAGTGGAGTGATTGCGTATCTTTTTAACCGACTTCCTATCAAAAAGGAGGAGGTTCTCAATTCGGTTGTAAAATTATTTTTTTATCTGAAAGGTACTGCTTCCAGATTGGTCCCATTTTAATTTTATTAAAATCGGTGTTGCCATTTTTTTTTAAATATATTTTTTTATTGTTTTTAACTGCATGCCTTCGTCATTTATGAACCGATTTAGAAAATTATTTTTTTATTTTGAAGTTTATTCTTACGTCCAGATTGTCCCAAACAAATTTTATTAAAATCGGTTTAGCCGTTTGGCAATGAAGTCGGTTTCTCTAGTTTTTTAAACTTATAATTATGTTGCAATCAAAACCTAGTCGCATCTGTCAGTTTTGACATTATTCTTCTTTAATTTCAATAAAAAAATACTTGAAACAAAAGTAATCTTTGGAAGGATTACAACAAGACTGAATATGAACGTAATAAACATGAGATAGCGAATAGGAACTTCGTTTTGTAAAACAAGGGTGGCAACGGGTATATAGTTCTAGGCTTGGTCGCGTGGAACTGTCACCTAGATTCACCTAGCTTTAAGACGTTTCAAAGTGATTCTTGTAATCCTACTAATACACTTTTGATTTAGATTTTTTAGGGGTCGAAATATATAAACACCACTACTGTCATTAAATTATATTTAATATGTTTTGGATTAATTTTATATGACAAATTGTAAAAAGCTTTGCGTGCGTCCCTTTCAAAACTTATACACAACTCACACTCCGAACTAAAAACATTTTATTGAACTGCAAGTTGAAAGGAGTTTGTAAATGACGAATCATCCCGGATAAAGCTGATGCAGTCACGTCCATTAAGTCCAATGTCAACCTGACAGCCCTTTGTGTGAATTCCATGTGGTTTTATTATAGTACTTTACTGTTCTTCCGTATAATATCTAAATGGTTTCATATTTTGGCAAAACAACTTTTTGATACTTGTTGTTTATCGTCGTTTTACTAGAAGGCAGAGCTACTACCAGCTAAACAGAGAAGCTAGTCAAATACATTAAAAAAAAGAATATCAATGCGTGTGCGCATCACGCTTCACTTCAATCATGCTCTAGAAAGCGATCTACAGAATGGTGGAAATTAGAGATCAAATCTTAGGTACATAATGCAGTTGGTATTCATTCCAATCGTATTATATTGATGTCCAAAATTCTATGGTCTATTTGAGCCCAACGATGATGACCTTCGATTACTAGCAAAAAATAGTGTAGGCCAGATCAGGTTTTACTGGTGATCAGATAAAATGTAATTGGTTTCGTCTATATGTAGTTCGTTCATGGGTATTCCCCGATATTGAACTTTTTTTTTCTGAATATTTTCTCATTTAAATTCCTCTTGCCTCTATAAAATTTTAATTGTTAACAATAGCGATATTATGGAGGCGGATGTTGTTAATCTTGTGAGAATATTAAAATAAAAACATGTTTTGTGTGCATGAAAAGATTAAAATGTGCCTCAGAGAGGCTCTCTCTCTCTGAGGCACAGGCTCTCTAAGGCACCCTGGAAGGAATCAAACCAAAAAATTAAATGAAATAATTTATTTGCTTGAAGAATGGTACATTTTAGATCTTTAATATAGACAAATACAGATTCACACACTTCGCCAGAACACCCATCATGCCAACACGATAAAAAAACAGGCAAGTAGGCACATTCTTTACTTTAAAAATGATACCTAAAATAAAAAGAAATGATAATATATTTTCTGGACAGAAAAAACAATTCTAGCACTCACCAGGATGCAATCGTGTTTGCTCTATTGCGAGAGCAATTTTCCATTTCAACAGCATTTTTCACTCTGAGTGGTTCCAAGAAAGTAAGAAAGATTTTTTTTATTCCAGACAAAGTAGCCAACATTGTATCACATTTTAAAAATCAACAATTCCAAGGAACGAGAAAATTGAACGCAAAAAAATTAATTGTTATGAACGAAAGAAATATAATTAATAATTGAAGGATTGGAAAATTGATACGATCTTTAATTTACTCACTGCATTAATTGATGCCAGTTACTATGCCGATATGAATTGGAGAAAAGGATGAAGATATTAAAAAACTTTAAAAGATATTGCAGACATTTTTGTGTAGATAAAAAAAAACACTTATTGGTTATTGGTAGAAATATCTAGTCAGTACCTAGTTAATTCTTTGAATAAATACGAATATAGCAACTAGCGGCCGTCCACAGCGTTGCTTGCCCCGTTTCCGCTTTCTTTCTTTCTTTCTTCTTTCAAAGCGTCTATTTTAGTCCTAGAATCTGATAAGGTTAATTCCACATGGTACATCCAGACTTCCTTAGACCTAACAAGCGCCGGGGCTGTTATCTCGTAATTAAGTAAACTAACGATATAAGCACGCAAGAGCCCACGCGTGGTCAGTAATGGTTGGCTTAGTGTGGATGTGGACGTTGTTGGGAATATTATTGGGTTATAAAGTTTTTAGTACCAGTTTGTATTGCTATTACCTATTATAAAATTAATACCCTGCAATATTTTAAGTGTTTTGATTTTACATACGAGTAGCTTTTTATATTTTTTTTTGTATATACATATTTTAAATACAATACAACACTCACACAGAGAATAAACATCTGTGTTTACCACACAAATTATTTGTTCTCGGTGGGGATCGAACCCACGACCTACGGCGCAGAAGGCAGACTACCAACTGAGCTGACAGGCCAGTCGTTTTTAATGTTATAAACTAATAAAAAAGTTCTGTCTTACAGTTCTTAGTTCGTAACCGGGTAATGAAGTACATTACTTGGTAGTTTTCATATATTTGCTATTATGTTCCCATCTGTTCTAAAAACATAAAAAAAAATTGAAAAATATCTTCATACACAGACCAAAAAATCCATTTTTATGTTAGAAATCAGCAATTTCAATACTTACAAGAAATAAGAATCATAGCAATTAGATGTATATTATACACTGACAGAACTAACAAAAAAAAACACGAAGTCCACAACCCCATTTGCCTCCGTTGTACTAATATGTAGTTCTAAGGCGGGAATGTAAAAAGTAAAAACTAATGAATCCCTCTGTAATTGATTTAAATACCTCTCTTTGTAATGACTAACGAGGTGGGAAGTAAGCTTTATGTGGACTTTAACATTTTTGTATTTAGCACAATTTTTTTACCTATTTATTGAATAGAGAATAAGTTTTATTCAGAAAAAAATAGGGCTGAATCGAGCAATATTAGATTATTATTATTATTATTATGTGCCCTCCGGGTCCCGGTCCGGTCCATTAGATTATTAAATAAAAAAAATGGATAAATAAGTAATATTGTTTTGCCTGGCAATATGAGTTAAAATTAATTTGAGAATTTGTTTTTAAAACCTTGACATTTAATGACAAATTGTGACGAAAGAATGAACTGCATGTTTTGAAACAACAAAAACAAAATTTAAGTAACTTGTTTTAAACAGTAAAAATTGACATCCGTGCGTGTTTTCATTTATTTTATTTAAAAAAAACTACCACAATACATTTATAAATGCAAAATATTGTACAACTCTAGAATGTAATCAAACAAGTTGGTGTA
This sequence comes from Thera obeliscata, assembly GCA_947578465.1. NCBI lineage: Eukaryota > Metazoa > Arthropoda > Insecta > Lepidoptera > Geometridae > Thera > Thera obeliscata. The sequence goes on from OX387926.1 coordinate 11,961,878, forward strand.
AGAATGATTTAGTTTATTTTAAAACGGTTGCCACTGTCCTCTCAGCTATTCAGTTCGACTGGCCTCTCAGCTCAGTTGGTAGTAGCTCTGCCTTCTGCGCCGTATATCGTGGGTTCGATCCCCACCGAGAACAAATATTTGTGTGGATTGTGGATTGTGTGAACATCGATGTTTGTTCTCTGTCTGGGTGTTATACTGTATTCTAAGTATGTATTTACAAACAAAAAAGTATTTAAGTATCAGCTATCTGGTTCCCATAGCACAAGCTCTGCGCATCTGCTTGGCTTTTCTTTTTTTTTTTTGCTTAGTTTTTTTTCTGTTATTTTTGGGTCTAGATAGTGTTGCGTGGACTGTCCACAATATTTATTTGTTTATTTATTTACTGTAATACACAATAAGAGACATAATCACGTACATCGTCTTCAAAACAAACATTTCCGGCATATACGATGGACATTACTAGTACTTGCCACACAGGCTTATGCAATAGTATCCCAACAATACTCGTAAATTCAGTACAACATCGACTCTACTTGTCCGGCAAATAACGCATAATAACATGGAATGTGTAATAGAAATATAAATCTATCAGGTTAAGATTGTTTGTGTGTATGTTTGTATGTGTATGCATTGGATTATTATTATTAATAAATTAGAAGCTTTGTCATAAATCGCTGATGAAACCGAAAAGATGTGTTTGAATATTTTGTGGTTCAATTCAGAACATCGTGAGGAAACCGGCATGTTCTAGAACCAAGGGTTCGAAAAACATGTGTCAAGTACATGGAAAGAGTCTCGTTTCATGGAAGGAGGCGTACTTCACCACATTTTACTTCTCTTCTCCGTGTGGCACTTTCGAAACAAATTTGGTGACACTCCATTTTACCAAATTTGTTTAGAAAAAGCCACACGACAAGAAGAAAAATTTGAAAATTGAACGAATTCGTAATTGTAAATTAATACTTATTATAATAAAATAAATTTGTAAATATAATTGAAATATCATTAATAGGCAGCATTTTATTCGGGTACCACGCGAACGAAGCCAAGAGCTGACGCTAGTAATATTGTAATGACGTGGAATGTAGGAACGGATCGAGATCTCTGCATGATGAATGCACGGGATGAACAGCGAAGACGGCAAAGGGCGCGCTGTCAGGAAGACATGCCGACTACAGACAGGAATATATTGATTCTACATTCATATTCTATGTTTTCATACGCATTCTTAATAAGGATAATGATTCAAAGGATAATGATTATTAGAGGCAAGAAAGCCAATCGCGCTGATTTTAAATCTTTTGTCTCGTTTAAACGTAAAAGTTAAAACAAAGTTTCAGTTAATTAAAACAGAATGCTGCTTAAATCACAGCTCTATAAAAACTGTTGAAGACAAACCGATTCCGAATAAATGTGGCAGTCCTTGTTTTTGACGATATTTTTATCTGGCGGATAGCGTAGAAAAGAAAGAAAAAATCTGCCCTAGGTTGAACGTAAGTCCATTTCATTAATTCTATGGGCTGATTTAATACATTTTTAAGATGTATCTTAGCCAATCAAATACAAATAAGCTAACAAAATAATATAAGTTTGAAAAACTGGAGAAACCAACTTCATGGCTAAACGGGTAAACCAATTTTGATGGAACTTCTAGGAGACAAATCTGAAAGTATTACCTTTCAGATAAAAAAAGATTTTTTCAAATCGTTTCATAAATGACGAAGTTATGCTATAACAATTCGACCGAATAGAGAATTTCCTCTTTATTTTAATTGAAGTCTGTTAATAAAGGGTCATAAAACAGTAACAAAAGAAGGTACTACTCATTAAATCCTTTCCCTATAAACGAACAGCCTACACCGCTTTATACGACCAAAATTACCCAATAAAACTACAACAATAATAAAATTGTAGCGTCATATCCTTTTAGTCTTTCGCATCCAGACTAAAACTAGAACCCACGTAAGTACTTACAGTACTTGTTTTCGATGTCCAACGCTATATAAGCTAGGCTGTGGTTTTAACCCTGACATTGTCCTGCTGCCTCCGCCCATTCACCATCCCTTGAGTCGAGATGGTCAAGATTGCGATATTGTTGTTGGTGCTTGCTGTTTACGCACGCGCAGATGACAGCACGGATTTGGAAAAAAATGAGAGCGGGAGGCAGAAGAGATTGTTATGTAAGTACACTATTTTAATACTGCGTAAATAATTTTTCAAAGCAACCCTTAGACTGTTTCCAGCTCATATACGTAGCTCATATACGTAATCCAGAAAATTTGTAAATTTGTACTTTGTCCTGAAAAAATAATTCTTGTCACTTTATTATTTTATATTCATTCGCTCGGGTATAATTGAATTATGATAAAATGAAAACCCCATAATTATGAAAATTGTTAAAAATTACTTTTTCAGTAAATCCTTTAAAAAATTACTGGCACATGAGGCTGAAAATTTGTATGCCTCTAATTTTATTATTTATTATTATATTTTGCCTTCTTTTAATTTCGTACATGCTCTTCTTTTTTTCAGGAGCTTTATTTATACACTGTGTGTACTAGACTAACTAATTAATCACATGACAAGACCTGTTCATTGAATAAATTGTTACAAATAACGTCATCATTACACATCCCTTACTTGTCGATAGTAATTGCTGATCAATTATTTCTATTTTTACAACAGTCTGTGAAACTAATCGATTGTGTATCTAATTCACATGTTTGTATTTATCTATATTATTTATATTAAAAACACAACCGAATTGAGAACGTCCTCCTTTTTTATTTGAAGTCGGTTAAAAAATAATAGGGGTACATAATATATTATATTATATCAATGAGAATCTTCTCAATAAACTCGAAACCTCCAAAAAAACTGCTCTGCTCTATAATGGTTTTCAGGGAAATTGTTCAAGCATGAATGAAGCGAAAGAGGTGTGTCAGGATCGTAGCAAGTGGAAATCCGTGATCTCTGCCTACCCCCATGGGAATAAGGCGTGATTTTATGTATGTATGTATGTATGTATGTTTAAGCATTCACTTTTGTCGGCATTACCCGAGCCTTCCACGAATTTTTTTTTTTGTTTACGAGTGTTCTTTTTTCAAATCTTATGTACAAAAATGAATAAAATTGCTGTTCGTTAGTCTCGCTAAAACTCAGCCACCGATTTGGCTAATTTTGGTCTTGAATTATTTGTGGAAGTCCAGAGAAGGTTTAAAAGGTGAATAAATATAAAAATGCTTGGGATTAACGGGAATGGGGCGAGCGAAGCCGCGGGCAGTCGCTAGTAGTTAATAAAAAAAGTGAGACTTGTTTTTTTATTACTCGCTCTCAATATTGCTCCGACAATTACAATACTTGACATTATCCTGGTGTACGTAATAAATTGCATCTCAATAGTCACCCGGGTCATTGCCCCTACAGCTTGAGATTTTTATGCAAGAAATAGACGTTGGTGTAAAATTGCAGCAATTAAAGTACCAACATGTCGCTCGTATCCTGCTCAGCTTAAGAGAGAATGTTGTGGGTTTTATTTTATAAAATATACCAAAGCTCCAAGCTCATGACTGTATCATATCCGGTATACATCAAACTAATTATAAATCTCTGGCTTCCAAATACAAAATGAAAGAGGTAACGTCTACGGGAGTAACTTATTACTCCCATAGACATTACCTCTTTTATTCCAGAAAATTTCAGATTTTTTTATGAGATTTTTTTTTAACAGATAATTATTTTGTTTTATTTTTTTCAGAGTATTCCTCATATGGAATACTCTTTGTGCTTTGTGCTCTTTGTAAACTAGTGACTAGCCCCGGTTACAAACGGTTTCTAAATTACACCCGTAATTTGCAAGTATTAAATACAGCTATTGTTACTCCAGAATAATACAGCATTCTAACAATGAAATAGTTTTTGAAATTGGTTCATTCGTTTTTCTGTATAATCATTACAAAAATAAACATAAATTTAAAACTGCTTTAGTAAATATTTCTTCTTTATTAGCATAATTTGATTTTACGTAGGGTTAATAAAGCAGGATTTCTTAAAAATGTAACCTGCGGGGTACAAGTACCTAATAGTTTTGAACAGGGAATTATTTGGTAGCGAGTAAAACGCACATGCGCAACGCACTGTTTCATCTTCTTCAATATTATGTCGACGTTCAGTTACTTTTTTAGGATGTTTTCTATGAAAACCTGTAAATGGCTCACTAGTTTCTAGTGCATTAATATTATTAAGTTATTATAAGCTGTTGGTTTTTTAATAAATAAATAAAAAACAACATAAACGCAATTTTTACTGACTTACATGCATCAACGGTTAAAATTGCTTGCTCATTCTAGGTAGCATTACGAGTGACGCACTAAGCTTTCATTTTGATTTATTTGTAATATCCTTCTTTACCCTCTTTTTTCTTTTGGCTCAATTATTCACTGTCGTAAATGGTGATCTGCAGATTTAAAAAGATTACTTTGCGTTTTAAATGATGGCCGCAGCAGGATATAATTTATTAGTTTGTGTTGGTTGAAATAATCAACTTACCTAAAGTGTAAAATAAGATAATATCAAGGCTAACTATTCCATCTAAGTAGGTACAGACAAAATCCTTAATCCATCTTTTGACTTATTTTATTCGATTTAAAATAATTTATATAAGAAATACAATACAATCATTTATTTGCGAAACACAGGTTATAATTACAGAATAGTACAAATTAAGTAAGTTCAGCCATATTCTGCCTTAAAACACTGCATACCAAAATAAGATCTGAAATGGCGCTTGTATGTCGCCGTATTAAAATAATTCCAAAAAGGTTGTACAAGTAAAATTGAAAGTTTTCATTTTTGAACATAAAACTGTTCATAATTCATTTGATAGATTAAGAGCAAGAGCATGCACCAAAAAGGTTGAATAACAAAAATTTAAAGTTTAGCTCTCAAACTCCTTTTTCGAACAATTAACTGTTCGTAATTCAAATTTTTGTTCAACTCGCATAGAAATTCCAATGATTCTCTATCATTAAAAATTTAAATTTGTCTTTGGGATCTTTCATTTAGGTAAATAATTTATTTACTTACTTTCAGTTTTCGACGAAGGCGGCGCCCTAGTGCAGACGTATTCCAACCCCTACCTCAATAACTTAGCATTAAACGCAGACAGGCTTCCCAACTATGGAAATATCCTGAACCCTTTCTTCAATTTCATTCAGGTGAGGTACTCAATAGGCTTAATAAATTTCGGAGGCGGAATCGTACCAGCATTGCCATTCAGCATGGGGTTGCAGCGAGCCTCTTGAGCCGCTTGCCTTTAGCATTGATTTGTAGATTGATTGATCTCTAAAAAAAAATAAACTTGTTCTTTCAATTAACATAATAAATCGGGTTGGGATCTCTTCAGTTAAGTTACAATAGCCTGTGTTTGAAGAGTCCCCTCTATTCCATGGTATTGGCTCTATCTTTAGCTAATCCAGTAAATTTTTTAAATACCTTGTAATTTTTATCATAAACTAACTGCACCCGCGGGTTTGCTAATTTACCTGGAGGACCGTTTCTTATTTTTTAAAGAAATTCTTAATACAAAGAATATGTTAGTCTTTTAGCAACCATGCACAGAATCACGGGTGGATTGCTCGTTGTACTTACGTAGGCTCATATTAAAATTGATATATTCCTTTCACCAGGCGTTCGGCAACTCACTAGCAGCTTTCACGATCCCGGTCTCCAACGCGATAGTGCAACAGATCAAACATGATCCCAACTTCCAGAACTCTCTGGTCGTCATCCCAAAAAACCCGGTCGTTGAACCCAATCCTCACTGTGAGGGTTTGAGGACCCAGGTCCCTTCGCCAGCATTCTGTAATAACTTTTTGAACTGTTGGGATGGTTGGGCGGTGGAGCAGGAATGTCCCACAGGACTTCTGTTCTCGAAGAATGGGTACTGTGACTACGCGGATAATGTGGACTGCCATAATAGGAAAGTTAATGGTAAGTTCTTCTTATCGTGTCACTGGATCTTTCAAACCAGTGAGGTGAAAGGATTTTAAGTGCGCCTCAGAGAGGCTTCTTTCGTGCACTCGACATGCTTCGAACTTTTTAGATTCTACGATATGAGGTTTCCTCACGATGTTTTCTTTCAACGTTTGAGAGTACTGCATGGCATTGGCTACCTGTTAGTTTAATGTGTGAAATAATACATATAATATAATATAATATATATTTTAGTTTTAAGGTATTTATACTATGGGCCCTGTATTTTTGTACTTACTATGTTGCCTGAAATAAATAAATTTATTTATTATTATTATAGGGGAAAAGTAACTTTTTGAACATCCCTGACGAACTCTTTGACAGCCTTGAAACATGAGGTGCGTCTGGATTTACTAGTTGAACTCTGAGTACTTCCAAAGGCAACCTCTGTTTATAGTCGTGACCATCGCTTGGCCGGTTCCCAGCCTATTTTTTCTCATAGACTATTTTCAAAATATTGCTTGTTCCGATGGACCCTACATTTTTACTTTATTCCCCAGTCAAAAATATGGAGATTAGATCTAACTATAGACATTTGCGTTTTGGCTAGGTTCCTACCACGAATTAAGAGTTCTGGAAAGAAACAGTCGCTAAGCTTCTTAAAATATTGTCCGTCTCAATTGATAGGTGAAGTCAAGCCGACATTTAATATTTAGTTCTTCACTATAGAAACCAGAAAATTTTAGTGGACCCCCGCTAAAGAATTGTGAGCCCCTATTTTTTTGTCACGCCATTCTCGACCCCGTCGAGTCTACCGAGAACCCCTGGGGGTCCAACTGGAGCACGTTGGGAATCAGTGTTCTACAGACATGGTCTATTCCCTGTCTTTTATTCCGTTTTCTCTATTAATTAATGTCTGAGCGGTATTTTAAATATTTCAGTGGAGAAGCTACAGCCCCAAGTGCAGCCAGTTTGCAAAACCGACTTCGAGACATTCCGTAACAACATGGACTGCAGTGAGTTCTTCGTGTGCGTGAACAGACAGCCTGTCCGGTTCAAGTGTCCCGCTGACCTCTCTTACAGCCAGGTATGCTTTTATAACTCTTAGCTGGTTTTGGGAATAGGACATCACTACTGAGACCGGGCAACGAGACATCACTAGTCGGGGGATACGATGATGGTGACTTAGTAAACAGATAAAAGAGTTCCAACTGTATTCAATGGATAGATTTCACCGTAGCGATCTGCGATGGCGATCAGTGCAACACTGTCAAATATGCCAGCGATATTTGACAGCATTTCACTGATCACCATCACCTAGATGTGCGCAGGCCTTAATCGTCTCTATATAGAAGCTACGACACCACCATGAAAGTAAGAAATGAAAATACATTCACCTTTAGAGCTCATGAAAGCTTTCATTCATTCAGTATCTTAAATTTTCAGGTCTTAGGCGTGTGTGACTACGCTGATAAAGTCGACTGCAAATCTAACGCAGCTCCTGCTAACCCTCCGTTCCAGCCTACCTACCCTAACATGATCCCCAACTTGCCTTCATCGGTAGGACCCATAATGATACTCCAAACTCCTGCGTTACCCCAAGCTCCTGCGGTACCCCAAGCTCCTACGTTACCCCAAGCTCCTGCAGTACCCCAAGCTCCTGCGTTACCCCAAACTCCTACGTTACCCCAATCTCCTGCGCTATCCGAAACTCCAGCGTTGCCACAGTCCCCTGAGCTACCTCAAATCCCTGCGTCACCTGCGTCATCTGAATCAGTTCCTGAACCGTCATTGCCTAGTTCACCTCCATCTAGTTTTCCTTCCTTACCCATTAATCCACCTTTCGCATATCTGCCAACAATTCCTTCCAAGTTTCCTTCACCATCGTTCGTTCCTCCTGGTGCGTCTATTTCTCCTGGATCACCAGACATTCCCTCGTCTCCTATGATTCCGCCTGCGACTTCAAACCTAAGGCCATCTTTCATCAAACCGGTGCCTCCAGCTTTCCAGGAAGAGTACCTGTCATCACTCGCTGACAAGCCTGGCAGTGGAATTTTTACTCCAGGTTAGTAACATGCAATGCCCTTTCTCTCTGATTTTGACAAAGATATGGCAACTACGGATAACAAATAGTTATGGCTCTCTAAATAAAGTTCAAAATTGCAACCTACAATATGCTGATCTAAAAAATATTTGATCTTTACAAACCAGAAATGCTATTCTACTTTTGAAGCAGACTGCACCTACGACCTTAGTAGCCAATAAATGAAGGTCTAAATTATGAAATTATATTTCTTGTTATTTGCATTATGTAACAATCAATAATTATGTTTATGGCCTTCTTAAGATGATCGTAAACACAAGAAAGTGCAGTTCTTTCATTTCACAAGACATTTTCATCAAAGCAACTCTAAGGCTCATATTCAAAAAGGCTCGACCCAGATTCAAGCACCGTTTCTGAATACAGGCCTAAGCAACTCTAAATTACAGTTATTTGTCTGTATCGTCCCTAATCCTTTCGAATTGATTTTATTTCCTATTTCCCTCCCCCAGGGTGCGCGTCTGCTAACGTCGCCATGTCACGTCAGGACGCGATTCGTCAACTCCAGGGGCAACTCACTTATTGATATATATTGAGGAAATCTAGCTTTATTTGTCCAACACTTAGTATTTTACTCGAATAATTTATAGAATTGAATAAATTTATATTAAGCGAGCGTGACGTCAGTTTGTATTTTTAGTGTACTTACCAACCTAAGTTCTAGTGATTATATGGAAAAAACGGGTGTTTATCGCGATTACCTTTACTATTTCCTGACGTTTCAACCGTATTACAAAAGCGATAAACACCCGTTTTTTCCATATAATTATGCATAATGATCGCGTTAATTTAAAAAGTGCTAAGTTCTAGTGTTCGTCTACTGAAAAATGCTTAACTCAGAAAGCCTTCAGTTGGTATTTGAGGTTATATTTAGGTTCCTCTGTGTTAGAGAAGGTTATCTGATCATCGGGGTCATCAAGGACGGGTTTACCTATGACGGAGTCCCGAGTTATGTCATTCTAATATTTTCTCAAAACTTTTAGGTAAGAACACTAATGCTTACTAGAATTATATACCCAATATAATTCTAGTAAGTATATTCTATGTAATTCGACTCATCTCCCTAACGGCTGAACTATAGTCTAGATAAAACCTGGTATACTAGCTCGTGCCCTAAAATTAGTTATTAAAAAAACAAGACTTTCTGATGTAGACGATTTTTAAAGCATCACAACATGCTGTAATATTTTAAGTTACTAAGGACATTTCATTCACAAATAACTAAGAAACGGTTTATTTAAAATATTTTATTTACACTTTTATACTCCTAAGTAAAAAACTGTTAACTTAGTTTTAACACGTTTTACGACTAAAGCAACATTTGTTTCGACACAATACCGACACAACCTGTGTTGGTGTGGTGTCAAGGTTATGAAAATGTATTGGCAACAAAAATTACTATTGAGAAATATTTTTCAAATCTTTAAATTTTTTTCTTTATTTTTTTAAGTAATGCACAGAATATGTCTATCATATTCTTATTTTCAAAAGTACTTTTCAACTTTCGTGATTAAAACACATACTAAATCTATTACACAGGTATTTCTCGCGTATATTACCTCATTTTATTTTTATTATTCTGCCCGCGACCACGGCTATTGCAACATACTCCCGACGCCCATACATATAATAAATATAATAAGGCAATAAGTAAGCGTAATAAATACGCGTGTAATAGATTCTTATTATTAGTATGACTTATTTTCAATACTATAAATATTGTCGGAATGAAAAAACTAGTTTGCTACAATATTTTTGACTTAGAAATGGCTACTTCTAACAATAAAATGGACGCTATTGCTTTCTCCATAAAAAAATACGGTAGGCCGTGATATTCGATGACTCACTTAAATAACGAAGTATAAAAAAGTTCATGTTTCACATCGAGCGCCTCTTCAAGACAAACATCCAAACATTTGAAATTTAAAATATCATTTTCATTCACACAGAGGCTTCTTCACAACAAGTCAAAGGGATTGAGTTTCAGTCTGTCTTTGGAGTCGCTCCTTGACATTCAGAATCCCAACTTTTTCAGAGCTTTCAGGTCCACATCGCCGTAGTAGTCCTCGCTGAAAATTGTTTAAGCATTCTATAATGTAACTGCAGAAAAAAACTTCCGAAAAAATATTAAATTCCGAAATTGAAACACAAGCAAGCAATTTTCAATCGTCATCTTTAAAATTTGGCGTAGACAATAAACTGCACGTTCTCTCTTTTGTTTTATGCAAGCGGTCGCTGTCACCCATAGACACCAACAATATCAAGGGCTGTAGTTGCGTTGCCAACCCTAGCTTTTTAATTAATTATGAGAGAAAATCAAATATTTTATGTATTGCATTAAACGTTTACTTGTACAAAATTATAATTATAATTATAATATATTTTTATAATTAGGTATAATGTTCACTCACCAGGAAAGGATGTATGACGCCAATACTTATTATTATTAGTGTCTTAGATCATTATAATTAAATATAATGTAGAAGAAAATCATACCTGTTATCCCAAAAATGATCACAGTACGAATATGAGAAGGTTGACATAAATTATGTAGTTAGATACTATGTGTAAGAAAATTATAAAGAAACAAGTACTTACATAATATTAGGCAGGTATACAACCAGTGTGCTACGAAAGGTGTTGCAATAGAAGAAGTAATGTATGACAATGTGAAAATGTTAAGGAAATAGTGGGAAGTGCAATCTACATATAGAATAAATACGACAATACATATTTTTATGTTTTGTTTATTTTATCACTAAAAATAAAAACTTAAGTACCTATTACAGTTTCTATTAAACAACAACGCTCAGTCACAGCGAAATATTTTAGTACAAAAATATTTACAAGATGTCTTATGTAGGTATTTAAATAAAATCTTTTGATGCAGAGAATTACGATGCTTAAATGCAAACTAACTTTGTAAACGCTCTACTACAGTATTTATCTACTTTTTAACTGGTGAATGACGTGGGTAAACTTGGAAAATTGGTCTTGAAATAGACATAACTAGAATGAATATTGTTACAATAATGAACAACATTAAATAAATATTTCTACCGCACTGTATGATTTCTATCAGTTACTATCTCATAACTTGCTTTGTGAAACTGCTGCAAGGAAAGTTACATCGAGAAAAGTATTTGGCAACTAGAAAAGAATACAAATCAATCGTGGCTCGCGCATCAAACATTCGAAATTCGAAATTCAAATTTGAACCAGGAACACGATCTCCGAACACCAAAAGCAAGTTAAAATGAAATAGCATTTGTATTCAGCCAGTACGCTATCATGCTCGGGATTTGATCATTGTTCGTGGTGTTCGGAGAGTTTTGTTTTAAAATTAATTGAGTATTAGAAGGTACGGGTGGTGGAGGTGCATTTACTCCTTTTGGGGACGAGGTTTGAGCTGCTTGGGCGGGGTGACGCGAGAGCTGCCGTCTTGTTGGAGGCCAGCGAGAAGCTCGCTCTTGCGGATAGCCTTCAGGTCCAGGTCTCCGTAGTAGTCCTCGCTGAAAATGGGATGCGCAGCTTACTTCGTGCCCCTTCTATATCCCAACTTATTTCTATGTTTCCTATCTTTTCAGACCTCAATTTCTAGTAACTATAATTTCTACTCGACTACTAGATACCACTGTATTTACTAACTGCGCACCGGGTGTGTATTGTGTAATAAAATCTCGTTTACAAGCGGTGAAACCGAGTAAACTACCTTGAAACGGCAATAATGATAACCGCTCGCTTTTCCTAGACAGATTATATCACTTTTGGTTTTAAAACTATCCTAGCGGTGTGGGGCCGTCGCAAAAACTTGTATCGGAACTTGTTTATTCGACCTTTGTTTTTTTAGTAAGTAATACTAATAATTTATTGGACGTCTCATGCCTTCATAAGTTACAATATTTAAATGGACTGGACGTGGAATACATTCATGCATTTTGAGTGTTATTCCTTTAACGACTTCACAAACGACTATTTTATGTAAAGTGAAATACCGATAAATTAAGATGGTAAGTATAAAGTACGCACTAGGCTTGTCCAAACACATTAAGAATAATCAATTGGTTGGCAAGTCAGAGAGAACTGGAAAAAGTGACATTCAGCCATTTTTATAATCTTAAGATGCAGTGAACGGTTTTAAAACGTTTCCTTATTCAAAAGACGCATTTATTCTTAAACTTTTTATAAAGTTACAGCGTCTACAGGGCCAACAAACCCGCTGGAACAAACGGTCATTACCATTTTCATGCTCCACACCGGACGGCATTGACTACGGTCGTCTGCGCATGACACGCACATGGAAACCGAATTATTTTGCCTTAAGTCATGTTAATTTAAGACTGACCTAAATATGTCGCAAGCGTGCAAGGCCCCGGACCGCATAGCTGAGCACTATTGAGGTGGGCGATATCTAGCTACCTACGTTCTATACAAAACGAATACCTACATATCTAATTAAACCCTAAGACTCGTTTACCTACGAAACTGATAATATAATAAGTGCAAGAAGAATGGTTAGTCACAGGGATGGCATTGGTCGTGTGGAAGTGGACAGGGTCTTAGTTACATCGCACTGTGACACCACACCAGTTAGTATGAATGCGGTCAATCCTGGTGTCACATTACGATAGAGGTGTTAACGTACAGACGCTGATAGACCACATAACCAGTGATATCCGACCGGTGAGTATAGAAAAGATTTATATTTGAAGTACGTTCAAGTTGCACCGTCATATTAGGCTTGAACGGAATGGGATATCCGGACTCGATGGACTACGTGCGATGACTAGAAAGAAAGTCGTCCAATTTGACAGTAAGAAGATCGAGTGAGGATATCCGGGTTATGAGTACACCATGAAAGCTATGGAACTCACCATCCGGGAACATCTTCGGGGTCTTCGCAGTTGCCGGTACCGTCACCGTCTCCGATCTTGAAGACTGTTCCGATGGGGCATCCGTACTCGCGGGCGACTCCCTCGAGGCAGATGTAGTATTTACGGCAGTCTTCGGGGTGGGCGTGACGGCTGAAGGAACCAGCGCTGGAAACCTCACCGGGGGCGGGGCAGCCGAAACCGTTCGCTACTTCTGGGAAACACCGAAGGGGTTACGTGAGAGGGGGACCGAGAAGGCGAAACCGAAACAAAGTTCAGTTAAAGTTGTGCTGAGTTGTATAAGATAGAAAATCGCTGAAAGAGAGTGTGTTTTAAGAATGTGCCGAGTTCACAGTTGTCACACGTACAAATTGTGCCAATAAAGGATTTTTAATCAATAAAGTAAAGTTGTAACTGCTTTAATTAGCAATAATATTTCGATATGAAGTGGTAATAAGCACGGCCTGTTCGATAATGACACCAACATTCCAATTTCAAGGATATCAAACGAACGGACAATCGCAGTACTTCCGAGTTTACTTGAAATTGCAAAATAAGAATATGGCAATACTGCTCTAAAAAAAAGGGTAAAACAAATCAGTGTTCTCTTTTTAAAGCCATCCCACTAATTTGAATTTGCTCTGCTCACTCTGGATTTAATCAGTCGGAACCCTGATACGTACCCTCGTTCTTGCACTCAGGAACTTGGTCAGCCCACATGCACACGCGAGACTCTCTGTCGTAGGCGAGACCGGGGCTGCACTGGTAGCGAGATGACTCTCCGTTCCAGCAGTTCCAGAAGACATCGCATTTGTTCACGTCAGGGAAGATACCGTACAGACGCTCGCAGTGGGGAGTGCCGACTGGTGGCTCTGTTGATACATTGTGATTAGAAAGAGCATACAAAACATCCTATCAATACTAACGAGAAGAGGGATTTGGAGCTTTGATGAAATCATTGAATTCTTGATTTTCTTTCTAGAACTATACACATACTTCTAAAGTGGCGTGATCAGATTTTTCTAGTTTTTTCGATAAATCGTTTTCATACTTTTTCTACGTTAAGAAATAGTAATGACGTTATTCGCTACTTACCAACTTGGTAAAGAAAAGTGAGTATTGTTAATCGGAAAAAATAGAAGACTAGGTAGGTAACAGTAAAGTAGCGGTCAAGGTCTCAACATCAATATTTGCATAATAATGTACTGTATAATATAAGGGTAATATTATTCGCACTACCAGGATGTGAGCTGAACAGAAGGTCACTTGTACAATCGCCTCATCCAAAAGACGGACCTGTTTCAAATAAATTTGGAATTGAAGTATTTCACCTTGAACTAATTTACTTTATTTTGGATTTAGGTAAAATGTTAATAGCTAACAGGTTTTGTAATTTTATTAATCAGAGTCAGACTGCGAAAATGTTAATTAGTTGTCCAAAATTAATTTGAAATAACTTAACCTAATTTTAAACAACTTACGAGTAATAACGAAATATTAATCTTCGTCTAAAATAAAGTTTTTTTATAATATTTTTACTGGCATAGTGAAAAAGAAAAACTACAATCCAAACTGTTTGAAGATGGATGAAAAAGGCTCAAAATTGTTTTTCCTGGAAATGTGTAGGGGAGGCCTATAAGTCCAGCAGTGCAGACTTCTTCAGGCTGATGATGATGACGATGATTACTGTTTGAATGACAAACAAAGCTTGTACGCTATATCAGGACTAAGACCCTTGTTCAGAAACAGTTCTAGAGTCTGAGTCGAGCCTCAAGCACTCTCAAGCATAGATTTTTTGACAGTTCTCCATTGAAAAATCTATGCTTGAGGCTCGACTCAGACTCAAGCACTGTTTCTGAATACGAGCCTATATTATGGGCCTATGTGTTGGTGTCACTCACCAAGCTGTGTCCTGTCTCCGCACTCGACGTTGTGAAGGTAGTCGCAGTTCTCAGTCAGGTATTTGGAGTCAGTGGCGTCGAAAGCTAATCCGTTTCCGCAGGTCTTCAGCTCAGCGGCTCCGTTGTCACACTTCCAGTACTTGTCGCAGGAGATGTGGTGGGGGTAGAAACCGAAGTCATCAGGGCATTTAAAGGTTTCTTGGGCGACCGCTGGAAAAAGGAAAAAGAAAAATTAGAAATTTATTACACTTGTTTTATGAGTTAAAAGTTTTTTGGAAAATAAAATTTAGCAAAATACGTGACAGTGATTCATGAATCGATAAGACGTCCATAAAGAAAGTGAAAGAAGTTCTATTGTTTATATTTAAAGTTCCTAAAGAACTGATTCTGTTTTTTTTTTAATTAACTTGCTGATGGAACAAGCATTATGGTACACCTGTTGCGTGAAACCATGGCCTATAACAAAGCATTGTCTCGTAAGACACGCCTTCAGAAAGGTGTCCTACAATGCAATGCCTTGCGTTCATCAAATTGAGGCGGTGTGTTTCAGTTTGAAGGGGGTGAACATCTGTATGATGTTCACCCCCTTCATAAAGCATCATCGAGATCCCTATAACATTTTTGACAGTCCTCCAATATTGCGATACGAAGATGAGGAAACGTATTCAAACACGATCCGTCTTGAATTTTAATTGAAATTACAAAATGAACCACGAGGGGGTTTGGTAAACAGCGATTATGGCACGCGAGCTGTTGCAAGCACCGGTCTCGGGCACGGCCGCTCTTTCTCCAAGGAATGTGACGCGGTGGCGACAACGTTGACGCCTGATTGGGTAAGCGACAACTGTTTGTTGTAGGCAAAATTGCGGTTCACTGGAACCTAATTGCTTTCGAGGTTTCAGTTTATGTTATGGGTATAGAAGAAGAGGCAAACAAAAGATGGATGGATTATGTGAAGGATGACATTGGTAAGAAAGGAGTGAAATGACGGCTAATAGAGGAGTGTGGAGAACAAAAACCTGTTGTGCCGATTTCACCATGAAGTGGGATAGGAGAAGAAAATGATGATGAGTTGGTGTTTGAGCATGTCCCTTGTAACCTACACTCAAAGTTATCAATTTGTGTTTGATTATTCCAAGTAAGTTTGTTTTACATTTCCCGCCATCTGATATGTTTATATACTCTGTTATCTCATGGTATTACACAGAAGCAGGCTACTGACTTGCTGTCTGGTGGGTGACATTTTAAAGACGAAAACATCTCATACATGCATGCTGTTTTGCAATGCAAAACTTGTCCAATGCTACTTTTCCGGGTAAGAAATGTTATTCAACTATTTGCTCAACATCATTCCTTTGAGATGTTTTGTATTTGTTATACATATTTTGCAATTTCAACTTTCTTTTGAAACTACCATGGTTTTTAACACTCCGTGAACCCAAAGATGACACGTGATTATGGTGCATGCATATATCTATCTATCCATCATGCAACTGTGCCAAAATATCGGGAGTCAAAACTCTCAAAACTAAATCATCGCAAATAAATTGTGTTCTTGTCCTTTCACCACACTGCACTGGTTCAAAAGTAACAGTGAAACGATAAGAAACAGTATTTTTGTAATTATATATCAGAGGAATAGATAATAATAAGTTTCAGCCTTTTTTATTCCTGTAAATTTTGAGCTTCTAATTTCCATTTTCTTGTTTAAGCTTTGCATAGTTTAATAGAAATCTAGAATTACCAGTTACTGGTCACCGAGGTTAGTAGGTGGTACTAAAAAAGCCTCTCTAGTTATAAAATGCGCTATGAACATACAATTACAACCTGTTAGCTTGCAATAAACTCTGGCATCTGATAAATGCCAAGAGCGTCCAAGCTACCTCAAAGTTCGACTGTACCAAAAGGCTTACAACTGAAACCTTTCGTTCAAGCATTCTTCAGAAACGATCTTTCAAATATTGCTGTCATATTTCACAGCGTTTCACTGATCGCCAAAGCAGAACGCTTAGGTGTGTGCAAGGCTTAAAGCAAAGTAACTATCAAAGTTTGTCATCAAATATTTTAACTCAGTGATGAAACACTAATCATTAATAATATAATCTATGCAAACGCATCGATTCTTTAGGAAACTTACACACATTGCTCTTGATTGCAAAATTATCTTTCAGTGTGTTTCGGTTTTCTAGTTAATTTGCTAATTAAGTTACTTATCGTGGGAATCAGAAAAGCAACCGGTTAAAGTTTTGAAACCTTAGACACAATAGTTAAATTTTGGAACACACGAATAAATATATAATAAATCATTATTGTAGACAATCCACGCAACACTATCAAGCCCTAAACTAAGCAAAGCTTGTACTATGGGAACCAGATAGCTGATATAATACTTAAATGCATTTTTTTGTAAATACATACTTAGAATACAATATAACACCCTACGAATGTCCTACTTAGCAAGAATAACCTAGGTTCCAGATAATTTTCAAACAAACACTGCCCACGTCAATGGGGTAGTTCCTTATTATTTCTGAGGTTTTGAACTCACTTTTCGGAATACGGGCCTTAGTCTCCAGTGATTCTTGTTTCAACCTTGAAAGAAGTAATACTTACAGATTGTAGTCAATTGAGTGTATAATGTAAACAACCTTTCTTATTAAAATCAAATGGTCGATATCGAGGTGAACCACAGTCACTTCTGGATACCGAGCATTTCTTACGAGGTCAGCTCACATTATGATAATATAGGATATCTAGAGAATGTCCTCGTATTGAATGAACTCAACGAAGGATTCCTTCTACCTTCTAGATAATTCATTTTGGTGTCGCGTTCGTTATTTGACATCTACTAAAAGACAACATAATACTAAGAGAAAGTCGTGTTAGTTACACTATTTATAGCTCAAGAACGGCTAAACCGATTTTTCTGATGATTGGTGGTAGCTTAGACCCTGGAAACGAACATAAGAGACTTTTTATCCTAAAAAAGTAACGAGAAACGGGCGGCCGCTAATTCACAATAAAATCCGACGTAAAATTCGTTCAGCATCTTCCAAAAGTATACAGGTCGATAAACGCTTACTGCAAAGAAAAATTTCAGCAGCTCACAGAAAAATTATCAGTCAATTGAAATTGCTCAGACAAATTATCCAATAACGTAATGTAATCTAACATTTACATCATGCGGTTATTACTGTGTTATTCAATAAACTTGAGTGCGTAATGAGCATAAATGAATAGTGTCACACGTGTGAACTAGGGCGCCAAGAGCAGCCAACGATGACCGCCTGTAGACTTTCGCAAGGCTGGAACCAGTAGGCCTACCACAAGCTCTGTCTGGCTCTGGTTTTGAGTATGCGTGGGTGTTGTCTAAATAAACCTTACGTTGAAACGTCACACACCGGTGAGCACTCACACAGACCAGTGAACCAGACAGAGCTTGTGATAGGCCTACAGAGTCCTAGGTGACATAATTACTGCAAGGCCCATATGAGTTGCTACGATTATTGATGTGACATAAGCAGACTTAGGTAACAGTGCTATGAGTGTGTCAACAGAAGGTATTGGCAAATTTACAATTGCTTTCTTTGATACCGAGGATAAAAGTAAGCATTCTATGCAATTTATTCATATGACATTGATGACGAACCTTTTTTTCTCAAATATTTCGTTGGGTGCGACAATTTGAAGAGCAATAGACTGGCGTGGTATAGGCATGTATAAGAGGGAAAGTCATGTTGCTAAGAGAGTGATGAGTATGGATGTGGAGGAAACGTGACCAGAGGTAGACCAAAGAAAACATGGATGAACTGTGTGAAAGATGACATGGATAAGAGGAGTGAATGCAAAGATGGCGGCTGACAGAGGGGAATGGAGGAGGAAGACATGTTGTACCGACCCCACATAAAGTGGGATAAGGGCAGAAAGAGATTTCGTTAGCTTCGACAAAAAAAATCTATGACCTTGACATAATTCTCATGAATAATGATGTATTTATTTCTTCATACTGGTAATGGTCTCTTTCAGTTCTTTTCACTGAGATCTGTCTGTGTTGCCTTTGCTTAGACTGATCCAGCAATAAGCTTTTTTGTTGATGACCAATTGGTTTTTCTGCATGAATTTAAATGTCAAGCGACGATCATAAAAATTAATGGAGTCTGCTGCAGTCCATTCAGAATAAATAACGACCCATCTGCTATTAAAGTTTAGCAAAAAGCTCAAAATATACCGAGCAAACAAACAAAATAAACTGAACACGAATGTGTATTACATAAACATTACGAAGAGGTCGTCAACCATTAAGTAATACGGTGAAAGCCCAGTGACCTACCGCCGAGATGTGGGTGGACTTTCGATTTCGTTCTCAGATGGTCTACCTCATTGAGCAACTTCAATTGACCTTTATCACAGTGTATGATTCAAATTAGCTAAAATTTGCATCGAATGGTGCTTTTTAGTAGTACAATCATTCAGTTAGGTACTCAAATTTCGTAAGAAAATTACCAATTATGAAATTATTTTACTAAGGAATGAATACAGGTAAAACTAGATCATTATTCCAAATTGATCAATAAAGATAATGACTTCCAAATTGTTGGAAGTTTTTATGATAAAATAATACTGATTGTTAAAAATAACCTGCGAATTCCAATTAATATGCGGATACCACCGTTGACGAGCTAGTTTGACGAATAAGTCAAATAACAGGTGGTTTTCGTGGAATAGCTTATAGCCTTATGCCATTAATAGGTAAGTTAATGTAGTATTACTGAACTGTCATCATATAAATAAAGTGTAGGTACTGTTTATTAAAGTGTATGTACCTAGTTCACTTTAGAAATTTATGTCTGTGACAAATTACCTATTAGTCTGAATGATGGCTAGATGGTAATATTATAAGAGTAGGTTATTATAACCCATAGCGTATACTATCATAAAAAAAATATGAATAAAGTGCAATACATAATATAAAATAAACCCATTTAACTACTTCAAAAACGTCTCGAGGTGACAGACAGTATGACTTTAGAAACTCATTTTACTTGCAATTTAATAAAGTATACCTACTCGGTTTTGTATTTCATTTTTCATTTAGTTTTTACTTTCTATACGAACTAATACTTTCTTTATTCTAGAAAAAACTATGCTTGAATCACAATCTTTGGGAGCATAAATATTACCTACAACTAGGTAGAGAAATCGAATGTTGTAGAAGGTTAGCAGATTTATCCTGGTAATGATGATGATATGATAAATAATTGACATAATTCACTCGCAAACATAATTTTATATTAGTCATTACAATAATTTACCTATTTTGTGGCAAAATGTCTAAGATTTCAGTTAGGTTTCTCATGCTTTGTTCAAAAACTCGTATCTATCTTACTGATCTAAGTATCTATTCTATACTCTTTGTCACCGACCTTCCTCGACCCAATTTCATAAATCTAACTCAATTGGGGTCACTGACATGTGAGCTTGACGTAACCATTGAACAACCGAGCTTTTGTTGTAACGCTCGTGGTGAAAGTTTGAACATTGAAGAGGGCTTTGTAATATGGATGATTAATATGTAGTAAAAGGTTTTTATGTAATAGAGTGTTTGATTGATAGCTACCAAAGAAAATCGGCCTTGTGTAGGTTATCTTTGAAAAGGAATAGCGGGATATAAGACATGATTAAGAAGAAACTTTTACCCAGCATTGTCAGATAAATTAGGACAACGAATTTGTTTGTTGACTCTAGGTAAGCTATAAAAAATAATACTACAAATAATTGTAAAACAGAGATGTTCTAAAAGCATTATATTTTTATCAAAATCGAGAAGTCTTAAAAAAATCCTTGCGTGACAGAAAAGGTTGGACATAGAAAAGTCCCTACGTGCTAGAAAATGATATAAATAGAGTGACATTTTGCATTGATGCTGTTCCTATTAGTCGTAGCGTGATGTTATATAGCCTATATATGTATAAATATATAAATGCCCTATATAAATATATAATGCCTTATAAATGCCTTGTATAGTACAGATTTGTCACCAGAGTATTGGCTTGTCCTACTTGTGTCTTACATACAGTGACATCACAAATAAAACGGCACTGACTCTCATTGACGCTATGTCGTCGCCACAGCCTCTATATCCGCAATGTTTACATAACAGCAAATTTAAAACCGTTCGGCACTCTTGCGCACCTAATAGCAAGTAATAACTTTTTATATATGCGAATCTGTGAGATACATTTGTGATAAACCGGTGTTATGCCTCTTTATCAAGCGTATTAATTAGCACTTTTGGTAAAGCAATTTGTTTTAATGTGTTTATATTACTTTTATAATTCTAATAGCCTAATATGAATAATGTGTTACTCCAATTTGCAGGCTCGTGTCATGTATTTTATTTTAGCCTAGATCGCCTCACCACAGGCTTCCCTCTCCGTTTCCCACACCTCTCGATCTTTGGCTACAGAGGGCCAGTCATTTAAATGACAATCGAGATCGTGCAATCATCTCCTCTGGGGTCTTTTACGATGCCGACCTTGTGGGACCCAATTAGTCAATATTTTGTGGCCCAAATTTTAGCTTTGTAGTTTTTCTTTGTTGAAAAAAAAGTAAAAAGTAAACAGGCCTTTGCATCTATGTAGATGATTTTATATAGCGTCAGAGGTAATTGGTGATTACACAAGCCTTAATCGCGGGACGCTATGCCTGGGACAGGATTGACACACCGAACTGCGGAACATATTATGATTAACTTATTTACAAAACCATGTATATAGACCCTAGCCCCTGTAGTTCAGAATAAATGGCTCATTATTATTAAACTATTGGTTATAAAGTTTAGTTTAGCGTCACTGCTAATAAAAATAGTGTCATTTTTACCAACCGCCATTTACAAGTGAATCTTATGGGAACAAAAAGCAACCATAGCTCTATTCAATGTTGGTGTAGGACTAACAAGAGTCTATTTATAGCAAACCGAAGGACAGACATTCACCGCATTGCTTATTCACGTAGGATTGTCTTGTGTATAGGTTATATCATCGTCAGAGAATCAATAATTATTGAATGATGATCAATATGATAATATTGTTGAATGTAGAGCCATCATATTATTTTTAAGTAGGTATTTACATAATTTAGACTTGAATATATAACCATTTTATTTATTTTAGTTTAGTTTTATGATATAGTATATATGGGTGTTTTTTCCATTGGTTCAATAACACAGGGTGTGTTTTTTTTGATAAATCATTCTTGTCCATATCGGACAAAAGATCTTTAAAAAAAAAAAATTATGCAGTTATTGTTTTCCTATAAATCGAGAGCATAACTCCTTTCACGACTTTTCCCTAACTTGATGATTTCGGACTTCACCGCCCTTCTCAAAAAACCAGCCTGTCTAAAGGATCTGAATAGTAACTATTAGATATCATAAAAAAATACGTCGCAGGATATTCAAACATCAAAAATGATGACGTAATAAACAAGAGGCCACACTCAACAGTGGATGAAATTATGAATTTTGATGTTCAAATTTGTAGTCTTATCTCCATATAACAAATATTTGTGTGGTGAACACAATAATTATGTTTGTTCTCTGTCTGGGTGTTATAATGTATCCTAAGTATGTATTTACAAAAAAAGTATTATATCAGCTATCTGGTTCACATCGTACAAGCTCTGCTGAGTTTGGGGCTAGATAGTGCTGTGTGATTGTCCCGAATATTTTTTATTTATTGATCTAGCTTGTACTGTATCTTCACTGCATACCTTAAAGACCTATACATCGAATTCGATGAACTCAATTTGGCCTTACAGCCTCTCACTTGCATACCCAAAGATGCATACTAAACTGCATACCTAAAGACGCATACTATATACGCTAGGTTTTTAGACATTTGCAGATGAAGGCTTTGCTCGGCCTTCATCGTCGTTCAGTAGGCCTACCACAAGCTCTATCTAGCTCTGTCTCTGGCTTGATTGAGTCATATACGAACCAACTACTGTGTATAAACCTCGGCCTACCTCCATGTTGCTTTACCCTATACACAGGGTCCAAGTGATACTGACTTACACCTAAGAACTATGTATGTACCTAAACTAAACCATGTTTATGCAATAAATGTATACACTGGTGAGCACTGACACAGACTCAAAACCAGAGACAGAGACAGAGCCAGACAGAGCTTGTGGTAGGCCTACTGATCTACCACTCATTGTTGAGTTACGGTGTGATATGATATCATTGTTATTAGGATTTTAGAAGACTCTTCCGTTTTATTGTGGTGGATTAAAAGGGTATTTCCGGCTGCTATGCGACCTCCCATTGTTATCTTTTCACAACAAAATAATTTAACAGTTATCTGTAATTATCACTTTTGATAAGACAATAGGTTATTCAATTTGCAACCAAAAGTTTCATTCAATTTCAAATTCTGAAATTCAATTCAGTTTTTTTTTACTCGTCGATTTTATCTACATTCTTCTTTTTGGTATTATAGTTAAATATCCATATCGGCGACAAATTATTTGATTATTGTTATTAACTTTTTCTTCTTATCGTGTCACTGGTACAAGTGTGTTGAAAGGATTTGAGGTCAAAGAGCCTCAAAGAGGCTTTATTTATAAACGCTCAACAATGTCATCTAATGTAGCATTGCGTGTTAAATGGTAATTACAGAAAGAATTAGAGAGTAACCCAATTATCTAATTAACCAGAATAGAGTAATTCAAGAATGCGTTACGCATAGCTGGGTAAACGAGAGTGTTGTGAAATTATATCATCAATGTCATTACTACAGAAATTCCTCAAATATTCAGTTTTATCTCAATGTTGCTCGTCTATTTTATTTTATAATAAGATTTAAAAGATTTATTTGGTAACAAACGACAATAAATAAATAACAAATAATAAATAACGCTGGACAATTCACACAACATTATTTTGCCCCAAGCTAAGCAGAGCTTGTGTTATGGGTGCTAGATAACTGATATACATAATACAATACATTACGTGTATAGATATTTTTTATTTTATATAGAAAACGACCAGAACACCCGGAACAAATACCTGCAGATCGTACAAATATTTGTTCCAAGGCGGGAATCGAACCCGCAACCTCTTGCGTCGTAGGTGGACATTCGCCCACCGCACCACAGAGGTCGTCAAACAATGATACAAAAGTGTTACTACAATATACTAACAGGAACATACTCAATATAAAAGGTTACACAAAATTTACGCTAGCTCCCACCCTAAAAGAACTACGCTAGCTAAGAGTGCAAAAGATAACGACGATAATATTGGTGTTATGTGTGTGTTGTTTTATCGTCAAAATTAAAGATGAGGTTATTGAAATAACAAATCAACTTAGTGATTCAATGAATAAATAATACAAGCTAGTATATGCATAATTTTAAATAAAATATGCAGAAAATAGTAATAAATTTGTAAAATGCCAGTTTACGCCATTGGAACAAAATTATTCAGTGTCTATAAATATTTTAAGAACGTTTCCATTAAAACTGGTCTAATAGAGCAAGGGGTCAAATCAAAGGTCAGATGGCTAATCGATCTGGGACAACAATATGATATTGTAATTTTTCGCCAAAATAAATGCAGTATTGCAAAATTCTAAATATAAAACACTCTTACGTTACCTACTGACTGGCTTTTTGTCACCGAATGACGTGTAAATCTAGAAAATTCTCTAGATAATATTGCATTTCAATTGTAGATGGTTTGTCTATTGCTATGTAGTTTTTGCCTAAAATAATGCTTTAAAATCCTGTCTGAAATATTTTCTCTTGGAAGCTCGACCCACAGAAACATTTTTTTTAAATCAGATTTTATAATAGTTATCAATGTAGAATCTTACTCAAATTCTCTATAGTTTTGTGCTAGAATGATCGAACTATGAATGAATGATGATCGTAATCGCGAATTCATGCGCAGTGAAGCAGTTGAAATATTTTCACCGTTTTCATCGAGCTCGTGAAATTTGCGCACGCGCCGACCGAGATTATTAAATACCTTCACGCATGCCTTTAATATATATGGAACAATTCATTTGGCTGGCTCAATACACGATTATATAAGCAACGAGAGAAAAATTGGAGTACTTGGTTGAGCAGTGCCAAATTACATAGTTTTTATTTTCAGATAAGCGCTTCATGAGAAATTCTCACAAAAATTAGCTTACATGCAAAATTAAATTTTGGTTATTGGTGTTTGTTTAAATTTAACTTTTCAAACGTAAGTACAGTTGCTTAAAACAAAGATTGCTAAACTGTAACTAATATTTTTATGATGCTGTCGTAAATTAGGAAAATATTAACTATTCAAATTAGGAACCATCAAAAAGCCATTCTAGGTTTGAAGATTGCCAATAAAATGTATAGTGCCATAGATGCGATGAATAGGTATGATTGCATACTTATGATATGGTGCTGTCGTAAATTAGGAAAATATTAATTATTCAAATTAGGAACCATCAAAACGCCATTCTAGGTTTGAAGATTGCCAATAAAAGATATTATAGTGACATAGATGCGATGGATAGGTATGATTGCATACTTATGATAATAGTGTGTATTACTAAATAAAGTGACCTTTTCAAGAGGATTGTGTTTGTCAAGCGTGCTAAAACCTTAGACTCTGATATTTCCTTACAGCCTTACGCAATTTTTAAGTAAATGACAATGTTTGAGACAGACTATCAAAAGGAGAAGAAACGCTTTTGATGCAGAATAAAATGTCAAGATTACGTATGTATGAAAGTTCCGCTATTGTAGTACTTCTTCTTCTTAATGAATGGCATCTGTCCTTTTCGGATCAATTTTGCCAGTGTCGAGTAGTTTAATGAGAATGATGATAATATATTACATAAATAAAATACTTTTCCGTCAAATCGTCAGTCGTCTGTCAGGTCGGCCCTATTTAATTGGCATTGGACAAAAAGATGGCCGTTTTTTCCCAAAACCATCTGAAACATTTTCGATCAAATCAGAATATCACATAATACACTTTAATTCCAACTGCTAACACTTTGAGCTAAAACCTCAAGTAATGTTGGTTAAAATACCACAGAAATTACACAACAGAACTCAAAATAACACCAGAAAACAATTAAAATCAAAAAGCTGTGTGACTTCCCGAAATTACAAAAACGAATCCAGGTAAGTACTACAGATAGCAGCTAGCTAGATGACTGTTGATGTAAGAAATGTCATTGCAATCTCGTAACAATCAAATAATGTGAGTGTCAAATGAAAATAAAAAATCTTTGCATAATTTCTAACACAATAGTGAATGAAGTGAAACTCCTAATATCATAGCAACTATGAATCGTGTGTTTTTACATAAGAAACTATAGAAGTTATTGTCTTGCAAGGGCTCCGTGGGAACTAGGTACGTGGTAGAAATCTTAAACAATTGGATTCCATAAATATCCTGTAGCTTCAAGTGAAAATGGAATATCCTATAATGGTTTATCTACCGTTTTTCCCTACATTCGTTTAGTTCATTGAAATGTTACAATTTCTGAACCGAATATTGCATTTGTTATAGGAATTTTATTTTTAAGATAAGGTGTTTGCACCCCTTTTTCGAAGATGGCGGCCGAGGGAAAAGGGTGGCAACACCACAAACTTGGAGTTAAGCTTCTATTAACCCCCCATAATGTCCCAAAAATAAAATTGCGTCCTCTAAAAAATGTCAAGCGTGAATATTCAATGTCAACTGAAAAAGATTGACAAACGTCTCCATATTCAATACTTACATAGTATTGACCGTTATTTTGACTGCTGTTACATAGATCTGGAACTTCACAGAAGTGGGTACTTGTACCTTTTAAAGCTATGTAAACTTTTTAGAAGAAAAGAACTATTAAGTAAATATAACATCTACTTACAAATAAATTTACTTAGTAAAATATGGTTGTTGGTCACAAGAATAACGGACCCCTTTCTACTCACAGCCAAGCACTGGTTCGGAACTAGGAATTATGTCCACTTTCTAAGCACTAAAGGCTGGTATCTAAACAGTGTTATCGATAGAAAATACCTCTTTCATACCTGCAGCTTATTTTTTAGTTTAACCTAGACTTTTAATAAACTTTTTAATACTGTGCTGCAAAATAATTAATGACAGTTTTTATTATTTTGATAAAATAGTCATTTTTAGTTCATTTCGATTGTGTGCTGTTAAAATTTAGCAATTCAATTTGGTAACGATGATTGTTAGTTTCACACCAACACCTAGCTAGTCGTAAAAATAAATCGCAATTTTAGTACTCTGAAAGAAACAAAGGTTACACAAGTTACATAAAACAATGTGCGAACTTGTAGAAACCTGAGATAAATGCTTTAAATGTTTATTGCGGGAAAATGAAGAAATAAGTGAAAGCGAGTTCGAGGAAAATTGCAATGGAAATGGAACATTCGACATCCACTGAGAGCATTATCACGATCATTACTCGTGTTACTAATCGATTAAGCTTCCGATGCAGCTTTAAAGTTGCTTCTTGTACTGTGTTTGGTGTCTCACTGAAAACTGCTTCGATTCATCGATGGCCTGCAACTAAATTGGTCCTCTAAGATAATTTCATTACAGTTTCATTTGCATTTTTAAACGATCAACATCCATAGTGTCACGAAGCAATTGTCAATGTTACACCACATAATCCGCAATAACTATTCAGCTGGTGCGCTGTCGCAGCTGCACTGCAACTCTGAGGGAACGGTGACATCGATTGTGTTATCGATCACACTTCAACTTTCGTCCTATCAATTCATGCCACATCTCATCACTGGGCGCGTGCGGGCGCCCTAAATATTTCAAATGCTACGTACCCACGCCGAGGGCGGCTGCTAGCACTAATAAACACCGTGAATTCATGATTAAACTGTAAGTCCTTGCACAAGGAGTGGACACTGTAACGTTCAAGCACACACTGCGAGCGGGTGAATGGGCGGCTGAGGCTTATATATCGGGTGGGCGTACGTAGTGTTGACGGTGAAAAGCAGCGTCGCGTCGCACACCGCGATCGGGCACCCTGCGCCGGCGTCGGCAGTGTCGTCGGGCGCCTCGCCCCGTGACGACACCAACAAACATACTTACATCAGAACCAATCCTTACAGAAACAAGATCAATTTCCTGAGACATTGATAATTACCATTGTTGCCTTGGACGGCTGTTCAGAGATAAACAGGTTACGAAATATGACCTTAGAAAAAGTTATTAAAAGGAAAGTTAGATAGCCATTACGTTGCCTTTGTACAATTAAGTACCCATCCCATAGAAACGAGTTGGTGCTCTTTCTTTATGAAAGATATGTCTAGCTGAATTATTCCCTCTTTTCATGGTTCAGCAAAGAGCAGCGCCATGTTGTTATTATTTACCCGGTTCAAGTGTAGAAGGAGGAGATACACAATTCAGTTGATGTTTGTTATCGCACAGTTTTGTCATTTATGAACTGATATGAAAAACATCTGAGAGGTAATAAGAGTTTTCGAGATCGGTCCCATGCAAATATTATCAAAATCTGTTTTTAACTGAAGTCGGTTTCTCAAGTTTTGAAAGCTTATATTATTTTAACTAAGTATTGAAACATATTAGAGTTTTTTTAAAGAGTTTCTGCTCTATACGATAGAGGTTATAATATATTTTTTATCGGTGTGACAGCTTCGAAATAAAAAGATTTGTTTTATTAAAAATAAGTAGTCCCAGGAGTATGAAATTACTTTTGTCATAGGTTCTTCACTGTCTAAACGAGCGATAACCATTTAAAAAGGAAGTAGAATGAAGGTAAATAAGCAGGTGTATAAATACCTGGGAATTACTAACTTCTCACTACAGTGATTGTTAGAGACTATCAAGATTCAGTAATGAACGAATTGTGTGATTATGTCAAGTTCATAAAGCATCGCACGAAAAAGGACAATGTGATTACATAAGACCTTATTGCTGATGACCTCTGTGATGCGTCTGGCGACTGGCCGGCTACGCTGAGTGGAGCCAAGCCATATACTCTTAAAATCCATCTTTGAGGCGCAACTCAGACTCAATTCGTTACTATTTCTAAATAGCCCGTATTAATTGAGTCAAGCATGGATTTTTTAGCAGCTCTCCATTGATAAATGTCAGAAATCTATGTATGAGGCTTGAAATCTATAGATATGGGCCTAATATATATATTCAGAAACAGTGCTTGAGTCGCGCGACAAGCATAGATTTTTGAAAACTTCTCCATTGAAAAATGACAGATATAATTATGTGCTTCGGGCTTAACTCAGTTTTTTTTTGTATGGACTAAATTCTGGTGATCGTCTAACGATTCTTACAGCGCTACTGGACAATATCTCGACTCAGACTCATGCAGAAACAGTCCTTGACTCTGAGTCGAGTCTCCTTGCTTGCTTGGTACTGCACCAAGCAAAGGATTCGTATACTTATGTCTACGTCAGTTGTAAAGGCCTGCGCACATCTAGCTATCGCTGTCAGATATGACAGCTAATACTACTGACATAAAGGCACTGCGCAAACGTAAACACTTTTTGTTGCCAACGCGGCTCACCATCACAAGGAACCGAAGTTGATGTGGCCTGTAGCGGTGATGGGACATAGTTATGCACAGGGAGTTGATGATTTCATACTGGTTCTTTGTACTCATAAATTCATCGGTAACTTATGTCTGACACCACACTCAAAAGTGTTCACGTTTGCGCCCTGCCAAAACTGTCATAGGTTACGGTAACCGCTCGACATCAGATGGGCTTCCGTTCATTTCTTCTCATACAAGTTAAGCAGTTCTTCGAAACATTGCTACCGCAATAACTCTCGCCCGTCCCGATAAGTTCAAATAAAACGGTACTTAGTTTATTATTCACGACGATCGTCACTTGCGCACAAAATTGCACTCCGTCGCGACGCACTTCCTTGTACAGTTGGCGACTGTTTTATGGCACATTCGGTTGTTAGATGCAGTGAAAAAATCCAAAATTCACGTTAAATAAAATGAAATGACAACATTTTTTATTGCATAACATCGGTACCAATCTGCATATAAATGCGAAAGTATGTTTTTTCACGGTAAAACAGCATCAATATTAAAAAGATTCAAAGATTGCAGCATTATGGGGATCGAACTTTTTTAAGCATATGAGTTTTTATTCCTTAATCTTTTATAAACAACTTTGTCTGTTGCCCTAATAGTCATCCAATAAACTTTTTAGATGATTTATTTTTCTTCTACAACGCTTAGCAGGACGTCACTGACACTGTCATTGTCATCGAAAGAGAACGGCATGCGCCAGAGAACCTACCAGCAATGTGCCAGTACAATAACTGGGAACTGTAGCTACCAAATGAATCTTCTGATTTATTAGAAGTATTAAATAAAATAACTGATATGGTTTTGAATATCAGATTAAGTAGATAACATGCATGACATGCATTAGTAAAATTAAATACTGGGTTATTAAAAAAAAACTGGGTGATATGGGGCTAGGTATATGTATCTATCTCTGACCTAAGACCAGGCTAGGTCTTAGGTTGGAGTATTTAGTGTTTTTATCCTTTAAATCTATGTCTCGATCGATTATCACATTAAAAATCCCTTTTTTATAAAATCTGTTTTAATTTTGTGGCAATAAAACATTATTATATAACTAAAATAAATTTAAACTTTGCATTTAAAATATCCCCCTTTGTCTTGTTTCTAGTACTGCTAAACAATGTTTGTCTTCTCAAGTACATATTCAAATATTATCATGACGTAACGTAATGTTTTGCAATTGATAATCTTAATTTTTATGGCCGAGGATTTTAGTTTCTCACCTACTCGTTAATTACGCTTACAAATCAATATTTTCCTAACAGAATCATGAAAACTATGGCATGATAAAAGCCTAACGTAGTAACGTAATCGTTTAACCATGTAGTTTAATGATTTATACATAATACCATTTAGTATTTATTTATAGATTTTATAGTGTGTGCTCAAAGAAAATTACAAAGATGTTTAAAATGGCCCGCGGGATTTCAACCCACAACGTTCACCTTTGTACGAGGATGCCCTGACCACTGCGCCATCGGATCCTAATCGCACTCGACGAAGCGGTAGCGAACAGTGAAACGCTGTCAAATATCGCTGTCAGATTTGAGATTTGACAGCGATATTTGACAACGATTCACTGATCGCTACCGCCAGCGAACTAGGTGTGCGCA
The DNA here is from genome assembly GCA_947578465.1 of Thera obeliscata. NCBI lineage: Eukaryota > Metazoa > Arthropoda > Insecta > Lepidoptera > Geometridae > Thera > Thera obeliscata. The sequence goes on from OX387926.1 coordinate 11,992,952, forward strand.
GGCCTTTAGGGACTGACACGACCGTGACTCCATCTCCAGGTTTGACAATACTGTCAACTGCATCACAGCTGTCAACGAATCCCCATACCAAGGGTTGGCTCGAACTTGACTCTTAACTTTGGGGCATCATAATTTATTTTATACATAGCAAAACTCATGATAAAATGAGTATTTTTATAGAAGACTTTCGATATCGTTGTACAATTTAGAAATATGTGAACTTGCCCAGGAACGAAATTTTGAAGTAAAAGAGGCCTAGTAAGTTAATCTTAATTACCAAATTAGGTAAATTAATAATAGCAATCATATTATAATGAGGAATTAAATAAACGAATGTGCATTATACCCACCGGGCGACTCAATTAAGATCGCGGAAATTCGGTGGACGGAAAGGGCTTAAATCCGATCTTCCTGGAAAAGTGTAGGGGAGGCCTATGTCCAACAGTGAACTTCTTCAGAATAATGATGTTGTTCGAAGCACGTGACTTGAGGTCTGGTGATGGTTACCATTACCAATTGAAATTGGGTGAGTCATATACCCAAGATGGTTTATAGGGTACAATATTAAGCTTATAGTGTATTAATTATGTTATGGTTGAATAAATAAATAAATAAATAAATAATTAATAATAATAAATATAGAAGTTCCTTCAGCAAGACGTGTAAAATAGTATCTGAGCTTAGTGCATCGGCGTTGCCATTCATCGTGGCATGCTGTCACCATCTTGACGCTACGACTGGTAATAATTTAAATATTTGAGCTATCTTTAGATCATTGCAACAGTCTGCGAAATCTAAACTTGCGTATTTTGTAAATATACAGGGTGTTACAAAACTACCCGTAAAGCCGAAAGGAGGTTAAATGGGACCTTATAACAAGTCAATTCACAATATTATTAAACTTTATTTATTTTTACAATTATTTTGAAAATACCATTCACAATATTATTATTATTTATTTATTTTTAAATCGACGGCATGACTCCTTTCACGACTTCTTCGAATTCTCCTGGTTTCGGACTTGGCCATCACCACCCTTCTCAAAAACCATTCTGTATAAATCAATTAGAACCAATTAGCCTATGTACCTGTTGCCATGCAAAGGTCTGTTTAGTTACTTAAATATTAAATAGTGAAAACAATCATTAGAAACTATTCAAATCCCGCGACTGATTATATAAATGCACTTTTAGTACATAATTACTCAACACTTTGACATTTTGGCGAAGGCGCATCACGAAAGGTCGATGGTATCGTGCGTGCCGGTTACTGACCTAGTGGGGGTTCGACGCTGAGGGTTCCGGGATCGGTTTTTATTTACTTTGGGTCCGAAGATGCATCATTGATTACTTAACATTCTCTTGGTTTTGCACCCAGACGAAATGCATCATATTTTTAAAATAAAATAAACAAATATTGTGAACGATCCACACAATTCAATTCAATTCAATGTATTTATTTTCAGATAAAAAGTGATTAATTTTTTTGGCCCACCTGTTATACGTCTTTAAATCTATGTGATCTAAATAAAATACAAGTAATAGAAAATAACATATAATTTTGCTTTTATTTATAACTAGCGGCCGCCAGTGGCTTCGCTCGCCGCGTAGTCCTTACGCCCCGTTTCCGGTACTTTTTCGGAATAAAATGTCATATGTCCGTCTCCTGGTACTATAAGCTACCTCCCCACCAATTTTCATGCTTCTAATGCTGCCTTACTACGGTGCGTGGTTCTGCAGATCATCACGCACAGCCGACGACGACGCACGGTAACGCACACAGACATGGCTCCTGTGCTACCGCGCACCTTGGCGCACGAGACCGTTCCCATGGTGTGCCGTGCGAGCTGATCTGCCCCTCGTGCTGCCCCCTTGCGTGATATCACAGACCGTGGGAAGGGGCTATAAGAGAGTTATTTCTGAGCTAAGGCTGTGTGTAGGGAAATAATTTTTCAATTTCCTTTCTTACTGCACCCCTACGCTATAAAAAGAACATACCCTCCAAGTTTCATACTTCTAGAATTTACGGCTTAGGCTGTGCGTTTATTGTCAGTCAGTCAGTCAGTCAGTAACGTAAGAGTTTTATATATTTAGATAAGGCTTTTGTATAGGTACCTACCTCTACCTGATTCATTGAAATGTGTTATACTTAGGTACAGTAGAGCCCTGTTAACCTTAACCTCAGTATTATTGCAGTTAGCCTGCGCTTTATGTGTTAAAGAACGAGCGGATTTGTATCAGAAAAATTGATTAAGCTAGCAGATGAGAGACTTCTGCTTATATTGATTTATTTTCATCATGGAGAACGTCCAACAAGTTATGGGACACTGGAATTTGGCCGACGGAGTGGGTTAAGTATCACTGATTGGCGGCAAAATAGGCTATGGTCATAATGGTCTACTACTGGATTCAGCCATGGGAATTAATCTAAATATTTCCGTTTTTTTCATTTTCAAATCAAAGTATTTTTTATGTAATTGAAACGTAAGCTCGTAAGCTTAAAAATATATAATTTTTTTTCAACATCTTTCACAGCAAAATGTTCAGTACTATACTGATAATAAATTACAACTACTATGAATATTTATTTATTAGTAGGTACTACTAAGAGTTTACGAAGTGGTAGGGCTCACGTAATGTTTGATTGAAGTTTATTCAATAAAATTAAATAAATATATATTGTGGACAATCTGCTCACTATCTAGTCCCAAATTAAACAGAGCATGTACTAGGAACCAGATAGCTGATATAGTACTTATATATATACATCTTTTTGTTTATTAATACTGCTACTTAGCTTTACATGTGGCGCTATTGTAGCAACGCCTTTTAGGTATTTCCTAGTTAATATTTTTTACCGGAAAACCGCGAAAACCAGATCTCGTTTATTGCGGAAAAACACGCAAATACTGTCTGTATTAAGTTTTTTTTATCAATAATGCTCCATGTAAAGGAGGAGAGTCAAAGTGGTTGTCAGGTGGTCAAGTTATTTTAGCTATTTTTTGTGATTAGAAATGCTAGACTTCTAATACCGCTTAGGGCTGATTTTTCTATATACAGGGTTATTCATAATTAGCTGCAAATACTCAGGAATTAGGTTCAACAAATAAAATAAAAAATATTTATGAAATGATTTTTTTTAAGTTTTGTTATGAAAATCCCGAGAAAATCGACAAAGAATATCCTTTGGAATCATTGGCGCCTGACCTATTTTGACCTTTGATCCACGCCCGCGCGCCGTGAGCGACACTCTGCGTTCAGTCACCGCCTGGGTGGGTCATCGTCCTGTTCTCCATGGCAATCATTATGCAATAGCCGTAAAAAAATTAATAAAAATAAAATTTTGATACAAAAACTTAAATCAAAATTAAAAAAAAATAATTACATATATATTTTTTATTTTATTTGTTGAACCTAATTCCTGAGTATTTGCAGCTAATTATGAATAACCCTGTATTTTAGGAAGAGGGAAAAAGTCGCCGTTGATTGAAAAATGTCTGTCCTTGTTTTTAGCAACCTAAAGAAAGAGATGGATATATTTTGATCTGACAGAGAAATTGAACTGAAAAATTAGATTGTAAAATTAGCCCTTAGCTCGAGGAAGGTGTTAGATATTAATAAGAATAAAAATTTGGACTTCGGTTCGTCCGCTATGAGAAACCGGTTTCACCTCGCTGGTAATACCATCAAAAAACTACACCTAGAAATATAATATAAAATACTACCGGATCGCCCCGGCTTTGCACTGTAATAAAGAAAAAATGAGTTAATAAAAATAGTAGTCACTAACTTTAAATTTTTCTACCCATGCGAAGCCGGGGCGAGTCCCTAGTTTAAATTATGTTCACTTACCGCAGTGCCCGCTGCACAGAGTTTTTATTTTAAGAGTATTTAGTATATTTTTTTTAAATTCGTTATTTCTTTTGAATAGGATGTCCGATTTCAAGAATTCAAAAAGTAATGTGCAGGAATTGAAACAGCCTTGAATATAATTAAATATTTTATTTGTTATAAGGATTCATAGAAAAGTATTTAGTTGGCACTTCTATATTAAAATTTAAAAATGTAAAAAAGTAGTTATAGTGTCATATCTTCAATAGTTGGAAGCATGGTATGTCCTAGTTTTTTTTATAGATATTGATATTTTCCTATTTTTTTGTTCTATTATCAATAGTTTCCGCAGCGCAGGCGTTGAAAGACATTTTATGGCAATTTTTACACCGTGGGTTACATAATTGAAGTTTTAGTTAGGATCCCTACTTTTTTTGAAAATATTATAAAACTTATGTCACTTGAGAATAGTGCAGCTTTCCGACGGTGAAAAAAAGTTTTCAAATCAGGGCAGTATTTTTAAGTTTCGGAGCTTATTCAATGCAAACAAACAATCAAATCTTTCCTCTTCATAATATTATACAGATTACAAACATTTTATAGATATGAATTAGCACTATGCGAATTATGTACCTGTTAGGTCAGTGGTATACCGTTTTTTATAAATAGCCATTATTAACATTTTTTGTACCTTTACGCATAAATTAAATCGCTTGCGTTTGTATCAAACTACTTCTTTTTGTGCTATAGGTATTTATAAAAAATCTTAACTTAAACTATATAAAGACTTGTTTGTTTTTGCACTGGTTCATTATCAATATTAAGGCCTTATGGGAAGGCCAAACCTACTTTATATACAGAAGTACTTATTGAAAAGGGAAACACTTTGTTATACATTTTGTGAAGCAAGTGACAAAAACAACGGAGTTGGAACATATTTACGGAAGTATGTGGAAAGTATTCGCTCTAATGTTATTTGTGGATGCAGTGCACAGTGCTAGTCCAAGGGCTAGACCCAAAGCGAAACTAGTATCGTACTCTCTGCCTGAAAATAGAGAGCTGAAGCAAGCTCTAGGATTTGCCGAAGACAGTTACTTGAACTTCACCGAGCTTGCCTCTAAATATCAATACGCCTCCGAAAAACACACGGTCACCACTGAAGACGGATACATCCTCACTATCTTCAGAATACTCTCAAAATGCAGCTATGTGAAAAAACACCCAGTGCTTCTACTACATGGAATATTCGACAGTGCTGACTTGTGGATTATAGCCGGACGTAAGAAAGGCCTAGCTTACATCTTAGCCGACAACTGCTTCGATGTTTGGGCTGGTAACCACAGAGGCAACCACTACTCTCGGAGGCATATTCGACTAGACCCAGACACGGACCCGCAGTTCTGGGAGTATACGTTCGATGAACATGGAAATTATGACCTGCCAGCTATGGTCGATTACGTACTCGAAACCAGTAGACGCCCGCGGCTGTATTACATCGGACACTCGCAAGGTACGACAGACTTCTTTGTCATGAACTCCTTAAGGCCAGAGTATAACGACAAAATAAGGTTATCGATCCAGTTGGCTCCTGTAGCTTTCATGGGAAACATATCAAGCCCGCTACCAATCATTGCAGCGCGAGTCTTGGAGCCAGTCAAATCCTTCTTAGAGGGAGCGGGATACAGAGAACTGTTTGCCAAACATCACATCTCACATTTCCTAGTGGAACTTCTCTGTCAGATGGCTCCCGATTTGATATGTGGTCAAGCGCTATCGCTCACAACAGGATATAGAATTGGAAGTATCAATTCAAAATCGCTATCAGTTTCTTTTGGACATTTATTGGTTGGCATTTCAGCCAAAGACCTCGCTCATTTCGGACAGTTGATTTTATCTGGGAAATTTCAGCGATATAACGAAGGACGTGCAGGTAATATAAAGAGGTATGGTACACCAAAGCCTCCGAAATATGACTTGTCTAAGGTGACGTCACCTGTAGTCCTGATGGTTGCCCATAACGACTGGCTGTCTACTTTAAAGGACACGGAGACTCTTCGCTCCCAGTTACCGAATGTGATAGAAAACTACATTATTTCCGAAAAGTATTGGAGCCATCATAACCATCTTTGGGGTAACACAGCGCCAACGATAATATTTTCGAAAGTTTTAGATTATTTTAATAGATTTGATGTTACTTAACTATTAAGTACAAATTATAGTAAAAATTAATGTAGCAAAATTTAAATAAGTTAACTAAAGACGTCGCTGGAACAGGTCCAAACTACCAAGCTGCTCGGTTTCCAACTTGATTGCTCCCTCATATGGGACGCCCACATCGACAGTATTTGTTCGAAGCTTGGGCGGTCCTGTTTTGCATTGCGAAGGCTGGCGAGCACTGCGTCACGTGACGTGGTGCGTATGGCGCAGAGCTGTGGGCGCGAGCCGCCGCCGACACGGAGCGTGCCTTCGTGATGCAGAAGAGAGCCTTTCGTGCCATAGTAGGCGTCCCAGATGATGTGTCATGTAGAGACTTCTTCAAAGAACTCGACATTATGCCATTGCCATGCGATTTGATCTACCAAGTAGCAATGTTCACACACAATAATTTGGGCCTGTTTCAGCGCCGTGGTATAAATACCAACCGCGCTCTTCGAAGCAACAAGTCCCATCATAGGCTAGTCACACCATCGCACAAACTAAGCAATACAGAAAGATCCGTATATATCCTGGGCCCTTCAGTGTACAACAGACTCCCGGGGACAATAAGAGATGCCGCTTCCGTCCCCATATTCAAGAATAAAATTAGGTCATGGCTGTTGGAGAAGGTGTTCTACAGTTTAGGTGAATTCCTAGAATTGCCTGAACTGTAGAACATCAACCCCCGAGGCTGTCGAATGATTAGAACGTCGACTGAATATGAAATTCTATTATATTTTTATATTTTAAATAATAACGTACGATTTAATTATAACATGCTTACTTATATAAGTAAGTAGTGTACTTATGTATACCATAATGACGTGTAAAATAAGCTTTTTACAAATAAATCTTGTGTCTTGTGTCTTAAAATTTAATTAAGGGCAAAGTTTTCATTGCGCTGGGTTAAAATTTTTAAATTTTTTGTACTCTTGTCAAAATGTAATTTCTACTACTTACCGTCATGTCTATGTCATGTCGGTCCGTCATGTTTTGGTACGTTGTGTTGCTCTCGCTCGATGGTTAAGAAAATCTCTTTGAACAAGTAAACGAAGTAACGAAGTGGTGTGGGTTCCATAGCTTCATGAAATATCTTTTTTATCCTTCTGATAAAAATATACCCATAGGCTTGTCAAAAACAAGGACTGACATTTTTTAATCGACATATCATATTATTATTCTGTAGATGGAACCCAGAGCCCTAAAAACTAATATTTATGGTATCTATATGTCTATTTACTTAAGTAATTGCATTTATAGCTTATATTATGTCAAAGTTTTAGATTAATTTGTACTCAAAAATGTATGTACACTATGCCAGTGCTCTCAAACGGTGAAGGAAAACATAGTGAGGAAACCAGCATGTCGCCTATAAAGTTTGAAAATATGTGTATCTTTGAATCTCTTTGAGGCGCATTTAAAATCCATTCACCACACTAGGTTTGAAGAAACCAGTGACACGATAAGAGGAAGAAGCTTAATTTGTATAACTTGCGTCAGTAAATAAACTAACCTCATATTATGGTAGCGCTAACAAATCTATCTATACCTCCTCGCTATAGGTAGCGACTGTCTACAAATAGAGACATGCAAGAGGTTACTCATAAGATTTATAAGCGATTCATTTCTACATTGGCGTGGTTTATATTTTGTACTAACCATGCCGCTATCGAACGTAGTAATAACCGATCTTCGTAATTTCACAGGATTTTATACGAATATTATTAATTATAATTCAGTTTTAAAGATCAACCCATCAGGTTCCTCACCTTGACCTTACAAGGGACCCACTTGATAGCACAGCCGGCACCACATTTTTGGCGTGGTCTTAAATCTTGGTCAAGGTTTTCAAGATTCGAAACCATCCAATAACTTGGAGGGTAAATAAATCAGTTATTTTATGGACTGTCAAATGGTGTAAGCACATAATCTATTTTTAAATAGGTATAACTTTAGTTCCAATACCTACATTTAAAATAACTATATTAGAAAACACTTAATACTCCGTTTACTCTTTTATTTTCCTTTTGACATAAGCATTCATAAGGAGCTCCATAATTTATGACAAGAAATCATTTTTTATCCCTTTTCCTAGACGAGTATGGTACTAAAGTCGCTGTCAACTGTCATGTCACTTCTTGATCGCATATTTTTTTGCAAGGCGGATAAGTCCGCGCAGTATTGGTTTTACATACCTAGGGCCGGCCGACCGAAGTTTTCAATGTCCCCTAAATACACATTGGCATTGCACAACCCCGCACTTTTTCTACGTTTTCCGTATATCGTAGCTGTTGAGGCTTTTACGATGAGGTCGTCGATGAATTACTCAAGGAAATCATCCATTCTTTCTTCGAAAAGAAGCAATAAAATAAAATTGCAAAATGATCCGGGATGAGCCGAGAATTAGGCTCCTGCTCATACCCTGATACTACCCCTCAGTCACCTTAGACATCTAGAGCTGATGGAAAGGTTAAAGAACTCAAATTTAAAGATATATCTAACTGCAATCGATATAATAGACTTGCGATTTCAATACCGTCATCACGAAACTTACCTCGCCTGGCATCATCAGAGATTTAGACGCATCTTCACGTGCGATTGTTCATTATTGCTTTCACTTTTCTTCGCACGAGTACTTAGCCAGACTATAAAACAACAGTATACAATTATGCAGTACAATAAAATTATAATTGCCGCTTTTATTGTTTTCACTTGTGTTATTTGTGCTTTAGTCTCTAATCTGTAGTTATTTGTTTATATTGGCTGACCTGTCCGTGTCATAATGATAGAGGCTAAAACTAACCATTAAAAAAGTATATAGTGGAAGACAATGGTACAGTAAAATAAAATAAAAACTCGTTTTTACTTGATACATAATGTATTTTCCTAGAGATTATGTACCTATCTATTTTTTTATAGTGGAGAAAGCTTACTTACGCTAACCTTTTCGATTATTTAAATTCAAAATGTCAAACTTTCTTGTTAATAGAATGTTCAAAACATAACTTATTGTTTTGAGTATTTTATTATCTTTAACTTTTTTTTATTGCAATATTTTTATGGAATGTCAATTTTTTTTTTTTTATTCAACTAAGTTGACAAACAAGCATACGGCCCACCTGATGGGAAGCGGTTACCGTAGCCTATGGACGCCTGCAATACCAGAGGCATCACAAGCGCGTTGCCGACCCTTCAAAACTTTTAAAACGCCCTTTTTGAAGAACCCCATGCTATAGTTCTTAGGGAAAACCTCAGCAGGGAGATCATTCCACAGCCTGAGTGTTCGCGGGAGGAAGTTCCTCTGAAACCGAACGTCAATTCCAAATTCCATGTAAAAATTGCAAAAAAAAAACTATTTATATAACAATCTTCGTTTTTTTTAGTAGTAGAAGACATCATGGAATTGACATTCCATGTAAATATTGCAAAAAAAAAAAACTATTACTGACTATTATTATAAAAAAAAATCTATTACTGATTATTACTGACTATCAACTATTACTAAAATTACTGACGTAATTTTCATGTTTGACGTGACGATATAATAATAAATAATACCTCTGTTATTTCTATATACTATGTCATGTACAATAAATTCTGCGGTGCATAAAACTATTGACCCACCTACTCATCGACTTCACGACAACCAGAACACTAGTTCGTATAATCAGGACTTTAACCCTAAAGTAGTCCATGAAATCCTTACACAGCGTGTCCGAGTTACGGCGGGCAGACAAAGCATGGCCCACTTCGGTCCCAATGGGTAAAAATGTCATATTAGATCAGACTAGTGTAACGGAAGCGTGGTGTGACCCGCCTCGCAATGGCCCTATTGGCCGTACTTTGCCGAACGGTACTTGTTTATGAAATTGTGGTTCACCGAACACTATTGTTCGACACTATTGGTGGAGCACTTGACAACTTCTAAGCTAGTTTTAACTCTTTAGTGCTGGTGGCATTGCCTAGATAAGAAATGAATAGGACTTTTAAAAATCTAGTAACGGTCAGCCGTTTCTAGATTTTTTCGTGAAATGTTAATTTTCTTTCAAATCGCGCTATTGTTTTGTCCTGCCATTTAAGTTAGAAACAAATTTAGTTCTTCTTCTTCCTGCCCTTATCCCACTTTATGTGGGGTCAGCACCACCATGTTTTTTCCTCCATTCTTCTCAGTCAGCCGCCATCTCTGCATTCACTCCTCTCCTATCCATGTCATCTTTCACACAGTTCATGCTTGTTCAGAGAAAAAATTACATTCCTGTCTTTAAAGGAAAAAATATTGTTGTAACCTTATCGCACAAATTTCATAGATTTTTTTAAATCTATACTCAAATTCAGCATCTGTGAGAACCAAGCAATCAATCGTGTTATTTAAGTAATGACCTATGTATTTAACGAATAAGTTATTTACAAATAGCTTATTCTAAAAGAAAGTAATTCACACAAAAAAAGGCAGAGCTACTACCAACTGAGCTGAACTGAGCTGAGAGGCTTGTCATAATAATCAAATTAAGTATTGCTTGGCATTTAAAAGTTAGGCAATCAGTTCACCTATCTTAATCTGTTTGACTTTTTGACCCGCCGTCAATTAACGCTAGTCTAGAATCAAACTTAGCGCATCTATCGACATTAGTTAATAATGTAGTATGCATCAAAATCAACGGTCTAAAATATTGCCTAATAACAATTAAAAGCTTAACTACCTATAACCGCGGTAAGCATTCAATAAAGAAAACAAGTATAACAAGACAGAGGTACATTAAGAAAACAGAGGGCTTAATAATAAGTCCATTATATCCACTTAGAATACAATATAGCACCCAGAAAAAAGTACACCTGCGTTCACCTCGCAAAATACCAGTGTGGATCAAACTCACGCTGTCCAGCACAGAAGAAGAGCTGCTACCAACTTAGGTATGAAGGCTGTCTTACCTACCACGAACGACCTGGGTCTCTGCAAGCCCCCATCGGCAGAAATAAGAAATAGACTGAAGATGCACTCCCAGAAGGAGCACCAAAAGCAATGGGAACGCAGATCAGACTGCAAACACACAAAAACGATGCTTCCAGCAATGGACAAGCACATCACAACTAACCTACTTAAGATGAAAAGGGAAGATCTGAAATTGATGGTAGGAATCATCACGGGCCATCGTGACCTAAACTACCTCTTACTGAAGACTGGAGCAACAGATAGCGACTTATGCCGCGACTGCCTGCAGGAAAAAGAAACTGTGGAGCATGTAGTACTGCACTGCTCCGCAACGGAAGAAGCAAGGTGCAAGACAGGGCTCAGGGAACTGATTGAGTCTTATCCTTCCACATCCACATCTGAGTCACCATTGGGTCATCTAGAACATTGCTGCCACCAACCCAAAGTCCTTCTCCGCTATTTTAAGGAGTTGTGCTGGCTGGGGTAAGGTTTAGCAGGGGGACAATGCACAATACACCCCATCGCGGGACGTCAGTGCAGATCTTATTCTCCTACAGTTATTAGAATTAGAAGGCTAGGCTGTCTTTGACGTCTATGATGATGCTATCAGTCACATAAAAATGTTTCCTTCTTTGTTTATGGCGTTTATGGAGGCGGAAATAATATTCATCTGACAGATGGACGGAAGTCAATAAGGTAGTTAGGAAACTAACTTGTTATGTTTTATTATTATTCTAATAGGAAAAAACTACCATAATTCAAGTAGTTTAATATAAAAATGCGTAATTTTCCAGAATTATCCTAAAGTAAAGTAAAGTAAGTAAAGTAATCCTTTAGTAGTAAAGCTTTTTGTGAAAGGGTCGTCCGGGGAAGTACTCCCATCATGCATGTTTCTGCCGTGAAGTAGCACTGCTGTGTTTCGGTTTGAAGGGTGCAGGTGTCGGTGAAATTACTGGCACGTGAGGCTTAACATAAGTTAGCCTCAAGTTAATGGACGCAAGGCCCTGCATTGTAGAGTACACAAGGATACGCATCAGACTATACGCTGCTAGCTCTTAAGGGGCCGGCGGAGGGCAAACTTTCATACAAACGTAATACCAAAATGATTACTAATTTAAGCAGATTTTCACTATATTATTGTTTTAATTGTATTTTTATTGTATTTATCTAGGTTCCTGGGCAGTTTTTATTTTAAATTACTTACCTCAAATGAAATGAACGCCAATCACATTTTACAATGAAAAAAATGAGTAAAATGCGATTGGTGTTTATATCTTTTGAGGTAAGTAATTTAAAATAAAAACTGTTCAGGAACTTAGATAAATACTATACGAAAACAGTTATTACAATAATACAAGGTGTATCTAAATATGTGTACTATGCGAAGGTGGGGGGCTTCAGACCACAATGGTGATCAGTTGTGGGGGGGAGATAATTAAAAATTCCTATTTTCAGTTTCCCATACAAAAATATGTAATTTCATAATGCCTAAATAAATTGACAACCCTATCCTTGTAACCCCTTGACCCCTTGACCTACTACCTCTGTAGGTCTACTACTACTACCTACTACCTCTTTAGCTGAGTTTAGGGTTGTCACTTTGTATAAAGTCAGCTGTTCATGTTGAAACTTCGTTGCAGTTTTTTTCAGAGATACCAATCGAAGTTCGAAAAGTCGTTGAACAAAAGTTGTTCCCCGGGGGGTGGAAATTCACCCCCCTTCAGGATAGTACACATATTTTGATACACGTTGTATAGTGAAAATCTGCCTAAACTAGTAATAATTCTGGTATTACGTTTGTATGAAAATTCACCCTCCGCCGGCCTCCAGTAAGTGTTATTATTCTTTGTTTTTAGGTAACTTGAGTTGTTTCCTACTGTACATTTCTAGCGTGCGTGACCTACGAGGCATTTTATTGTTTATGCGATGTTTACCACTTAACATTATGGCGGCATGACATTGTTAAGATCGCGGGAAGTCGATGGATGGAAAGGGCTCAGAATCGTTCTTCCTGGAAATGTTTAGGGGAGGCCTGAAGAAGTCCAGTAGTGGACTTCTTCAGGCTTATGATGATGATGATGATTATGGTGGAAGCTAGCTGATGTAACAAGCATCGGCTAGTGGCATAAAAAATTCAGTAAGTTTGTATGGGCATGTGGCTACCTCGGGTGATGTTATTTTGGCCCACCCCAAAGCACATAATAAATAATAGTAACACAAGCCCTCTAGGTACTAGGTTATCAACTGCTTACAGAGTCAAGCTTTCAACTTAATGCCTTATTTCATATTAGGCATGTACTACTAGGTACCTCTTTTTGCCTGGTTTGGGTTGTAATCTAAACTTGTATTATTGTTGCGCCACAAGACACCTTCATTTTAAGACTGGCCTCTAGCTCAGTTGGTAGTAGCTCTGCCTTCTGCGCCGTAGGTCGTGGGTTCGATCCCCACCGAGAACAAATATTTGTGTGGTGAACATAAATGTTTGTTCTCTGTCTGGGTGTTATATTGTATTCTAAGTATGTATTTACAAAAAAAAAATGTATTCAAGTATTATATCAGCTATCTGGTTCCCATATTACAAGCTCTGCTTAGTTTGGGGCTGGGTAGTGTTGTGTGAATTGTCCACAATATTTATTTTATTTATTATTTATTTTGGCTAGTACCTATACCCTACATATTTGTAGATAGCAATAGTTTGGCAATAAGTACCTAACCTACCATTAGATAATATTACCGTCTTCCGTCGTTTACCAATTACACCAAACTTAAGTAATTCCGCATTCTTTTGCTGACAGTGTTCTTATATATGTAGGTAATTGATTTTATTAGATTTTTTTTCTATAACTTATTCCACTTCAGAGCTTTATAACTACCAAACAGCATCTTTAATCACAAAATAACTATTGAAGTCTCATAATAATTTTAAAAGGCCTACGTTGGTGTGAAAAAATCAACTCTGGGTTACATACAGGGGAGGCACCCTGAAAACGAATTTGCTAAAAGTTTTTATTTCATGACGTTATGCGCGATAACAAATTGTACAACCATGCAAAGTTTGAGTATGATTGAATCAATGGTCCAGGAGTGAAGGCTTTGAGCAAGGACAGAGAGAAAGAAGGAAGAAAGAAGAAGAGAGAGAGACAGACGGATAGAGCGAAACTAGTTTATGTATAGAGGTTCCTTATTTTTATGAAACAACGGGATATTTACCATGATTAAATTTTGATGAGTTGACTTCCGATATTTCGGCACAGTTGCATGCACCATGATCACGGTTGAACTGAAGTCAAAAGATAGAGGTTCCTTGTTGAATTTTGGAGCCCTAAACAAAGAGGACCCTAGCCGTAAGTTTCTCGTAATTTTGGTTTTGATCGCGAGTAACTGGCAGCGCCTAGAATTACCTATTATACTTTATGGTGCCTTGAAGAAATCTTTTTACCCACACTCTTTGACTGACATAAAACGTGAGTCATCTTAATCCGACACTGTAGTGAAAATCACCAAAAAGTAATATCGGCAGGTTATGCAGTAAGTGTCTGTAACAAACATATTATACGCAATATCTGCGTAATACACCTCATATGCCATGTAATTCACTTTCCCGTGTTTCTTTAAATTTGAATAAGAATCTCGTTACAATTCTATGAGCGTTTTTGATCGGAACCAAGATTCGGCAGTGCGAAACGTTGCTAACTTAGCGAAAGGTGAAATACTTTTGGATAAAGCTCTTTTCACAATAAAGCAACACAGGATTGGACTGTCAAAAAACAGGCATCATTTCAAAAAACCTGGAGAAAAATCATCTCCACTCCACTCCACTTTTATAATGCGGACAGTTAAAGAGTGGAACTCGTTCATCATCATCATCATCATCAACCTATATTAGTCCACTGCTGGACGTAGGTCTCTCCCAAGACGCGCCACTGAGCCCGGTCTTCGGCTCTTCTCCTCCAGTGCTTGCCAGCTACATTTCGCAGATCGTCGCCCCACCTTGCCGGAGGGCGTCCTACACTACGCTTACCTAAACGCGGTCTCCACTCTAGTATTCGTTTGCTCCAACGATTGTCTGTTCTACGGCAAACATGACCGGCCCACTGCCACTTCAGCTTACTAATCCTTTGAGCTATGTCGACCACCTTGGTTCTCTGTCGGATAACCTCGTTCCGGATTTTATCCTTCAGAGAGACTCCGAGCATAGCCCTTTCCATAGCTCGCTGAGCGACTTTCAGTTTGTGGACCGACCCTACTGTTAGTGTCCACGTTTCGGCAGCATAGGTCATTACAGGTAGGACGCACTGGTTGAAGACTTTTGTCTTCAGACATTGTGGGATCGGCGACGAGAAAACCTGACGGAGTTTCCCAAACGCAGCCCAGCCCAGCTGTATTCTCCGGTTTAGCTCTCTCTCAAAGTTGTGTCTACCTAACCGCAAGGTTTGCCCGAGGTAGACATACTCCTGCACAACTTCGAGAGGCATTCCGGCGACGGTGATTGGCTCTGGGGTGATACGATCATTGAACATGATCTTAGTTTTATCCAAGTTCATGCCCAGGCCGACCCGTCGTGAGGAAACAGCTAGGCTGTTCAGCATCTGTTGTAGGTCTTGCAACGATTCTGCCAATATGACGATGTCATCAGCAAATCGTAAGTGTGAGATGTATTCGCCATTGACATTGATGCCCATTCCAGTCCAACTCAGCGTCTTAAACAAATCTTCCAGCGCGCTTGTGAACAATTTGGGGGATATAACGTCCCCTTGCCTCACTCCGCGGCGCAACTGGATAGGTTTTGACTGCTGGTTCTGGACCTGAACAGACATGGTGGCGTCATTGTAAAGACATCTCAACACTTCGATATATCGCCAGTCAACCTGACATCGCTGCAGGGACTGTAGAACAGCCCAGGTCTCAACAGAGTCAAAGGCCTTCTCATAGTCCACAAACGCTAAGCACAAGGGCTGATTATACTCTTCAGATTTTTGTATAATCTGCCGCACTGTGTGAATGTGGTCTATGGTGCCATATCCTCCTCGAAACCCGGCCTGCTCCGGTGTTTGAAACTCGTCAAGTCTTCGCGCAAGACGGTTCGAAATAACCCTGGAAAACAGTTTGTAGACATGGCTCAAGAGTGAGATCGGTCTATAGTTCTTCAATAAAGCTTTATTGCCTTTCTTGAAGAACAATACCACGACACTCCTGCTCCATGCCCTTGGAGTTCTCCCATGGTTGAGAACGGAATTGAAGACACGTTGGAGTTCCTTCAGAACAGGAGAACTACCTGCTCTTAGGAGCTCTGAAGTGATTCCGTCTTCCCCTGGGGCTTTTCCATTTTTCAACTGCCTCAAGGCTATCTCAATCTCGTCAAGGCTGATCTCTGGGAGATCTTCTGTGTAGTGGCGGGTCAGTGTGGCTCTAGCATCCTCATTACTGGGTTCGGGACAAGATACTTGCGTGGCGTACAACCGGCTATAGAAGTCCTCAATCTCAGCTAAGACTTCCGGCTTAGAAACGACGGTATTCCCCCTCGGTGTTGTGAGCTGCGTCAGATGGCTTCGGCCGAGTTGCTGCACAAACACTTTGGACCCCCGGTTTTGCTCGATTGTTCGCTCAATGCGAAGAGTGTTGGAGCGTCGGAGGTCATAGCGTATGTGCTTCGCGATGGCTTTGTTAAGAGCCTGGTATTCTGGCAGCGTCGCGGGAGAAAGTGGTGTAAGTCGCCGTTTTTCCATAAGCCGAAGAGTCTCGTCCGAGTACTTGGACTGTTTGGTCGTACGTCTTACTTGGCAGAACCTTGTGCCTTCTTCCCTGAGGATGTCCACAATGTTGTCTAGGTCCTGATCCACGTCTTCAGTAGTTTCCAAGGTAGCGAATCGGTTCTCAAGCTGAAGTTGGAACTTTTCAGAGCCTAAAGCGGTTTGGAACTCGTTGCCGGTGTCTATTTTTCCCCAAAAACCTATACTTTGGACGTTTTCAAAAAAAGAGCGAATAGGTATCTTCTAGGTAAGCCTGCTACAACGTCGACTTCATCATTAATTAGCATCAGGTGAGATTGCAATCAAGCGTTAGCCTACAAATTAAAAAAAAAACTATCCAGAGTATCAGGAGAGATGACCAAGCGTTATCCAGTAAATTGTAAAAAAAAACAAATCTTAGCCATGTCTAGGCTGCGTTTTAAAATCTTATAGTAAAAGTAGAAATCTACCAGAGGTTTTTCCCCGTAGCAACAACATGAGTAGGTTCAAGAAAAATGAAAAAAAAAGGTCTCTATGCAATGGTGACTGCCTGAGAGCACTGGTGGTCTAGTGGTAGTGGCCCCGCCTTCCGATCCGAAGGTCGTGGGTTCAAATCCACTCGTGTACCAATGAGTTTTTCTGTCGAAAAATTTATGTGCACTATGCCAGTACTCTCAAAACGGTGAAGGAAAACATCGTGAGGAAACCGGCGTGTTGTAGAACCTAAAAAAGTTCGAGCAACACGTGTCAAGGGTCACGCAAAAAGGGCCCACCAGTGGCCTACTTGCGGAAAAACCTGCCCGCACATCAAGTGCGCATGATAAAACTTGCCGAATGGTGACTGCCTACCATCATCGGTGGGCCGTTAACACGTTTGTCATTTTGAACATAAAACACAAAATTGATTTTTTTTACGGTTTTATTTATTGTATACTAACAGTTCAAAATAAGTAATAATTCGATGGGTCTTAGGTACTAGTCATCAAACCCTGACCTCATCCACCTAGTGCAATTAGGGCATCGATCATATCGATCGAAATAAAATCTTTGGGTGCAGTGTAAACTGAGTAAATATAAGATTATTTTATTAAAAAGCGACAGAAAAATTGTGATAAAATGCCCTAGTAGATAATGTAAAAACTATTCTTAGATTACTTAATGAACGATTAAAGTAATGGCGAGCTCATTTGAGTAGATTAATATTTATCACTGATTTTTAAAAGGTCAACTGAAGAACTCACAAATTTAAATTAAGTAAGTATTTAAAATAACCCTGACTTTTAAGCAACTAAAATATTATTTTGAAACACACTTTCAATATAAACTCATGCTATGAATAGATAAGAACTATTTAGAAAGAAAAGGACCTGCAGGATTCATAGAGGTGACTCGTCTTAGGGCCGTATGCCAGAAACAGGTGCTTGACTCTGACTCGAGCCTCAAGCATAGATTTTTGACACATTTCAATGGACAACTGTCAAAAATTATATTCGACTCGGAATAAAGCACGGCTTTTTCCATGGACAGAGAATAAGCATACCTAATTAGAAGTAACGTTGCTTTTGGGACACTTCGTCTTCTTATAGTGTCACTGGCTCTTTCGAACCAAGCGTCAGAATTTTTGGGGCAATGTGTTCAGTATAGTGTCGTAAATAAATGCTCTGAAAAACTAAAAGAATTATCGTCTCTAATTTTAGGGCAATAGTTTTTCATTTAATTAAATATGTTTCAACGCGCTTCTAGAGCAGTTGCTAAACTAAACTAAAAAAAGAAATAATTATAAGATATAAGATTTATTTGAACGCATAGTCACGCACTTCAAAATGAAATTGACAAATTACCTACTTAATTTTTTTTTCAAAATTTTTGTTTTTAAAAATGTTAACTAAATAGCTGTAAGTGTTTAATTTGTCGATTAGCAATCTGTGAAACCAGACCTTAATCTCGGTGTATTCTTCTTACATAATTATATAATTTTTTGCACTCTCTATACTATTGGGCCTATCTCTAGAGAACCTCTCAACAAAAACTTCAAAAATATAACAGCACAAAAAACACAACCACTACCTGTTGTTTACAAAAATAGATTTTTGGTCTAGCACACAGTGGTCATCGTGAAAATTCTTCAGGTCATCGACCGTCTGCATTTGTATGTATGGGTGCATGCGCGTGTATTAGTATGTGTGTACACACGTCCTTGTAACTCAAACAGTTTTTTTTATATAACAGCGGAGAATCAGAGGGTGACATGCTGATCAACTATAGATAAATACTAAGTTGTGAGCAATTTGGTGACCCCATCTAAGGAATTTAAAGTAGGATTCCAATAACGGGATTTTTTAAAGTATTCGATTGCAAAAATCTTTCGATTACAAGTCAAGTATTTCTATATTTTTCATGAATTAAAATAGGTGTGTTATCAACGAATATTACGATCAATTTCAATTAGAATTGCACAAAGACAGCTACAGAAATTCCTAAAAAATAGCATAAGAAAAAAAGGCTCATACACAAATAGCCACATGATTGGTACCATATTTTCACGTCATTTCTACTGTAGTTTTACCTGCACAAATAGAAACAAATCATGGCCAACAACAATGTAAAAAGAACTCGTAGAGCGGTGCTCTATGAACAAAAATCACGGTTGCAACCAACGGTATCGCCAAACTCGGTTACGTCGGTTGACATTCGTCACCGTACTCGTATGTGACAATTGACGGCAGTGTGTCAATTTCACGGCCTACGGGTACGATACCTACGACGAATGGAACAAAAGTCCCGGGCGCTTCTTCGAATGCTTAAGAAAGCTCAGACGGCATGCTAAAAAGTTTACGCAACGAATGCGCGCGCGTTGCGTCACAGAGCATCGAGGATTTATGCCACTGAGACGCTTAAGTGTGAAGTTAGTGCCTAGCAATTGACAGCCTCAGGGAGACTAGTTTAATTGTTTAAACCTCTAGATAGTGCAATCCACGAAGGCGCGCCCCACTATTCCTCCTAACCGTTTATAGTATTTGTGTGCAAGCTTCCGTCAATGTTTGAGTGTTATCGGTACACACTAATTACCTATAAGTGCACACGCACACTACAATAAATAGACTACGGTTCGCGACTGCCGCTCGGAGCAAACTCCCCGCACCTCGCGAGGGGCGCGTCTTCGTGAATTGCACTATCTATAATAGGTATCGTTTGTTTTTCTCTAATCGGTCTCTCATCGCCGAGATTTCGTGATAGTTTTGTGAACAACAGCTCTTCCTTGAAGCATTTGGCAGATTAATGGATGCCTGGTGCAATGGCATTTTCAAACGCATTAGTACTTTCGGTCTTTTGCCTTTCAATAAAATCGGTATTTCTTTTGTTCTATCTTACAATATTTTTATGTCTTCAAGAGTCTTGTGCAAGTTATCTTGGAATGAGCTCTCTGTGAGAGTGAGAGAAGACCGTTAAAAAAAAAAAAAACGAGATACATTTTTCGCGTTTAGGTTTTTCCGTAACTTTGGAGGATATTTGTGATCTCTGTATTCTAAGTATTAATAGTTAAATTAATACATAGAATAATGTAATGATTACAACAGTTAAAAAACCAGGACCATAAGGCAGAAAAATTCACGAATAATCTTATCTGTCAGCATCACTCTTCTTTGATTCCAGTTCTCAGTTGGCAAAGAAATTATGAATTGGATTCGTGGTATTTAGGTTCGGCATGACATTTGTAATGAAGTTGTGATTCAATTAGCTTGCCTTCCGCATAGTTACAAACATTGAGGTGAGGCAGGTGCTTAGGTATTTTGTCTATAGTATGACGTAGGTAAGGTATCTATTTACACTGACATCAGTTATACTAAGGTTACACACACACACAGAATAAACATCTATCTATACTAATATTATAAGGAGGAAAAAATTGTATTTTTGTGTTTATGTTTGTAGTGTGATTATACTCAAAAACTCCTGTGCCAATTTCAAAAAATATTTCACCATTGGAAAGCTACATTCACCTTGAGTAACATAAGCTAGCCCGTGCCCGTGCAAAGCCGGGCAAGTTCGGCAAGTTTATCATGCGCACTTGATGTGCGGGCAGGTTTTTCCGCAAGTAGACCGCTGGTGGGCCCTTTTTGCGTGACCCTTGACACGTGTTGCTCGAACTTTTTTAGGTACCTACTACAACACGCCGGTTTCCTCACGATGTTTTCCTTCACCATTTTTGAGAGTACTGGCATAGTGCACATAAATTTTTCGACAGAAAAACTCATTGGTACACGAGTGGATTTTAACCCACGACCTTCGGATCGGAAGGCGGGGCCACTACCACTAGAGCACCAGTGCTCTCTGTGCAAAGCCGGGACAGGCCGCTAGTGTTATCACAGCACAGTTTGAGAACAGAAAGATGATTGACCATCTTGTACGACATGGCAGCTTTATCAGAAATATCATCGAAGGAAAGGTAAAAGGAAAGAGAGGAAGGGGCAGACCAAGGATAAGCTACATGAGCCAAATTAAAGTGAAGATCACCGTCATGTTGTATAGGGAGATCAACGAGGTTGCCCTCAAAAGAAATACCTGGAGATAAATGCATTATTACGCCAACAAGAGCATTGCTCTTAAATAAGAAGAAGAGAAGTTATATACACATTAGATACTCTTTACTGAAATGGTTATCTTCAGCAGTGATCAAACCTACAACGCAGGCAACAGAGCTTCAATCAAATACAAACGTAGCCTTTCGTCGTATCAGCAACAGCATCTACGTACCTAATGTACCTATATCCTTTTTGTTAAAAGGGTCACTACTGAAAATGCGTGCAAATAACACATTTAATATGGTTTAACATGACTATGACTGTATGAGGTACCAAGAAATGCTCCATTTCGTGACCGGACTCGAATAGCTTCCTCGTGACGTCACCAAGGCCAACTGCATTGCTGAGTATGGACATAACTAGTCCAGTTTAGTCCACATTGAGTATGCACCTTAAATACTTTAGAAACGTCGATGTAATCGATGTTATTATGTACCTACAGTAAAAAAACCTAAACAATAAATTAAAAATAATTTTAGTAGTAGTAGAGCTCTCTGTGAAGGGCTCGTCCGGGGAAGTAGTACCACCATGCCTATTTCTGCTATGAAACAGCATTGCTGTGTTTCGGTTTGAAGGGTGTTGGTGCCAGTGAAATAACTGGCACATGACATCTGTATGCCTCAAATTGATAAACGCAGGGCAGTACATCACAGGGCACGTTTTTGTCGTGCGTGACTTACGAGGCAACGCTTTGTTTTAGGCAATGGTTACCACTTAGCATCAGGTGAGCCATATTATGCTTGTTCCATCAGCTAGTTGCATAAAAAAAAGATGATTATAATTATATGTATATATTTTATAAACATTGTGCGGTGAACGCAGATGTGATTTGTTCTCGGTGGGAATCGAACCTACGACCTACGGCGCAGAAGACAGAGCTACTACCAACTGAGCTTAGAGGCCAGACAAATAAAAATACTTTGTAGTTAACACCTTGCATATCTCCATCATTAGCTTCCACGCGGCGTCTGTGGGTGTCCTAACTTATTGTTCGGTACAACAATAGTGTCTGCAATAGCTCAATACTGTTTGGTCTCTTGCATACGACTGCGGTCTGTCGCATACCTTGAAACTTTAACAGAAACCTACGTATCTTTAAGTTTATTTAGTATTCCCTAAATTTCCCGATTCCCTATTTCAGAGTTTCAGCCGAGTTTGAAAAACAGAACGCTTCAGTAAATTTTTAACCGCTTTCAGAGTGTAAGTATGAGAAATAATGAAAGCATTTTATTGACCATTAAAGCAGACTTAAGCTAGAGACGAAATTCGGAATATTTATAGCTTGTCTTACGCTTGCCTGCCTCTGTCTTCCTGCTCACTTCAGTTTTTCGCTCAGATTTTAGCGAATTCATTTAATCTTTGTAATATTTATGAGATTTTAAAAAATAAATCAAATCAAATGTTATTTATTTTATGCCACATAATAAGAGCAGATAAACAAGGATGGACAATAAACAAAATAGAATAAGCTCTAGCTGACGAAAACTGTGTGCTGTGTGTAATGGTGAAAGACTGCATGACATTGATAAAGCACTGCCGCCATTTTGGTTGTTTTTCCAGAGAGTGTGTCAACAAACCCGCGCTTCTTAAACCTAAAAAATCCTTCGCCAATTCTCGTGCGACAAACCACAATGACTGAACCTCATGTGAAAGGGTGTGAAGATAGTGTTAATGTATGCATCGTTGCATCCGACTCAAGGATACCTTAGTCATCGACTCTGGAGTAGGCTGATGAAATGATATGTGCCGCCCATACCCACTGCAATATTAAAGGAATCAATATTAAAAGAATGACTTTATAAAGTTAAAAGTAGATAAGAAGAACGTTTAATACACAATAATTAATAACAAATTAATTAATAACAAACGATCAAGAGATAGCTCAACTGATCTAAATTGGTGCCAGAAGCGTCCTCAAGGCGCTCGCTGGCGGCATTGCCACGTTGAAAAGCAATATTAATGAGCTGCACTAGAAAAAAGTTAGTTTATGAAAACTTAGTTGTATTTAAAAAAACAAGAAAAGCACCTCAGGCTCTATAGATATTCCCTCTAATTTCTTAGTATCTAGGACACCTAGGTTCCCTGAGAGTGTATAGAGGGGTTAGTTGATGAAATCGGTGATTAACAGATTTAACATCCCGGCCAAAGAAAAGATGAATGGGCTGCGTCAAGGATGACATGAGCAGGAAAAAAGTAAGCACTAAGATGACGAATGATAGAGGTAAGTGGAAGAAAAAAACCTGTTGTGCCGACCCCACTTAGCGTGGGCTAAGGGTAAGAAGATGATGATTTCACGCCTCGCCCTTAAAAACACTTCGCTGGCTACACTTCTACATCCAAATATTACATTTGGTGACACACATAGTTTTAATAAAAGACACTTCTAATTGAAAAGGTAAAAAAGTAGCAGATGACCGTGTGGTTTTAGATAAGTTTTTTCGCGAGTTTTTGTATGAAAATACAAATTCAGCATGTTTTTTCTTAACCTTTGTATTCGATGGGATGTTTTTACTTATGCTCAAGTCAATTCTTTTTAGCTTTTATAATTTTGAAAGGTATGAACTGGTTCCAAGAAAATGATCTCACTCGGGCATGGCGAAATAGGAAAATGCGCGAATGGAAAATATACCTCTAGTAGATAAGTATCATAAGAATGACATGTTACGAGTATGTTAATCCACGAAAATTACTCATGTATTTGTCAACTGCTTGTTTTGTTTTTATCTAAATAGCAATTCAAGCATAACATAGAACAAACATTTAGGGTCATATTAATAATCCTGGCGTAGCGTTGGACTAGTTAATCCGTGTTTTGTCACATTTGCTCGAGTTGACAGTTGCATGTCAATGCAAGAGACAAAACACGGATTAACTAGTCCAACGCTACGCCAGGATTATTAATAAGACCCTTAGGTATTGTTATTGCCTACAAATAGTCAGTTCGTAGATGAGTTTTCATTAGAACATTAGAATATTTGGTTACCTCTGAGCGATCTGCGATGGTGACCAGTGAAACTGTCAAATATGACAGCGATATTTGACAGCGTTTCACTGATTGCCATCGCCATCGCCTAGATGTGCGCAGGCTTTTAAGCGATCTGCTATGGCGATGGCAATCAGTTTCAGCATATGTGTAGGATTTTGCCATACATCCGCACATACTGCCGCGAACTTTGACAGTGTGATATACTAATGAGCGATTCACTGATCGCCATCGCAGGCGATCTAGTTGTGCGCAAGGCTTTTAGATTGTAACCCGGGTATAAACTAAAAAAAATCCTACGTAGCTGGTTACGAAACCCGGTTACGTACAAGCTCTAAAGGTTGTAATGTCATAGCCCCACCCAAGCAGCACACTGGATAATTAGACCCTTAGAATTTTGAATACCGTAGAACCTCCTACTTTACTATGCCATAAAATACTCGTAATGTGTTTTCGTAGAAAACGTAATTACATCGCCAAGCTTTGTAACGAAGGGTCATTTACAGTAAAAAAGTCAACACTTGTTCTTTCCACAAAATTCCCTTATAAGCCGTTTTTGCTTCGTCCAGCTCGTGGTTAGTGATTGTGCTTCGAGATCTTTTATTCCCTAGCGAGCTATAAGATACAACCTATCGATTGCCACAAAAGTAATGTTATGATACGAAAATTAAGAGGAGAAAAACTATGGACATTCAACTCCCAACTGCCACGCAAATTTTTGGAAAAGTTTCTACGTAAACAAAGCCACAGGCGTTATACTAGTCAAAATTAAAATGCAAGGCCCATCGACCTACCGTTACGTTAAACAATGAATAAGTAGAGGATGGTCCCAGGGGAACTTGCACCGAATTTTAATTTGTAACAAGTAAATTAGGCCATAAACGGCATTCATATTTATAAAACTGTCAGCGCATATTTTACGTTGATTGATCGCGAAATTCCTATCACGCTTGATGATTGAAAATAAATGATAGAAATGGCTGTAGGTAATTTAGACTTCCTACACCGTCTGCCTTATTCATTCGGGTCTTAAATTAAGCACCAGTGGGTTAGGCCACGAAAGATAAAGCGAGGACAATTTATAATCAAGATGGGCGTGCAATATACAATAAAAAACTCACCGCCGCATGCCGGGTTAGCAAGCTCACTGACAGCTAAGGGTGACATGGCCGCCTTGAGAGAAGGAAAATTCATGAAAAGATGCCCACTCGGATGCTCGTGGATGGATCCCCCAGAGACATACTTATAAAAAAAAATCCGGTCAGATGCAGGTGCTCGTTGGGCATGCGTTGGAGGCCTGCTGCACAGGACTGTTTGTGAAGGTACTAATAGTGTATTAATCATTAATAGTTAGAAAAGAGCTAGCTTAAATAGAAGACCCTCATCAAAAAGCAATGGCATTATGGGATATCACGGCAGCGTGAATCTCAGCAATGAAGAATTGAAAGGCAAGAGATACTCATGGCCGATTTCTGAAAGCACAACCAAATGGTGTCCAATCCCTTGTCAACTAGAAAATGAGAAATGGCAGGAACGCAGTTAGGTGAATCTCTGATCAGCTTGCAAGAAAAAGTTCCAAGACATTTTCGGAGGAAAAAATTGATGATAAAGAGAGTGACTTTATCGTATTTCTGTCTTGGTTATTTTTTCACGCGGCTTTAAATCAGCGTTTTGGTGTGATTGCTCCTTCGGCAATCCAATTATATTTTTTTACAGTTCTCAGCAGGACTAGCCTTAGGCTTAGGACTTGACAAGCGTCAGCTTACCAAAGCTTTTATCAAGCTTTCAGAAACCGTCCTTTAGCTTTCTGCAAACGTCTAGGTTCTCAGTTTTTTAAGTAAAGTAAAGTAGGTAATGTTTATTGACTTAATAAATAGGTTTCACAAATCGTTTTTGAACCCATAGTCTCCCGAACTAGTTAAAAAACTGTGTTACAAAAGAGCTGTTGTGTGTGTTGTGTTGTGTGTGTGTTTAGTTTATCACATTAAAGGCTAAATTACAGTTTTCACTAACTCGGAAAACTATGGATTCAATCAAATGTATTGAACCATGCTATAGGTATCAATTAAATTATATTGTAAATATCCTTCAACAAACAAATAGTCTCATGTGCTTAAAAAGGCAAGTCAGGCCTGAAAATTAATCTTTTTTGTTTGTTATTTTTATCCGTTTGTAAATGTTATTGAACCTAATGTATTCTGTGTACGGTTCACATTCACACATACCAATCACCGCATGAATAACTTGCTAATGACCGAATTAGAAGCGGCTCGTCACGTAATGAGATTTCGATCGCCGTTCACATTTTTAAACACATTAATCCTTACCTTATAGTCATTCAAGTACCTACTTACATCTGCCGCAAACGAGAATTTACGCTTTTCTTGCTGTTCACCAACGTAAGATTTCGTCTTACGTTGGGGCTCTAGACAAGAACTACTTTCAGCTTGCGGGAGGATGAATTTGTATTTATAAAATGATATTCTCTCAAACATGTCCGGTATTTTTAACATTATTTTGACAACCTTCTTCAACATAAATAAAAATTGCTGGCCAAATAAATGCAAGCAGCGGCCTGCAAAAGTTGTATGAAATTCATTATTGTCGTGCTAAACAGTCAGATAAATATTCTCCAGATAAATTATACCTACTCATAATAATTATGTCGTGTAATTTAAAAATGGAACGATCTTTTACTCTGAAACATGGCAACCAAAGAGGTCACTTATCAAAGGTTTTAAATTCGAAAATTAAGGTTCGAACTGGCTTGCAAAATGAAATACCATTGAAAAAACAAATGAACACTTACTTCAACGCGAGAAAGATGAGTGCTCTTCGTTGTTTACGATTTTTAGGGTTCCGTAGCCAAATGGCAAAAACGGAACCCTTATAGATTCGTCATGTCTGTCTGTCTGTCTGTCTGTCTGTCTGTCTGTCTGTCTGTCCGTCCGTATGTCACAGCCATTTTTCTCCGAAACCGTAAGAGCTAGACTGATGAAACTTGGAGAGTAGATGTATTCTGTGAACCGCATTAAGATTTTTACATAAAAATAAAAATAAAACTATAAATTTCGGGGGTATAAATACTTGAAACTGAAACTCAAAAAAATTTTTTTCATCGAACCCATACGTGTGGGGTATCTATGAATAGGTCTTCAAAAATGATGTTGAGGTTTCTAATATTGTTTTTTTCTAAACTGAATAGTTTGCGCGAGAGACACTTCCAAAGTGGAAAAAAGTTGGTCCCCCCCCCTCTAACTTCTAAAGTAAGAGAATGATAATACTAAAAAAATTATATGTTGTACATTACTATGTAAACTTCCAACGATATTTGGTTTGAACGAGATCTAGTCAGTAGTTTTTTTTTTATACGTCATAAACCGTAAACCGCAATTAACCTTTCGACGAACTACAAGAACCTTATTATGTTACATCAAGTAACATAATATAAAGGTTCTTGTAGTTCGTCGTGCTACGGAACCCTTCATGGGCGAGTCCGACTCGCACTTGGCTGCTTTTTATATTTGTTAAAATAAGTTCAAGTAGCACTACTTATTTTTAATTTCCTTGAAAAGTACTGCACAAGCCTTGCCCCTAACAAGGCATAGATGTACTTACGTCACATTTACACGTTCCTTTATCAATGCCTCTTGCTGGCCGCTGCAGTAATGCTATAGTTTGAGCTCAAGCCAAGCTAATGTTATTTTTATAGTTTCCAGTCAACCAGGTCTAGGTTCAGGTGGACAATGCAACAGCTCACCCGGAGTACTTAAATACCAACTCAGCCCTTTCGGAAGTGACCACACCTGCATTTCTATGCAATATTTTAACACTTCCCATGCAAACCGGAAGTCAGTGTGGTGGTTGACTCGCATCCGGGCGACATTGGCTCTCTGTAAAGTATTAATAAGTTGCGAGGTCAACAAGTGTCACTTTCAATATTGAAGACCTTAAAATGGAGGAAGGGACTCGTTTTTTGTCGGTACTCTTGCTACTGTATTTGATTAAATAAACCTCACAACACGCAGAGCAGTCATGGGAAATGGTAGAGCAGAGTTTTAAATTTTGGTTCAAAAAATTTGAAAATCGAACACAATATATGATTCTTGATTTCAACGATCACTTGAATTTTTACGGATATCACTTTTGCAAACGAAGTTTATTCTTTTTTTGAAATTACCTAAGAGTTACTTTAGTCAAAAAAGTTTTAGAAGATCTGGAAATCAAATCACAGGTTTATTAATGACTACCTGTTTGAACTCTTTACTTTCTCAATAAGACAAAAAAGGAGGAGTTCGCAATCCACTTCTACCTTTTGCGTTTCGCTTTGTAAGTCTATAGAGCTTTTTTAATATAATATTGTATTATACTTACTTAAATCGCCTGGGGATAGAACCTTCTGAACGTACCAACCAAACAAATATTTGGATTACACACTTTTAATATCCGACCTCGTTTTTTATAATTACATCGGAACAACATTTTGTTCCATTTGCATCAACAAGCTAATGAAGCCAATCAAGTCATATTTCTATTTCCAAGATGAATCTTACTGCAGCGGCGATGGACGCCGCCGCTACAGCTGTGACGTGTCCGTTGCAAGTTCCATTCATGACGTCATGTTTCCAGTTAACCTCCTTGCTATCCTTTATTTCGTCTGGCTGGCGTTTCGGAAGACGCTGGCTGAAGCAGCCATAAGGAGTTTGGTAGTGAAGGAGGTTGGTTAGCCAGGAGCGTCGGAGAAAGTTGGCGTGGCCGTCCAAAGTGCAAAGTGCAACTGTAAAAAAAATGTTGTTGAAACCACTAAAATAATTTAAAAAGCTTTTAGTCATGATGATAGGTATATTATACATAAATATTACTTTATACACATGCATGTGTATGTACCTACTATTATACTACCTATACTTACCTTTAAATGTACTAGATCTAATTTGCTACTTGTCCTTACAGTTATCTTATCTTCGAGAAAATCTTGTATATATATATATATATATTTAGGATCTCGGAAACTGCACCAACAATTTTCACGAAATTTACTATACAGGGGTTTTCGGGGGCGATAAATCGATCTAGCTAGGATTCATTTTTAGAAAATGACGAGAAGTTGGTGTTTTGCAATAATCAAACATAAACTCAATATACGACTGTTCCTGCCATCTATTGGCGATTGTGAGCAACTAACTGCAAGCTAGAGGCGTTGTTAATTAAAAATAAGCCAATAAAGATACGACGCTTCCTGACATCTATTGGCAAATAATAATACTATTTTATTTTAACCCGAGCGAAGCTCGGTCATACCGGCTCGTAGAGATATAAATAGAGAGATAGAGATTTGTTTTTGTTTATTTCTCTAATAGAGAGATGAGAGAAATAAATAAATACAAATACAAATGATGGTTATTTATGCCACCACTGAAATGAACCTACAAGCGTTAAAGCACTGGATACTTTAGTTTTAGTAATAAAAGGATAGAACCAATTAAATTGATATATTGGAAATCACAAAGATTTTATAATGTCCCAAAATAAATGTGTGTCCAATGTGTGTTAGTGCCGAACAGTCCCTAAGAGTTATTCGTCGAGTGTGATTAGGATGCGATGGCGCAGAGGTCAGCGCAGCCCCGTACCAAGGGTAAGGTCGCGGGTGCAAATCCCGCTGGGCTCTTAACTTTTGGGACATTATAAAATCTTTGTAAATTTATATAATTCTTTGGCGATTGAGATTGATGATTAATATCAATCATCAATCTTGACTTACTTTGCTCAAGCATCAAGTCGACGTGTCTATATCCATTGTAGGCAATGTATTCTGCTTCAGTATGCATCATTCTGCAAAACCTCTCCCTCAATATTCGATCCTGAGCTGATGAAAACAGGGTGCATCCACGACCAAAGCGCGCGAACAGAAGGAACAAAAACCTGAAATTTTTAACAAATTAATAAATAAATGAATATTGTCGACAATCCATACAACAATATCTAGCCCCAAGCTAAGCAGAGCTTGTACGACGTTAGCTGATATAATACACAACATACTTTTTTTAATACATACTTAGAATACAATATATTTTATGATTATAATTATATTCTAAGTATGAACTTACAAATAGTAGGAGTACCTACCTACCTCCTCTAGGCAGGTAACTACTAAAAATATAAAAAATTTAACGTTCAGTCTTGCGCACGTTTAAGCGTTCTGCGGGGGCGATCAGTGAAACGCTGTCATATTTGACAGCGTTTCGTTGATTACTCCTAAGCTCCTACCTACCTCCGCACCTTATATTATTTGCATGTTTGACCAACCTATAGGTCTAAGCAATAACTAAGGATTTTTATAAGTACATGTAGGTGTAGGCTACGAGTACCTACCTACAGTATGGTTAACTAACCTGTGCGATAGTCCGTAACCAAAATTAGTGCCAGCCATAACCATTTTGTAGCAATCGTCTGGAACTCTACATTTTGGATGATTTTCATCAGTTTCAGTCAAAGATGTCAAGCAGAAATCTGAAATTATGTAACAAATGGTTTTTTCGAAGACACCAAGAGGTATTTAATTCCTAAATGCACACAATAATTAACTTTATAACCTGTTTTTTTTTTTCATGAATGTTATTGTCTATTTTTGCTAAAATTACGATTTTTTTACTCTCTTCCGGCGTCAGTTATTTCCGGATCGTTTTAATTTAGGAATTTTTAAGACAAGAGTGAACGGTGGATTGTGGCTAAGCATGCTCCGTCTTAGGCTCCTTTTTCTTCGTATTAGGTACCTATTGAAATAAATAAATAAATAATAAATAAAGTGGACAATCCACACAACACTATCCAGACCCAAATTAAGCAGAAATGCATGGAATAGGTGGAAAAATAAATCTGTTTTTAAAAACCAGTAGGGATAGCTTAGGATATGTGGAAGACAGAACTATTACAATGTATGTAGGTACAGAAAAGTTTTCTTCCTGCAAGCCTTTGAGGCTAGAGAATGGATAGAGGTGCGTTCAAGCTAGTGCTTTATTTTTTAAAATGATATCTCTATTGGATATCATTTTAAAAAAATATTGAATATTTTTAGATATTCTAATTATGGTCTTTGGCTTATTGAGCTTCGCTTCTACCAGTTTATTAATTGGGTCCAGAATTTGCCTAGTAATGGTCATCTAAAAATATCCAAAACTTTTTTTGGGTGCAATCTGTACGCATACTTCTGTATGAATGAGACAATTTATATCCCTAGATGCTTATAGACTATGATTGACATCCATGAAAATAAACGTGGGCCTCGTTCTCAAGCACAAATTAAAGTAAATTCTCGACGATGTAAAAACTGGCATAAATGAAGCCCAAGGCCGAGATGTCCATATTCGATGCCTGCATCTTGGTCAAGAAGGCCGACACCCGATAGGCAGTACGACCTTGTACGCGACGGTGGTTGCATCCAAACAAGTGCAAAAACCGAATGTGGTGGATTGTCCAATGTAGGTATGCACGGTAGCTTCTATTATAGAGAGCCTACCCTAATGCCTTGTCAGGCTGCAAAATGCTGAGTCGGG
This sequence comes from Thera obeliscata, assembly GCA_947578465.1. Taxonomy (NCBI): domain Eukaryota; kingdom Metazoa; phylum Arthropoda; class Insecta; order Lepidoptera; family Geometridae; genus Thera; species Thera obeliscata. The sequence goes on from OX387926.1 coordinate 12,024,756, forward strand.
GCCTATTTGGTATATTTTATCTACCATTATCTAATTGTGAACGTCACCTAAGTATGTAATTATCTCAAATAAATGTATTTCCTTTCGGTCTTTTTTTCTTTACCCTTTGCATTTTATGGACCAAAATATACCGGACGAACGTTTGGAATAGTAAAAATGAAGTGGGCATAGAGATGGGTTTTTGCCTGGGCATTTATGGACGTATTGAGTAAATGCCGAGTAAGCGTCCATTTACGCCCAGTTCACGTCCCAAAACAGGGCGGATATATTTTTATTGTAAAATATCGCAAAATTCACAAATTATTACACATTGCTAAGTTCTAATGACTAAAAAGGTTTTTTTAAGTAAATCTATAATCATCATCAGGCTGAAGAAGTCCACTGCTGGACATAGGCCTCCCCTACACATTTCCAGGAAGAACGATTCTGAGCTCTTTCCATCCACCGGCTTCCCGCGATCTTAATTTTTTTTTCTGAAAAATTGATTCTTCGAGCTATATGACCTGCCCATTGCCACTTCAATTTAATTAATTTAACTAATTCTAAGAGCTATGTAGGTGACCTTGGTTCTTCTACGGGTATCCTCATTTCTGATTCTATCACGTAGTGAAACTCCCAGCATAGCTCTCTCTATATATAGCTTGTTGCGCGACTTTGAGCTTGTTTACGAGGCCAATAGTTAGCGACCACGTCTCAGTTCCGTAAGTCATCACTGGCAACAAGCACTGATTAAAAACTTTTGTCTTGAGGCTTTGCGGTACCTGCGACGAGAAGATGTGGCGCAATTTCCCGACGCTGCCCATCTGAGTTGCATTCGTCGGCTGACCTCTTTGTCGAAGTTGGCTCTACCTAATTGGATCGTCTGACCCAAATTAACATGAGCATTAGACATGATTTTTGTCTTGCTCATGTTCATTTTTAGACCCAACTGTTGGGAGACAATATCTCTGAGCATTGTGCCTAAATCTTCCAGCGACTCCGCCATTATGACTACTTAGTCATAATGGCCAGTCGTCGGCAAATCGAAGGTGAGTGATGAATTCACCGTTGATGTTAATGTCATACCTTGTCCAGGACACGAGCTTGAAAATATCCTCTAGTGCCGAGGTGAACAGTTTCGGAGATATGACATCTCCCTGTCTCACCCCTTTTTGCATGTGGATTGGATTTGTACTCTGATCCTAAAGTTGGATAGACATTGTGGCATTCCTGTTGATACATATCAACACTTCGATATACCGATAGCCAATTTGACACCACTGGAGCGACTGTAGCACTGCCCAGGTTTCGACTGAATCGAAGGCTTTCTCATAGTCTACAAACGCTAAACAAAGTGGCCGATTATAGTCCTCAGTCTTCTGTATAATCTGCCGTAGCGTGTGGATGTGGTCTATGGTGCTAAAGCATGTCCGGCTTGTTCGGGAGGCTGAAAGTCGTCAAACCATCGAGCGAGACGATTGGTAACTACTCTCGAAAACAGCCTATAGACGTGGCTAAGCAGAGAGATGGGCCCATAGTTCTTTAAGAGGGTGTTATTACCCTCCTTGGAGAAGAGCACCACTACGCTCCTGCCCCACGCTTCAGGCATTGTACCCTCGAGGATGACAGAATTAAAAAGCTTCTGAAGAACCTCAAGTATCGGCGTTCCACCCGCTTTCAGAAGTTCTGTCGTTATTCCGACTTCCCGCGGTGCCTTGTTACTCTTAAGCTGCTTGAGAGCCGTTCGGATCTCGTATAGGCTGACGAAAGTAGCGACTTCCTAATTCAACTGAATAGCGGCTGTGCAAAAGCTTTTTTGTAGATGGGAAGATATATCAATAGGAAGAGAGTTCCAAATACAGATAGCTTGTACAGTGAATAAGTGCTTATAGAAAGAATAAGAGTGGACAGGAAGTTGTAGAGTTTCAGAGGACCGTAAAGTACGAGAGTTAGAAAGATTTAGGTATTCAAAGCGTTGAGATTAGTTTAGCTTTTAGATAAGGGGGGTGGAAGGGTTAAACATGACACTGTACAAGAGGGAAAGGAGACGAGTATTCCTGCAAAAACGAATAGGCAACCACTTAAGCTTATTACAAAAATCGGAAACATGGTCATATTTGCGTAAACCAAATATGAACCTAATAAAGAAGCAATGGTCAAGCATCAACTTCTACATCCAGAATATTTGAATTTGTCCCGACTTTATTATGATAGTACAGTATAGAGTTAAGAAAGAGAATTGAGCTGGGTTGGGCGGTATTTGGGAAACCTCGTCAGGTCTTCTAGTAACCCATCCCACAGTGCTCAAAAACAAAAGCCAGTGCGTCCTACCAGTTATAATAATACGTGGACACTGATGGGTCCATAAATTAAAAGTCGCTCAAAAAGCTGTGGTTATGGCTATGCTCGGAGTCTCTCTCAAAGACAGGATCTGGAACGAGGTCATTCGATAGAGGACCAAAGTTGTCAACATAGCCCAAAGAACTAGCAAGCTCAAGTGGCAGTGGGCCGGTCATGATTCGAAGAACCGATAATGTGAAGACCACGTTTAGGGAAACGTAGTGTAGGATGCCTCAGATTAGATGGAGCGACGACTTTGCAAAGTGGTGGGCAGCAACTTGATAGGAAGAGCCAAACCGAACCCTGGGCTCAGTGGCGCGCCATGGGAGTGACCATGTCCAGCAGTGGACTTCAAAAGGTTAATGATGGTTACGATAGTGACAGCGATTAGCAGGCGCGAATCACAAATACCATGTGCGGTAAAATGTTGATTTAAATAATACCGACCGACTGTGATTCTGCTGATAATTCTGTAATTTGGCAACAAATACATTTTTAATTTTCAGTGAGATCATCCTTTTTGGTCAATTACTATTTGTTCTAATATTTAAATGGTTTAAACATGTACATCTTACGAATACTCAATGAAAAAGTCTGATTTTGACTTATTAGAGTTTCCGCCCTGATTTTGGACATTTAAAAGGACGTTAATTCGTTTTTGCCCTATTTGTCCAGTTTATGGCCTTTTTGCCCAACTGGGTTTAAACCCTCTGCCCATCGGGCACCACAAACACCTCTAGGTAAATCCCAAAAATAGCCCAACCAGTTCTTTAAAGCCTTGCGCAAATCTAGATCACGCGCGATGGCGATTAGTGCATCGCTGTCACATATCGCACTGTCAAGCCATAGGCCATAGGCACATCTAAGCATTCTGCGGTGGCCATCAGAGAGACCTTGTCAAATAATGACAGCGTTATTTTATTTGTGAAAAGCTATAAAGTTCGTGGCAGAGCGTGCGGATGTATGCAAAACCACCTAGTTTTTTTTCATGATATAGACCAGGGATTCCCAAACTTTTTTGGACCAGTGACCCCTTGTCCAAAATGAACAGTTACCTCAGACCCCCATGGCCAAATTACCTACGTTTAAGATTCCCCTTTTTCGCAATGGTCCGCTAACGTAAAGCAGATGCTACAGATGCTCTCGATTTAGGTCAATAGAAGAAGACAGAGTGAGAATTAGCAATGCTTTAAGTCAGCAGACTATTATGAATAAGAGGGCTAATCTCTAGTTTTTTTCCTATTGATACAAAATACCTAGGTACTAAGGTACCAATGTGAAAACTTTGCATTTGGCTAGGTGACTAAAGTTGACTTCATTTTCTCATCAAAATTTAACAAAATAAACGTAAGAAATTGTTACTTAACATTACTACAACAATGCTATTTCCTACAAAACAATTAATAATTTTTAGTACACGTAACACAACATACAATACAGTACCTACTTACCTAACTTGAAAGTTTGAAATAAGAACTTGTGTTCATTTAATAGGGGTCGATTTTTAGACCTCATCGACCCCCAAAAACAGTTTTCGTTTATGTCGACCCTTAGGAAACTAATATCGACCCCAAGGGGTCGATATCGACCACTTTGGGAATCCCTGATATAGACCATCCTTTGGCTACAAAGATGTCTCAGAACTATATACACAGAAAATAAACTATAGAGATACAAATATGAATATCGCCTGTGTTGGAACAACGAGCAAACATTGAAGCGTACGTAAATATGTAAGCTGTGTATATAAATAACATAGCCTGCCCGTGAGAACCTATAATTGGCTCTCTAAATCTAATTTGTTGTATATTGTTTAGTTTTAAATCTGTTGGTTCTCAAATAAATGTAAATAAAATAATGAATTTATCAATGCTTACCTGATTGCCGAGGACTTGGTACCCAGCTATCGATGTCATCTACATTTTTAACGTAAGTCCTCCAGTCTGGATATACTTGAGTGCGATCCGAATTAAACTCTTTTCCTCGGCTTAAATCTAGTTTAAACTTCTTTAGCCGTCTGGACCATGATTGATCATTTTTGAAAAACGTTGATACTGAGAAAAGTAAGAATTCATGTTTCATGTTAGTTTGAAAAAACTCATTTTTAGTAGTAAACTACAAGCTAACTTACTCATCAAATCTGGATTATTTTCATCACTTATCCTCAGTTTTTCATTGAAAAAGTTTAAAGCGTTATCATTTTTTTCCAATAAACTTTTCAGGTGGTTTCGAAGTAGGGCCGGTATCGAATTATGAGTGGTGAACGGCCTAAGATTTACTGAAAAAAATTTAATGGTCTGAAAAAGGGAATAGAAAACTTGTTCACCATTCCTATATGTTTTTACATTTACAGTAGGTACATTCTCTATATTATTAATTACATAACTATTTATTAGGTAGCTCTTTAAACATGTATTTCCATTATCTAATTCAATCTTACCATTTACTAGAAACAATCCAAAACTAAAATTCAAATCCAAATCGCCTCTATATTTATATGAGAATTCAATAATTCGCTCCAATGAAATCAAATAATCACGCAAATCGTTACGAGTCGGAAACTCCAGAATTCGATCGGTTTCCGATTTTATTAAAGAATATTTATCGGCCGCAATTTTATCGGAAAATAATAAGCAAGATAACCAAAGGAAACTAATGGCCTTATTTGAAAAAAGCATCGCTATTTTTAGCGACATTTTACAGTAGTTTTCATGTTTTCACGACCACGTTTCTACGGCTGAATTCAAATGAAAACTGTTGTTATTTTGCACACCCCGTGGCTTTTATCTCGGCCGCAAAGTTAGATAAATTAAATGAAAATCGCTTTTAGGGTTTCGTCTGCTTTATGTTTGGAAAAACGGAAGACGAAGACTTGCTACAATCTGTCTGTCCGTCAAATAATAGGTCCTACCTACCAGACCCCTCGCAAGATTACTTTACGCGTGACAGAATGGCAGAAAATTAAAAAAAAATCCTGTCACGGACTAAGTAAGGTCCTACTTAGCTTGTCACCCTATCTATAACAACTTATCCGCGCACTAGTTCTTTTACTCGGAACTCTTACGAATAGACTGACATGTTTTTATGAGAAGTTACTTAGCAGTTGGTACTACTACTATTATACAAGGTGTATCTAAATATGTGTACTATGCGAAGGTGGGGGGTTTCAGACCACAATGGTGATCAGTTGTGGGGGGGAGAAAATTAAAAATTCCTATTTTCAGTTTCCCATACAAAAATATTTAATTTCATAATGCCTAAATAAATTGACAACCCTATCCTTGTAACCCCTTGACCCCTTGACCTACTACCTCTGTAGGTCTACTACTACTACCTACTACCTCTGTAGCTGAGTTTAGGGTTGTCACTTTGTATAAAGTCAGCTGTTCATGTTGAAACTTCGTTGCAGTTTTTTTCAGAGATACCAATCGAAGTTCGAAAAGTCGTTGAACAAAAGTTGTTCCCCGGGGGGTGGAAATTCACCCCCCTTCGTGATAGTACACATATTTTGATACACGTTGTATACTGTGGTACCTTCTCGGAAAATAAGCTCTTGGAAAATGTTGGACTCTGGTTTGTTTACTGTTTTGTTAACCTACTTTTATGGTTCTTTGTTCCGTAATTTATAAATAAGCACCTACTTATACAAACTCACACACATCATCCAGTTCCAGCTGGTAAAGTCGGTCGGTGTAGTTTGTATGGAATAATACCGGACAACTAGGTAGGTATGTCTCACGAAAGAGTTTTTAGGCCGCTTGGTCGCCGCTAGGGGTACAACGCCGTTCCTAGGTACTTTTGTAGGTTATCATCGGTGTTTTAGTTTTGTTTACACATACACACTAACACTCTGTTGCTGGCCAGGCCGGTTATCAGCTGGTAGACAAAAAGCCTACACCAGCCTTCACCAACCAAACGATGCTAAGTAGTTCGGTAGGTACCCACCTACTTACAAAGTACATAGGTACCTCTACATAGTACATAGGTATAATGTAAAGAAGAGCGAGTTTATGGTATTCGCACCTAAAGGAAAATGTCTGGAGAGTGTACCACCCATTTTGTTAGATGGTATTGCCCTGAAAAGGGTGAGCCAATTTAGGTACCTAGGGCACATTGTATGTGACAACCTGAGTGATGAGGCAGACATTGAAAGGGAGCGAAGGGCATTGACTGTTAGAGCTAACATGTTGGTCCGTAGGTTCGCTCGCTGTTCAAATGATGTTAAAATAACACTATTTAAAGCTTATTGTCAGTCTTTTTACACGAGCAGCCTATGGATCACGTATATACTCAAAAAGCAGTCAACACCCTTCGAGTCCAATACAATAATGCATTTAGGATGTTATTGGGACTTCCTCGATTTTGCAGCGCCTCCGGTATGTTTGCCGAGGCGCGCGCTGACGGTTTCGCCGCCTGCAGGCGGAAAAAAATCGCGTCGCTGCTGAGCAGAGTTCGTGGAAGTCCCAATACCATCCTGGGCACCATTGCTGCCAAATGGGACAGCCCTTTTTTAAAACACTGTGTGCGGGTAATGACGGCATAGGTGATGCACTTAAGGACGTCATTATCCGGACATCAGAACGTTTATTTATTTTTTATTATTTGTTTTGTTTTGTGAGCCAGCCTAACATAGTTATTAAGTTTGTACCTACTAACAACTATGGATCAAGTTATCTGAAATAAAATAATATTTAATTTATTTAATTTAATTTAATTTCTACAAGCTCGCATAAAGAGATTTCAGTTATAATACGTATCAAGAACCTTCCTCTGAAAATCCTGTTCGTCCAACAGAAAAAATAAATCCAAGTTTATTAAAAAGGATCGGGTGGCGTGATTTGGAAGACCGCAAATAAATAAAATTATTGCCGGGATAAGCCGTGTCGCCGCGGGGTTTGCTTTAAACCTTCTTTGAACCTTGATGAATTAGTGGGTGGATGGCTCGTGGCCGGAGGCGAGGCGTTGTGTTAGTCGACTAGGTAGGTACATCCATTGAGTAGGTTCTTAGGTAGGTAGGTCATTTATAGCTGTTATTCTAATATGATCGCTGACGACCTGTGGATATATTAAATACCTACTTATTACGTCGATCGAGAACTTATTAAACTAGTTCTCGGTACGGTCCTAGGTACCTATTATAATAAAAAATAAAAGTAGATAACGTAATTAAGTACCTACATACATACATAAATAGGTAAATACTTGCCAATCGATTCCTAAAATTTGTTAATCTGAAGATTCATGCTATTATTTATTCTGTGGCAAAGGTGTCCCAGGGATTCCTACCCTCAAAATAGAGAGGAGTGTTACTACGGTTCCCTCCGCCGCGCCGCGCCGCCATCTACGATGCTAAAGCCAGACAAAGAATTTCTAAACTAGCAACCTTGAAGACTCAAAGGTCCGTATTCAGAAACAGAGCTTGAGTCTGAGTCGAGCATAGATTTTTTGACAGTTCTCCTTAAAGGCAACTGCACTGTTTCTGAATACGGGCCTTCAAACTTGTAAAGCATTGATCCTTCATGGCGGCGGGGCAGGAACAAACAAAGAGCAACAAATCCTTTTTCTATGAGATTGAAGAAGAATGCTTTTATGTTTTATAGTCTGTGTCTTTAAGAAGTGATGAGAAGAGACTTTTTACTGGCAACATTTTTGCTGTCAAAATGCTGTCACTGCTGTCAAGTGTTAAACGAAAGTTGGAATCTGTCAAATATCCATTGTGAAGTGTCATTCCCGGGTTGTTGTAGATTGTTTAGTTTACAGGAAAAGTGTAATAAATTACAGAAACAATGGGATTAGCGACCGTTATTGAGAATGAAGCTCATTTCCAGTCTGAAATGGCTAGTGCCGGCACCAAACTCGTGGTGGTCGATTTCACAGCGACATGGTAAGATGCTATTGAAAACCTACGAGTCATGGTGCAACAGTTGGGCTATTATCGTGCTGTAATCCTTTTTTATGGTATGTTTAGGTGTCCACCGTGTCAGAGAATCGCTCCGATCTTCGAGCAGCTTCCAGCGAAGTACCCCAGAGCAGTGTTCCTAAAAGTCGACGTGGACCGATGTGCGGAGACCGCGGGGGCACAGGGTGTTAGTGCAATGCCTACATTCATATTCTACAGAAACCGGGTGAATAATATGCTTTAGAATATTCAATTTTCTATAATAATCAGTGCACATAAGGATTTTCCAATCTAGAATGCGCTGCCATACTTTTTCGCCTTATATTATACAGATCCTCTATATGTACATATAAAAGAAAAGCCAGCATTACTGGTTCTAGGTTGAGAATAATTCTTAGTACCTATATAATTAAAGTCAAAATGTCTAAAGCTTCAATGTAAGATTATAATTTCATTGCAGACAAGGATTGACAGGTTGCAGGGAGCAGATCCCTCGGCGCTGGAGAACAAAGTCAGACAGTATTACGGCACTGAAGAAGCGGGAGATGAGGACAATTCTGTTGCAGGACATGTAAGTGTTTGAGTTTATTAAGAATTACTGCCTGCACAGCCGAGGCATCTAATACTCTGAGGTGAGATTGCGGTCAAACGCATAATATGTAAAAAAAATACTCAAGCGTAGTGGGACATACAGCTTGTTCAAACAACCAGTTGGATTAAAAGAGTAATATTAGCAGCGAGTGTAACAGCTCTCTATAAAAGGGTTGGTTTAAGTTATAGGCCTAGCACCTTTACTATTTCAACATTAGGTGGCCATCTGCTTTCTCTGAGAGAAAAAAGATTGAAAGACTTGACTCCTGTTACTGTGTGTCAATCTATGCATTGGCGTTAGGCTATAGGTCAATAGTAAATCTACTGTAAGTCAATAGTAAAATATACTTATCTTTTCCAGATGGACCTTGGCACTTTTATAACCAAGAGTGAGTGTGAATGTCTGAACGAGGCGGATGAGCATCCCATGGTGCACTGCCTGACCAGCGGGGCCGGCTATCTGGCCAGCGACTGTGACGAGCAGCTTATCATCAATATATCATTCAACCAGGTGGGAAAATAGATTTAGATCAAATGTTGTTGCATTATAATAGCAACAGGTTATTTTAAGTTAGTGCCATTTCGAAATAGCAATAAAAATAAAACCAGGTGCGAAAACTTCACTGCAAAAAATAATCTTCAGCTAATCTGGCAACACATTACAGACATTGAAATTCGACTCTGCTTTCTAATGCCAATATTTTCCTGCTTAGCTTCTTGTCTTCCAGCTGACATGACCTATACTATTAAACAAATTGATCTAGTGACTGCACCTTTGGTGATAATAGTAACTCTCTCTCCTGTAGAAAATGATGATTAATGCTTATACAAATACTATAAAACAAAAAGATACAAATTGACATAATTTCATTGTTACAGCTGGTGAAAGTCCACTCACTGAAAGTGAAAGGTCCAGCAGACAAGGGACCAAAAGTCATTAAACTGTTCATCAATCAGCCAAGAACACTGGACTTTGACCAGGCTGGTGGAAATGCATCAGTGCAGGAGTTGGAGTAAGCATTTTACATTCGTTTTAAATCTATTTTCAACTTCTAGTATGCCGTGATTATAGACCTAATAGGAAAACAGTTGCATGCTCTAGGCACTTGCCCGACCGTCGAGCCGACGAGTAACGAGCATGTAGTTCTATTAGTTTTGTTCAGATATTTTATTGTTTTTATGTTATACCTATGACGTGACTAAGTGTTCTATATGTCCCTATGGTTTTAATAAATGTATTGATTGATTGATTGATTTGGCACTGAAGTATAAAAATGGTGGAGATGTAATGATGTGGGGTTCTTTGCGGCAGCAGTGTGAACGGCGTCTGGCCATCAGTGAGACCGCCAGCAATCAACAATTAATATTTGTCTCTTTTATTGACACAGAATCTATATTTTAAAATAGTTGATGGCTAATAGCTAGCTCGCCGGTGCCGGCGGTCGATCAAGAAGTGGTTTCTGTGACTACACAACTTGTCATTTCTTTCTCTTATGCTAAAAGTACCTTTCTCTTCCCAGACTAACTCCAAGCGACTTGGAAGGAAACCCCGTCCCGCTCAAATTCGTTAAATTCCAAAACGTCCAGAATCTGCAGCTGTTCATAAAAGACAATCAATCGGGTGGAGAAGTGACGCAAATCGATCATCTCGCGTTCTTCGGCTCGCCTATCTCTACCACGAATATGGGAGAGTTTAAGAGAGTAGCTGGGAAAAGGGGAGAGAGCCACTGAAGGATCTCGGTCAAGTTCAGGGTCCACGCAAAGCTATTACTGGGGAGAGCGGCCTTATTGCCAAAGTTCATCAATGTTCACTTTATCAACCATTCTAGAATAACTTCATCTGAGCGTAGGACGCTAGCTTTACGAGATTGTTGGCGTCTGACATACTTTCCATGAGCTGATAGTCATACGTCAAATATTCAACGAAATACGAAGCACGGGGTGCGATTGCTCGGAGGATACCTTCCTATTACACGACGCCATCGTTAAAGTGGACTTCCGTGCAATTTTTTTGCGTATTCGCTATGCACTAGCGCTCAGATGTCTATAGGGGGCTGGTACACCATGAAACTTAGGTATAATGCCATCTATTCTCAGTACGAGCTCCTAGGCTCTAGTCTGCATTTGTATTCCACTCGTAGTTTTAAAGCAAAGTATTTTAATCTTGGACTTTTCTGAACTTTACAAATTATTATGACAAGAGTCATCTGTGTCAAATAGAAATTGTGATTCTGATACATTTATGTAATAATATATTCACACTATAAATTAAGCATTATTGTAAGCGCAACGGTCATTCCACAGACCAGGGGATTTTCTAATTATTCTAAAATAGCCATTTGTATGTCGATGTAATGTTCTCAATAAAACACAATGTGTAAAACTTAGTTTCATTTATTACCTATATTTATATTAAGTCAGTCCTGCTTTAGTTCATAGACTTGTATGTATGCTTCAGTGAGGGTTATCATTTGGGATAGCACACTGGTGACGTGCAAATCTTGCATTTCATACCTGAAAGAAGAAAACTTCATAAACTATAATAATTATAGAACTTCACAAATTGCTCACAAGCGAATGCTGGTCTATACCACGGCAAGTAGACAGACGGTAGTGGCGTAGCTACCGGGGGGCTAGACGGGGTAGTGCCCCGGGGCCCCCAAGCTAAGGGGCCCCTCGCAAATCTGGATTTCGTCGAATTCGGAACACGACAAATACGAAAAAATATTTTAAATAGTTTAGTTGGGGCCCTAGTTTGTTTATTGCCCCATAGCCTTTGGCTACCTAGCTACGCCATTGCAAGACTGAAGATTGTTCGCTCGTAAAACCTACGTGTTTCGAGCCTCTGACCAACGCTTAATTTGCATACAGATGCAGATGGTTGTTCGTTGTTTACACCGGCGCGGCGGCTGTCCCATCCACGGCCCGCGCCTTATATTCGTGTAATCAATTTCATAGCGTCATGATTTTTTGCCCAAAAAAAATTCAGGAATCCCTGGTCTACACTAAAGTGTAAAAGAGAAAGGAAATGACTTAGTAGAAAACAAATGGTAGTCGTAAATACATACCACTGCTGGGTAGGTTTATGTAGTACATGCGCTCTGTATGTCCCCTTCTCAGGAGTACCGTCATGCACAATGTTCCCCACAAGTTCGTATGTAGTCTTTCCATTATGTTTTGCCTTCACCTCGGGAGTAAGGATATCGCCGAAATCCACATTTCTGTAAAAAATATAATTTACTTATTCCCTCTAATATTTAAAGAATAATTTGTATCAAATCAAATCAAACATTTATTTATTCCCTCTAATATTTTAAGAATATTTTGTATCAAATCAAATCAAACATTTATTTATTCAGTTTTATCACAAGGATCCTGACCATCCAAAGGTTGTCTGGAAGAGATCGCTCATAGCGATAGGACCGCCCATTGTACTTCGCTTTAGTTTAAGTATTTTCGTTAAATGTGTAATATGCTATTCTTGTGGTGTAAAATAAAGTGATATATCTATCTATCTATTACTCTGAAACGTCTTATAGCTAAGCAAGCCTAGGTGCCAGTTCCACGCGACCAAGCCCAGAAGAACGAGTATAAGTCCGAGCGTCTAATACTGGAACCTTTAGGCTTGGATTCAAGCTTCCTAAAGCTTTCCGAGCCGAATCCGATAACGAGAGAATAAAAAAACCCCTACGGGTAGGAATCGTCGTAAGCTTATTTCGATATTTTCTCTGGATTATTAGTAATTCAAAACACTTACTTGACAGGGAAATTGACGACTGTAGGATTCTTCTCGACGAAAAACGTGTTTTTTGTGAACCTCTTGATGTAAAGTATCAAATAAGGTGGCAGTTGCGTTATTTCAAATCGTTTTAAAAAATTCTCTTTATACGTCTTGTATTCTTTGGATGATTGTCCATTGAATTTTGATAGAAGTTGATATAGATTCACCTGAAAATAAATCGAAAAAGGCTTTTTTTATGTTATATCTTTATTTACACAAAAAAAACTTACGATTATGTTATACAAGCATTTACAAAATGTACATCTTTAACAAACCGTCGTAGTGGAAATCGAACCCACAACCTACAGTGCGGAAAATCTATGATTTGATAAAATTCTCCTGACAGGTATACTTGCGGAGCTGAGTAGGCTGTGGGTTTCCTTAACTGATAGAGTGGTTACTACTTAACATCAGGGTATGGCAAGTTCGGCAAGTTTATCATGCGCACTTGATGTGCGGGCAGGTTTTTCCGCAAGTAGGCCGCTGGTGGGCCCTTTTTGCGTGACCCTTGACACGTGTTGCTCGAGTTTTTTAGGTTCTACAACACGCCGGTTTCCTCACGATGTTTTCCTTCACCGTTTTTGAGAGTACTGGCATATTGCACATACATTTTTCGACAGAAAAACTCATTGGTACACGAGTGGATTTGAACCCACGACCTTCGGATCGGAAGGCGGGGCCACTACCACTAGACCACCAGTGCTCTCTCATCAGGATATGGCACACCTGATGTTAAGCATCCATCAGAGTTGTATTTACAAAAATAATGCAAGAGGATAATAGATCTTTACCTGCGGAATGATGTTTTCTCTAAACTCGTCGGTGAAGAGCGGCGTCGGTGGCAGATCACACGTCAGGTACAGGAAAGGAGATTCCGTGATCATTTCACTGTACTCTTCGCTTTTCAGGTCTACCTTTGCAGCTTCTTCTGCATCTGGTGGAGGTAGCTTTCTAGGAAAAAATATAATTTAGTATTTCTGAAAATGTTATATCTAGAGTCCTACAAAAAACCACTCAGCTAATAATTAATATTAGCCCTACTAATATCTACTGTGTGTCAAATTAATCAACCTTTGATAGTAGTTTGTATTAGGTATGGTATGGTAGTAACTACAGGCAAAACTGGATAGGTTACTTTTTTGACTGGCCTCTCAGATCAGTTGGTAGTAGCTCTGCCTTCTGAGCCGTGGGTTCGATCCCCACCGAGAACAATTATTTGTGTGGTGAACATAGATGTTTGTTCTCTATCTGGGTGTTATATTGTATTCTAAGTATGAATTAAAAAAAAAATCGGTTGTCTGTAAAGTCGGTTTACTGACGATAGTTGAACGTGATAACGTCATAAGAAAATACTCGCGGACTCGCGGACTCGGACTCGGACTCGGACTCGGACTCGAACTCTCGGACCCGGACTCGGAACCCGACCGAACCCTTACCCTTACCCTCATTTACCCTTACCCTCATTTACCCTTACCCTCATTTACCCTTACCCATTACCCGACCCGGGCTCGGGCTCAGGTAAAATGGAACGACGAAACGACGTAATGACGCATGAGTCATGTTTTTTCGTGCGTGCAGCCGGCTCCATCGATTTATAAGACGTTATTATTATTATTATTATTATATTATTATTATTATGTGCCTCCTTTTTGCTTTATAAGACGTTATCACGTCAAAAAAAAAAATGTATTATATCAGCTATCTGGTTTCCATAGTACAAGCTCTGCTTAATTTGGGGCTAGATAGTGTTGTGTAAAAAAAAAATTAACTAGGTAAAATTTCATTTATGTACCTTGTGTATATCCTCATATGTCCCAGGAATGATTTGTAGATAACGGAGCTGTTTGCTTTCTTAGTACCATTAAGCGCCATGTGCAGTGAATTGAGGAACCATGATAAAAAGTCTATGGGATCACCTACGAAAAAAAAACAGTTCATTGTCTATTTTACAACAAAATTAAAAAGAAAAGAAAAAGTAAAGTAGTAAAAAAATGTATCTTGCCCCATGTCATAAAATTATTAAGAAATCTTTGCATACAAGTAGTCTTTGAAAAACGTTGCAAAGGTTAAGTGACGAAAGAAAAAAAATGTCGTTAAAACATTTGTTAATAAATTATTATTTTTAATCAACAGATTTGAATCCCGTCACCACACATTATAAATAGAGTAGTTTTTTTACCTTGTTTTATTTCAATCAAACTTCAGGTTTAAGTACTTCTAGGACAGAACACCAGCCCAACCCTCAGGACTATATTCACTTACTTTGCTTTATAAACTGGAATCTCTTCTTAGACCAAAGCACAACCGCCTGTAGCATCTCATGGGGCGAGACGTGAGCTTTGAACGCACGTGGGTTCCAAAGCTTCCTCAGTAGCTCGCCAAAGCGTTGTGCTAGGAGGAACATGGAGTCACCAGGTGGCCGTTTCACGTCGGCATAGTTCTCTTCGCGGAGGAAGTAGTTGCGAAGAGGTGTCACTTGGGATAGGCACTGGGAACAACCATTATTTTTATTAGGTTTTACCTGTTGATGTATTTTATTTCCAGCCTATTTTGTACCACTGCAGGGCGGCCATTCCCTAAATCAAAACTATTTTGAATACATAATAATAGTAATAATATAGCCTTTTATTTCCAAATCTCTTAAAGTTAGGTTATACAGTTTGTGTGTTAGTAAAGTGTGTTTACTTTTAGCCTAGTTGTTAGTTTTAATGTTAGTTTTCTTAAATCTATGAGAAGTGGACCCCTTTTTGGGTAAAGGCCTCCTCCATCTAATTTTGAATACATAAAGTAAGTTAAAACAAATCAAACCTGTAATATAACATTGCAGTAATCATTCGCCTTGATGTTATTGAGGCCTACGATGCCGGGCATGTACATAGTGCCATCAGTAGCTCGGGACATCTTGGTGTTGGAGTCCATCTGAGTGATCTGGTCCTCATCAAAGATTGGATTCAAGACATACTTTATGTCATTCAGAGATGAGTCTGAAAATTATTTAAGATTTGCTGAAGACATATATTATAGGAAAGCCATCTTTTTTTATAAATTCAACAAGGATCATTAAGAACTAAAGGTTTTCTATATCTATACTAATATTATAAAGAGGAATGATTTGTATTTTTGTGTGTATGTTTGTATTGAATAAACTCAAAAACTACTGAGCTGATTTCAAAAATTCTTTCACCATTGGAAAGCTACATTCACCCTGAGTAACATAGGCTATATTTATGTGTTTACAATGTCCACCCGTGCAAAGCTGCAACCACTAGTTTCTTATAAAGAAAATTTACCAATGACTTCATAGTTATCAGGCAAGCAGTAAAACTTCAAAGTATGAAGATTCAAAAATACATGATGCCCATCAGCCACGGAATGAGTGTAGGCATGTGTGTTGGTTCCTCTGCCCTGCAAAAATGCAATAAAATAAAATACAATAAGATTAACAATCTCTGCGGAAGATAAAACAAGTTTGAAGATCACTAAGATTTTTATAACGTCCCAAAAGTTAACAGCTAAGCGAGATTTGAACCTGCGACTTTGCCCTTGGTACGAAGCTGCGCTGATCGCTGCACCATCAGATCATAATCACATTCGACAAATAACTCTTAGGGGCTGTTCGGCACTAACCTTAAGTGTAGTAAACACTATAAAATCAATAAAAATATAAGCATATAAAGATTTTGTTAACTTTTCAAGAGCATTTTATAATGTAAGTACCTACTAGAGTAAGTTCAAGCCCGAACATTTTTTGGTAGATTCTAACGAACTATATGCGATATAAGTTACCTGGAAATACTTCCCACATATCAAGCAAGCATAAACATTGATTCTTGTCAGAGATACTGAACATAACTTCTCGAAGTCAAAATCCAGGACGTGCCGATTGATGGTATCCAAGTACGGGCACTGAATATGCGTCATTTTTGACGAGGGCTCTAAATACAGAGAAACACAGAGTTATTTTATTGAGTTTTGTAGTCACTATAGGTTAGAAAGTTTTTTGTTTACCTGATGCTTCTGAACCATTTTCCTCAGGTAGTTTACGTTTTTTAGATTGCAGTTCAGTCATTTTAATAAGATTAAACTACCTCGTAATTATGTAAAACCCAATTATTTGTTTATTTGTAAACATTTACAACACTCCGCTTTCCTTAGAAAGAGAAAAAAATATTATCTGTGGCCTGGCTTGGCTCCTGTCTGTCATTTCTCGTAACGTCATCTGTTTTGTCGCCACTTCAGTCACTGTCAGACCAAAAATTCTTGATGCAAAAGCTTAGACAATTTAACCTAAAATTGTCTAAGTGCAAAAGCGATAATCGAGTCTGGCCTAAGAGCCTATTCCTGAAACTCATCGGTCAAGGTTCCAGCACGCGACCTGCTATCAGTCAGATTGTGGCGTCTTTTCTCCGAGACCAGAGTTTCTACGTGTCATTTGTGCAGTCCGTCTCACAACTACGTCTTATAGCTGCCGGGGTTTCCCAGGGAAGCTGCCTCTCGCCTTCTCTGCAATGCACAGATGACATCTTGACCCTGGACGGCAGAAGCAGGCTCAGACCCAGGGAGAAAAACATGACCCTAGCGCTCCTTGCAGACGACAGCGCATTCTTTGCGTCCTCCTCCAGCCCTGATAGAGCTTTCTGCCGCATGCAACGCCTGCTTGATCAAACGGTGTGCTTGGACAAGAAGTGAAGTGGGGAGTCGCTGTCAACGTCGAAAAAACAGTGGCACTCTTCATCTCACTGCTCGCTGCACACATGGCTGCGAGACTCACGAAGTGATGCCAGAAAAAAGAATGAGAAGTTCGATTCTTAGCCGCACTTCCCACCGGATAGTCGAAGAAATACAGACCTGATTTATTGACTAAGCAAAAAGACTTGTACTCAACGTAGTAAAAAAACCACATAATTATGACGGTAAGCCGACTTGACTCAATCAAGTCTTACTAGCAGTCGTTATAAAAAAAAAATGCAAATTCGGCAAGTCAGAACACTCTTGAGTATATGTGTTCTGTGAGTCAGAATTTCAGAAAGAATCGGAACTTGGAAAATCAATGGAAGAATCTGGATTCTGAAAAACCTAAACAGATTCATAATTCTCCTGAGTTATTGTTATTAAATAGCCATGGCCGCTACAGGCCAAGGAAGCGTTGAGTGGTCGACGACAGTTAAACCAATTTTAACCGCTATCTACGGCCCATTTTTCGATAAAAATGATGCTGTGGAAATCATACAAGCCATACTCAAAAGGTTTGTGTACCTACCCTAAAAAATTTCTTGCAAATGACTATTCTAAATCTCTCTATTTTTAGCTTATTGTCAAGTATAGAAAACACTGCTATACTAATCTACAGTTGTTTGTGCAGTATTATCATAAATCTTGAATGAATTCTTGTATTCCTTATTTTTATTTTTTCAAAACGTTGCCTAGTCATTTCATTTCCATCTCTAGGCTAATTTTAAATTTATTGTTTACAGCGAGAACGACTTCCAGAATCATGATGATATCCATGACTTGTTCTACACATGCTTTGCGTGTCTGTCTGCACATTTCCTCACCATCAATGCAAATAGCTGTAAGTACCATTACTGTGTATTACGCCACCATTACAGTCAGTAGGACTCCTACCCACCCTTGACTGACAACATTTTTTCCATCTCGAGATGTTGGGAGATCCATCGAGATTGGTGGATGGAAAGGGATCCGAATAATTCTTCCTGAAAATGTATCGAGGCCTTTGTCCAGCATTTAACTTCTTCAGGCTGATGATAATAACTGTCACCAAGTACTAATTATACTGATTCAGTTAATTATCTTAGTACTCATCCTCTTTGTACAGAAATATGATTGATTTTCTATTTCCAAGCAAGAAGATCTAATATTCATTAATATAAATGATTTTTTGTCTTTTAGCAGATAAAAATGGAGTAACTTTGATATATTTTTCTAATAAATAACACAAAGTTGTGCAATACATTTCAGCAAGTTGAATGTTTTTGTGACTCATGTTTTCATATTAGAAATAATTCATTAAAGGGAGCACATGTAAAGTTTTAATTCTTTTTCAGTGCCCAATGACCAGCTTAGCACGGCGCAAGATGCATTCCGTGTTATATTCAGACAGATCCTTAAGAAGCTCTCGGAAGCTGGACTGAGCTGTGATGACACTTCTACTACTGCCGCTCCTAATGTATCTGTGAAGCAGGTCTGTACTTATTCATAGAAAACATAATACTGGACTCTGCCAAACATAAAAATAAAAAAACACACAGTCACCTCCTTCTTATCAAGTCTTTCAAACCACTGCGGTAAAATGGTTTTAAGTGCACAGCAGAGAGGCTCCTTTTGTGCACTCAACATACTATGTTTACCAAACTTTTGAGATACTACAACATGCTGTTTCCCCACAATGTTTCCTTCACCGAGAATACTGACACATTTGACATAAATTTTTCAACTGAAAACTACTAACAGTTACCTATTTGCTTCAGTAAGAATTGTTCAATATTAAAATTGAATGTCTGTGAAAGTCAAGTAAAATTTGATTCACAGCTACTACTACCCATTGTGGGCCTCTGTGGACTTGAGGGCGGAGTCTATGACCAATCGGACTTGGTGATCTTGTCATCATTGCTGAAGAACAGCAAGTTTCCACCAGGTGCTTCTGCACAGGGTATGTATTCTAATTCAAGTTTTATCCTATACCTTTTACTCTAATATAGAGGAGAGCTCCTCAAGACCTCATTTAGCTCGTAAGAGGACAGACAAAGTGGAAATACCACTGGGCCTTCTCCATACATGTCAACGAAGAAGTGGATAAATGACCAAACATGAGCATTGAGCTAGACTCAATGCTCGTATGGGCAGATTGCAAGATACAGAGTATATTTAAAAAAAAAACTTACTCAGCAGCCTATAGAAATCAACTGCTGGACATTGACCACCTCATAATTATCCAGGATGAATGATTTTGATGATGAGTTTAAAATGTACTAAAATAGAAAAAAAATCTACAATAACACTGCTGTTTCAGAAACCCAGACAGCCAAATCATCAGTGCTACCCAGTCCGATCACATCATTAGCCTCCCAAACAACAACCTCTGAGAAGCAGCCTCCTTCGACCGCTCAAAGGCGATCCGACGCGTTGCTGGAACAGCTCACTCTTCCCCTGAGGAACCCCGTGTCGAGTATGACGTCATCACAAGCCCAGCCCGTCACAACAGTAGTGTCTCCCGGAAGCAAGGAGGGTTCGGACGGCGCCAAGGATGCGAACGAAAAGCAAACCTCTATTGATATGAAGGTAAGCACTCTTATGACACAATTCATATTTCTCACTAATAATATTACAATGTAGCCATAATAAAGTAATTTTTTATTCCTCAAGTTGATGTAGTGCATCGTAGGGCACGTTTCTAAGGTGCGTGACCTGCGAGGCAATGCTTTTTAGGCGATGGTTACGGCGATTAACCATTTAATACCAGGTGAGCCAAATGCTAGATCTGTCAACTTGCAGAATAAAAGATATAAAAAATTACATATTATACTTTAAACTCGGTCAAATGTTGGTGACCCCAATATTACTAAAGTATTGCCTCTGCAAAATTAGCTAGGCAGATGCCTTCTACACCGTAGATCGTGGGTTATTATTATTGTTATTGCCTTTACAGAAGTGGCTGGCAAACAGTACAACGTCGCTGCTGATGCAGCTACGCGCCGGCAGTGTGTTGCTGCAAGTGTGCGGCTCGCTGCCCTGTCTGCAGCGCTACCTCAGCCGCTGGCAAACGGCCAAGGAAGCTGGCGCAGCGCCGCAGTTCCTCTCTGACGCCTCACTGTAAGTCCTCACGAAATGTGCGAAAAAATGCTTCACTACGTACTAAAATAGTACCGTGTGTCGTGGCGCGCTAGAAGTCTATCGATCCCATACATTTTGTACAGAACTTACATGTAAGAATTGACGGCGCGAATCTGCTCACAATGTTTCTGTCTCTCTCTACCCTATAGGGCTGGCCAGCAGCTGGCAAATTATAAGCAGACAACCAATGAAAAGTAGTCACAGTCACACAACACCAGAGGCGATTCTGATGCGCAGCTGGCCTTCAGGGAAAGATAAACTCGCCTTTTTAAGTATTAAGTACTCCATTGTCGCGACAAACAAGTTGCCCGCAAAATAGTAAACCAAACAAACATGACCTGCGCAGGGCTTAGTTACGCGGTTCGGAGAAGGACCATTAAATTTGATATTTGTGCTTGTGAATTTAATTAAGATTCCTTGTTTGTATTGCAGTCTTCATTTCCTGGTGAACGAAGTGAACGTGTGCCGTCTGGCGCTGTCAATGCCGTGCTTGGAACCGTTTACTCCAGAGCGTATCACTCTGCTCAGTGATATCAGTACCGCTGCGTTGCTTTGCGCTACTGCACAGGTATAACACATTAGAGCCTTTCCACTGAAACATCTGCATTTCTTTTAATTTGACAATATTACTCCTTTATATTTAAAATGATTAAATGTAGCTGGCAAGCACTGCAGGAGAAGAGCCGAAGACCGGGCTCAGTAGCACGTCTTGGGAGAGACCTACGTCCAGCAGTGGACTAATATAGGTTGATGATGATGATGATGATATTTAAAAACTTGCTGATGGCCTACGCAGACAGAGACGGCATGGCAAGGGATTTTCATTTTTACTAATGGACATTCAGACGGACAAAAATTCAATTTATGTGGTATTTCTCTACATATCAGTACAGAAATACGACGTAAATTGCTATGCTTTAAAATGTGGCGCTTGTTTTAACATACAGCGGAGTGAGACGGCGTGGCATGCCGTAGCAAGGCGCTGGAATGCTTCCGCGTTATTTAAGCGGCTAATGTGCGCTGACTTATGGCAAAATCCCTTGCCATGCCGTCCCGGTCTGCGTAGGCCTTTACTTTTTTTTTTACTGTGGGTGTATTTTAATTTTTCATCAAACCAAAGAAATCATCCCTAGAAATAATAATTCAATTTGCTCTTCAACAGGCATCTCTTCATCCAAAAGACGAAGAGTACGAACAACAGACAGCCACGTTGGTAGAGAGTGCACTGAGCTTGTACAATATTGTTGGCGAAACGTTCAAGAATTCCACGCGCGCCGGTGGCTACGTGAGTATAAAGTGTCAATTCAATACATATTTGAGAATTAACTTAAAAATAAAAAGGTAACCTTTGAGTAAAAAGTAAAAGTAAACCTTAGTAACCTTTAGATCATTAGTAATAAGGCCCATATTCTGAAACAGTGTCTGAGTCGAGTCTCAAGCATAGATTTTATGACAGTTTTTCATTGAAAAGTGTCAAAAATCTGTGCTTGAGGCTCGACTCAGACTCAAGCGCTGTTTCGGAATCCGGGCCTAGGAGTAATCACGTCTTAATTACTGCTTAGGTTTCTCGTAGCTCACCTGTACCCGAAGTCGGAGCTTTGCTACCACATTTCGTTACCAAATGTTGTTTTCGTTTCGCCTATTTGTCTCACTCTATTGTATGGAGAAAATATGAGACGGCAAAAATAGGTTACGTAGTTAGAGTTGTTGTCTCATCTTTTCTTCATACAATAGACAGAGACAAATAGGTAAAACGGAAACAACATTTGGTAACGAAATGTTGTAAATGCACTGGGACTTCGGGTACTGGTCCATCTTATTAGCGGATAATTTGATGTTGTTGAATTCATTCTAGAATATTCTCCTAGAAGCTTGATGTATCAATCTTTCATGTCTAGGTGTACCAAAACCACCTTATGATAGGTGGTTGGGTCTTGCTATGCGGGATTCACCACGCGCTAGCCGGCGCGCCGTGTCCCACCACTGTGCCCGGCAAGAGCCCCGCTAAGGTGCCGTCCCGACCATACAACCTGACCAAGATGTAAGTGCTACTTCAAACTATCCGTTGATATCACTATTATAGCCTTCCAGAGTTGGTCGGATAAG
The DNA here is from genome assembly GCA_947578465.1 of Thera obeliscata. Taxonomy (NCBI): domain Eukaryota; kingdom Metazoa; phylum Arthropoda; class Insecta; order Lepidoptera; family Geometridae; genus Thera; species Thera obeliscata. The sequence goes on from OX387926.1 coordinate 12,047,303, forward strand.
GAAGGAAGCATTTTAGAATGTGACTACAAGAACTTCCGTGCTAGTGCAAAACGAAATGGAATTGAAACTGGATTGCCTATAACAAAGCCTTGCTTCGTAGGTCACACATGGGAGAGCACTGGTGGTCTAGTGGTAGTGGCCCCGCCCTCCGATCCTAAGGTCGTAGGTTCAAATCCAGTCGTGTACCTACCAATGAGTATTTCTGTCGAAAAATGTATGTGCACTATGCCAGTACTCTCAAAACGGTGAAGGCAAACATCGTGAGGAAATCAGCGTGTCGTAGAACCTAAAAAGTTCGAGCAACACGTGTCAAGGGTCACGCAAAAAGGGCGTGCTAGCGGCCTACATGAGGAAACCAGTCCGCACATCAAGTGCGGATGATAAAATTTGCCGAATTTTTTTTTGTCCAGGCAACAAGGTCTCGGTGTGGTATGGGTGGCGCTGGGCGGGAGGTGCCTGGCGTGGCTGGACGCGTTGCTGTCAGACGGTCGGCTGGAGACGCTAAGCGCGGTGCAAGTTGCGTCAGAGCCGGCGCCGCTTCACGTACTTTCCCAGCACTCGGCTCATCAGCGCGAGTTACGTCTTTCATGTGCCGCGCCGCTACACCAGGTGACTATAATATTGAGACGCACTGTAGGCTTACTTCACCTGGGGTAATTCGCCAGGGTGAATTAAGTATACTATTTCTGAGAATTAAATACACATAGGTGATTTGAGGCGAATTAATTATACTATTCGTAGACTTGAATACCTGTACCCGAAGTCCGAGTTTTGCTACCACATTTCGTTTCCAAATGTTGTTTTCGTTTCGCCTACGTCTTTTGTATGGAGAAAAAATGAGACAGCAAAAATACGTTACGTAGTTAGAGTTGTTGTCTCATCATTTTTCCATGCAAAAGAGAGAGACACGTAGGCGAAACGAAAACAACATTTGGTAACGAAAATATGTTGTAAATGCACTGGGACTTTGGGTACTGTAATCGAGTAATTTGCTAGACGTAAACAAACATTCATTGCTCACTTTTAAAGCCACTAGTTTTGAGATCTGAGTGACGAGAACTCTCGTGAAGTCTCGTGACTCCATTCAAAATCCATTCGAACGCAACCTACACAATATTTTTCCAAGTAGAGTGTGTATCACCTCTGTTTATCCTTAGTTGCTGGTCGCGCTAGGCGTGGTCTGCTACCGCAAGGCGACGAATCTGAAGCGCGCGCAGAAGAACGACGCGGAACACGACCGCTCCGACTCGACCGTTTACTTCCAGGATATGATACTGTGCTCCGAGGACTCGGAGACTGACGATGGTATGATTACTCCTCATTCATATAGCTGTAGGGTTTAGGTTCGCATAAGTAAATATTGTGGACAATTAACACAAAACTACCCAGCCCTAAACTAAGCAGAGCTTGTACTATGGGAACCAGATAGCTGATATAATACTTAAATTCCTTTTTTTTTAAATACATACATATAATACAATATAACACCCAGACAGAGAACAAACATCACACCATCTTTCTGCACGCCCAGGAAGACTGGCAGACAATGCTATTAGCATTAAGTTTTAAATAAATAATAATAAATAAACATCTATGTTAACCACACAAATATTTGTTCTCGGTGGGGATCGAACCCACGACCTACGGCGCAGAAGGCAGAGCTACTACCAACTGAGCTGTGAAGGCAGTCAATAAAAAATAGCTAAACGTTTGACTGCCATCACACCTAATGGAAAGTGAAAATGCAGCCTAAGGGCGCTTGTACACGCTAAGAAAATTTGCCGTTCCTGCGGCAGACAAGACAAATTCTTCGTGTAGACGACAAGAATTTTGTCTGTTCCACACACGAAAACTTTTCGTGTCTTCCGCAGACAAGACCAATCGCCAAAACGTTCGCCGCGTCGTGTCTTGCGCAGATAAGATTTTTTTCGTACACCGCTGCGAGCAGTGTACACAGTTATTTACTAGTTACGACACGAATTCTTGGGTAGACCCGGCTTTTTTTCTTAGCGTGTACAAGCGCCCTAAGGTGTATAATTATATTATCAATAAATGAGGATGTACTGACTAGGTCTGGTTGTGTGTACAGATAGCGAGCCGCTGCTCGGGCACTGGTTCGAGTCGACGCTGGTGGCGCCGGACGCGGCCGACAGCGGGCTGCTGATGCGCGCCGGCGCCGCCGACCCGGCCGACGCGCCCGACGCCGCGCCGCGCCCGCCGCACGCGCTCGTGCCCGACAAGGCGGAACCTTACGCGGTCAGTATTAAATCATAAATCATAAATTTATTTCACCAAAAATTAGTTGCTACCTAAAATACGAACATTTCTAGAATATAAGTACCTAACTATATTTAGTGCCTAACCTAAGATATTATACAATAATAATAACAGTTGAACCAATTAAGTGTATAGTTTTAGGTGGCTACTTACTTAACAGTAGTTTAGGTAACTTTCCGAGGTAGGGATCAAAAAAACCAAGCTAGGTTGTAAAAACCTGTGTTATGGTTTTTGATGCCTCCCTTTGACCGTCACGTTTACAAAAACATAAAAACGTTAAGGCACCCAGTTCATTTCCCAGGTTATTAGAAAATAATTTTAGGAAAACAGAAACTGTTCAAGTATTACTAGTAGGCCACTCATTTAAGCTTCAATTAGGTAAGAATCTCGGAATTCGAGATACCCAGCTGTAAGTCTGTAAATACTTGTATATTGACACCCTAAAAGTTGTCTCAAAATCTACATATAGTATCTCATTTCCTATGGGTATTTTGCTATTTGTATTTAATATCAATATTGTAGAATACAAAATTCTCTACAAATTTTGTTTAAAAACATTTTTCATACGGTGAACCGTTTTCGAGATAGAAGGCTGAGAGCGCGCGGTCACAGCCCGGTCGTCACGCACGGTATTTCACGCACCTCTTATTCGCTCGAGAGTGCGATCAAAAATACGGCAATTGGCGGAAAATGTGTCTAAAATAAAAAAAATACAACTGAATTCAGAACCTCGTTCTTTTTTATTTGAAGTCGGTTAAAAAGAAACAGACACACGCACAACGCGAGTTCGTACCACAATGTGAAAAAACTCTTGACTCTGAAAACGCATTCCAAAATGCCAAATTTATAAGCGCTTGGCATCTGTAGTGCGTCAGTCTGGAATCCCCATGAAGTTACATACACACTTTTACTTGAAAAAATTCAAAAAGTATTTCTAAGGTACCTCTACAAGAGACGCTATGGTTTTTATCCTTTCTTGTACCCCACCAAATTTCTTCTTGGTTGCTTGGGCTACAACTCGCTGGAAGTCCGGCGGGCCAACGACCAAATAACAATGGTCTGTAAAGTGCTCCGCGGGAAAATAGACGCACCAGACTTGAGTGACGGGTTGTGTCGGTTCTTTGTCCCGAATAACTACTGTAGAATTCGGAAGCACAAGTTGTTTGCAGTGCCTGCATCGCGCACAGTCGCCCGGGCGAACTCACCTTTGCCACGTTCTCTCGCCGCGCTCAACGCTCTGTTGGACCACAATCCAGATTTTGACTTGTTTGCGGATGGATGGACCAAGATAGTGTCAGACTGTCTGAGGTTTTGCGAGCGAGATTGATGGATGAACGGTATGAGATTGACATATTTAATTTGTTAAGTTATTTTAATTAATTGAAAATTGTATTATTATTATTTGTATTATTATTATTGAATTTATTATACTCGACTATATTTTTAATTAATGTAATTGGTGTGTAACCGTTTTAATTAATAAATAAATAAATTAAATAAATTAAATTAAATCTGACGCGCCTTCTAGTCGCTCGGCACTCATTCAGCGGCGAGCGGCCAGTGACGACGTGTGGCTAAAGTTAGGCTTTTATTGGCAAGTTGGCAAGTTGATCATGCGTACTTGATATGCGGGCAGGTTTTCCGCAAGTAGGCCGCTGGTGGGCCCTTTTTGCGTGACCCTTGACACGTGTTGCTTGAACTTTTTTAGGTTCTACAATACGCCGGTTTCCTCACGATGTTTTCCTTCACCGTTTTGAGAGTACTGGCATAGTGCACATATTTTTCGACAAAAAAACTCATTGGTACACGAGTGGATTTGAACCCACGACCTTCGGATCGGAAGGCGGGGCCACTACCACTAGACCACCAGTGCTCTATTAGGCTTTTGTTTCAGTACATCCAACTGGCGACGGAAGTGTTCACTCTGCTCCGTCAAGAGATAATAAGCGAGGGCTCGGATCGTCTCGGCGGCGGCGCGCTGGCGCTGCACGAGGCGCAGCACGCGCTGCTGGCCGCGCTGGCACGTGACCTCGACCGAGAGACGCAGCGGACTGACACCGGTAACGTACATTGTGACACCGAGCGAGCGAGCGCACTGCAATAAGCGAGCGTCTCCGTCTCCGATGTCGTCCGAGCGTCTCGACGGCGGCGCGCTGGCGCGGTTCCATTAGAACGTCATATCGTTTACTTTTTAAACTTTAGATACAATTTAAATACTGGGAATCTATTAGATTCCTATTTCATGGCCGTTCTTGATCCAGACTCAATTTAGACTGCCAAGCCACCTCAATCTCCAACGCAAGAAACTTTCTAACGGGAACCTATCCCTCCAATAATAACAATTAAAAGCTAACACTTTAATCATTTTCCCGGAAACTAAATTAAATACTACCACATACTACCGTTCGGTAGACTCAAAAGGGAATATAGTTATGATAATTTAACTTGTCATAGCATTTTATAGCAATTTTTCTTGATTATAACAAAAAAAACTATTCTTTAAATTAAACTAACAGTAGTATAGAACATCGCCTATTCTAAACCAGTGATTTTTATCCTTAGGTACCATAGCCTCGTGCTTCGGGCCACGTCTCGGTGCGTTATACGCGTCGTTCAGCTCCGCGCTAGTGCGGTATCTGCACAACCTGAGCGGATCGCCCGCGTTCGCCTCGATGCATGCGCAGCTGTACCAACAACTCAGCTCCACCGGCTCGGAACGTACTAATATGACTCCACTACAGGTTTGTGAGATTCAGGCCCGTTTTTAGAAACAGCTTGAGTCTGAGTCGAGCCTCCAGCATAGGTTATTTGAAAGTTGAAGAAATGAATGTAGCTTAGAAGCGTGGTAAAGGCTTTCGACCGATGGATCGACTACATTGTGGAGATTGCGGCGCATGAAAAAGGTCCAAAATACATATTTCGTAAAAATGCATATGGTACTAATCATTACAATGTACCTAGTCCTACAATCGGTGATCTTATCACGCGCAGCGATTTCCAGAAAACCGGGTTTCTTAACCTAAAACTTAAAAATAACTTAAACTAATGCTTAAGGTTTTGGTTAGGATGCCTAATGTTAATGTTTCTTCTTAAAATTGGGCGTAAGTATCAAATTACTAGTGGTAATAAATTCACATTTTATTATGGTTCCGTTTCCATAATAAAATGTGCAAATAACGGATCCCTTATGGATTCATCATATCTGTCTGTCAGTCTGTCTGTCCGTCAGTATGTCACAGCCACTTTTGTTTCCCAGGTGGGACCTAGAGTGGTGAAGCTGATAGGTGGAATGGTGCTCGGCAAGTCTCCCACAGAGCGCGAGAACAGCATCCTCGCGATGTGGCATAAGATCGTGAACACATTGCAAGAGTGCGCGTTACAATCTGCTCCGTCACAAGACCACGATTATGAAGGTACATCTTTTAATTATTATATTTATTTTGTTTATACAATTTGCTGATGGCACTTTAGGTGATACTATCGCCTTTTGTGTGATGATCTCTTCATATTTAAGAGCAATGCTCTTGTCGGCGTAATGTATGCATTTTTCTCCAGGTATTTCTTTTGAGGGCAACCTCCTTATAAGACAAGACGGCGATCTTCGCTATTATTTGGCTCATGTAGGTTATCCTTGGTCTTCCCCTTCCTCTCTTCCCTTCTATCTTTCCTTCGATGATAGTTTTGAGGCTCGAATCAGACTCAAGCCCTGTTTCGAAATACGAGCCTTATTGGGGTCGGCACAACAGGTTTTATTCTGCCACTCACCTCTATCATTCGTCATCTCAGTGCTCACTTTTTGCTCATGCCTTCTTTGTCACTCACGATTCAAATAATACCGATAAATACCGATTTCAAATAAAAAATTAGGAGGTTTTCAATTCGGTTGTTTTTTTAACAACGACATCGCACGTACCCTGTTGCTCGATTCGCCGTGCTTAGCTTCAAATAGATCAAAGTCGAAACTGTTCAGTCTGATGCTTGTTCGTGTGTACAAGCTTTCATTAGTTTGTTGCTAGATAGTGCTGTTAGTTAGGTTACATACTCGTGAAGTAAACTTTAGAGTGTGTTTCAGATTTGAATGTGGAACATGCTCAGCTATTGGTCTACATGTTCCATTCTCTGACGCTGATGCAGAAGAAATCTGTACTTCTTATGACATCCAACGCCATTATCAAGGTAACAAATCATTGACGTTCTTACATTTTCATTTGCATATTGTTCATAGTTTATTTATTTATCTTCGCATATAACATACTTCTAGGGCCGTAGAGTCGAGCTTCAACCATATATTTTGGACACTTTCAATGAACTGTCAACAAATCTATGCTTGAGGACTCAGACTCAAGCATTATTTCTGAAAAAGGGCCTTAGATACGTTAGGCTCAGAGGGTGTTATTAATAATCCTGGCGTAGCGTTGGACTAGTTAATCCGTGTTTTGTCACATTTGCTCGAGTTGACAAATGCATGTCAATGCAAGAGACAAAACACGGATTAATTAGTCCAACGCTACGCCAGGATTATTAATAAGACCCAGAGGGTGCAGTAAAATCATAGTAGAAAATTTAAAGCAGGTAAAAAAACTGATGAACACGTAAGTGGTCATTGGCCTTACCTCGTATGTTCCTCGCATTATTCGATCTATTTGTCTATCAATCTAAGTGGCAGACCACATCTCAACTTTTCGTTTACAAAAAACATTTTCAAAGATACAAAACACAAGTTTTCATATTTTATGCTAACTACTAATAAACGTATGTCCTTATGTTTGCGGTTTATGTAACGTTTATTTTTAGGTGGTGGAAACCTTGGCGATAAGTGACAGGAAGAAGGCAATGACCCTGGCTCCTCACCAGCTCATGCTGTCAACAAGACTGATGCTTCTGCTGGAGTATCTGATGAGACATCTCTACGACGCGCCGCAGAGCTTATTGCAACAAGTAAGTCCCATCTTTGCGGCTCCGCCTTCCGGTCGTGGGTTCAAATCCAGTCGTGTAACAATGAGTTTTTCTGTTGGAAAATGTATGTGCACTATGCTAGAACGCTCAAATGGTGAAGGAAAACATCGTAAAGAAACCGGCGTGTCGTAAAACCAAAAAAAAGTTTGAACAACACGTGTCAAGCGTCACGCAAAGAGGGCCCGCTAGAGGCCTACTTGCGGAAACCAGCCTGCACAGCCTGAAGGTTATTCACGGGTGATAATTTTCGTACTCATAATTGAAATTATTATGTTACATGGCGAGGTCTAAAAGTTAAAAATGGTGAATACAATCATAGGCCCATTTTAGGGCATAGCAATATTTAAAGCGGAATCGGGCCGATGTTTGAAAAAAATAAATAAATAAAAAGCTAGATGTTAGTGTGTTTTATACAATACCATGACTACGTTAAATTGTAATTCATTAGCAAAAAAGCAGCCAAGTGCGAGTCGGACTCGCCCATGAAGGGTTCCGTAGCATCAATTAACATAATATAAAGGTTTTTGTAGTTCGTCGAAAGGTAAATTGCGGTTTACGATTTATGACGTATAAAAAAAAAAACTACTGACTAGATCTCGTTCAAACCAAATATCGTTGAAAGTTTGCAAAGTAATGTACAACATATATTTTTTTTGGATTTATCATTCTCTTATTTTAGAAGTTAGAGGGGGGGGGACCAACTTTTTTCCACTTTGGAAGTGTCTCTCGCGCAAACTATTCAGTTTAGAAAAAAACGATATTAGAAACCTCAACATCATTTTTAAAGACCTATCCATAGATAGCCCACACGTATGGGTTCGATGAAAAAAAAAATTGTGGTTTACGATTTATGACGTATAAAACAAAAACTGCTGACTAGATCTCGTTCAAACCAAATATCGTTGAAAGTTTTCATAGTAATGTACAACATATATTTTTTTTGGATTTATCATTCTCTTATTTTAGAAGTTAGAGGGGGGGGGACCAACTTTTTTCCACTTTGGAAGTGTCTCTCGCGCAAACTATTCAGTTTAGAAAAAAACGATATTAAAAACTTCAACATCATTTTTAAAGACCTATCCATAGATACCCCACACGTATGGGTTCGATGAAAAAAAAATTTTTGAGTTTCAGTTTCAAGTACGGGGACCCCCAAAATTTATAGTTTTTTTACTATTTTTATGTAAAAACCTTAATGCGGTTCACAGAATACATCTACTCACCAAGTTTCATCAGTCTAGCTTTTATGGTTTCGGAGAAAAAGGGCTGTGACACGGTCGGACAGACAGACAGACAGACAGACAGACAGACAGACATGACGAATCTATAAGGGTTCCGTTTTTGCCATTTGGCTACGGAACCCTAAAAAGAGACTCGAAAGGGACCGGAAATAAAGCAATATAGAGGAGGCCTATACTCGGAAGGTTGCAAACGGGCTGAGTTGATGATGAAACAAAAATCTTTCTAGATCGAATGGAACTTAGTGATCGCACCAGGCCTAGCCCAGCCGCCGCCCGATGTGAACGAGAACGGCAACAAACCTCCCAGCCCGAGCCAGATCAAGTCGCGCATTTACTGCGAAGTGCACTACATCGAACAGGCGTACAGGCATATGTCTCATGACGAGACTTCGATGCGGCCCAAGTTCTACGCTCTCACTAGCGCTGAGATCAATAATCAGGTAAGCTATGCAACCTTTTATCATAAAATCAAAGAACAAACTCCCCCTCCCGTGATTTGATTCAACATTTATTTATTCAGTTGTATGACAAGGAACACTTTGAAACGTCTTAAAGCTAGGTGAATCTAGGTGCCAAAAACAAAATAAAAATGTATTTATTTATGAAGCTGTAGCACAATTAAGGATCACTTTGAAACATCTTAGAGCTAGGTAAATGATGTGCCAGGATTTTATGTGCGCCTCAAAGAGGTTCCTTTCGTGCACTTTTGTCTTATTATTACGTAGTATTTATTGATCGGAATTTTTTAATATTATATAAGTACCTATATTTTTTTATATTTTACAATTTTTGATAAGCCAAATAAAATATAATATATCTTCTCTGCCAAATAACGTTGATCGTATTTTGTTTAACTGAAAGAAATACGCTTATTTTATTGTCTATAGTCAACTACATTTTCCAGTAATAGTAACTTTTATTCGTAGGAAAACCCTAAATTCGACGGGCTAGCATGCAACTTCGTCCTAGGCACGCCTCACAAGCTGAAATACCCTCTCCTCTTGGACGCATTACTAGCTCTACTGAACAGTGCGTGTGTGTGTGACAACGAACTGAATCACGCTTCACCGGTGGCGCTCTCGGCGGCGCATTACTGCTTCCAGACTGCTTGGAGGTATGTTTATACTGGTACTACCTTCGGTCTGCCTCGCTTCGTACCAGATTAAAAAACGCAACGCATTTACAATGCATTGAGCAGCAAATGCCTACTTACACAGCTCTTAGCACAGCAGTAAATCCTACTTACTAAGCACACATAATGTAATAGTAGATTGTTACACGAGGACAGTAAGTGAGCTATTGCGAACAAGATCCTGTTTGGCTGTTTTGATAGACAGAGTGCACTTGAGATATTTAGACGCCTAAGCGAGCGAAGCGAGCGAAGCCGTTTATAGTTCGAGGGTGCCATAGCTATTTACACCGAGGTAAGCATTCTACTTTACGCCATTCATGCGAGGTAAATAAAACATTTAAATATGTATGACAAAATGAAATTTTTATTATAGAAAAAAAATTATTTATTAGAATTAATAGTAAATTTTTTGCACCGGTATCCTCCAGACTAGTGATAAGCATGCCGCCCGCGACGCCGCACATGGACAAGCTGGCGCTGGGCACGGGCGCCCCCCTCCCCTCCCCGCTGCCCCTGCACGCGGGGGTGTGGGCGCCGCGCGCTGGCAACAAGGTCTTCAACCCCTGGCTGAAGGACGCTCTCGTCAAGCAGGGCATGTACACGCAGGTCAGTATTATACCTACCTCTAGACTGGTGGCTTGTATCCATTATTACATATTCCCTCCACCCGCCCGTAACGTTGGTCGGATGACATTGTCGGAGTAGTTGGGCAGCAATGGCGGAGACTGGCGCAGGATCGAAGAGTGGCGTATTAGGGAAGAGGCCTATAAGTATTATATATACCCAGCAGGTGGTGCATACAGGCTAAATAGATAGATAGTGGCTTGTAGCCTTTACTTATAGGAATACCTGAGGCCGCCTTTGGCTTTGCTCGCCCCGTTACCGTTACTTACATCCGTTCTGCGTTACAATATATTTACAAATTGTAGCCTATGTGTTATTCTAATGTACAAGCTATATTATTGTAAAGTTTCAATTACATCCATTCAGGAGTGTTTACGTGAAAGAGTAACAAACATCCATCCATCCTAACAAACTTTCGCGTTTATAATATTAGTAAGATGTCACATGATAAACAGTGCTTATTTATATTATGAGCCTTCTATGTCCCACTGCTGTATTAGGGCCTTGACTGAATGGTGGGCAATATCAGGCCGAAGAAATCTAGGCCGTCCAAAAAAAAGTTCAGATTGACTAAGCAAATTGTAAGATGACATGATGTTTTGTTTCCACAGTACGCTGAAAACTTGTTGGCTGGGGTCAGTACGTCCTGTGACAACATCAAGTACACAGCCTGGCTCGCGTCTAAGACAATTGACCACTTGAAGGAAAATGTTTCACGTAAGTTTATTATCGATTTCTGTATAATCCTTCAGGGTAGGCAACGCAACTACAGCACCCTTGGTAATTTTTAAAATCCCCGCGATAAATACCCGTTTGTTCTATATAATTAAGCAACCTTGGTGTTGGGTGTCTATAGGCGACGGTGACGATGTCTATTTTTAGGGTTCCGTAGCCAAATGGCAAAAACGGAACCCTTATAGATGCGACATGTCTGTCTGTCTGTCCGTCCGTATGTCACAGCCATTTTTCTCCAAAACCGTAAGAGCTAGACTGATGAAACTTGGCGAGTAGATGTATTCTGTGAACCGCATTTAAGATTTATACACAAAAATAGAAAAAACACTATACATTTTGGGGGTCCCCATACTTGAAACTGAAACTCAAAAATGTTTTTTTTTTTTTTTTTTTTTTTACAATTTATAGGCTAACGCTTGACCGCAATCTCACCTGATGCCAAGTGATGATGCGATCGACGGTGCAGCGCGCTCACCTAGAAGATACCTATTCACTCTTTTTTTGAAAGCGTCCAAATTATAGGAATTCGGAAAAATAGACGCCGGCAACGAGTTCCACTCTTTGGCTGTCCGCATTATAAAAGTGGAGGCAAAGCGCTTAGTGCGGGAAGAAGGTGTATCAACCATGAATGGATGCCTCATCTCCGTACGTCTAGTGGTCCGGTGATGGAATGGGGATGGAGGAACCAAGTTGAAAAGTTCCTGGGCACACTCCCCGAAATGTATCCTGTAGAAGACCGATAAGCCAGCTACTTTACGACGATGCTCGAGACTGAGGAGTTTGGACTCCACCAATACATCGTCGCCAATGAGCCTTTTTGCTCGCCTTTCAATCGATTCCAGGGCCTCCAGCTGGTATTTAGCCGAGCCATCCCAAAGATGAGAACAGTATTCCATACACGACCGGACTTGTGCTTGGTACAGATTCAGAAGCTGTCCCGGTGTGAAATACCGTCTCACCTTTGATAGCACTCCTAGCTTTTTCGCAGCTGTTTTGGCCTTCGACTCAATAAACGAGCCAAAGTTCAACTTAGGGGTAAGCGTGAACCCTAAAAGCTCAAGCTGGTTGGAGATCGGTAAAGATACATCTCGGAAAGTGGGAGTCAGGTCGAATTGACTCCTCTTAGCGGAGAATAGACACGCCTGTGTTTTCGAAGCATTGAACTTTACCAAATTTGCGTCGCCCCACTCAGCGACCGCCTTCAGTGTTAGGTTCATGCGTTCAACCATGGCCTCCCTATGAGACTGGATCTGAGATCCACTGGATCTCAGATCCAGTCTGACTGGATGTTTTTTTCATCAAACCCATACGTGTGGGGTATCTATGGACAGGTCTTCAAAAATTATGTTGAGGTTTCTTACATCGGGGCTATGTTGTGTGGATTGTCCACAGTTTTTTTTATTTATTTATTCTAGAGTGAAATCGGATCGCGAAAAAACACATATCCCTTCTCACTGTATAAGTATGGTTCATGGTTTAAAAGCGTAACAAAATAGGTCAAGGTCAAAATAGAAAAGGTCAGCTCTATAAAACCGCGACCTGTACCCCGAGTCCCAGTTTTGCTACCACATTTCGTCTACCAAATGTTGATTTCGTGTGAGCACGTGTCTCTTATGGAAAATTAATGACAACAACTCGTTTCGCTCGTTTTTACTTAACGTATTTTTGCCGTCTCATCTTTTCTCCATACAATAGAGAGAGACAAATATGCGAAAACAACAACTCGTGACGAAATGTTGTAAATGAATTGGGACTTGCCCTTGTACTTATATTATTAAAAATGTATTGTATTTATTTGTAGCGGACAATTTGCCGTCACTATTGGATGTGATATCTTGCGACTGCGCGTTAGTTCGGCTGAGAGTTTGCCTTACCGACAGTTCCACGGCCACAGACGCTCAGCAGTTCATGCCGGACCTATTGGACTTGCTGGAGACTATTCTAGAATGTTGCCGGTAAGATACTATCACCATACTATGGATTCACGATATACCAGCGCTGGGGAGCCATCAATTTAATTAAAACTCTATTTGTAGCTCTGTTGAGTTGAATTTGTATACATTGGTATACCTGCGTATGTTTTACGATGCCAGTATTTTGGTACAAAAAAAATTATGGGCCATTGAGTATGGATCAGAGCCCGAAGTCCCAGTGCATTTACAACATTTCGTTACCAAATGTTGTTTTCGTTTCGCCTGTTTGTCTCTCTCTATTGTATGGAGAAAATATGAGACGGCAAATAGTACATTGTTACCTGAGTGTTGAAAGTCACGTTTTTTGAGTCCCGAGACGGGTTTGGCACCAGAGCGTAAGCGAGGGCGCCAATGGAGCTTGAGGGACTTAAAAGACTTTCACCCGAGGTAAACACTGTGCTTTTCATTACGAATACAAGGAAAGTAAAAATAAAAACATGAAAGAAAAATTTGTGAAAATGAAGATTGAATTGCCGCCTTCCCGGTTTTTTTTTTTCTTTTTCTCTGGCGGGCCTTCGGCTACGGCTCGCCAGCATTATTCAGCCATTGTTTTCATTCTCATAATTTAAAAAATGGTAAATTGTTTGCTCAAATCTATGTTATTTTAAATAAATAGTTGAAGCTATATATTAATCAAGTAATTTAGAAGATATATTATTTATTTAATACTATCTTTATGTTATTTAAATTTAAATTTTACATTGCGCTCTAATTAGACTTTTTAATCTTCTTACCGTTGTAATGGGTTTCCAACCTACTTGCTGAATAAAAAGTTGGAATTTGGTTCAACGACCTCTTTGCAGTCAGAAAGACTTTAGAAAGTTGGAACATGGTTGAATAAAATAGAACTTGTTTTTTTTATAATTTGACAGCTGTCAGTAGAAAGCGATTCTCCCTAGGGCTGAAAGTTTTACTTTCAATTAGGCCCCTCAGGCAACTTCAGACCTACTTTCAGAGTATGAGTAATGAAAAATACGTTACGTAGTTAGAGTTGTCGTCTCATCTTTTCTCCATACAATAGACAGAGACAAATTGGCAAAACGAAAACAACATTTGGTAACGAAATGTTGTAAATGCACTGGGGCTTCGGGCTCTGGTGTAGATTGAATTTACTTCTCAACATGAACAAAAATAACATTCTAGCTAGGCCTATATTTCTATTAACCAGCTCTTACATATTCTGATATTGATTACTAATAGTAAGACTCATTCCTTTACACAAATCGACTGTTCACAGAGTATGCGCCGGCAAAGACCTCAAAGCTCTAATGGAGGTGCCCAATAACCCATCCGAACAGGCGGTGTGGATAGCTCGTCTCAAAGTATGCAGCACGTGTGGTCCGCTCGGCAACGCGGCTGGTAGTACGCCGCCGCCGGCTATAGGGGCGTGGCTTAGAGCGCACCTGCCGACCAATGTGGCCGCGGCTCTGGATAGACTGGCTACCCCGCCGCCGCTCGCTTGCACCAACCTTGTGAGTATGCTAAGAAGAGCTATATTGTGTTACGACTAAAACTCTTCAGTGATTATGAGCTACAACTCTGTGTGTTTATTTACATTTATTTACACCGCAAACAATACAACTACCCAGAGACGCCATCTTCTCCTTCTTCTGCTTCTTGTAGAAGCAGAAGAAGACTAGTCAGAGTAGTCTAGGGATGTGTCACGCTGCTTGATCCGATTTGGGATGTCCTATCCCGTTTTGCTTGAACACCCCTAAAGGCTTGCGCACACTTAGGTCGCTGGCGTCGTTGATCAGTGAAACGCTGTCAAATTTGACAGCGGTTTACTGATCGCTATCGCCAGCGACCTACGTGTGCGCAGACCTAAAATCAATTCAGCTGAAATCACTCAAATTACAAAAGCGTTGTTGGTACTAAGATCCTAGATATTAACTTTGCCTTGGGATTCAAGCTGATTCCATTTTATTATTAATCTTTAGAAGTAATGTTAAACCAAACGAAACGAAATGGAATTAAAGATTAACCCATACTTTCTATACTCACAGGCATTCTACAGCGCTCACATAATACCATCCGAAAGCGCGGTACTAAGCCTCGTGTCATCGCATTGCGATTTGGTCAGCGCCACCCCTAAATACTCCATAGGGATATCGCTAATGATGCTCGCTTACTCCGCCGCTAAGCTGCTAGAGATCGGCGCTGCGAGGCTTGTGGACAACCCTGAACTTATGAAGAAGACTATTGATCTGGTCGTGCCGGCCTTGGTAAGTTTTCTATATTTAAATAGTGCTGAATAAAGATTACCTAAAGAGGTAGAGAAAAATACTTTAATTTATAAATCCAATATGTTATTTGCAGGCCGATTATTTAACTTTTGTTGCTATGGTTTCGGTTTCAATCAAAATCTTATTGAAACTGTCAATTTTCGAACTAATACGCGATCGCAAATTGAAAGTTTCAATAAGATTTTGATTGAATCCATTGCAACAAAAGTTACATTATCGGCCTGCTGATTACATAGGATAGATTTCATTGACGAACAATATTTTTTTTTTCTACTTTTTCAACTTACTTGGTCATGTCCTTCGTTTATAAAAACAGTGCTACGCTTCATCTTCCGGTGTCTGTCATTCGAGAAGTCGAACTGTCTAGTCTAGAATTTGCCGGTTCAACGAGCGACATGGCCGCTCATCCCCACTTATTCTGAAATTCTCGCTTTCAAATAGCAAAGATTATTGACTAAGCAAGTTTCAACTCAAACTGGCCTCTCAGTTGGTAGTAACTCTGCCTTCTGCGCCGTAGGCCGTGGGTTCGATCCCCACCGGGAACAAATAATTGTGTGGTGAACACAGATGTTTGTTCTCTGTCTGGGTGTTATATTGTATTCATAGTATGTATTTACAAAAAAAAACTATATACAGCTACCTGGTTCCCATAGTACAAGCTCTGCTTAGTTTGGGGCTAGAAATTGTTGTGTGGATTATCTACATATTTTTTTTTAAACTACGTTTCCCACAGACCGACGGCCGCCTAGAGTTCATCGCGGAACCCCTCGGCGGTACCCTAAACGTGCTGGTTCCGCAAGTGAACAAGGCAGAGCAGTTGATCCACGAACACATCATACGGACAACCTACCCTGTGATGGTGGACAATCTGCAACCCTCGACTGAGAAGACATTGAGACATATGGTGCGAATTTTTACTCTACACTAGTCATTATTGTAGTCTTTGTTGAGATATTTAGCGGACAAATACTGGATCATCATCAACATCATCAGCCGAAGAAGTCCACTGCTGGACATAGGCCTCCCCTACACATTGCCAGGAAGAACGATTCTGAGCCCTTACCATCCATCGACTTCATGAAAAGTAATGATGAAATACTGGATGAGAAGAGACAAGGACCGGCTCAGTGGCGTATCTTGGAAGAGAGGATTATTACTTTTGAAACTATCATGGTTTTTAACACTATTTTTGTGAAACAACGGGATATTTACTCGAACAAAATTTAATCATGGTAAATATCCCGTTTCATAAAAATAAAATATTATTGATGATAAGAAAACCAACCCGTAGCATAATTTATTTAAGCTTAATATAACTTGGTTGCTAAGTTTAAAACTACGAAGACCTTGGTTTTTTTATACATCCAGCTGATGGAACAAGCGTATGGCCCTCCTGATGATAAGTGGCAACCATCGCCTATAACAAAGCTTTGCCTCGTAGGTCACGCACATTAAGAACACGCCGTACAATGCACTGCCCTGCATCCATCAACTATTTATTTATTTAAACCATAACACAGCAATGCTGCTTTACGGTAGAAAAAGCCATGGTGATAGTATTACCCCGGACGAGCCATTCACAAAGAGCCCTACGACAACCAACTACTACTACTAGTTGTTACTAGTTTATGTTTTTTTTGCAGGTAAAATACTGGGAGAAAATCTTGGACCGGCCGCCAGGCAGAATGGCATATGAAAGTGTGTTCACGGACAACTCTTCGTACTCGCTCGGAAAGATTCTGTTATCGGCGCCGAATGCCCGACCTATTTACGCGGAAAGAGTTATCAAGTAAGTGCAAAAGACAATAGTAGTAGTAGTAATCAATAAACAAATTGTAGTAGTTAATTGAAAAAAAAGTGAAAGTGAAAAAAAAATATTGAATGAACACAAGAGAAAAAACAAACAAGAACCTTAAATACAAACAAGGTATAGGTACAAGGCGAATAGGTAATTAGAAGTTGTTGGCAAAATTGTTATATTTATACAATTTTAAACTTTTCTAGGATAGACAGACACACATTGAACAGCAATAATAATAACATCCCTGTGCATGTAATTCTACAAAATAAGTCCACTTCAACTTTCAACTATAAAACTAATATGGCGCAGCCGAGTGGATAGCTTCCGCCATTTTGGATTTTGTGACGTCACATGTGCTATTGGTGATATTCAGAAGAAGTCTTGTGATATTCCGTTAAAGATACGCCATCAGGATGCGTTTATCAAAGTTTAATAACTACAAAATGCATGTTTATCGTAGGTTGTTCGTCAAAATATTCAACTCTTGCGAGACTGCTGACCAGCTGAACAGCGTCCTCTGCATTTCGATCTGCAAGTTCATCGGCGTTGCCGATCAGCAGAAGCTTGCTAGTTTCATGAACCAAATCTGCTTTGGACCTCCAGGTATGGACTTTTGTTTTTAATGTTCAAATCGAATGAATCCATCTAGGTGATATTCAAGTACCAGGTAATATTATACTATACATATTTCATAAAAAAAATGCCTATATTTAAATTTATTTATTATTTTAAACCTGTATCGTCCCACTGCAGAGCAAAGGGCCCCCTAACCCGCTTCCACTATTCCCTGTTCTGTGCTGTGGATGCCCAGTCTTCCATAAACGAATCAAGGTAGTCTTGAACTGCCGCGAGGTCGTCTATCGCTGTTGGGGGCTTCTTCTTCTTCTTCCTGCCCTTATCCCACTTTATGTGGGGTCGGCACAACATGTCTTCTTCCTCCATTTCCCTCTGTCAGCCGTCATCTCTGCATTCAATGTTGAGGGCTATTCAAATAAAAAAACATTTATTGTCAAATTCAAAAATCAAAATTGTATTTATTCAGTAGGATCGCAAGGATCACTTTGAAACATCTTAAAGCTAGGTGAGTCTAGGTGCCAGTTCCACGCGACCAAACCTAGAAGAACAGGCAACAAACTACGGCTTGCCTCGTTAAAAGCCTAGAAAGCTAAGAGCCAAGAAATTGTAATGTTACTTAATCTAAAGATAAGAGACAAAGGGTGTTTAAATATAACGTCTTTGTCCAGCCGTGTCAGCTAACACAGCAAACGGCTCGCCGACTGAGACCGAGCTACCGACGCCTACGTCATCGGCGCCCGAGCCGACGACTAACCCCGCGTCAGTGGCTCTCAGGAACGCACTGCGGAGTGTGTTCCGCTCAGAGTCCGATAGACAGAACGAGGCGGCCGCCGCTGCTAGGAACGACGCCGATCTACCTGTATTTGAAGCACCGTGAGTATATCAATGTAACAGATCTGCCCTCTCTCCAAGGCATAAAGTTAAGAATATAAGTTTTAAAAACTTTTTAACCGACATAATGGCCAAACTATCCAATCTAAAAGACTGGCCTGACTGGCCTTTCAGATAAAAAAGGTCTTTTCAAATCGGCTTATAAATGACTAAATTGTGCGCTTACAGGTTAAAAATATGCAGTCTGTTTTGATGGAAGAAAATTGTATATATTTTTGTATCTAACTTTCAGATCTCCTGCCCCGAGAGTCCAATCGGAAACTGGACAACAATCTGCCACTTCAGGTAATACTTTTAACTCGCATGTGATATAAAGTAAAAGGCTAATAAAATACTTAAAGTCATGTGACTAGGAGAGGGATGAGTATGAATGTAGATGGATATTTGGGTAGAGGTAGGCCATAGAAAAGGCGAATGAACAGTGATAAGGATGACATGATAAGAAAGAAGTAAACAGAGATGACAGCTGACAGAGGAAAATGAAAGAGGAGAACATGTTTTGCCGACCCCACATAAAGTGGGATAAGGGCAGGAAGAAGAAGAAGAAGGCTTGTTCTGAAATAACTAACTCTTTTACAAGCGCCTTAATCGTCGTAGTTGCAGATTTTTATAGTTTGGCGGTTTCGCTTATGCTTCGTGTTTCCTCAACTAGTTTACGAACTTCTGTATGTTATTTCCACAGACACAAGTTGGTCGGAAGTGGGCAAGGAGAGCGCGGCTGGTAGCGGCGGGGGCAGTGCCGCCACATCTGAGCCCCCCACCACTCTCGCCGACACGGCCAATGAGAACGCAGCGTTGCTCTCTGCGCTGTGCAAGCATGTCGTCATTCATTGGTGAGATTATATTCAGACGAAAGGTCGAAAACAAAGGATGATAGTCATCATCATCATCATCAGCCTGAAGAAGTCTGCTGCTGGACATAGGACTCCCCTTCACATTTCCAGGAAGAACGATCCTGCGATCTTAACAATGTCGTCAGTCCATCTGGTGGGTGGGCGCCCTACTTTTCGTCTTCCGGTTCGTGGTCGCCATTCGAGAACCTTTATTCCCCAACGGTTGTCAGTTCTTCGAGCTAATCCTAAGGATGAAAGTAGTTTACTCAAAACTTTTCAACATACTAAAAAATTTATATTTTACAGAACATACTCAAATGTATGATACATTCATGGTAACGAAAATGCAATGTAACAGTATTATCAGGCATTTAAATAGTGAACTCTCAGGATCTAATAAGAAACCAATGAAGTATTATTTATTTAGGGCATCCAACAGAGAAATCCATGATATTATGAGATTGTTATCTTAAATCTAAAGAAATCAAACTATACTTTAGTGAAAATTAAAGTATAGTTTGGAATACTTATATCTTTTTATATCTTATACTACTCTATCTTACTACTTATATCTTTCTCAGAAACTGTCTTAAAAAATGTTGTCTCTGAAAATAGTGTGCAATAAAAAGTGTTCATTCCCAGTGCTCCAGAAGTAAGCGAGCGCATGCTTTCAACACTGATCGGAGTGTGCGGCGATATTCCGTGCTCGCCTGTTATCCTGCGCGAGATGTGTCGACTGGCGGACGCACATTCCGGCACTGATCACAAGCAGCTCTTCCCGGCTGCGGTCAGCTGGCTCTCGGCTTGGTAACTATTACTAACAAGAAATATTCATGATCTTTTATTTCAGGCAACAGTAGTAATTAAAATAAAAACAGGTCACAAACATCATAAATGCCTTAAAACAGGAGAAACAAGAGGGAGGTTAAAGGGACTCTTGTACAAACTATCGATAGAGTTCTTGTACAAGCTGTTTTGGAGACATAAGGTGTGCGTGTCTCATGGTTGTACTTTTGACCTGGCTCTCTTTCTGTTTCTGATTCTTCTCTATCTTTGATATTCTCAAGGACTTTTTCCTCGTCGAGGTCACAATGGTGGACTAACAAATTCCAACCTTCTTCAATGGGAATTTGTGCGAGTGACCTTAGTCATCGAGATCCTCGCCCTTTGGAAAACCTGCGGACATGTCTATCATACCTGAGAGTATCAGTCATCGTTCTAATGATATTGCTGATTGATAAGTAAACTAATTACATGAGAATGAAGTCTCCCTATAAAGTCTCCCGCGGCTGATTTTCATTCAAAATCAAAAACAGACCGGTTGCCCGCTTCCTCGCGTATAACGCACCTCTATACTCTCGCAGAGAGTGGATTAACTAACAACTAAAATATGACTACTATTCGTCACAGCGTGGACAATCTCAGCAGTCCGGAGATCCTGGAGAAGCTGGAGGAGGGTCAGGTGGACGGTAACCTGGCGCCGCAGATCGAGTCTGCTTGCGTACTGCTGTCTTACCTCACGGACGCGCTACACGCCATCAACACTACTAATAACCATTGTATGTATTATCGAAGGCTTCACACACTTCTATGACTGGGTATAGGCCTCATTTAGTTTGTGCCATTATTTACGACTTTCACGACATCGTTTCATTCACTCATATTTTTTACCGACAACCGTTGGGGAATAAAGGTTCTCGATTGGTGACCACGAACCGGAAGACGAAAAGTCGGGTGCCCACCCGCCATATAGACCGACGAAATTGTTAAGATCGCGGGAAGTCCATGGATGGAAAGGGCTCAGAATCGTTCTTCCTCGAAATGTGTAGGGGAGGCCTATGTCCAACAGTGGACTTCTTCAGGCTGGTTATGATGATGATGATATTTTTTTGTCATTACCACGTCTCACGTGTATATTTGCCTATTAGGTATAAGATCTAAAATGTACTTACCATACTTCAAGCAAATAAATTATTTCATTTCATTTTTCTGTTAATGACTCAATAAAATGATCGCCGAAGTAAATATTGAATTCAGTGGACAAACTAACCACAATGTAAATGTATTTATTCTAGCGTGGAGGTCAATTAGCCCCACTTGGGAGTCTCCGTCTGACCTCGGATTTGACTTAGAATACAGCGAAGAACAGCAGGATGAAGAGGATACTAGTGCTGACGATTCGGTAAGTTATTCATCTTGTTTTCAGTTTTAGGAAAAAACTTTAGCCGGTTTCTACCAGATGGAACGAAAAGGACCAGATGCTACGAATCTAATATTCGAGTAATAAAATTCGAGCACTCATAGCTCAGAAAGAACTACTTCTACTTGTAATTATTGATTCAGGCATAGTATACAAATTGAATATTTTAGGAGCGACTTGAAGGAATCTACCAGAACGGAAAGAAGCTACAAAGTTATCAATAAGTCAATAAAATTTGAGATGATTGTTATTTGTTTGACACTAGCTAGTAGTCCTTACTTTTGAGTTCTTTTCAGTTTCGGTATACAATATGAAACCGAAGATAACAATCAATTATTCCACAGGACGAAGACACGATGCTCCAATACAAACTGTGCACGTTCACAGTAACGCAACGCGAGTTTATGAACCAGCATTGGTACCACTGCCACACTTGCAAGATGGTCGACGGTGTCGGAGTGTGTACGGTGTGCGCCCGCGTCTGTCATAGAGGACATGACGTGTCGTACGCTAAGTTTGGAAACTTCTTCTGCGATTGTGGCGCGAAGCCTGATTCTAGGTATGTCTATGCCAATTTTTACATTACCCTAGACTCATTGGGAGTTTGTATTTTGCAGCAGCATCTTTTCACAGGAAATGAGTGTTAAAATCGAGAGTTTGACTGGAAGTGCTGTTTTAGAGACATACGGTGTGCCTCAGGGCTGTACTTTTGGCCTGACTCTCTTTCTGCTTTATATGAGTAACCTCAAACTAGTGAATATTAATAATGTGTATTGCGTTGCAGTTGCCAAGCTCTAGTGAAGCGCTCGGTGACGCTAGGCGGTGCTCGCGCGGGGATTGAAGACACACCTCCCGCGCCATCGCTGCGCCGCCGACCGTCCAGTCCCACGCCGCCTACTTTACTGGCCATGCCACGAAGACCTGTGCTTGCTAACAATATACAAGGTACTGCCATCTTATCACAATCTTTGTGTAGCCCTATCAGAAGGGCAAGTACCATTCCATTTACAACATTCCGTCTACGAAATGTTGTTTTCGTCTCTCTCTATTGTATGGAGAAAAGATGAGACAGCAAGAAAATTGTTGAAGTTTCAAAAGTCCTAGAACATTTAGAGTCGACAATCACCCACTCTTTCGAATCATCCTAGTTCTGAGACAACCTGTTATTAAAATAAGCGGGTCTTCAAAATGTTGTCTAGGCGACTGATCGAAGAGACGCGTGACCCAAGGGCTGGTGGGTATCTGGCCCATTAGAATTGCTATTCAGCGTGGCAATGCCGCCAGCGTCTTGGGGACGCTTCCGTTTGGTACTGATTTGGATCAGTTGAGCTGTCTCTAAATCGTTTGTAACGGTCTGCATATAGCTCAACTGTTTCTTGTGTATTTTGTAAATATTTGTATAATTGTAAGTTCCATTTATATAAGTCGTATTTCGTAAATATGAAATTGTTTAATTGAAAGTTTCTTTGTGTTAATAAATGTAAATGATTTTTGCCTGTTTAGGTTGCCGTCAATTCCTGACATCATACAACGGCTGGCCGCAATGTATGGAGCGAGTGCGTCGTTTACTGGACGCTTTGAGCGCGCCGGTGAAAGCGGCGTGTGAGCGCAACGCACCCACTGGAGCTCACGGCCGGGCGCAGAGAGCCTTGGCGCAGCTGCATCTGGGAGAGAAGAAGTTCACGCACACGGATAATCTGATGCAAGCCACGCTAGGTAACACATAATCTCTATCTATACAACGTGTTAATGAAATAACCCAAAACCTGAAACTAGTTTGTTTAGAATCGGCAGCAAAATCGAATGCAATAATTTTTAACGTAGGTTATTTTTTTAAAAAAATAATTATTTGTCATGCCGCATCTAATATTTTTAAACGACGCTGGACACTAGGTACTGTCCAACGCGATGTAAACAAACAGCGCGGGCGAGGGTGAGGGGAGGGGGTGCTAGAGCTGGCGACAAGGCGCGGAGGGCGATAGAGCTACGAATCTGTAAGAAGTAGCGCGACTACTACATTTACAAATATCTTTCACTATTATTTATGAAAATAAATAATTATACTTCATATCAATTTCTTAATATAAAAATCGGGTGGGGTGTCCGAGGTTTTGGGTTATTTCATTAACACGTTGTATATATAAAAGAAAGATCGATCGTATAATTAGTGATTAAACGAACTCAGTGAAGTTCTATCATAATTATATGAGTACTTCGTCTGAGATTAGTAACCTGAAAGAGAAATTATTAGCAAGTACATTGTAGTTACGCCTACGTGTCACCACTCTTATACACTATATTGAGAGTTTTTTTTTTTTTTTGTGGGTAAATCTGCTTTCTTGTCGCCTGCGCTCGGCCGGTCGCGTCATTAGTTTAGAGCCAGAGCCCTTGGCGTCCTTATTTCCTGAACCTATGCTAAGGGCCGGGCGGGCGGGGGTTACTAATCTCAGACGAAGTACTCATATAATTATGATAGAACTTCACTGAGTTCGTTTAATCACTAATTATATTTCGTACTTCGTCTTTCGATTAGTAACCTGAAAGAGAAATTATTAGCAAGTACATTGTAGACTTTGAGAGTTTGTAGGTTCAGGAAATGTGTAATGCTAACACATTGAATGTGAAAAAATTTATATATTTTATTATGTCCAAGTGGAGAATGGAGAGCAATAAAAATGGATTAAATGGTTTATTTAATAGTCCTTAACATCGTAACATAATTAGCACTAAAGTTTAGCCTGGATTAATAATCGCAGCAACTAAAGTGGCTTCGTCCGAGCTCAGAATATGGTTCTTTTATAGAATTTGGTAAATGTGTTATTGGAATTAGAGGTCCAGCCGTGTTTGCGGTAAATGTAAATGCGGTTGTCCGTATGCGGTCGATGTTGACTCCAAGCAATCGTAAGAGCTCGAGACGCAGTGTCGCGTGCTGTGCGCACCAAGCGACACATCCATACCGTTGTCTTGCAGCGTACACTTTACCATGTCTAGTACTTACAAACAATACAGCATGTCAATGCCTGAGCAGGGCACGACTAAGGGCTTTCACAGATAAAAGGCATTTGTACTAAAGGTTAGTTTTTTCCAACTTGTGATGTTTTATACAGGATCAAGGATCTTAATCATAATTTTACTCGGAAGAATGTTAACGTCGCACATCTTTGGAAAAGAGTTCCAAAGATAATAGTACAATTCTTTATGGTACAATACTTCTAACCATTCCACTACGCAACTCCTACGTAATGTTATATTAGGGGGTCAGGGGTCTTGTACGAAAAAACCCCTCGAAACATTGAATAGGTAATTAAACTTTCGCTAATTTTAGGTTCTAAAACAGCAGGCAGCTCTACAGCTGTCTGCAGACCTACATATATTGACTGCTACTGTTAAACATTTGTTTTAGATAAGTCTTTATCGACCTAACAGAGCTAAAAACATGCAAAATAAAACTTTTTTTTTTTTTTAATGTAGACTTTGTCTTTCTTGCTTTAATGAGTTCTGTGATAAAAATGCAATCATTCAATTTTTCGCAGAGTTTTGAATTCTATGGCGAATGGGAAAAAAAATAAATAAATGTTTGACCATCTGATCATGAATGCGTTAACCGCATAATCATTTGGGTCGCCAGACCATGAAACAAACCCATCGAATTCATTATTAATTATTCGACTTTCAATTAAATCGATCACTGGGACACTAATATAATAGTTATACATCAAAGGTGGAATCGGAGAGCTCCCATTCCATGTAGGGATGACAGTTTCATGATTCAGTATCAGCCATTATAATTATATTTTGACTTTGTTTTTCAGCTTTTTGACGTCAGAATAGTGACAAGTGTGGAAACTGAATTCTATCTAATTATATTCTAATTTCTGTTAACGTAAGAAACGGCAGTGCAGTTATCGAAACGCAGTAGGATTTGGCAATCACTTAGCTCGTTTTTTTTTTTAAAGATTTTAGTGGCAGAGTAAGGCGCAAGCAGTTGATTGCTAATTTATGTGAAGCATGCGCTCGCTTACGGAACGGGCTGCTCGCGGTTTCCGAGCCGCACACGGCGCCCCACCCCGTAGTTGAGGCGTCAGAAAATATTTGTACAGCGTATATCTACATTATATAAGCTGGGTGAAATATTCAAGAATTTGGCGAAATTGTTGTCACCTTAGTGTATTTAAGTCGTTCAAATTCTTTGGCATATGGTGGATCATATTCAATAGCCGGGCGTTAATAAGCCTATATCTCATCTCTCTCTAACAGTTGAGAAAATTTCGTGATTTTTTGGAAAACAACTTAATTTATTTGATTATATGAAGTTGTATTTGGTTGGCAAGCCTATTTGCATAGTTTTGCTGTTGATTACAAATTTCAAGTATGTACAAGAAGTAGAGGGAACCAAATTACTCTTTTCATAATTTATTAGAAAAACCCAAAGTTGTTGTACAATGTTTCTAGACACTATAATATGAGCGTTCCATTAATAAAATGTTATCTAAGTTTATTGTTGATAGGTAGGTATCCGGGTGATCCCAACAATTTGACAACCGGTTTTAGTGAAAACATACGACGAAGTGTATAGGCCAAATTCCTTTTGTACAAGTAAATTTCTTACTAGTAAAAATATTTTATAGAATCTAGATTCTACTTTAACACTGATTAAAAGATGCGCATCTTTCAAGTTAATAGTAGCTAGAAACCAATCTTTAGATGTCAGTATAACAGCCATTCATAAATCCTCCAGCTTGAAATTATTTGTAGGAATGATTTTTATCCACTTTTTTTTTTTTTTTTATATATATTAGGCATGATAGCATGCCTGCACTGTGCTATTGCTCCAATTTGGAGAAGGTTAGACAATGTTGTGAAAATCACAATTTATAGCCATCGATCTATTAAAGGATTAACGAATCTGTAGTAATTAAAGACGGAAGAGAGACAGCTGGCCAGCGTAACTTACTGGGTCTACAGGCCGCAGGTCGACCGCGGCGGCGGTGATGACCGTCTCGAATTCTCGATGCGGGCGCGTGCTGAGCGCGCGGGTAGGCAGGCTCGCGGCTCCTCGGCGGCGGGCCTGGCGCGGCGGCTTGCAGTATTTTATGAAGCAGGTGCAGCTTTGAAATTTAATTGTGTGGCTCAAAAGCATTCTTAAAATCTTCTGTTGGACTTTTAAGTCGTTCCCAGATTTGTTGCCTTTGCTGATTACAATGTAGCAGACAAATTCTCTCCAAACAAATATTTGTTCCTTCGTGTCTTCCTTGATGGAGAACATGGCAAAATTTCACCTCGATTTAGAATCGGTAAAATGAACATCGCAAAGATGACGGCCTGTGTTCATCAGCTTTTTGCGGAGATCTTGATTGATCTGAGCAGATGAGAGTTCATCGGAGACCGCTGACGCCAAGCACGAGATAGCGGCTGCATATCTGCGTTTGTTGGAGTTCAAAGCTCTTATCTTGATCTACCATGAGCTCAAGAATTGCAGCTTTTATTTTGGCGTTGAGTATTGGCGCCACGGTAAGAGCTAGTATCTCTTTTGTTTGAGTCCGACCCAGTCCATGGGTAGCGATATGTTCGAAGCGAATCGCTAAGTCCTTATGAAAGTTAGGGCCATATTCAATGGTTGGGACGGTGCAGCCGATACACCCTCTGACAGTAGCAGCGAGGTGATGGCGTCTTGGCCCTGCGGCAAAACTTCCGTCTAGGGGAGATTCAGATATCACCGTCTAAAAATATCTCGTCTGTCGATATGCTTAGGTTATTTGAGGGTATCAAAAAACCAAGATTTTAAAAGTTGAAAAATCATTTATCAAGACGTAGTTACTGCTGATGGTACGATTAGTAAGACATAATTCCCACAGAATTACGCGCAAACTAACCTTATGTACTTTTAGAATCTGCTGATGGTACGATTAGTAAGACATAATTCCCACAGAATTACGCGCAAACCAACCTTGTGTACTTTTTGAATCTGCTGATGGTACGATTAGTAAGACATAATTCCCACAGAATTACGCGCAAACCAACCTTATGTACTTTTTGAATCTGCTGATGGTACGATTAGTAAGACATAATTCCCACAGAATTACGCGCAAACCAACCTTATGTACTTTTTGAATCTGCTGATGGTACGATTAGTAAGACATAATTCCCACAGAATTACGCGCAAACCAACCTTATGTACTTTTTGAAACTCTGATGGTACGATTAGTAAGACGTAATTCCTACAGAATTACGCGCAAACCAACCTTATGTACTTTTTGAAACTCTGATGGTACGATTAGTAAGACATAATTCCCACAGAATTACGCGCAAACCAACCTTATGTACTTTTTGAATCTGCTGATGGTACGATTAGTAAGACATAATTCCCACAGAATTACGCGCAAACCAACCTTATGTACTTTTTGAATCTGCTGATGGTACGATTAGTAAGACATAATTCCCACAGAATTACGCGCAAACCAACCTTATGTACTTTTTGAATATGCTGATGGTACGATTAGTAAGACATAATTCCCACAGAATTACGCGCAAACCAACCTTATGTACTTTTTGAATCGGTAAGATATAACTCCCACAGAGATATACGCAAAACGATATGTTTAGGTTATTTGAGGGTATCAAAAAATCAAGATTTTCAAAGTTGAAAAATCTTTTATCTAGACGTATTTCATGCTGATGGTACGATTAGTAAGACAATTCCCACAGAATTACGCACAAACCAATCTTATGTACTTTTTGAATCGGTAAGTTATAACTCCCACAGACGCAAACGATTTTAATGTGTGATAAGAGAGACAGTCCCACAGACAGCTCGACTCACGTAAATACCTGATGTCTATAAATACATCCAACAAGATATAGCTCCCACAGAGTTATTACGCAAGTGAATTTTTTAGACTAAGTACCGGCATATTTTAAAAAAAATATTTCACTTTTGCACTGATATACATTACTGATGGATGTCTAAATCCTGACGAGAACACGAGGGTTCCTTCGACGACGACGGCGATGATGAGGACGAGGAAAAAACTCGATACCACGACTTCTTGTTTTACCAGACTCGTTGAGTTCGGACTCAAGTTTCTTTAGTTTTTTTCCTAAAGTAATCGAAGTTATCGTCGTTCTCGAGCCTTTGTTTCCGCATTATTTAGGTTTAAAGTTTAGAAAACGTGTAAAGCTTTTCGAAACTTATTCAATCACTGAATTTATTTAGACTAGTGTTGAGCGGCGAAACACTAAAAGACGAATGACGCGACCGGCCGAGCGCAGGCGACAAGAAAGCAGATTTACCCACAAAAAAAAAAAAAAACTCTCAATATAGTGTATAAGAGTGGTGACACGTAGGCGTAACTACAATGTACTTGCTAATAATTTCTCTTTCAGGTTACTAATCGAAAGACGAAGTACGAAATATAATATAGATCGCAGACGTTTTAGAGAAAGGCCAGATTAGGTGTACCCTAAACCGACGAGCATGAATGAAGAATGTTATGCGAGTGAATGAAGCTAACGAGGTGTGTCAGGATCGTAGCAAGTGGAAATCCGTGATCACCCCCATGGGAATGAGGCGTGATTTTATGTATGTATGTGTAAAAGAAAGTCGTGTTAGTTACACTATTTATAACTCACCGCTGAACCGATTTGGCTTCAAATTGGTGGGGAGGTAGCTTAGAACCAGGAGACGGACACAGGATACTTTTTATACCCAAAAAGGCAACGGGAACGGGGCGAGCGAAGCTGCGGGCGGACGCTAGTTTTTGATACACATCTCGGATTCGTTCAAAAAATCTCGTATAAATAGTTGTTGTTATTGCAGTGGTTAAAAGTAGATTTGGCTAATAATTCAAATTCCGATTTACCTTATGATTTCTCTTCTCTGAAGATGTCAACCATACCTGGTTCTTTATAGCCTCTTTAACTTTCTCATCAGGATCCCAAGAAGGCGCGTTCGAGAATGTCCGTATGTCGTACACGGGCGAGAACGGACAAACTATTCGCCAACTGATGTCCGCTCACAAACTGCGGCGCGTCGCGATGTGCTGTCTCGCTTCCCCGCAAGGACGCCGGCAGCATCTGGCCGTGTCGCACGAAAAAGGTACTTATGTATAAGAGTACAAAGTTGAAATCATCTAAGCATGTTCTCTGTACGTGGTGCCGCTCAGCCATCACAATATTCGCACGTGATTGGATTAATAAAGCGCCATATTTTTTTTTGCGGCTCATGTGTGAACTGACTCGGGAATGACGATAATTTTGTTTCGTTGTCCACAGGAAAGATAACAGTGCTCCAGTTATCTGCCCTGCTCAAGCAGGCAGACTCATCCAAGCACAAGTTGACTCTGACGCGGCTCTCGTCTGCGCCTATCCCCTTCACTGTCCTCAGTCTGAGCGGGAACCCGTGGAACGAAGACTTGCTGTCTGTGTGTGGCCTCAAGGAGTGCCATGTACTCACTTTCAATAGCGGAGGTAAGCGACAAACAAAGCTAGCTTTTTGTACAGTTATTAGTTCATTGTAAATACATACTTAGAATGCAATATAACACCCAGACAGAGAACAAGCATCTGCGTTCACCACACAAACATTTGTTCTCCGAAGGGATTGAACCTACAATCGCAGAAGGCAGAGCTACTACCAACTGAGCTGAGAGGCCAGTCAGATATCGACTATGCCGGAGAATTACAGACGTCAGCCCATTTCATTTATAACTCTTAGGGACTGTTCAGCACTAGCGCGACCGTGGCTCCATCTACAGGTTTGACGTTACAGTCAACTACTTACCTGCTCGATAACCGAAGTTGCGTTTAGTTGAAATAACGTTAACTTTTAGGACATTATAAAAATCTTTGTGAGGTGTAAAAAATTTTTAAATAAACACTAAAATCAATAAAAAATCTTGTTTATGTCTAATTTTTGACGTGACAACGTCTTATAATTCGATGGAGCCGGCTGCACGCACGAAAAAATATGACTCATGCGGCGATACCTCGCTTCGGTAGCGTTCGACATCTGTCTCTCTCCTACTTGAGTGAGCGATGCGTCCGCGTGGACAGTTGTAAGACGTTGTCACTTTCAACTATCGTCAGTAAACCGACTTTACAGACAACCGATTTATTTGATATCAGGTACCGTATCAGACCACTTAGTCCTGACCACCGGCTTGGAAGCGAACAACTACATTATCAAGGCGATATGGCTGCCGGGCTCGCAGACGCAGCTGGCGCTTGTGACGTCAGACTTCGTGAAGATATTCGACCTCAGCAGGGATTGTACCAGTCCTATGCACCACTTCTTGGTGCCGAGCGGCAAGGTAAAGTTATACTTTCTGTATAAGTTACTTCAGTGATACTTATATTATTACAGCTTTAACCATTTACAGTACAGAGACTATGATTGATCACAATTTTTTGGCCTGACAATAATTCTGAGAGCGGTATGTCAGATTTGTTGCGTGTACTTTCATGGGAAGACGGTGATTATAATGCACTTAAATAAACATACACTCTTAATACCTTGATGAGCAGACTGGTTTCTGCAAGTAGGCTGCTGGCAGGCCCTTTTAGCTAAACCATTCGATCCTACGTTGTCTAGGAGCTCTTGGATGCTGGCGCAATGCTTCCTTTTTCTCTTCTCGTGTCTCTCGCGCGCTCTCTCTCTCTTCTCTCTCTCTCTCTCTCTCTCTCTCTCTCTCTCTCTCTCTCTCTCTCTCTCTCTCTCTCTCTCTCTCTCTCTCTCTCTCTCTCTCTCTCTCTCTCGTCGTGTGGTTTGAGCCAGTGTGGTGAAAGGATTTTTTGTGCGCCTCCAAGAGACGCATGCTTGCGAACTTATTGGTTTTACAGCATGCCTCCATAGGAAACATACATTGATTCCACGGTGTTTTTTTGGTAGGTCCGCGACGTGACCTTCGTGAATCAAAGCAGCGTAATGCACATGCTATGCATGAGCTCAGCCGGCCACATCTACTGGCAGCCGATGAGCGACGAGTCTCGCGCCTCGCTCGGGACCTTCTATGTCACCAACACGCTGGAGGTGCTGCATCCCGAGATACAGGTAAAGTAGTTTCGGCTAATTTCAGCTTCATAGAGTGTTGTGTGCGTCAGAAAGAGATCTACGAGGCCGAAAAGCTGATGTGCAATATTTATTGCTTACAACCGTACTTGCTATTGTGCGCGCGACATTCCTCTACAGAGCAGCGTAAAGAATGAGCTCAGTCGTTCATCAAAAAAAAATACTAACCTATACTCCAGCCAAAGTCAAGATGCAATATTTACTAACATTGGAAATCAGCTGATTTTTAGGGTTGTCACCACGAAATGGTTGAGGCTTATAGAATTACGATGATTTTGCCTATAAATTCTATCAAATTTGTTACAATTTCAATTAGTTACGTCAATTCCAATGCAAAATCTAACTACTTGGATTTGCAAATCTTCAATGGGTGATCAAAAACGAAGATTAAAATCACCTGGTATTTTTATCTTTCTTGCAGTGCCAACCATAGTAAATCTCAGCTTTGACGTCCTGGGTAGCAAACAATTGGTTACTTATTGACTATGATTCGGAATTAAGAATAGCACTACAAACTATACACTATTCATAGAAAGAGTATAATTTTAATTTAGTCGCATTATTGACTGGGGCGTAACGTTTCGTATCACGCACAATGTTAGCTTAGCGGAAACCTACATTATCCCATATTTCATCAACAAATATGCTAAAGTAATATTAACGAGTTCGTTAAACTATTGTGAAATTGGTTGAACTTAAATTTATGTGAATTGACACAGGCAACAGATAGTTTGAGAACATAGAAAAACCAAGGTCAAACGATTACGATAAGGGCTGAAATGGAACGTAATATACACAGAAAGTGTTTGGCGTGGAGTGTTGCCAGCTGGTCTTAACTACCCTTTTGTATGTTATGTTTAAATAGTTTTTTTATTAGTGGATTAAATAGACTGTTTTTTTGGTAACACATTATTTTTATTTTTGTTTCGGAAAACAAACAGTCCTAACTAATTACCATTTATACGAAGTACCTGTCTTTGAGTATCAAACAACTGTACATCCATACTTACCTTTCGTGTTAATAATATTAGTAGGATAGGATTGGAATATTTTCTTCAGAAACCCAGGGTGCCTACCAAAAGAATCGATTTCGCTAAAGGTATTCGTAAATGATTGCGCAGAATCAGAATCATTCGGTCATTATCTACTATAAGAATCTTTTGCCATCTCCCTCTCACTAATTGTACATTTTCGTTCAATCTGTTGTAGTACCTCTCTTTCTATGGTAATATCGTTCGTTTCGAATGTTCGAAACGATGACCGTATCGGTCACGATGTATCGAAATCGTTTTCTACTATCCCACTCTCTCTGGCCACTACTCTACTCGTCTGGCCTGCTGATTTTGTTTCATTTATCTTATTTTACCTGCTGACATTTTGTAAAATAATAACATTTAATTTTAGAACAAACATTTTTTTTCCCCCATTTTTCTAACCGAGTTGGTAACACTACCTCTGCCAATCTCAACTTTTGTTTACTTGACTTTCTTGCTTTCGTGTGGTTAGATCAAGTAATTTTGCGCGCTCTGCTTTTGTTAAATCGTTTTTGTTGAGTTTATCGTTGCCTAGTTTGTTGTTATTGTTAAGTATTTTGTTGAGTTTTGGTTATTTGTTTCGTTTTTCGTTTTGTTACGATGAGTGGTGATGACCTTCGAGTTCATCGAAGCTTTTTGTGTCGCCCAAAAAGAAACGCCAAAAGAAATCACACCTCAGTTCTGCTGAGAAAACAACAATAATAAACATATATAAACTGGTGGAAGAAACGTGGCCTAAAGACCAATATCCCTATAAAACAGATATGGTGCAAAAAACAGCCGAGACCGCTGGAGTAAGCGTCAGAACGGTGAGCAATGTGCTGACATCTTACACCGCCACTGCTGAGCACCGTGTAAAGTCACCGGTCCCTCCACCTCACAGAGTCACAAAAATAGAAAAGCTCTTGGACTTTGAATTAAGTGCCATAAGACGAAAGGTGCATGAATTCTTTTTCAAAAATGAAATCCCGACAGTGGACAAAGTGCTAAATTCGGTAAACGAAGATGAAGACCTACCGAATTTTAAAAGGAGTACTTTTCAAAAGCTGTTAAAGAAACTTAAAATAAAGTACTTAAAAAGATCCCGAAAGAGCAGTCTTATTGAAAAGCATGAAATAGTGAGGTGGAGGCGCAACTATTTGTTAAAAATTGCAAAAATGAGAGAAGAAGGCAAGAAGATATATTATACTGATGAGACGTGGATAAACGAAGGTAATTATTTCTTTAATCAAAACACTTATGCATTTCACTATCCCTCCCTATAAATAAAAAAAGAAGGCTCTGTGAAAGTAAGTTTCATCCGTTAATGCCATTTTAACATTTTAATGCAGAGATTGATTGCAAAATGCAAAGTTTAATTATTGTTTCCTATTTGTGTAGGTCATACAAAAACGAAGGTGTGGCAAGACACCACTATTGCCTCTACAAGGCAAGCGCACTTGGAAGGCCTCTCTACGGGACTCAAGGGGCCTTCCGGAAAAGGAAAACGCCTAATAATAGTACATATTGGTAAGTCTTCCACACTTATATTATAAAGAAGTAAAGTTTGTTTGTTTGGTTGTATGTATGTATGAAGTAATGTCCGATACAACTCATCCGATTTCATAAATTCTTTCACCAATATTTTGATTGGACTTTCAGGATGACCATAGGCTATATTTTATCAAGGTACTTCGCGGGCAATGCCGCGAAAGTGTCTTATTAATTCATTATTAACATTAACATTTTTTTTTCTAGGCAACGAAGATGGATTTTTGAATGGTGGAAAATTAATATTTGAAAGTAAAAGTAGTGATGGTGATTATCACAAGGAAATGAATGCAGAAGTATTTGAAAACTGGTTCAAAAAAATAATAGATTTAATTGAGCCGGGATCGGTGATCGTGATGGATAATGCTCCCTATCACTCTCGTCGCCTGGAACGAGTACCAAACATGCAATGGAAAAAAGCCAACATCCAAGAATGGTTAACAAGCAAGAGTATCTCGTTTCAGGACACAATGATTAAAAGAGAGCTTATCGATTTAATAGCACCCATAAAACATAATTATATGGCATATGCCACAGACACATACGCAAAAGAAAATAATATTGAAGTCTTGCGTTTGCCCCCATATCACTGTGAATTAAATCCAATAGAAATGATATGGGGGCAGGTCAAAGGCTATGTTGCAGGTAAAAACAAAACATTTAAGATGCATGAATTGAAGATTTTATTAGAAGAATCAATGAATTTGATTACACCTGCAGCATGGCAAAAATGCATAGGCCATGTAATCCTAGAAGAAAAAAAAATGAGAGACCTGGATGGGATCACAGATAATGTGATTGATGAATTCATCATCCAGGTCTCCGGAGAAACATCAAGCAGCTCAGAATCCGACAGTGATGATGATTAATTAATTAATCATCATCACTGTCAGATAAAGTATATGACTCTTTTGGGAACCGAATTAATTAATTAGTGTCCCAAAAGAGTCATGTACTTAATGGGAAAGGTACTTTGTCAGTAGGTAGTGATTTATCTACTTTATTAATAATATATATAGATGATAATTAAATACCTATTATAAATGTCCCAGAAGAGAGACACTTGTATGGAACAGGCTAATAACATAATAAATATTAGTTAAAATTTCCATTTAGTCTTATTTAATCTTCCTTAGCTAGTTGTTAGCAATTTCCACTTTATAAGTAACTAGCTGCCTCCCGCGGCTTCGCTCCCGTGGTACCTACCCGGATAAAAAGTAGCCTATGTGTTATTTCAAGTCATAAGCCGTTACAGCGTGAAAAAGTAACAAACATCCATCTATCCATCATCCATTCATCCTTCCATCCTTACTTTCGCGTTTATAATATTAATAGGATAGGATGGTAAAAACTGATAATGATGATGATGATTACCTACATTACGAGCACAGCCCGAAAAATGTTTTTCACCCCTGCTATCAGCTGATTCACCTGTCAGTTCAATGTTAGTAAATATTGCATCTTGACTTTGGCTGGAGTATAGAAATGAATAGGAAAGGTCTATGTCCTGTCCAGCCGTCGAATTCTTCAAACTGGTGATGATGATTATCCTACCCTATTTCTATTGGTTCAAAACCATAATATGAATGAAATGATTAATGCCTCAAATCTAAATCATATATATGACGATTCTCTATACTATGATGGATGCAGGCTGTGTGTGCACATAGGGCATGTTCCTAACGTGAGTGACCATCATGCTCATTGTAGGCCCACTAAATTTATAACATTGCATTTCTCCGTACTTTATATTACACATATTTCTTTTGCACAATAAAACAGATATTTTCACGCACGTTGTTTTATTTTAGTTCTGTTTCTATCACGAACATAATATTTACTGTTCCTTTCTAACAGGACGTGGCTGGGCTAGTCGGAGGCGGTGGTGTGTCTATCTACTACTCACACGCACTCAAAATGATATTCTTCTCATACGCACAAGGGAAGAGTTTCCTTGCTCCGTTGAACACCGTCGAAGAAAGCTTGAAAGGTAACTTTGAAACACTTGTTTGCTAGATTTGTTTTATGATCTAACCATACTAATATTTACTTACACATATTTGTTTATGTATTTACTAACACAGTATTTTAATTGTATTTCGCAATAGATAACTTATATTTTTATAAACAACGAGATATCTACCATGGTTTTGTATGTTTTGAGTGCGGATATTTTGGCCGGGTTGGACCAATCATGGTTAATATCCCGTTGTTTGTTAATAATAGTGTTAAAAACCATGATAGTTTCAAAAGTGATATTAACTTGGCATTCAGGCCTAACGTACCTCGAGAGGCGACGCGCCTCGAATCAGCAACTCGAAATTGTTGGAGGTTTGTACAAACACAGCGAATATCATAAAGAGACCGGCGGCTTTTTACCTTGTTATTATAACACGCACCTATTTTTTTTTAAGCTCAATTGTCATGCTAAGCATTTAGTCTATTCGAAAAAATATTTATTTATTTATTGTATTTATTTAAAAAAGATTATGTATTGGAAAAGTAATACTTATTTGGTAGAATGAGATGCGAGTTTTGCATGCGCAAACATCCTCCCACTATCTTCTTTGAGCGTTATTTTATGTGTCGTTGTCCTTGTGGAATATGCGCACAGAAATCTTCTTCTACGCATTCAAAATCAGCGCCACCCTAACCCAACCCATACATTGGTCGTGTCTACAGATAGCGAATAAAGACGCTCTGCGTCCAACCAATCAAAGCGCAGTATAACGGTCTCTTTTTGATACGAGCTCCTTTGAAATTCAAATTTCTTCAAATACCAACGTCTTTTCCTATCTAATGTTCAAATTTTGAAACAGGAACGACAATGATCACCCTATCAGCAACCATCACTCAGAAGGAAGGCGGGCGTGGCAAACAAGCCGTTCAGTCTCTCTGTCAATGGGCCGAAGTGGCTGGACACCCAGGCTTGGTGACAGCTGTCATGCAAGCGTCAAACAACCCTGTGGTGCTGATGCTGACGCCATCCAACATCTATGTGCAGGAGATCAAGGTTAGTTGAAAATATTGACGCCAAGTTTTATCTTTAAGTCTTGTTTTTTTTTGGTGTGGTTGTGAGGTTTCTAAGGACCACTGCACTGATCAAGATGGGATTTGGCTTAGAGATCCTTTAATTTTGTATTCTAGAGATGAAAACCTTTTGTAACATGTACCTTAATGAAATTAAAATGTACTTTTCAATCATCGATTAGTATTTTTTCTAAATCATTCGAAAACCAATTTGAAACTTACGCAGGTTAGGTTCACAAGACGTCTCAAAGTGATTCTTTGGCATCAATACCGTTTTGACTTTGAATTTCTCGAAGGTACTGCCAGTTAAGGCGAAGATAACCGACATGGTTGCGGTCCGGCACTGGTGCGGCGGCGGCGGGGATCAGAAGAGCACCCTCATTCTACTCTGTGAGGATGGTAGCCTGAGAATGTATGCCGCTAGTACTGAACAGACGGGGTACTGGCTGTCTCCGACAATCCAGCCGATACACGCGCCGCGACGCAAGCCTAGGATCGTCGCTCATCACTCGAAGGGCAAAGCGCAACAGGTAAGATTTCAAGTGACTGTTCTAAAGAATAGTACAGAATATTCCTCTTAAAGAAATTATCTTAAAGAAACTGTAAGTACCGTATTTGAAGATGTAATGTCATTTTGTTTAATTTTTGGTAGTAATTGTGGTTACTGTTCACATTTTATTATTAGGATTTATTTATTTACTGTTCCTTACCTTTTCAAATCACGTCTTTTTGTTCGCCACTTTACACATTTTGTAAACTCTTTTGGGTCTCCCGCGACACAGGCTAGTCCTAGTGCGGGGTCCATTGTATATCTATTTTGTAAACTGTTTTCTCGAATAAATATTTTTGTATTTTGTATTTTTTGTATTAAAATTTGGTTTCATGCGTTCTGATGCAGTTTTTTCCAATCAAATTGAGTCTTTTGAATGGAGCTGGTGTTTGTTGTTTTGTTCTGTTGATTCGATTGCTACATGATGTTATGATCTCTAAAAGATAACCCCATAAGTTTGGAACTTGGTCTGTGGCACTAAAATGTAAATTTTTAAAAGATAACCCCAAAAGTTTGGTACTTTGGTCCGCGGCACTAAAATGTAAATTTCCTTAGCAAGAAAACCTTTTTACTTTTGGTAAAAAAATTAACTACACTATCTTTCAATAAATACAATCAAAATAAATAAATAAATCATGTTGCTAAAATTGTCAAAGAAACTACAATATCAAAGTTTTAAATATTAATTAAGAAATGTTGATAGCATGTTAGTAATTTTAAATGTACTCTAAACTATTGGTGGGGTATCCATACTATTATTTCCTACTTTTTTATAAGGTGGTCACAAAATCCAGTGCAAACGGCGCGCCGCAGTTCCCGATAGATTTCTTCGAGCATTGCGTCGCTATGACCGACATCGAGTTCGGGGGCAATGACCTGCTGCAAGTCTACAATACTGTGCAGATCAAACATAGACTCAACACCACAGGTATTATAGTCTATATTACAATGACTACTATTTTATTATTGAAACTAATTGCTGCTGTTATACCGTTTTGTTGTAATGTTTTTGGTGATAGGTGTTTGTTGTTTGGTTGCAAGGTCTTCAAAGACATGACAGGGCACTTAAAAGAGAAATCTCTGAATAATACCGTTTCTTATTCCTTCTTACAAACATTTTTGAAAGTACCTCTGACTACACCTCTGAGAAACTTACCTTGGATATCTACCGTGCCTGTATATTAAAATCGTGAGGTAATATCAATTTAGTTTTTTTCCCTATAATGATGCTTCTGTAATTTACTGGAACGAGAGGCTAAACATCTGTATGCTCCAATTTGATGGACGCAGGACATTGTATCGTGAGGCACATTCCCAACGTGTGTGACCTATGAGGCAATACTTTATTATAGGCGATATATAATTCAAGTGGTAACAATTGGCTATAACATAGCATTGCCTCATAGGTCACGCACGTCTAGAACGTGCCCTACGATGCACTTCCTTACGTCCATCGACTTGAGGCATACAGATGTTCAGCCTCATGTGCCAGTAATTTCACCGACACCCACACCCTTCAAACCGAAACACAGCAATGCTGCTTCACGGCAGAAACAGGCATGGTGGTAGTACTTCCCCGGACGAGCCACACTCAAGAGCTCTACTAAACACCACTATTTTGTAATTACCAAATAAAAAAATGCCGATATTGGCTGCTGTTACTGAAAACATCCACAAAAAAAAATTCAAGTCATAAAAATATATATCTTTAAATAACCACAATTTTTAGTCAAATATTAAGAAATTATTCGACAAGCAAAAATCATTTCATTCATAAACCAAATACCAAGCGGAACCGAACAGCGTAAATTTGTTTCTCTCTAGTACTACGTAACTTTTATGCAGGATTTCTGAAAATTGCAACATTTCATAACTTTGTCATTTTATCGAAACTAAAAATTCTGATTGCACATACATAATGTTCTACCCCTACTACATTACCCTATATTTTTTGGTAGTTACATAATAGTGGTGTATACTACGAATTCTTATGAATATGTATTCTCCATCAGGTTTATACGTAGTATCGACGAAGATGAGTGGATTCAACATGGAAGTGATAAACTCCGATCCGAACACAGTTATTTGCGGCATTCGCGTACAACTCGGAACGCAAGACGCCGCGAGAACACCCTCCTACGTCGAGGTATCATTTTCACACTTATTCATTAGATACTTAAGTCCAATTTTCAGTAATCGATTCTATAGGTTGAAATACAAATATCAACCTTATGTCTTTGGTAAGACATTTTAAATCTCTTTTTTGCGATACGAAAATGAGTCTTATGTTTTTTTGCGCGACAATTTAATTTCGAATTCTTCATACAGTGTCGCTGGTATTTTTTAACTAGTGTGGTGAGAGGGTTTGAAGTGCGTCTCGAAGAGGCCCCCCACTTTCGTGCTCTTGACATAATCATGTTTTCCAACTTTTCTAATGATTTATTAATTTTTAGTTCTATGGAAGGGCAGTGATAACTACTGTGCTACGTAACCGTTGGTTCGACATACCGTTGACGCGCGAAGAGTCTTTGCTATCGGACAAGAAACTTGTTATTACTTTTGGACCTTCGCAAGACCCCGACGGAGTCACAATGATCGATTCAGTGAAGGTAATGCAATAGTTATAATATTTAGTTATTTTTTTTGTCTTTTTGTTTAGGAATTTAGGAACTGAAATAATGTATAAAAAAGTATCAAATTTACTTCTGTATCAAAGAAAGATAATAATTCTCTAATACTTCTTGCAGGTATATGGTAAGAATAAAGAACAGTTTGGATGGCCAGAAGAAAATGAAGATCCATCGACGTGCCCGTCATCGAGCAAAGTTGTTCAAGTAAGTTTCATATAACTTTGCTCAATTCTATTAATGAAAACCTTTTGAAAACCCTTTTCAAGGGTATTCTTCTACTATATTACGAACGAAATCAACAGGAGACAGAAAACGCCGGCGCATCTAAACCGAACTCCCTAGAGCGGTTGGCGTGTGCAGCGCTTGAAGCGCTGGAACTCAGCGCTGGAGCGCCGGCCGCTGAAAGCGGGGAGGGCGGTGCTGAGGCAGCTAGAAAGCTGCTGTGTGCGCCCGCCAGCGCCGTGCTACACGCCAGGGCGCAATGTCTGTTGCGAGCGCTGCACCATTCCCAGTACCACTACTACAAGGTACGGTACTCGACGGAGGTATTTTCAATAGACAGAAGTTCTTTTTATTTAAGAGCAATGATCTTGTAGGCGTATAATGTATGCATTTTTCTCCAGGTATTTCTTTTGAGGGCAACCTCCTTGAGCTACTTATACGACATGACGGCTACGACGCTTTTATTTGGCTCATGTAGCTTATCCTTGGTCTTCCCCTTCCTCTCTTTCCTTCTACCTTACCTTCGATGATATTTCTGATAAAGCTGTCATGTCGCACAAGATGGGCAATCATCTTGCCTTTTCTGTTCTCAACAACTTCTATTTTCAAGCAGAATATTTAGCTCGGGTTAGCCTCGAACTATAGGCGACCGCTCGTGCGCCTAAATATCTCGGACTCCAATTGATGCCTTACAGCCCTTGGCTACTATAGTCGGATTTTTAATTAGACGAAGCCAGCTGACGTTTACTGTGTTGTCAGTTTTTGATGAAATAAAAATAGTGTTGTGACAAAGTGAATAATTGAAAAAACTCCTGAATGAATGAAATTGCCTCGCTTGCCTAGTGAATAGTTTGTGTGCCGAACTTGACTTGACGTGCTTGGTTGAGGATCCATATCATTTGTGCGAAACAATATACCAACAAATAACACAACAATTACCTCAAACACGACGTAACGGAAAACTTAACAAACACAATAACTAACCAGCGTGAGCGCAGAAAACAACATGTTGTGCTATCAGACCAGAGGTTAGAAGCCGAATTAAAAACAAATTGGTGACCGACGCGCGCGGCGTTCATCGGTGTTGGCACTAGTCGCCTCGCCGCGCTCTATTATAAACCGTCAAAAAACTTATTGTAGTTACATACTACTAGTAACTTATATCAGAGCACTTTTATACAATTTTGTATACAATTTCAATATTCTTTTATAGTTTGAAATTATTAAATATTCACACTCATTGTTCATTCATCTGATTGAACGAGAACTGAGCGCATCACTATTACTTTAAATATGGCAACATTATTTTACAAAGTGACATTAGCTACTGTCAGTCGGTATCGTCTAATTAAAAATCCGAGTCTAATCTACTATTAAGTGCGCCTCAAAGAGGCTCCTTT
Organism: Thera obeliscata; assembly: GCA_947578465.1. NCBI lineage: Eukaryota > Metazoa > Arthropoda > Insecta > Lepidoptera > Geometridae > Thera > Thera obeliscata. Next base: position 12,089,250 of record OX387926.1, read on the forward strand.
CGTGCACTCGACACATGTTTTCGGTTTTTTAAATTCCATGACATGCCGGTTTCCTCACGATGATTTCCTTCACCGTTTGAGAGCACTGGCATTGTGTACATACATTTTTGAGCAGAACAACTCATTGGCACACGACCTTAGGATCGGAAGGCAGGGCTGCTACCATTAGCCCACCAGCGCTCTGTTACTATAATATTCTTGTTCTCCAGGACCAAGCTATCCTCAAGTACGTGAGCTCATCGCTAAAGGAGTTACGCGACACAGCGGACGCGCATAACATAGACCCCGAGGCGTACTTCCGCCTTGTGCTGCTGGCTCGAGGCGTGGCCGTACCGCGACCCGCTAACCTCGTCAAGTTCACCGCGCCTACGCCCACTAAACCTGTTTTAGGTAAGCGAAATTATTATATTTATCCTAGACGAGAGTAGTTTTTGAAAATAATATCGTTAGGTTAGGTTAGAGTTAGAGGTTATGAAGAATTATACTTATTTGGTAAGCGAAATTATATTCAGACTCGATGAGGGTAGATTTCGAAAAACATATCATTCGTAAAAGAATTTTGAATTGTCATGTAAATTAACTTTTATTTTACTCACGACTAAAATTTATGTTTTGGGAAATGTCAACTTAAGCCGCGTATAGCTTCTTGATTCTCTTTTCCGCATTTTCTTTCAACAAATTTCTGTCCTGTAGGCGACTGGTCGATCTACTGGATGGACCATCCCGATCAAATAGACGTGAAAGACAAGGACAGAGAGCCGCACCTCTGCTCTCTCCTCGCCAGCGTGCTCTGGCGGCTCGCGCATTGCAAGTCGACGCCGGGCGGCCCGCCAACCATCCTGTCCTACGGCCTGCGGCATACTGAGCAAACGCTGCACGCGCTCGCTGATACCATCCATGCGTTCCAGTTGCACGGAGACAACGATTGTGTCAGTATTTCATTAAAATTACTAAAGAACGGTTGAACCGATATGGCTGAAAATTGGTGGAGCTTAGAATCAGGATACGGACATAGGATACTTTTTATCGAACGGGGCGTGCAAGGCCGCGGGCGGCCGCTAACTTTACCTAAAGCATTGAATTACTTATTTCATACACAACAATACCATATGGATAAGATGCCGAGGCAAGTAGCTGTAAGCTCGCTATACAAGCTCGGATAGTGACCGAGTGGGGGAACAGTACTAATATAGGTAGACAATTACCTATAACTCTGTAAGTGTCGGTGACCGCTTACCATCAGGTGGGCCGTAAGCTCGTTTGTCTATCTTTTACAAAAAAAAAAAGTGTAAATTACTACCAACTTCTCGTACTTTGTTATTTTGCTAGATACACTTTTACTTTACTTAATAGCTGTCGATCTAACTCCATGACTAAACGTCATAAATTCATGACATCTTTAGGCATTAAAAAGCGACGTTTGCTTCTAAAATAAAGTGTGTAAGTGCTCACCTGTAGCAATTTATAACAGATCGACTTCGGCAATCAAATCTACCTATCCCTGCTGCTCGCCGAAGACCAGAACATTAGCTTCGGCGCTAAGACTGCGCTCATGAGGGTGCTGAGACCTCGCGTCAAGCGGCGCAAGGTCTACATACCCTCGCCTCCAAATACACCAGGTATGTTCATCGTTTTCCTCAAAGTCACGTACTGGTCTCTAAGAGCCCCCGCAAAATGTCAGATAAACTTGTTACTGGCTCTTTTTGTCGACATGAAAGTGACAGTGACAAGTATACTTTATAGAGTCACTATATTATTTATTTTAAACTTAACACAAACTTAAGTGCTAGAAGACTTAATGCTAACAGCATTTTCTACCAGTCTTGCTGGGCGTTCAAAAAAATGGAGATGAAGATAGCTGAAAGGTGTGGCGTGTTCTTTCCTGTTTTTTGGCTTGGTTGCGTAGGAACTTCACCTAGTTTCATGTTATTTTAAAGTGATGCAGATTATTATTATTATGAACCTGTGGTGTCCCACTGCAGGGCAAAGGCCTCCCTTCCTTCTCTCCAGTCTTCTCTATTTAGTGCCACTTTGGACCATTCTTTAAGATAAGCGTCCATTTCATCCCTCCATCTTCGCCGTGGTCTACCGCGACGTCGTTTCCCGTTTTTAGGAGTCCAATCGGTTGTGGATTTGGCCCATAACGCATCCGACATGCGGCAGACGTGGCCTGCCCAATCCCACTTCAATTTTCCTGCATGCGTGAGAACATCCGTGATTTGTGTTTTAAAGCGCAGTAAACTGTTGCGCATGCGGTCTGTGAGTTTGACTCCCAGAATACTGCGCTCCATGGCTCGCTGGCAAACCCCGAGTCTCGACTTTTGGTGTTCAGTCAGAGACCTGGTCTGCGCACCGATGATGCAGATGATTTTTTAAAATAAAAAACTACATTATCCTTATGTAAATAATGTTTTCCAAAGGTGCGGGTTCATCAGGAACTGCTGGCCAACCCACCAGCTCTGTGACGGAGGCAGCGGTGTCAGAGACAGACGCCAACCGCGAGGAACAGCAACACAACCAGTACATTGACGTCGACGACACGCTAGAGCCGATGGTTATGATGCCTCCTGAAGGTAACTCACTTCTTACCATCTCTTATGGCGGCCAATAAACTACTTCCCCTTGACATCCTAAACGAATATTGAGTCTGTGTGATCTAAGGGGGTACCTTGCTTGAGGATCGACGTCGTGAAGCTGCTTTTGTTTTCTTAAAATTCTCGCTTCCAGAGTCAGCTCATGCGAACATACTGTCTCGTCATTGGCGGCCGATAAACTACTTCCCTTCGACATCCTCGAAAGAATCTCGAGTTTGTACGATCTAAGGGGATACCTTTTTTGAAAGATAGGCGTCATGAAGCTGATTTTGTTTGCTTAAAATTCCCGTTACCAGAGTCAGCTCATACAAACCTTCTGTCTCGTGTGCATGTTTATCATTACTTAGTGGCTACAAGGACTACAAGGGGTCACGTGAATACGTTCAATCAGATACGGGTATATTCAGAATGATTTTTCGAGTGAGTGCCATAAAATTGAACTGACTAAGTGAAAATGTTTCTATAGGTTGTTTATTAATTCGTTGTCCAGGCTTAGATGGTCTTCTGGACATTCCGCCGGACGCAGATGACGAGACCATGGTAGAGCTGGCCATCGCGCTCTCACTCCAAGACGAGGCGCGGCGTGCTCCCGCTGCCCCCTCCGCACCTCCACCCCCCGCGCCTGGCTTCAGCGATGGCCCCTCCTCGCCTCCAGGGTAAGTGCTGATAGAAACAGCTATCTCACTCACACATCACTACTTCATACGTGGGATGAAAGCGCGGTCTCCCTCTCTACGTCTAGATCGCGCGGTCGCCACTTCAACAACATTCGACCGTCTTTGCGCCCGTAGCACACCTCCGCCGTGGAACCGTTAAAGCGAAAATGCTAGATGAATTCCGCTGCGATCAAGTGTAGTATGAGCATCGCGCGATCAGTAATTAAAAAAATTTAGCTTTTTATTTTTGTTAATTTCTACAAACACGTGCGAAAACCACGCAGCACCGCAACATAATGGCGGCCTGAGCGGTGTGGCTAGCGTCGAAGCAGATCTACGAAACCGCGCGAAGAAAGAGATAGAATATAGTCAAATCTAAACAACACTGGAAAAACATGACGAAATTACTGCGGTTTCGCTGTAACGGTTCCGCAGTAGAGGTGTGCTACGGGCATAAAGTGGAATCTGCTCCGTATCGATAGGGATGCTACGCAGGTGCTACGAAATGCTACGAGTTTAGATGAGTGTGTGTGTTGCAGTTCTGATGATGAGGGCAGCACGGCCGCCACAGATGGCAGCACTCTCCGCACGTCGCCCGGCGAAGCGGCTGGCTCCGCGGGCTCCGAGAGCGGTGGCTCTGGCGCTGATAGCATCGGCGGAGTGTCCGGCCGCAGCAGTGCTTATGGTAACTAACACCTAACTTTCTTAGCTGACTCTTATGACATTTAAGTTAGGTCAATTCAAAGTTTCCTACTTGAAAATTGCCTCTTCAAATAGAGTCAGACAGCACGGCCACAGCAAAGAAATGCGCGGCAATACACATGCAGGTATCATTGAATTCACCTTCCTTGGATGTCATCAACGGTTCGCAGCTTATTATAAGTCACCAATCCACCTGTCAAGCATGGTGACTACCCCGAACCCCTATTTTATAAATTGTAGTACTATCTTTGCCCTAGTTTTAGTGCATCCACCAACAATGCAATTACATTGCAATTTATGTTAATGCAGAATCGACACCAGCATCTGCTTGATTTTTAATTGATCAAAGCTTTATGTATTTATCTATGTATTTGTGTCCATGTGTCCATAGGCGAAGCAAGCGAAAGCATACGATGGCTTTTGTCTCTTGCTCGCACTTGTTATGAAGACGTCGGTCTTGCTTGCTTGTTAGTCGTCGCATGCTCTCGGCCCTAAGCTTTTGAGGCTTTTAGTTTCTATGTATTCTATCTATGGTACAACGAAATCCACCACGATGTTGCGAGGTTGTTTTATAAGCATTAAAATTTTTATAAAGATTTTTAAATCTTCAGCCAGTCTATGTTTGAACTAGTCTATCATATTTTTTAATAAAGATAGATAAGCAATTGGCTGCAGAAAGTGACAATGCAGCCTAAGATGGTGCATGCTTAGCCATAATCCACCTGTTCACTCTTGTCTTAAAAATTCCTAAATTATAATATTCCGAAAATACTGACGCCGGAAGAGAGTTCCACTCCTTGGCAGTTCGTACTATAAAAGTGGAGTCAAAGCGCTTTGTACGAGAATGTGGAATACCTACTTTGAAAGAGTTGCACTTTACCATGCCTCTATATGTCTTGCATGTATACATATAGATGCCTTGGTAAAAGGATGATGGGGGTATAAGGTCGTGTAATTCTTGTGTGCACTCTCCGAAATGTAAACGGTAGACCGATAAACAAGCCACTCGACGATGACGTCATAGTTGTTAATTTATATGAACTGATATGCTGTGTACGTTAAACTGATGGTGTTGTAGGGGAAATGTCGGGCCCCTCAGCGCTGCCTACCTCGAATTTCATCGCAGCGCCCGTCGCAGTAGCAGGCTAGTGATGTTTATGGATGTAGACGTAGAGCTTTCTATCTTTAGTTTTGCACATTATACGTTTAGGAGCATCCGCACATTGAGCCTAAACCACAAACAACAAATACGATTGGTGAACGAGTCCGTTGGCTAGACTAAACCACTACTGTACCCGAAGTCGGAGTTTTGCTACCACATTTCGTTACCAAATGTTGTTTTCGTTTCGCCTATTTGTCTCTCTCTGTTGTATGGAGAAAATATGAGACGGCAAAAATACGTTACGTAGTTACGAGTTGTTGTCTCATCTTTTCTCCATACAATAGAGAGAGACAAATAGGCGAAACGAAAACAACATTTGGTAACGAAATGTTGTAGATGCACTGGGACTTCGGGCTCTGGTCGTGTTTTGTAGCCGCGACTATAGTGGCTCAAATGTTCACAAGCTCATAAACAAATTAAGTACATCATAGCTTTTTAACCCAATATAATTTCACGCTCTTAATTAAATCATAGCCGTAGAGTTGATAAGCCGGCCAATATCCATAATTCAGCTGAACATCCATGTTTATAAGTATGTTTATTGTGGAATCTTCAGTTTAGTGTGTGTAATTACGTGTACGTATAACCCTCGCCAGTATAGACGCACGAATTCAAAATTGCGTTTTTGTCATTACCTCTCACTCGAACATTATTGTTAACAATAGTGTGAGAGTGAGAGGTTATGATTAGTGGCGCTTCTTATTAGATTCGTTTCTTTCGTCATACTTAATAACTTCATCCGTTGAGTAGAACTCATGTTTGGTTTTCTAACCTTACTTTTTATGTGCACTTCTACTAATATTCATAATAGAATGTTTGTTTGATACTCAATAACACCGTAATGGTTTCACAAATTCCGTATTATTCTGTCCATTCAAGACATTTGCAGAAACTCAAAAAAAAAGCACTAATTAGTGTGTTTATTTCCGATTTCTTAAAAGTTTACTGTTTTACAGTTTCCTCACTCTACAAAGGTCTTAAAACTATGGTAAAACCTCTTCTAGCAGGTCCATCAACATCCGCCCAGCCCGTGCCCTCAACATCGCGCACGCAAGAGGCAGAGACAGAAACGCGCAAACTGCACGCGTTGCGCATAGCACTGTTGTCATCTGCTTTGGACGCTCTGCCTAAGCTCAGGCGGCTGCCTGGCGTGCGGGCTATACCGTTCTTGCAGGTGAGTTTATATCGCTTATAGTCATTAAGCATTGTATATCTTTGCCTGTCGCCAAGTCGCATTTCAACATCCGAAAAAAAAACCATGGTTGATCCTCTAGTCAAAATGTAAAGTGGACCTTATTCATATTGTTCTCTGAGCCCTCCGCTAGCTAAAATGGGCGCCAAGGCTATTGCCATCTCTTTTTATTGTCATGAAAGTGACAGTGACACCACTATTTTCTATAACGTGCTGGAACAATAAACTGCTAACTACAATAATCACTTTGACTAAAATGATGGTCATGATCGTCATCAAAATGATGGTAACTATCATTGATATCGTTATTTTATCCTGTGATAATGTATACCAGTTGTTTTATTTACCAACTTTACAACGTAAAATGGCCGCCATTTTATTTGTAGGTGGTCTTAATGCTAGCGGGTGACCTCGATTCTACCGTCGAGACCGACCGCGTGGTCCTCGACCGTTTGCTCGAGCTGCTGGTCAACGAACTAGACATCCATTCCGAAGAGAAGGCGGAACTAGGAGACAAGAAGGAACTGCAACTCGCTATCATGAGACTGGAAATGCTTGTCTCGGAGCTGGAGAACGATGACGTAGCGAGTGATGAAGGCACGCCGGTGGAGGAGAGGACTAACCGACGGGAGTTGCAGCTGGTCATAATGAGATTCCTCAGTAAGTTATAGATCACAATAAGTTTCTTCACATAACTGTTGTAAGTAATATATACTGGTGACCTCGACTAACTAAACGAAGGAGAACTCTCAGAAGCTCTCCGAACCTCTCTTTAAAGCCGAGTAATTTTGATTTTCATTGTATATTTTGTCAGGTTCAGGTTTTACTGTAATTTTTGTCATGATGTTAGATTGAAACAGCAGATAATTTTAGTGGTGGTGATTTTTTAATCATGCATGACCCAGCTCTTAGTGTATTTGGTACCTCATTGTCTCTTAAATACGTCGTCGCCGGCGTGGCGGTTTGGGGAATCTTCCGTCTAGCTATCTAGCGCCAAACAAAGCAGAGCTTGTACTGTGGGAACCAGATAGCTGATATAACACTTGTATACTTACATTTTTTTTGTAAATTCATACACAGAATCCAATATTACACCCAGACAGAGAACGAACATCTATTGTTCACAACACAAATATTAGTTCTCGGTGGGGATCGAAGTCACGACCTCTTGCGCAGAAGGCACATCTACTAGTGAGCTGTGAAGGCAGTCAAGTCAAATCTAATATAATTTCAGGTGTGTTGATGGCTCGTTGGAAGCAACACCCGCCCGGCGGACCGGCGCCCAAGGAGCTGATAGGTACAGCATGTGCGGCGCATATCTCGCGTCTGTCCGCACAAGCGCTCGTACGGGCCGGAGCGCCGAATCACTGCTATCGAGTGCTAGCCGCGCTGCTGCCTTACTGGAAGGATAGAATCGCAAGTGAGTACCAACAGAACTTAGCATTATTCCTACTCCCAACGGTGACAACGACAACTTCCTAAAATGTCAATGTCCGAAAGACAATTTTCCGAGAACAACAACTTTCAAAAACGACACCTTTTTAGAATGTCAACTTCCAACGATAACCTTCGAAAACGACAACATCTTGAATCTTCTACTGCCTAAATTGACAACCGCCAAAATTTAAATCTTCCTGAAACTACTCGATGGAAACAGTAGTCGTGGGCCGCCAAAATAGTTTGTTTAAAAGGTCGTAAGTCACCTGGCGCAGCCAAAAGGATAACTTCTCGTTTACATAGCTAGATCTACCGACCGAACAGTACCGTGATGGGATTATAGCACAAAGTTGGTTCTCTAACTATTGGCCTCGTAAGATGGCTCTAGATCGCTCAACAAGTTATGAGGAAGACTATACTGGCCGGTTCTCGTTCGAATCAGGAAAAAAGATTTGTACACTAAGGCTAGTCGGTTAGTGTTGTATTTGCAATATGAAGTGATAAAATTCCAGCTAAAACATCTGTTTTCTTTATGATTCAATTGTTGTAGATGCTGGTACCACGCCCGCGGTTCAACAGCTATTGAAACCACAACCGCCTCAACCATTGCCGGACATGCAACCTTTCTTCGTCAAGGAATACGTGAAGAGTGAGTACCTACTTTATTGCATAGTGTGACGCCGTGCTGACGTAACTACGTAAGCATGCAAGGCAGTGAAGTTTTTGGCAAACATCGTCATTGTCACAACGGCCGGGCTGTCAGAGCTACGACTGCAAAGCAGACGTACGCGAGTTCGAGCCCGGTCCAGCTATGAAGATTTTTGTTCGACATTTTAATGTTACCAGAAAATTCTAGTAGCGGCGAGTGCCTTCTTTAAGGAATTCAAATAAAGAACCGAAAGTTCTGGACTAAAACAAGAAATGATGTAAGAAGGAAAAGACGATCGGAATCCAACAGAAGAAAACGAAAAGACTAACGAAATTCAATAAATGACGATCGAAATCCAATAAATGACAATCGAAATTCCGGGTATATAAGGAGCTGCAAGCGCGTCTACGGGCAGTTCAGTGGAAAGTGATCTGAAGAAAGGAACAAGAAGAAAAAGTGAAAAAGTGGAAAAGTGAACAGTGAACAGTGAAAGTGAATAGTGAAGTGAACAGTGAAGTGAAGTGCAAAGTGGTGAAGTGCTCCCAGTGGACTGTCAGTGTTCGGAGCACAGCGTTGAACCGTGTAACGCACAGTGCGCGGGGACAGTGTCGAACAGTGCTACGCGTTTCGTGCAGTGCTACGCGTTCAGTGCAGTGTTACGTGTTCGTAGTGCGAATAAATCGCTACTTTCGGTAAAATCAGTCGTTTCCTTCCAATCCCTGTACCCACTTCCGTAACATTTGGTGTCAGAAGTGGGATTGGAAGGTAAAATGCCTGTCATGCCGAGGGAAGGCGTGAGCACTCGCGCTAAGACTGGCTCGCAGCAAGCCAGTGGCTCTGGCGCCGAGGCTCCTGAAGAAGCAACCCCTGGACGCCAAGACAACTCCGGAGGGGCAACTACTGCAAGTGCGTCGACGAGGACCCAGGTTGGATCAGACCTGGGCGCCTTGCTTGAGCAACTGCGCGCCATGCAGGAAGAGCAAGCCCGCCGGCAGGAGGAGCAGCTGCGCGCCATCCAGGAGGAGCAGGCTCGCCGGGAGGAGGAACAAGCCCGCCGGCAGGAAGAGCAAGCCCGCCGGCAGGAGGAGCAAGCCCGCCGGCAGGAGGAGCAAGCCCGCCGGCAGGAGGAGCAGTTGCGCGCCATCCAGGAGGAGCAGGCTCGCCGGGAGGAGGAACAAGCCCACCGGCAGGAGGAGCAAGCCCGCCGGCAGGAGGAGCAGCTGCGTGCCATCCAGGAGGAGCAGGCTCGCCGCCAGGAGGGGCAGCTGCGTGCCATCCAGGAGGAGCAGCTGCGCGCTATTCAGGAGGAGCAAGCTCGCCGCCAGGAAGAAGATGCCCGCCGCCAGGAGGAGCAAACTCACCGGCAAGAGGAGCAGTTGTGCGCAATGCAGAAAAATCTTTTAACCGCTATCACCGACAGCATGCGGAGGGTAGAAGCGGTGGAGGAAACTGTACAACAACACGGAAACCGCCTCTCCTCCATCGAGGAAGACGTCAAGAAGCTCAAAACAAATGGAATCCCGGCCTCAGCGACCATAGTAAGTGCAACAACCTCAGGCGGAAATTTCAAAGTCCCGCCTTTCGATGGAACCTCTTCCTGGGCGGCTTACAAGCTACAGTTTGAGGCTGTGATGAACCTGAATGGGTGGACCAAGAGCCAGGCTAAAACCGCGCTTACTTTGGGACTACGAGACAAGGCTTTGACCGTGCTGGAGGCCTTGGGGAGTGATGCAACCTACGAGCAATTGCTGGAAGCCTTAGAATCGCGCTTGGGTCATCATGGTCACATCAAGGAAGCCGTCGCGCATGCGCTCGAAGTAGAAGCCGTCCGACGAGATCCGAGGAGTGGACGTCTGAGGGAGATTAATTCGACGGAAGTGGAGCGGGTAAACCAACGCAGAGCTTTCGTCCCTAGATGCTACAACTGTGGGGAACGAGGACATCTAAGAAGCGGCTGCCCGAATCGAATCGCAGAGAGACGAGGGACCGATGCTTGTGTACAAGCGTCGGAGAACCAGGAAAACAACTACAGGAGTACGACTTACAAAGTCGTACTCCTGTAGTTGTTCAATCCATCGCGCAACTTGTCCTTCAGGATTCTTGAACTGCAGTAAGTAGAGCATCGCAGTGGAAAGTCTCATGGGAATGCTGATGCTTTGTCAAGACGGCCGTGTTCTGAAGACTGCAAGCACTGTGTGAAACAGGAAGATAAAGAAAAATCTGTGGTCCGAGTTATAAGAACTGATACAGTAAATGATGATTGGAGCAGCGAAGCCATGCGTAAACTACAAGAAGAAGATGAAGACCTTAGACCAATACTCAATTGGGTGAGAGATGGATCCGCGCGCCCAGGATGGAGTGAAGTTGCCGGAATGAGTGCAGTAACTAAGAGCTATTGGGCACAATGGAATAGCCTGCTCTTACACAATGGTCTTTTATGTCGAAAATGGGAGAGTGCATCAGGACAAGACAATCATCTTCAGACAGTTGTGCCGAAGTCAAAGATTTCTGATATACTGCGAGCGTATCACGACGGAACATCAGGCGGTCATCTCGGTGTGAAGAGAACTTTAGTGAAAATTCGTCAACGTTATTACTGGTTGCACTGCAAGGAAGATGTTGAAGACTGGTGCAAGAAATGTACGAGTTGTTCCTCTGTCAAAGGACCACAAACAAGAAGTCGGGGAGCGTTGAAGTTGTACAACGTGGGTGCTCCTTGGGAACGAATAGCTTTGGATGTGGCCGGGCCGTTTCCAATGACGAATAGTGGAAATCGTTACATTTTGGTAATAATGGATTACTTCACAAAGTGGCCAGAAGCGTTCGCATTACCAAATCAAGAAGCTGTTACTGTGGCTAGCAAACTGGTGAATGAAGTTTTCTGCCGATTTGGACTACCCCTTGAAATCCATAGTGACCAAGGCAGGAATTTCGAGTCGCAAGTCTTTCAGGAAACATGCAAGATTATGGGGATACACAAAACTCGGACTACGCCGTATCATCCGCAATCTGATGGAATGGTGGAGAGGTTCAACCAAACTCTGGAGCGGCATCTGGCAAAAGTTGTTGAAAGCCATCAGAACAATTGGGACGAGTACATTTCTCTGTTCCTTCTGTCGTATAGAACGGCAGTTCATGAGAGTACCTCTACTACTCCGGCCCGAGCGAACTTTGGTAGAGAGCTTCGACTTCCAGCGGATCTTCTCGCGGGTTGTCCTCCAGATACGCCTAGCTGTATTTCAGAATACGCGGAAGATTTGAGAAGGAAGATGGAGGAAGTTCACGGGCATATGAGGGAAGAGAATCTGCGTGCTAGTGAGCGAATGAAAATGCGATACGACAGAAGCGTCAACTCCAAGTCCTTTGAAGAAGGTTCTGCTGTTTGGCTACACAACCCCGTTCGAAGGAAAGGAAAATCTCCAAAACTACAACCGAGTTGGGAAGGCCCTTTTCAAGTAATTACGAGGATCAATGATGTCACATATAGAATTCGGAAAACGCCAAGAAGTCCAGCGAAAGTGGTTCATGTGGACAGGTTGGCACGGTACTACGGCTCTAACGATGCTCGGGACGAGCACGTCTAAGGAGGGGGTAGTGTGACGCCGTGCTGACGTAACTACGTAAGCATGCAAGGCAGTGAAGTTTTTGGCAAACATCGTCATTGTCACAACGGCCGGGCTGTCAGAGCTACGACTGCAAAGCAGACGTACGCGAGTTCGAGCCCGGTCCAGCTATGAAGATTTTTGTTCGACATTTTAATGTTACCAGAAAATTCTAGTAGCGGCGAGTGCCTTCTTTAAGGAATTCAAATAAAGAACCGAAAGTTCTGGACTAAAACAAGAAATGATGTAAGAAGGAAAAGACGATCGGAATCCAACAGAAGAAAACGAAAAGACTAACGAAATTCAATAAATGACGATCGAAATCCAATAAATGACAATCGAAATTCCGGGTATATAAGGAGCTGCAAGCGCGTCTACGGGCAGTTCAGTGGAAAGTGATCTGAAGAAAGGAACAAGAAGAAAAAGTGAAAAAGTGGAAAAGTGAACAGTGAACAGTGAAAGTGAATAGTGAAGTGAACAGTGAAGTGAAGTGCAAAGTGGTGAAGTGCTCCCAGTGGACTGTCAGTGTTCGGAGCACAGCGTTGAACCGTGTAACGCACAGTGCGCGGGGACAGTGTCGGACAGTGCTACGCGTTTCGTGCAGTGCTACGCGTTCAGTGCAGTGTTACGTGTTCGTAGTGCGAATAAATCGCTACTTTCGGTAAAATCAGTCGTTTCCTTCCAATCCCTGTACCCACTTCCGTAACAATATGTTTGATTTTTATACTGTACAAATTGGGGGAAGTAGTCTGAGAGTAATCTCAGACGGTAATTCCCACAATTTGTAGCCATCTATTAAAAAAAAACGTATATCCGTCTCTATTTTTGACTCGCCATAATCATAGATAGAAATATTTTATTTTGACTGAAATCGTTTCCCAGAAAGGGTAATTTCTCCGTTAAAGTTAAAACTAAGTTTTCTTATTTTCTTTTCTTATCGTGTCACTGGTTCTTTCGAACCAAGTGTGGTTAAAACTATTACATTTGATATTTTTTATATATTGATGATTTGATATTTTAGGTCAAGCACTGGAAGTTTTCGACAACTACCCTCAACTTCTAATGGAGATGGCATTGCGCCTTCCGTGCCAAATCCACAAGCACTGTGACCCGGCTAACTTTGACTCACGTTGGAGAACTCTGCTCTGTGAATACATGATGAACCCACAGACTCCGCTAAGGTAAGTCTCAAAAAGCAGCTAAGTGAGAGTCGGACTCGCCCATGAAGGGTTCCGTAGCATCAATTAACATAATATAAAGGCTCTTGTAGTTTGTCGAAAGGTAAGTTGCGGTTTACGATTTATGACGTATAAAAAAAAACTACTGGCTAGATCTCGTTCAAACCAAATATCGTTGAAAGTTTGCATAGTAATGTACAACATATATATTTTTTAGTTTTATCTTTCTCTTATTTATTTTAGAAGTTAGAGGGGGGGGACCAACTTTTTTCCACTTTGGAAGCGTCTCTCGCGCAAACTATTCAGTTTAGAAAAAAACTATATTAGAAACCTCAACATCATTTTTGAAGACCTATTCATAGATACCCACACGTATGGGTTCGTTGAAAAATATTTTTTTGAGTTTCAGTTTCAAGTATACCCCCAAAATTTATAGTTTTTTTCTATTTTTGTGTAAAAATCTTAATGCGGTTCACTGAATACATCTACTCGCCAAGTTTCATCAGTCTAGCTCTTACGGTTTCGGAGAAAAATGTGTTAGGGTTTGTTTATTTGAAGGCAGATTCATTTAGTTTCTCAATATTACTCGTTTATTTTGAAAGATTTTAATTGTATGTTGGCAACGATTTCAAGTTAAAAGTAGTTTCGATTTATTTCTGTAAGATTTATTCTATGTGGCAAGTATTTTAAATCAAGTTTGTAAGTCTATTTGGTAGATATTTATTTTATGTTGGCAACGATTTTAAAATAAAACGTAGTTTCAGTTGTTTATGGTTTTGTAGGAGGTTTGTAGCCCCACGATTGGTTGAATGTTGTCATCGGTGGCGTTGGCCAATCACAGAGCGGAGTCTGCCTGTCAACTGAATGATTGTTGGCGAACTTTGGCTGTGATTGGTCAGCACTCAGAATACACTTTTGACCAATCACGGAGTTCTTGAAAATGTGATTTTATCGACTGCCATTTTTATTCGATCATTCTGTTTTCGGTGGTTGAACAAGTAACTTGGTAAACTGTGTGAATAATATACTTTGTTAAAACGTTCTGCTGTTCCTCATTTTTCACGAAACCCTGATATAGTAGATAGTTCTACATATCAGAAGTGCTGGATCGAGACCGACTTTACAGTAAGTACACGCCCATTGTTAATATTTATCGAAATAGTTTTTAAAGACTAGCTAGCTGCTAGCTCATGTTGATCCTAGTTCAATTTATAGTGATTGTTTCTACATCACGTGAGGCACGGAGGATAGACTGTTTTAGAACAAATATTCGCTTAATTGAGTTTTATATCTTAAAATATTTTAAGAAATTACCGAGGGTAGGTAATTTTGAGAAAAAGTTTTGACCTTTTGCTGGCTGTTCTGGTAAAAGAAGATAACTAATTATTCTTTTTTTTCTACACCACAATCCTCGAATGATTTTTGATTTTAAAATATTTTAACAAAAGCGGGATGCCAAATAAGGTTATTCTTTCTATTGGCATACCTTTATCATTTATTGAATAATATAGTACTTATAATAATTTGGGTTACATTGGATTTATTTTAATTTTTTCATAACTACCCTCAAATTATTTTTTGGTTTTAAATGTTATACTAAAAGGCTAGTAACACAAATTTAATAAAAAGCTTGCATATTTTAGGTAGGTATTGAAGAACGAGTGAGAAATATTAGCTGCAATTTGACTGAAAGCTAAGATCTGGATTACAAATATTTTATTTTTCAATAGTACCCCCCCCAAATATTTTTAGTGCAAAGTTTTGGTACCTTTTTTCTAATATTGTCCTTTTCCGATTGCAACACAACGCAATCTTTCAGAGCATGAACGGGGCAGTACCCCAGCGTCTGGAATGCAACCGAGAGAGTCGAAGGCGAGAGACACCTGACCATCGGGATCGCCACACTGCTTCTCGGAGTCGGAGCCGTCTCCGGACCCGCAGCCCGGGTCATGCCGATCGAGACCGAGAGCGAGAAAAAGGACAAGAACGTGTCGACTTGCTGGAGAGAGAGCTGCAGCGGGCACGCGATCGACTTCGGCGTGCACCATCGAGGCAAGCCAGCGAGATCCGAGGAAGGAGCAGTGACTGCCGTGACTACCGGCGTGGAGACAGCCACCCCGAGCCACGTGTCGACGCGGGAAAACAAAGGTCACGTAGTCCTTCTTTATCTAAGAGAGATTTTGTAGATATTTTTAAATACTTGAGAGATGGTTTTTCCTCACATTCAACTAAAGACTCATCACCGTTACAGAAGATAGATCATAAAAACATTCTTCCAAGCTTTGATCCATCTTCTAAGACTCAGCGCGTTGATGTTTGGCTAAAGAAAGTAAACGAATGTGCATCTGTGTACGGGTGGGACGATAAAACCACCACTCATTTTGCCATGCAAAAGCTTGAAGGCCTAGCCAAAACCTGGTACGAGGGTTTGAACTCTATTCTTTTCTCTTGGAAAGAGTGGGAGGAAAAATTAGTGAGCGCGTTTCCATTTGAACAGAATTATGGCCAGGCCTTGGAAGAAATGCTAAGAAGAAAAAGTAAATATAATGAAGCAATAGAGATTTACTACTACGAAAAACTCACACTCCTCAACCGATGTGATATAGTAGGAAAACGCGCAGTAGATTGTATTATTCATGGTATTAGCGATCGTACTTTGAGATCTGGAGCTTTAGCGTTGCGTTGCTTACACCCTGACCTACTACTGCAGTACTTAGTTAGTAATAAGGATTCTAATCAATCTTTAGTAGACCGCACTCCTTTCAAAACAACGGACAACAGAAAAAGTTCTGATACGCTTAGCAATTCCAGCTTTAAACAAAAAAATGGATTTAGGCAGTCTTCAGCTGGATGCTACAATTGCAAGGAAAAAGGGCATAGTTTTTTGTATTGTCCCAAACCACTTTTAAAATGCTCCAAGTGTAACAAATTAGGACATACTGCCGATAGTTGTTTTTTGAAGACAAATAATCAGACTGAGAGGACCTCCAGCGTTCAGAAGACGATGTGCATTGATTCTGAGGGTAAACAAGATAGTTCCAGCCCAAATTCCAAATTTATCAAAGATATTTGTGTGAACGGTGTAGCTTTTAAAGCTTTTATTGATTTTGGGAGTGATGTCACTCTTATTAAGGAATCAGTCGCATGTAGCTTAGGTTTGGTGCACAATAAAGTTTCGTCTGCAATGAAAGGTTTTGGGAACGGTATAGTGCATTCACTAGGAGAGTTATCGCTTCGTTTAGGGGTCGACGATGTTAGTGCCAATGTTATTTGCAAGGTTGTGAACGATGAATTGTTGGATAACCCGATGTTGATAGGCCAGTCATTTACAGAGCAGCCTCATGTTATCGTCTACAAGAATGTGACTAAGCTACAATTTCTTGACATCGGACGTGAATTGCCACAACCTGATCTTGACGGTGAAGATGAACTCTCCTTTAAGGTTAGGTCAGCCGGTGTCCTTCAGCTTTATGGTTCCGCAACAGTAAAGGCTCAAATTGATCATTCGTTCGTTGGCAGTGTGCTGATAAAAAATAGCATCGCAGGAGAACCAAACAATCAGTACATGGTGGTCGGAGGTCTTTATCATGCAGAACGTGGTCGTGTTCATGTGGTAGTAACGCCGTGCTCTATTTCTTGTCGTATTCCAAAAGATTCTGTATTTTGCCGGGCAGATAAAGTAAACTTTATCAGTAAAGTAGTTGAAGAGACTCTGTCTAATACAACAGCTTCGGGTATTATTGATGAGAGCCAGGTTCGCGTTGGTGATGGAGTGTCGGAGCATGATAAACGGCGTCTTATAGGCTTGTTAACAAAATATAAGCATTGCTTTGCCTCTTCCCTCAAGGACTTAGGGTGCACCAATAAGGCTGAGATGCACATAGAATTAAATAGTAATCGACCTGTTGTGTATCGACCGTACCGGTTGTCTCATCATGAACGAGAAAAAGTGCGAGATATGGTAGGGGAGATGTTAGATGCTGGAGTAGTGAAGGAATCTGTGTCGGAGTACGCTAGTCCAATTTTACTTGTTCGAAAAAAGGATGGGTCGATGCGGATGTGTGTCGACTATCGCATGCTAAATTCAGTGACTGTTAAGGAAAGGTATCCCATGCCCATCATTGAAGATGAGATTGCGCGTCTTTCAGGTCAGGCTTGTTTTATCACGCTTGATCTTGCATCTGGCTATTATCAAGTACCAATTTCAGATCAAAGTAAACATCTCACTTCATTCGTTACGCCAGATGGTCAGTACGAATTCAACAGGATGCCTTTTGGTTTGGCGAACGCGCCCGCCGTCTTTCAGCGCATGATGAATTCACTTCTAGGTCCTGCTCGTTTCGGAAAAGCTACTGCATACATCGATGATGTGCTAATTTTTGGTAAAGATGCCTCTGAGTGTTTGGAGAATCTAGAGGAAGTGTTGCTGGTCATGGAGGGTGCTAATCTTACCTTGAATATGGCAAAATGTAATTTTCTGGCTGACAAAATTACTTATCTCGGATACGAAATTAGCGCCGCTGGGGTTAGGCCTGGCGAAGGAAAAATAGTCAGTGTGCAAAATTTTCCGAGGCCAGAGAATGTGCATAATGTTAGGCAATTTCTCGGATTGGCTAGTTATTTTAGAAAATTTGTTAGGGATTTTGCTCTACTTGCTTGTCCGCTCAGCAAATTACTAAAAAAGGGTGCAGCTTGGGAGTGGGGTGATAGTCAGGAACAGTCTTTCACAGATCTTAAATCCAGGTTGATAGATAGGCCAATTTTAGCGATATATGATCCGGCAGCAGAAACAGAGCTACACACCGATGCAAGTAGAATAGGCATTGGTGGCATATTGCTCCAACGAACATCGACGACTGAGCCTTTTCACCCAGTAGCATACTATAGCAGGCAAACTTCACCAGAGGAAAAGAATTTTCATTCATATGAATTGGAAACTCTAGCAGTTGTATTCTCCTTGCGTAAATTTAGAGTTTATTTACTAGGTAAGGAATTTAAGATAGTGACTGACTGCAGCGCTTTACGCTCTACGTTTCTGAAGAGAGATCTCATTCCGAGAATTGCTCGTTGGTGGTTGACTCTGCAGGAGTTCGATTGCTCTATTGAGTACAGGGCCGGTTCTAAGATGAATCACGTCGATGCTTTGTCGAGAAACCCCATTGATGCCGAAGAAGATGTTCTCGTAGAGCAGTTTCCTACAATAATGTCTATTACTGACGATGATTGGTTGCATACTCTTCAACTCGGTGATACAGAATTGGGTAGGATCAAAAATATTTTGAGCAGTGATCTAGATGAAAAGAGTCTTAAATACATAAAAGATAATTATATCATAAAGGAAAATAAGCTGTTCCGTTGTCTAGGCGGGGATAAGGACAGTATTCGATGGGTAGTACCGAAAGGTGCAAGGTGGCAATTATGCCGTATGAATCACGATGATATCGGACACTTTGGCCACGAGAAAACTTTAGAGAGGATTAAGAAAAACTATTGGTTCGCAAAAATGAATAAATTTGTAAAGAAGTATGTAGGCGCTTGCATTGAATGTGCTTTTGCAAAAAATAATGCAAACGATCGCGAAGGGTTTCTCCACCCAATTGCTAAAGTAGATGTGCCATTTCATACTCTGCATATTGACCACCTTGGACCCTTTGTCAAGTCTAATAGGGGCCATACTCACTTGCTCGTAGTTGTAGACGCATTCACGAAATTTTGTTTCGTCAAGCCCGTCAGGAATACTAACACTCAGAATGTAGTTAGAGTTTTGGCAGACATATTTTACACATTTAGGATCCCTGACCGACTTATTAGCGATCGGGGCAGTTGTTTCACGTCTCATGCGTTTAAGAAATTTGCTCTTGACAAAGGCATCAAGCATGTACTCAATGCTGTTGCCAGCCCTAGGTCAAATGGTCAGGTAGAACGGTATAACCGTACAATTCTTGACTCCTTGAAGACATTTAATGTAAAACACGGGGAGAGAGAATGGGACAGTCATTTGGGTAAGGTTCAGTGGGGATTAAATAACACTATTCAGAAGACCACCGGTAAAACCCCCTCTGAAGTGTTATTTGGTGCCGTTATGAACGTAGGGATTAGTCCCATTCTGAACGAAATTGTTGAGGAAACCCGCGAAAGTAGTGATCGTGCCGTTATACACAGCGAGGTAAAAGAAAGAATAGATAGAGAGCAGGAAAAACAGAAAGAAAGATATGACATAGGTAGGAAGCCAGCACGTGAATACGAGGAAGGGGCATTAGTAAAAATAACCAAAACTTGCTTCAATAATGACGGGCAGAGTAAGAAACTAATGTCTTCGTATGTAGGACCCTATCGCGTCGACAAAGTTTTAGGAAGGGATCGCTACAAAGTGGCCCCAGTTCCTGGGTTAAGCTGCTCACAAAATAAGCGAGCAACTATCGTCGCAGCTGATCGTATGAGGCCTTGGATACACATAGCTGCTCTAGAAGTGAATGAAAACGAGTCTGATGCGAGCACTGCCGATAGCGATATCAGTGACTAGCTACTATTGCAATTTAATGATGTTTTATTGAGCTTATATGAGTTTGAGACTACAAATCACCCATTTCGTTGTTTCAGATCAGACGCGATCGAATCGATCGTTCGTGTTCTGAGAGCCGCTGCAAGCACAAGTAATCGATCGTCTTGTGAGCTTCAGCCAGACTAATCGATCGTCTCTCTACTCGATAATTCGATGATCAAGACACTTAACTGAATCGATCAGTTAGTGTCTGATCTCCCTACGATACACCACGGATCAGACACGAACGAATCGATCGTTCGTGTTCTGAGACCAGCTGTAAGCACAAGTAATCGATCGTCTTGTGAGCTTCAGCCAGACTAATCGATCGTCTCTCTACTTGATAATTCGCTGATCAGACACTTGACCTAATCGATCAGTCAGTGTCTGATCTACCAACGACACGTCACAGGTAATCGATCGTCCTGTGGGTGTCAGCTAGACGAATCGATCGTCTTTGTAGTTCGATGGTCTTACTGATTTGAATCGATCAAATCAGATAAGACTTTAATAGTTCCCATGCACAAGTCGATACAGGTAATCGATCGTCCTGTTTGTGTCTTGTGGAAAGTATCTATTGATATTGTTATAATTTGTTATTCCTGAGCAATGTAAAACTGAATTTATTAATCCAAATTGGCACAGTCTGTGCAATTTTGTAGATAATTGAATTGTTTAGTATATTTTGTACATTGTAGTTAGTTCTGTCAGAGTTGTGACCAACGCAACGAGAATCTCGTAAACTCTTGTTTGTTTTTATTGATCATAATTATTGTAAATTTACTGTTACCTTAGAATTATTTCAAACACAGGTATTGGTTAAAATTGTTCGTAATGTTACCTATTTAGCAACAAAATGCTATGCTAATATTAATAATGTATACTTACTTAATTTATTATATTTATAAATTTCTTGAGTAATTTGAACAGACTTGTAGAAGATATTATATTGCGATAATTTAAGTTAAGTTGTTAATAGTTACGATCTTATAAGTAATTTTTTGTTTTGTTGGCTTATCAATTCATTGTAATGTATCCACTAAAATTACTTAATACTCCGATTGTTAGGGTTTCCACCTGGTACCGTGTGCGGGGACGCTCACGTTGTCAGGACGGTCGATTGTTAGGGTTTGTTTATTTGAAGGCAGATTCATTTAGTTTCTCAATATTACTCGTTTATTTTGAAAGATTTTAATTGTATGTTGGCAACGATTTCAAGTTAAAAGTAGTTTCGATTTATTTCTGTAAGATTTATTCTATGTGGCAAGTATTTTAAATCAAGTTTGTAAGTCTATTTGGTAGATATTTATTTTATGTTGGCAACGATTTTAAAATAAAACGTAGTTTCAGTTGTTTATGGTTTTGTAGGAGGTTTGTAGCCCCACGATTGGTTGAATGTTGTCATCGGTGGCGTTGGCCAATCACAGAGCGGAGTCTGCCTGTCAACTGAATGATTGTTGGCGAACTTTGGCTGTGATTGGTCAGCACTCAGAATACACTTTTGACCAATCACGGAGTTCTTGAAAATGTGATTTTATCGACTGCCATTTTTATTCGATCATTCTGTTTTCGGTGGTTGAACAAGTAACTTGGTAAACTGTGTGAATAATATACTTTGTTAAAACGTTCTGCTGTTCCTCATTTTTCACGAAACCCTGATATAGTAGATAGTTCTACAAATGGCTGTGACATATGGACGGGCAGACAGACAGACATGACGAATCTATAAGGGTTCCGTTTTTGCCATTTGGCTACGGAACCCTAAAAACGGTCGGAAGTAAGAATAGCAAGGAACACTTTTCTAATGTGAGAGAAAAAATAATGTAGTATGCTAGTACTTCTTCTAGAAGAGGTAGAGGTAACTTCGTGAGGAAACCGGCAAGTCGTGGAAAATATTTTCAAAAACATGTCAAGAACACAAAAAGAGTCTATGAGGCCCATAAAATCCTTTCAGCTTACTGGTTCTGTTACGGTGTATACGCGTGTCCCGTTTCCGAACGGAAACAAAACGTCACATCTAAATTTCAAACCTTTTTTGCCAGCCTAACCTAGTCTGTCACTTCGCCTACAACTTTTTACTACGACGCTAAACGCATCATCTCAACTCTTTAATTTGTACTTTTTAATTCATTATTATACGCAATCTATCGAGAATCCAAATCTTCGTAATTATCCACACCACGAAAGAAGGGTTCCTTTACTAAACTGCGTATTTTTTTTTTTTAATCTAACATTGTCCCACTGCTGGGCAAAGGTCTCCCCCAAAACCTTCCACTCGTCTCGATCCTTAGCGGTCTCCCACCACAGTCTTTCCTCTGACCGTCGAGATCATCTCGCCAACGTCTTCTCGGCCGGCCCCGTCCTCGTCTCCCGTCCTCAAGCGCAAACATAAATTCCAAAAAACGAATGACCCGTCATTTAATTGCTAAATACATCAATATTTATGTATGTGCTTGTTGTTGATTTTCCTGAAAAATTAATAATTTCTACTTATGAACAGAAAGCAAGTCCGCAAGCTGCTTCTACTTCTATGCGGCACTCGCGAGCGGTACCGACAGTTGAGAGACGTGCACGCTCTCGACACGCATCTCTTCCAAGCCAAGGAACTGATGACATCAGACCTGTCCTACGACAAGCTGGTCCTCTTGATGGAACATCTCAAGGTAGGAGCTTTCTACCGTCGATTCAAAGTACCATACATTCAAAGACGTCTAAGATTAGCATACCACTCGTACATCTCTCCTGCTCAGCATTAAAAATAGCATTCAAATATAGACATTAGCCCATACTCTTTAGATACAGTTACAGCATAAGAAGACAACGCAGAAAACGAGCCTTGCCTAATGGATCCCCTCGATGGCTTACGTCTTGCTTAACGCTCGCTTGAAGCATTCATGGCGGGTGAGAGTTAGGCGGCATCGTCGTTTGCCGAGCCTGCTAGCCCCCGCTTTGTGAACTGCGAGCTGTCAACGCGGTTGAAAGCTCAGAGGGCTCATTCCGAGGTTTAAAATCCAAGTTATAACATTAGTTCTCGCAATGTTATTACTTACAAACTCCACGTCATTTTGCGATAAGCTAACAACAAAGTGATGTTAAAACTCAAAATGGGCGTACAGCTGTACGCGAGCGGAGCGAGAGCGGTGTGGGAGTGGTGTAGCTTGACCTTATTCCCATTACTGATCCAATGTAGTAATGCTCCTTACAGCCTACAAGGCCTCCTTACAGCCGCATCATTATTTAAAATGTGTATTTTAAGGATTTTTTTAAATTTATTTTAATCTTAATTTTTTTTTGACAAAGCCTCTATACAGCTGCAACACAAATTATGTTCAGATATTTTATTGTTTTTATGTTATACCTATGACGTAACTAAGTGTTCTACTTATATGTCTTTAAGGTTTTAATAAATGTATTGATTGATTGATTGAATAAGTTGTGTATTGTTCAGTCGTGTGCGGAGATAGTGGTGGCCCGCACCGGCAACTGGCAACACACATGCGTGTCGGAGCGGCGAGAGGCGCTCGCGTGGCTGGTGCGTGCGGCGCGGCGCGTGCACCCGCACGTGGCGCCCACCGTGCTGCAGCTGCTGCAGGCCGCGCTCTGTGCGCCGCACAAGCACGCCGCGCAGCCGCATCCCGCGCACAAGCACAAACAACACGCCAAGGTATATGTATACTCTAGCACGAGCACACGTGCGGGGCGGAGCGGCGAGAGGCGTCAGCGTCGTGAGGCGTATGCCTTGCGAGGTGTGAGCGTCGCAAGGCGTTAACGTAATGCAGCGGGCGCGTTTTGAGGCCTGAGCGTCGTGAGGCGTGCCTGTTGAAAGGTGCTAGCGTCATGAAGCGTGCGTGTTGCAAGGCGTTACCGTCATGAGGCGAGTGCCTTACAAGGCGTTAGCGTCATGAGACGGGTACATTGTGAGGCGTGAGCGTCGCGACGCGGGCACGTTGCGAAGCGTGAGCTTCGTGAGGCGTGCACTTTGCAAAGCGTAAACGGCATGAGGCGGATAAGTTGCGAGTCATGAGGCTTGAGCATCACC
The DNA here is from genome assembly GCA_947578465.1 of Thera obeliscata. Classification (NCBI taxonomy): domain Eukaryota; kingdom Metazoa; phylum Arthropoda; class Insecta; order Lepidoptera; family Geometridae; genus Thera; species Thera obeliscata. Next base: position 12,113,002 of record OX387926.1, read on the forward strand.
CTAAATTTGGATCTTTGTGTTGTTGATGCCCTGAACCCTGAAATAAAGTATTCGGACAGGATGATTTTGCAATAAAAATGTTCTTATTCACAGACCTCTGGGGAATGGTCCGGGCGAGAGCCGAGCTCTGAAAACGACCAGTTTGTCTCCGACGGCTCCAAGTTTCAAGAGTCAAGAGTGCCTGTCTTGGTGCAACAGATACTAAAACAGGTACTTGTTTAATGCTACTAGATAATTTACAAGATTTCTGCCCTAATCTTTGGTCGACCGAATTTGATTTCCAAGGCGTCCAAGGCATTTGTATCTTATTTTATCTTTATGAGATCTTGAAACCTAAAGATCTACCTCTCCAATGTGACATGGTTTGATTGACTACAGGTTCCGGAAGAGGAATTGAAGATGTTTGTGAAGGCATTCCTTCTCGAGACAAACACAACCGCGGTACGCTGGCAGGCCCATGCACTGCTACTCGCTATCTACAAGTAAGTATATAATCTTGTTTTGTTTTCAGGGATTATTACATTATCCCCATAATTTTGGTACTGGTTTTTTGAGATTCAACCATATTCACCACTGAATAAATAAAAGTTTAAAAATTATCGGCATACCCCCTTTCGATTTCAATAATCCTTCAAAGAAACAAATGACAGCTGAAAATCGATCCCATACTTTACTTAACTGTGGTAAAATGACTGACAGATGCCATAAATGAAAGCAGACACTCATCGTGTGACTGGTTCTATAAAACCATGTTTGGTGAAAAGATGTTAAATGCACCTCAAGGAGGCCTCCTTTCGTGCAATTGAAACATATATTCTAACTATTTAGGTTTTAAAAATCAAAATCAAAAGTGTATTCGCTAGGATTACAAGAATCACTTTAAAACGTCTTAAAGCTAGGTGACAGTTCCACGCGTAAAGGTATACGACATATAGAAGGTTAATGAAATGTTCTATTTTTAATAGTAACTCACCACAAGCGAACCAAGCGTCCTTAGTGTCTCTCCTATGGGGTATCTGGCCGACTCTGCCCGCGTACGGTCGCAAGGCGGCACAGTTTGTCGATCTACTCGGATACTTCACTCTCAAGACTCCCGATATTGACACTGAGGTAAGTAGTACGCTTATGAAATAATACTATGCAGTCTTCAAGGGTTTTTTTCATGATAACAGACATGAATCAAGAAGTACAAGTCTGAGGCCGCTATGTGCGTGGATGTTTTTTCATATTGGTGACCCCGACATTGTACATTGTCCATAATAGTATCCTTGACATACCGATAAAGTATCCCGTGATGGCTGATATCTAAATCGCCATGATTCCTTCCTGTTCTCATACTGGTGACCCCGACTTATATAAAAATATACCTCCACAGAAATACGTGGGAAGCGCGGTAGATCTGCTACGCAATCAGAATCAGCTGTTATCGTCCCACGGTAACGCAGCTTTGTACGCCGCACTCGGTGCCTTTGTCGAATTGGACGGATACTACCTGGAGTCAGAACCGTGCCTCGTGTGTAACAACCCTGAAGTGCCTATGCAGACTATCAAACTGCCTACTATCAAGGTAAATGTTACTGATTTAAGGTGATGTGTTTGAACTTTCACATTAGTTATGCAAGGTAAGACCAGTCGCGAAAAGTAGTGGTAGAGCTCTTTGTGAAGGGAAGTACTACCACCATGCCTATTTCTTGTGAAGCAGCAGTGCTGTGTTTTAATTTGAAAGGTGTGGGTGACGGGGAAATTACTGGCCTTTGACTGTGTTTGTCATGATATTCTCATATGTAAGCTTGAACACTACGGAGTAAAAAACAAAGAGCTAAATATTTTTCAGTCATATTTAAATGACCGTGAGCAAGTCACGGAATTAAATGGTTATAGATCAAATAAAAGTAAAATTTAGTTGGGTGTTCCACAAGGATCTATATTAGGACCGCTATTATTTTTAATTTACGTTAATGACGTTTCTGTAGTTTGTAAGGATTTAAATGTTGACATTGTTTTATTTGCTGACGATACTAGTTTAATTATTAAGGACAAATGTAATGTAACTGTAAGCCACAAGATAAAGGAAGTTATTCCTTTATTAAAAGAATGGTTCTCTGTAAATAACCTATTACTAAATGTCGATAAAACTCATGTGGTCAACTTTTATCTAGGTAGAAATAGTAATTTAGCAAACAACCAATTACACAATGTAATAATTGAACTTTCCTTACCCAGAACTGACCGTATAAAGTTCTTAAGAAATATGGCTGGACTCTAAATTAACATGGACAGTCCATATTGATGAATTGACCAAAAAGTTAAGCTCAGCTACTTATGCTATAAAAATAATTAAGGAGCTGGGGGGCACAAGAGCAGCACGAGAGGTTTATTTCGCATATTTTCACTCACTGATGAGTTATGGCGTAATGTTTTGGGGAACGGCAGCAGATTCAAAAAAGATATTCATACTGCAAAAGCGTTCAGTCAGATATATCTTAGGTTTAAAATATAGAGACTCGTGTAGAGATAAGTTTAGAGAATTAAGCATCATGACCCTGACTGGTGAGTATATTTACCAAAATATTGTTTATGTACGAGAGAATATAACACATATGACTTTTAAATACGAGTCTCATAGCCGTAATACTAGAAATAAGGAAAATATTGTGACATCCCGTAATAGGTTATCAAAAACCTCAAAAAGTTTCATTTGCGTCTCCATAAAACTATGTAATAAAATTCCTATTGACATTAGAAATAAGCCTGACGTGGAATTTTTCGGATATGTAAAAAAACATTTGTTAGATCATAGTTACTATAGCATTGACGAGGCCTTGGCTGATAAATTTATATTTTGTGATATGACTGTATGACATTTTCTAATTTAGGTATGTATACCTATGCAATTGTATTCTTGCATGTTTATTTTTTTTTGTTGCCTGTTAAAAAATATATTATTATAATTTGTATGACGTATCTAAGAACATGGTGTATGTGGAAAGATAAATGAAACTGAAACGTGAGGCTGAACATCTTGTGTCTCAAGTTGATGGACGAAAATTTGCCAACAAAAATTGTTGACATCACGTATTAGACGTAATAAAAAGAAAACTGTTTAAATTCTTAAAAGTTTGTAATCTCTTGTACTTTTAAATTACGTCAAGCTTAACACTTTGTCCTGTTACTTAGATTGACTCAAAGTTCACGACCACAACGCAAATAGTGAAGCTGGTGAACAGTCACATGATAAGCCGCATTAGCCTGCGCATCGGCGACATCAAGCGCAGCAAGATGGTGCGAACCATCAACTTCTACTACAACAACAGAACTGTTCAAGCGGTGCAAGAGCTCAAGAACCGACCTGGTAAGGGAGTATTAGTCTTATAACTTCACAGCACGTTCCAAATGTGCGTGACCTACGAGGCAATCCTTTGATATAGGTGATGGTTACCACTTAACATCAAGTTGGCCATTACTTCCCCTTTTCCCTTCCACTATAGGACTAGCAGAAGCACGGCTCAGTACCATCCATACCTGGTTAGCATACCACCCATACGCACTAAGCGTTTTGGCTCCACCTTCATTATGCGAACCTTAAAGGAATGGAACTCTTTGCCGTCGGCAGTTTTTCCTGACAACTACAATCTGGGCCTCTTCAAGGCAAGAGTCAATAGGTGTCTTCTAGACCATCCTGCTTCATCGTTGGTTACATCGTCACTTACCATCAGGTGAAATTGTAGCGAAAGGATGGTTGGCCTTTCTATTTAATGTTAAAAAAAAAACTTGTTTCGTCAGGTAGTTGTATAAAAAAAAACACCAAAGCTCTATTAAACCGACTACACAAGTTAAAGAGAAAGAAAGAAGGAGGTTTTAAATTCGACTGTATTGTTTTAAAATGCCCCAGTGGATGTTCTGGACGTTATTTCCCTGTGGATGTTATGAACTAAAATGTTTGTTACCTTTATGAACAGATAAAGTAAAAACCTTTTATACCTGAAATGCTACATTCAGATGGTCCCATAAGTGTTCTACAGGTGTCGAAGATGCGATTTTAAGCATGGTAAGGCAGACTTAATTCTATCGCACTATCTCAAGACTTCACGGTTGAAGAAGAACGGATTTCAAGCGGGCCGTTCTCGTACTTTTAAATATCTACTTGTATTTGAGGTGAACTTCCAGACAATAAGTAACTCTATGGCAGTACATTAAAGTAGAATTTCCCGTGCAGGAATGTGGCACAAAGCCAAGCGCGTGCAGCTCCAATCCGGTCAGACTGAGGTCCGCGTCGACTTCCCGCTGCCGATCGTCGCTTGTAACCTCATGATGGAGTATGCTGACTTCTTTGAAAACCAACAGGCTACGGGTAAGATACTACTAATCCATACTTCATCATCTACCCTCTCTTATTTACAGCTGAACGAGGTAGAACTATTTCTTGTAGTCCTGTGTGTATACAGGTATTACTGTACATTGTGTTCTTATAAATCGAGAGCATGTCCCTAACTCTCGTGGGTTTGGGACTTGGCCATCTACTTCCGGTATATAAAAAAAATGGCTTCATTTTTGTAAATACCACCACCATCCACCGAAAACGAAAAAACGGCGTTGTTTACTCAGTTGGTCAAATTGTCACATTAGCATAAAAAACCGATAGCTTCATAACTTGAATACCCAGTCACCGTAATAAATTGGTGGCCTAATAGTAGCGGCCCCGCCTTTAGATCCTAAGGTAGTGGGTAGAAATCCAGTCGTATGTCAATGAGCTTTTCTCTCAAACGGTGAAGGAAAACATCGTGATGTCGAAGAACTAACATGAATTGTATAATTGCAGGAGAATCGCTACAGTGTCCCCGCTGCTCCCAATCAGTGCCGGCCAATCCCGGCGTCTGCGCTAACTGCGGTGAAAACGTCTTCCAATGCCACAAGTGCCGGTAAGAATACTCAACAAAACTGTTACATTTGTTAAGTACAACTTCTTCCAATTTAAGTTGTAGAACATCGGGAATCTAGGTTTTTATTTAGTTATTTCTAGAGTTTAACCAATAGGAAGGACATAGCGCCAGTGGCAGAAAAATTGAGGCGCAATAAGTTGGCGTGGTACGGGCATGTCATGAGGAGGGATGAAAGTCATGTGACTAGGAGAGTGATGAGTATGGGTGTGGATGGGTATGTGAGCAGAGGTAGACTTAAGAAAACATGGATGAACTTTGTGAAAGATGACATAGATAAGCGAGCAGAGACTACGGCTGACAGAGGAGGAAGATATGTTTTGCCGACCCCACATAAAGTGGGATAAGGGCTGGAAGAAAAAGAAGAAGTAGATTGTATTTTAGTTTGCTTAAAATATTTTTTAATTCCCTACAGTGCTATCAACTATGACGAAAAGGATCCCTTCCTTTGCCACGCATGTGGTTTCTGCAAGTATGCGAAGTTTGACTACACTCTGACCGCCCGGCCTTGCTGCGCGGTTGATACTATTGAAAACGACGAGGAAAGGAAGAAAATGGTGCAAACTATTGGGTCTTTACTCGATAGGGCTGACCGAGTTTATCGTCAGCTGACCACCAATAAACCAGTGCTTGAGGTAAGTACTTAGGTTGTCATTCAAAGTGCCAGTTCGTTATATTACAATCTTAATTTTACAGATATTGACTGTAATGTCTCTCAACAAAAAACACAATTGTGTTGCTACAAAATTATAGTATATATAAATTATAGTATATAGTATAAATTATAATATAGTATAGTATAAATTATAGTATATAGTATGGTTTTTTTCTATGTTTTTGGAAGGGGGAGAAAAGTTAGGCCCAAAATACTAAAATACATAAAATAACTATGAGTGCTTACTGCTCTGCTCATGCTAGCAATTGTGATAATTATAGAAAGTGTTAAAAAATAAATTTATTCTCATAAAATTAAGGTATTATATAAGCCTCTGGGGCCTTTGGATAAGAAGCCTACCGAGTGCTGATACCATTTCACAGCTGGGATAGTTTGTTTACTTCAACCGAGTTCATCAAATGTATGTCTTTCTCAGTCACTCCTCCACAAGATCAGCGAGCACCGTCTGGAAGGTCGCACCGGCGATGAGAACAGCAATGCTAGTAACACTTCGTTCGGCGGCGCGCAGATCAACCGCGTCATACAGACACTCGCGCACAAGTACTGTGCCGATAGCAAGTCGCATTTCGAGGACCTCTCCAAGCTCATACAGAAGGTTCTAGCTTGCAGGTGAGATAATTATAACGGCTGTAAGCTAAGCTGGGGGTAAACTGCTAAGGGTTGCTAGCTATAGATAGTGCAATTCACGAAGACGCGCCCCTCGTTGGGTGCGGGGAGTTTGCTCCGAGCGGCAGTCGCGAACCGTAGTCTATTCATTGTAGTGTGCGTGTGCACTCATAGGTAATTAGTGTGTACCGATAACACTCAAACATTGACGGAAGCTTGCACACATATACTATAAACGGTTAGGAGGAATAGTGGGGCGCGCCTTCGTGGATTGCACTATCTATAGCTGAGGGGTGGTGACTCTGAAAAGAGTACAAAAATGAACCCGAAAATAAACAACCAAACCCGTCGAGTAATGAACCAGATAGCTGATATAACACTTAAATACATTTTATTGTTAAAACAATTAGAATGCAATTTATCACCCAGACAGAACAAACATCTGTGTTCACCACACAAATATTATCTCGGTGGGGTTGGAACTCACGACCTACGGCGCAGAAGGCAGAGCAAATACCAACTGAGCTGAGAGGCTAGTCTAGCAGTTTATTGAGTTCACAGTGAATGTGCGTTTCGTTAGCTAAGACGGCAATAGCAATTTTAGTAATACCTTCTTTGGCGGTGCGGAGATCAACTGTAACACTATTTTTGGGGTCATGAGCCCATTTTCATAGTATCAGTCCAGTCAAAAAAAAACAGTAAGCGCAACTCTATATACAGAATTAAATGCAAGACTGCCTTTGTTACCTTTTATTTTAAATATTTGGATGTTTTACAGAAAAGAGCTGGTGTCCTACGACAGAACACAAAGTGATCAGCTGAAAGGTGAAGCTATGCCCGTGTATGGCGGACTGGTGCAGATCTACGACGGAGAAGTTTCTAAAGGTAAGAAAAACTTATTAATTCGTAAAAGTTTCAAGTGTCCCTCTGCAGAGTAACCGCTATATTGCAAGGTTTCCTGGAAGAGATCATTCTCAGCAATGAGGTCGCCCATTTTTTGCCGTTGTGTACTTTTGTGTCTTGTACTGTATTTTTGTGTGGTGAACAATAAAGAGTTATCCATCTATCTATCTATATTTTTCCTGGCTCGAAATCGTGTCTTTGGGTTTCTGGAGGTTGTAAATTTTCGAACAGTTAAATAAAAAAAATATTTAGTTTTTTCACTAGTTACATTATTCCTAATGTTTTTTTTTGCGATTTCACTCTTAAATGTTTCAACCTGAAGAACTAAAAGCATGCAACAAATTCCCAATAATAGAAAGTTTATTATCTCTCAGTGTCTGGCGGCGGCTGCTACGGCTGTTCATTGGCTTGCGCGGAACATTGCCTAACGCTGCTGCGAGCGCTGGCCTCCCAGCCGGAGCATCGCACGAGGCTGTGTCGCTTCGGACTGGTGCAGGAACTTGTCCAGCATAACCTGCACCGCGGAACTCCACAGGTGAGCTTCTATGATGGTGGGGATAGAGGTCATTTTATAGTTTTTTAAATGGTTCGAGCTGCTAGTTAGGTGATGTCAGGCATCGTCCAATGATAAATGAACCACTGTTCTGACCCCATGGTTCTTTATGTCGAAAGATTTTGGATAAAACTGTGGTCATTATAACAAATCAATCAAATAAATAAATTATTTCAAATAAGAATTAGGTAAACAAAAAGCTATATTAATTTTAGAGTCAAATTCGCTGCGTAGAAACATAATCATAGTAAAAATAACTCAGGACAGCCACCAGTCAGCATGAAGACTCAAAGGTAGTTGAATAACCATACTGGAGAGAGCTCTGGTGGTCTAGTGGTAGCGGCCCAGCTTTCCGATCCGAAGGTCGTGGTTTCAAATCCAGTCGTGAACCAATGAGTTTTTCTGTTGAAAAATGTATGTGCACTACGCCAGTGCTCTCAAAACGGTGAAGGAAAACATCGTGAGGAAACCGGCGTGTTGCAGAACCTAAAAAGTTCGAAACAATGTGTAAAGTGCACAAAAGGAGCCTCTTTGAGGCGCACTTGAAATCCTTTCACCACACTTCGTTCGAAAAATCCAGTGACACGATTAGAAGAAGACCAAATAAATAGATATATTATTAAAAATAAGAATTAGGTAAACAAAAAGATTTAATTTCAAAAGCAGATTCGTTCTGTATTATCATAAATACGATCAATACGAATTAAACTTTTTTCTTAGTGCCAAGAAGAAGTTCGTTCACTCATCTGCTTGGTGACTCGCGACAACTTCCCAGCCACCGAGCAACTGTGCAAGTTGCTCACTCAACGCATCACTCTCTCACTGATGGGACATGCGGCATCGCAGGATCACAACAATTCGGTAATTTACAACCTTATTCTAATAGGCATACGGGTTATACTTCTATACTATAGTTTCATTGGCTAAAGCTCAGCAGTATAATCTAACTGGCCTTTATTTTGTGACGTATAAGGCTCAATATTGATTGGTTGTTTTAGGTGCGTCCTTTGGTGTTGTTATTGGGATCGCTGGTCAAAGTGCAAGATTCTGTCGACTGTTGGGAAGCGAGACTTCGTTGTATCGTCAAACTTTGGGTTTGGTAAGTCAGAACTCCAAATTATCAACTGTAAACCTGTAATAAATATAGACGTCCCTTGTCAATTGCTAGCTTTTTAAGTAGTGTTGTCACAATAAGTGTTTTTACTGTCACCACAGAATTAGAAGACAGTATTTTCCAACTCATAGTGAAAATAAGAGAATAGTATTTTATGATATATTTTGTCAGGTGTTGTCCTCAACTGACCGAAGTGGCTGGCATAGCTCCCGCCGCAGACGCCATCTTGAAAGCTGAAGCGCTGGAGGGAATACCGGGTATCAATACCTCGTCGCCAAATTGTAAGTACTTACACATTATTTATACTTCAAATAAAAAGGGAGGACGTTCTCAAATCGGTTGTATTTTTAATGTTTGTCGACGTATAACTTTGTAATTTATCACCCGATTTGAAATATTTTTTTTATCTGGAATGTCATACTTCGAAATTGGTCCCATATAAATTTAATCAAAATCGGTGCAGCAGTTTGGCCACGATGTCGGTTTCTAAGTGTTTGAAAAAAAAAATACTTCAACATAATTATGTCCAGCCGTAGACTTCTTCAGGATCCTGATGATTCTTCAACAAATCAATAATAAAAAGAGTTAAGAAATGGTTTTTTTAATTGTTGAAAAGTTAATTTACCAGTTTAAAATGTATTGTATGTTTTTAGCCCACCAGTTTGCATTGCAACAAGTAGCGCTCCCGTGCCTGCGTTACATGCAACAGATAATGGCGCCACCTATCGCGTCCGCTTCTACTACTTCAGCCGATTCGGATTCGTCTAAAGAAGCCAAGGTTAGTAACGAACCCAACCGAACACTTAAGAGTTTGCAAGGCAGGGCCGCTCCTAATAGTGCTCGCATATAAATAATATATAAATATCATAAATACTTATATGTCTAGCGGTAGAGTATTTAATAATGTATATCTGCTAATCCCCCAAATCCTCAACAGGAAGCCGCAAACCTCAACGCCATGACTCCAAGCACGAACGCAGTACCATCGGCCACCGGTAACGTGGTCGTTGACCTCGCGGCGTGGCTGGCAGGCGGCGTGCCTCACTCGCAATGGCGTCGTCTCACCGCTACCAAGATGGCGCCGCCGGCTGAAGGGTCTCTACCGCCGCGCGATACGCACCTCGCGCATAAATACATCGGGAAGTGGCGTGAAAGGGTACGTTTTTTTATGCCATAGCTGGCAAGCGAGCAGACAGGCCACCTAATGGAAAGTAGTCACCGTCGCCCATAGACACCTATGCAACACCAGAGATGGTGTTGATGCGCTGCCATGTGTGTGTTGTACGTTATTAAGACAAAATCAAAATTACAAATAGAGTGACTTTATTCGAGTTCCTTACACACTTAAACCTTCCGCTCCGCTGCAATTCTTAAGAGAAGCTGTAATTCCTATAATTTTGATTAGTTGTTAGTTTACCGCTGATTTGTTCACTTTGGCTATAGTATCATCCAACCGGCTGCGCCAATTCTTTAGAAACTGGTTTATGGTTCATTCTGGTTTATCGCACATCACAGATCACGATAGTAACGAGTTATAGTGACTATTATAACAGTTTTTGTATAGATTGACGATGGATGTAATGTAAAGATAAATACACTATTGTTTACAGACAATGATGTCTCACGGAATGCGTCCCCTCTCCCTGGAAGCGGGCGGATGGCTGAAGCCGGTATTGTTTGATCCCAGCTCGCGCATTGCGCGTGACACTGCCTGTCAGATGCTGCGCTCGCTGTGCGACTCTTACGAACGGACCAAGGCGGTAAGTGTTAACTACATAACGAAGATTACTCTTGTTCAAAAAATATGTCTCATCTACTGTTTATTTGAATTGAATCATTACCTTTTTTTCACAGGTTCTTATCCTACTAACCAGCTTCTTACCAGAGGTTGGAGCAGCCGGTGAAGCGAGCGAGCAATTCCTGCAGCTCTACCAAAGTAATTCTTACTATAATTCCATTGAATTTAATCCTTATTCCCATCTAGAAAGTGTCTATAATCGTTTGATATGTCCAGGTCTGGCTTCAGAAGCGCCTTGGAAGCAATTCCTCGCCCTTCGCGGCGTGTTGCAACAGATAGCGGATCTGATGACCAAGGAGATCGAACAACTGCATCGCCTTGAGGAAACTACGCTCACCTCGGACTTGGCACAGGGTAACAATAACATCCTAAAACTATAAAGTTTTTTATTTATCATGGCAGTTCGGACATGACATCACAATTATAGATAAATGAATAAATAAATATTGCGGGCAATCTAGGGGTCTCTCGGGTTTATCTTTTAGTCATAGACTAAACCTTGTTTTGGAGATAGACTATGATTTGTAATGAGGTTAATATTGCGGGCAATCTAGTGGTCTCTCGGGTTTATCTTTTAGTCATAGACTAAACCTGGTTTTGGAGATAGACTATGATTTGTAATGAGGTTTTGTCTAAATCATGGTCCAACTAAGGTATCATCTTTGACTTTTCTTTAGTTCTTTTGATTTGATTTTGATTGTACCGATCGAGCTGAATTTTCAGCATGATATTATAATACAGGATTGTTTTTTTTCAATCACAATGTGCCACTGTGATCACAGCGAAGCGTGGCAGGGTACAGCTAGTACTTAAATACATTTTACTGTTAATACTATATAACACCCAGACAGAGAACAAACATCTATATTCACCACACAAATATTTGTTGTCAGTGGGAATGAAACCCACGAGCTACGGCGAAGACGGCAAAGCTACTACCAACTGAGCTGAGAGCCCAGTCATTTTGTTTCTATATGTACCTTTTTGTTTTGTAGGTTACGCTCTCAAGCGTCTGACAGAACTTCTAGCGATGTTCCTCGAAGAGGGCGGTGCCAGACGTACCTACAAGACTCGACTAGTGGGGGCGGTTCTAGGCGGCTACTTGTCTTTACGACGTCTGTTGGTACAACGCACTCGTCTTACTGACGACACGCAAGAGAAGTTACTGGAACTACTGGAGGAAATGACCACGGGTATGTGGAAATACTGGAAGAATACAGTTGGTGGTTTGGTTGCATGTGATTCTGACTACCTCTTGGGCATGTCTTGGTTTGAAAGGTGTGGGTGTGTGGGTGCCGGTGAAATTACTGGCACGTGAGGCTGAACATCTGTATGTCTCAAGTGGACTCAGGGAAGTGCATCATAGGGCACGTTCCTGACGTGCGTGACCTACGAGGCAATGCTTCGTTATAGGTGATGGTTACCAAAAAAAATCTTCACGGTGTCATGCATGTTAAAAAGGGTCAGATTTTTTTGTTCCTACATCAGGGAACTAAAAACACTGCCTGATACAAGCTGACCTTTATCAGAAAACCTTTAAAGCCTAGAAAAATAAAAGAGATTTATTTATTATGCGGTTTAAAAAACTCGATATTTACCCGCGTGGCTTGTTTTTCAGATAGCTCTAGTTTTTAAGAAACTAAATAAAAATCACACAAAGCTATTTAGCCCCCAAACTAACACTAATATAGTCTATAGAAATAACACTAATATAGTCTCGCATGGGCATCCTACTAATCTCCTTCCAACTAAAACAATTTCTAAAAACTTCCTTGCTGCAGGAACAGAAGCCGAAACCGCAGAGTTCATGGCGGTTTGCATTGAAACTGTTCAGAAGTACCCGCTCACTGATTACCGCACGCCCGTCTTCATATTCGAACGACTATGCTCTATCATCTATCCTGAGGAGAACGATGTAGGGGAATTCTTCTTGACGTTGGAGAAGGATCCGCAACAGGAAGACTTCTTGCAGGTGATTTGAACTTTATTACTTGGATGATAAGGTTAATTTTGCGGCGTTGTCAGCTCCCGCGTTTTGACCTTGTCTTTCCGATTAGACCGACTTAGTTGCCAGGATGGTAAAAGTGCTGGACAAGCCTATTCCATCTAAAATCCTGTCCTGTAAGTAGGGGCATGAGTAATCACCAGTTGCCCCTGACTATATAAACAATCTACAGTAGATGCAAAGACATATTTAAGGTTAACTTCTGAATTGTATTTTTTTGAATCTACCCCAAACATTTTAGAGATTAAACTATGTCTAAAAAAGCTTAACAATAATTCTAGGCTATATTATTTTTGTTTGAGCATTGGTTATTTCGGATTAATGCGCAGTAACGCTATTCGTCGAATTAAAATATCAGTCTTTGTTTTTGACCATCCTACAAAGATATGAATATATTTTTATCGGTTTTTACATAGTTTGAAAAATGAGCCCATTTGAAATTTTAGCAATTTTAATATTAGTACGTATAAAATTTTGAAATCGCGATTTGTCAAACCACTTCATAATTTTTTGTAATAATTATATTTCATTCTTTTTTTTTTATTTTGTTTGAATTGGTTTTCTTTTGTACAGGGTCGCATGTTGGGCAATCCATACTCATCACTGGAACCAGGCATGGGTCCTCTGATGCGTGACGTGAAGAACAAGATCTGCACTGACTGTGAACTGGTGGCTCTGCTTGAAGACGACAACGGAATGGAACTTCTCGTTTGCAACAAAATCATGTCTTTGGATCTGCCTGTAAAAGATGTTTACAAAAAGGTTTGTTTTCTTGTTTGCTTCCCATTGGTAGAGATACGGATTAGTTTGCGTCGTCAGATAACTGAATTATTGAATATGTAGGTATTGAATGTGTGTATGTAAGTAATGTTTGTGTCATACAGTCGTTGTACCGACCCAAATTACCGTTGGGTGACGACAGATGTGAGTGTGGATTGTCCACACTATTTATTTAATTTTATCTTTAGCAAAGAAAATCATTTTTTTTACAAAAACTTTGATGAACTCTGTGAAAGATGACATGGTTAAAAGAGGAGTGAATGCACAGATGACGGCTGACAAAGAGCAATGGAGGAGGAAAACACGTTGGGCCGACCCCACATAATGTGGGATAAGGGGGCAGGAAGAAGAAGAATCTTTTCTATCTAAGATATTTAGTCATATTTAAGCTTCGACTAAATAACCTGGGTTTTAATTGCTTGGATCCCATACCATCGACATCTAACTGTTAACCTTAGCTGCGATACGCATCTCTTTCAACATGATTCAAAATGTAGCTATTGTATTTATTCCTTTCTCAGGTTTGGTGTACATCGGGCGAAGGTGGAGACGCCATGCGAGTGGTGTACAGAATGAGAGGTCTGCTCGGAGACGCCACGGAAGAGTTCGTTGAGACTCTCAGCCAGACCAACGCGGAGGCGGTGGATGATGAGCAAGTGTATCGGATGGCTAATGTACTCGCCGATTGTGGTGAGTACCTTATTAATTACATGCTTATTTAGAAGGCTGAACATTGTATAGCCCACAGATTTTCTCTCACCCCGTTTGATGAGCCTATACGCGAGCACCCTTGATACATGTTCAGGGTTTGCACTAAGTGCTGTATCTATGGAACACGTGGTCTGAACTTTGCTATAGCATACACGAATTTCATGAACTGACTGATTGCCTCGTGCAAGACGCGTCGCGGAAATGAAAACGTGGCGTGAACAGCATTGCCTCTGATGAAAGCCTTCAGACAGGGACAACATGTGACTTCTCCGATGACTGAACTGCATATAAAACGGATGTTCTGTTTGTCGTGCGGCAGGTGGTTTGGAAGCGATGCTGCAACGTCTAGCCGCGATCCAGCGCGTGGGCGCGGCGCGTGCTCTGTGCTCCACGCTGCTCCGGCTGCTGGGGCTGTGCACGCGCGTGCGGCGCTGCGTGGGCGTGCTCACGCGCTCCGACACGCGCGCGCTGCCCGTGCTGCTGCACGCGCTGCACCTGGCCACGCTGGAGGAGCGTGACGTCACCCTCGTCTACCAACTACTCGAGGTGAGTGCCGTGCCGCACTAGACACTGTGCACGCGCGTGCGGCGCTGCGTGGGCGTGCTCACGCGCTCCGACACGCGCGCGCTGCCCGTGCTGCTGCACGCGCTGCACCTGGCCACGCTGGAGGAGCGTGACGTCACCCTCGTCTACCAACTACTCGAGGTGAGTGCCGCACTAGACACTGTGCACGCGCGTGCGGCGCTGCGTGGGCGTGCTCACGCGCTCCGACACGCGCGCGCTGCCCGTGCTGCTGCACGCGCTGCACCTGGCCACGCTGGAGGAGCGTGACGTCACCCTCGTCTACCAACTACTCGAGGTGAGTGCCGTGCCGCACTAGACACTGTGCACGCGCGTGCGGCGCTGCGTGGGCGTGCTCACGCGCTCCGACACGCGCGCGCTGCCCGTGCTGCTGCACGCGCTGCACCTGGCCACGCTGGAGGAGCGTGACGTCACCCTCGTCTACCAACTACTCGAGGTGAGTGCCGTGCCGCACTAGACACTGTGCACGCGCGTGCGGCGCTGCGTGGGCGTGCTCACGCGCTCCGACACGCGCGCGCTGCCCGTGCTGCTGCACGCGCTGCACCTGGCCACGCTGGAGGAGCGTGACGTCACCCTCGTCTACCAACTACTCGAGGTGAGTGCCGTGCCGCACTAGACACTGTGCACGCGCGTGCGGCGCTGCGTGGGCGTGCTCACGCGCTCCGACACGCGCGCGCTGCCCGTGCTGCTGCACGCGCTGCACCTGGCCACGCTGGAGGAGCGTGACGTCACCCTCGTCTACCAACTACTCGAGGTGAGTGCCGTGCCGCACTAGACACTGCGCGCTGGTTCCTCTATGCTCCACCCTGCTCCAACTGTTGGGACTGTGTGCATGCCTGCTTTTGTGTGTGGGCGTGCTTATGCTAGCAAGAAATTAAATTTAATTCAAGCTAAATAAGCATCATGATTTTGCAATATTTGGCAAGATGGGCAGACGATGTGGCGAACATCAGGGACAAGATCTGGATTGATGAGATTAGCACAAGACCGTCACCAGTGGCATATGCAGAGAGAGGCCTATACCCAGCAGTAACCCAGAAGTCGGGCTGTGGATGATGAAGTGAAGTCAAGCTTATTTGGCCCCTTAACAAAATAACTGGTAGGTATATTTCAAAATGAGGTGTTTGATTATAGATAATGGAGCGAATCCTCTCGGTCGCCGCGAGTGAAAGCCTGGAGTCGTTCCTTCAGTTTTCTCTCACCTTCGGCGGTCCAGAGCACGTGCAAGCGTTACTCAATTGCACGGAATGCCCAGGTAAATACATTACACAACGACTTGTTCACTTCTGCTTCTACTTCACTTCAGTTGCAAAAAACTTTATCATTGGATAATATACCTTGTGCCCTTAAACATAAGACTTTATTCTCAGGAATCCGAACAAATTCCCTCGCTCTCGGCCACCTTACTCGCGTGCTTGCCGCTCTAGTCTACGGAAACGATCTCAAAATGGCGATGCTTGTGGACCACTTCAAACCGGTTCTGGACTTCGATCGATTAGACAACGAACAATGGACTGATGAAGAGTTCCGTATGGAGCTGTTCTGTGTGCTCTGCGCTAATATAGAACGCAACTCTATTGGTGGAACTTTGAAGGATTATCTGATCTCGCTTGGGGTTGTTCGCGACGCTTTGGAGTATATTGTGGTTAGTTATGTAACGTGTATTTATAATTTGGACATTTCATCGTTCATCCCATTCCTCTCCTTTGTGTGGTGAACGCAGATGTTTGTCCTCTGTCTGGGTGTTATATTGTAGTCTTAGTTATATTGTAGTATTTACAAAAATAAATGTATATAAGTTTTATATTAGCTATCTGGTTCCCATAGCTCTGTTTTATTTGGGGCTAGATAGTGTTGTGTGACTTGCCCACTATATTTATTTATAAATTATTGTTTACTTATTTAAAAATCTCAATGTTGTCTGAATAAGATCGCTTTTAGAGATTGTATGCCACTGATTTTTTTTTGTCATGAATAAAGTTTACTTCTAAATTGCATCACGTGACCTATAACTATGCTTGTTTCACCTTTGCTGCGTATAACTTGTACACCACACGCACGACAAGAAGAGGGCTTTAAATGATAAAAAAACAAATACATAATATAATTGCATATTTTATTTGTAGAAACACGCTCCATGTGTGAAACCGACACTGGTGTGCACTGACTCGGACGAGCTAAAGGAGTTCATCAGTCGTCCGGCGCTCAAGTACTGTCTGCGGTTCCTCACTGGGCTGGCCACCGATCATGAGCCTACTCAGGTAAGATTTTCTATCTAGTCTTCAGATTGAAAACGTTTTATAACGTGAAATTCCAAGATGGGCTCCAAGCGACACTATTGGTGTCTATGTATCTTTATGAAATCGATTCCAACCGCGGCAAGACTGCAGCACAGACGTGTCACGCACAAAAATTCGCAACTTTTTCAGAAGTCGATGAAGAAAAATTGATTATTTTTTTTGCCGGTCATCCGCAGTCCTTTACGAGAAATCCAATCTAAATTATCGCAATAGTTTGGCCAAAGATAATGGACAGCATTACGACAGGATAAGCAGCCGCGGCCGCCGTGTTTATTTATATTTATTTAGAAAGAGAAATAGAAGCAACTGCGACCGCAGGTAGCACTGCGGTTAACAGCAGTCGCTAGTCGCAATGTCGCCTGCGGTTGCAGTCTGCTGCCCATCTTGGACTTGTACACCTTGACAATGGACAATAAATGTCACTGTTTAACTGATATTCAATTAATGATGATGAGTGCTGTGTGGAATGTTCACTATATTTGTTATTTAGGGTATTGTTCGTAATTCTCCCCTTTCTCGTTTAGATGTTGGTGTGCGAAAAGGTGATCCCGATAGTTCATCGGCTGGAACAAGTCTCGTCGGGAGAACACGTCGGCTCGCTCGCTGAAAACTTGCTGGAGGCATTGCGCTCACAGCCGCAGTGCGCCGCCAAGGTGCAGGAAGTGCGGGACTTCACCAGGCAGGCAAGTGTGCTGGTCATCATCCTGATAGACTAATCATCATCATTTTCATTTCAACCCGTATATAGGCACTCAGCTCTGAGTATGGCCCACCTCGTTATTACGCCAGTTAGTATTGTGTGTATTGTCCACAATATTTATTTATTCTGTAGCAGCCTTCTTTAGACTTACCAAAATGCCTATTTCTGAAAACCGAAACACAGCATTGCTGTGTTTCGGTTTCGGGTGTGAGTGTTGGTTAAATCTCTGGCACGTGAGGCTGAACATCTGTATGTCTCTAGTTGATTGACGCAGGGTAGTGCATCAGGATTTGTTATAAGCAATGGTTACCACTTAACAAATTAATAATCATCAGGTGGGCGCTGCGAGATGCTTGTTCAGCTAGTTAGTATAAAACAAAACGTACAATAATGTTAGTTATTGTGTACAGGAGAAGAAACGTCTCGCGATGGCGGTGCGAGAGAGACAGCTGGGCGCGCTCGGCATGCGCAGTAACGAGCGCGGCCAGGTGACGGCGCAGTGCTCGCTCACGCACCAGGTCGCCGAGCTGGCGGAGGAGGCGGGCGCCGTCTGCTGCATCTGTCGCGAGGGATACAAGTACCAGCCTACTAAGGTGAGATAACATCTACCAAGTCACGTGACATATTGTTTTTTTTAATGTTTCTTATCGTATAACTTTTTCGTATAGGAGCCGATGTGAAAAATGCATTTTTTTATCAGAAAGATACTTCCAGATTGGTCCCACAGAAATTTCATCAAAATCGGTTCATCAGTGTGGTCATGAAGTCTGTTTCTCAAGTTTTTTAAACTTCACTTGTCAAGTTTAAAATGTAATTAAACATTATATATTATGTAGTATATTGTAAATCTAGTTCGTATATATACCATTTTTACTAAAGCAAAATTACATGATACTTTACCTTAATTAACTGACCATAAATATAATGTGTTACACAGGTCCTCGGTATCTACACATTTACGAAGCGCTGTCCCGTAGAAGAGTTCGAGGTCCGCGCTCGCAAGACGCTCGGATACACCACAGTATCTCACTACAACATCGTGCACGTCGAGTGTCATATGGCGGCCGTCAGGCTAGCTCGCGCCAGGTAAACACTGTTATAAATGTCCCACATTCTCGTACAAAGCGTTTTGATTCAACTTTTATAGTATGAACTGCCAAAGAGTGGAATTCTCTATGGTGTCATTATTTCCGGAACGTTTCAATTTAGGATTTTTTAAGACAAGAGCTAACAGGTAAATTATGGCTAAGCATGCTCCATTTTAGGCTGCCTCCTCAATTTCCATCAAGTGTGATGGTAGCCAAATGCTTAGCTATCAATGCAGCAAAGCTTGTGCTATAGGAACCAGATAGCTGATACATACTTTTTTTCTAAATACATGCTTGGCCCGTCTTCCGAAACAGTGCCTGAGTCTGAGTCGGGCCTCAGTTCTCCTTTTGACAGTTCTCCATTGAAAAATGTCAAACATCTATGCTTGAGGCTCGACTCAGACTCAAGCACCGTTTCGGAACACGGGCCTTGAATACAATATAACACTCAGACAGAAAACAAACATCTGCGTTCACCACAGTAAATGTTAAAGGTTGAGATTATCAAACTAGTGGGCGACACAAGCCTATTTTTCATCCGTAACAAGTAATTTGCCATAGTAATGTGATCCTTATCGCCAGGGACGAGTGGGAAAGCGCCGCGCTGCAGAATGCGTCGACTCGCTGCAACGGCTTGCTGCCTCTGTGGGGGCCGCATGTACCAGAGTCTGCCTTCGCTAGCTGCCTCGCCCGCCATACTACATACTTACAGGTGACTTATTTCTTCTACCTACACTTATTCCACATTAAATGGGGTCGGAACTGTTCAATCCAGAATTTGTCGAGTAGCGAATCTGCCGATTTACGAATGTACACCTAACAAAGGGAAACAACAAGTCTTCCTTCTCAATTCCCCTCCGTCAGCCGTCATCTCTGTATTCACTCTTCTCTTATTTATGCAGGTTACTTATTTATTAGCTGAAATCGCATTTTATTCTTTTTAACTGACCTTAAAAAAGATGTTTAACTGTGTTATGTTTGTTTCGTATGTTCACCAATTTATCCTTCACTGTAGACTGATTTTGAAAATTCAGTTTGAAAGAGTACACATAAAGTGGTCGTGTTGCCACCAAGTATTAACTTGAAGTCAGATTTTCGTGTTTTATAATTCACTTACTAGAGAGATTTTATCTCAAAAAAAAATTATTGAATAAACCATGTTTTTCAGACTCTTCATCATCATCAGCCTGAAGAAATCCACTGCTGGACATAGGCCTCCCCTACACATTTCCAGGAAGAACGATTCTGAGCCCTTTCCATCCACCGACTTCTCGCAATCTTAACAATTCAATACTCTTACAGTTTCAGACTCTTACAGGTTTAAAATCTCCGTCACCATAGCTTATCATAGCATAAAACTCATACTCATCTTCCTTACAGGAGTGTACAGGCCATCGCGATATAGGGCACACATGCACCATCCACGATCTGAAGTTACTGCTCGCTCGCTTCGCTCGCGGACGCACCTTCCATGACGACACGGGCGGTGGCGGTCCTCTCTCCAACATGCAGCTTGTGCCCGCTATACTACACATGGCATTATACGTCATCAACACGTGAGTACCAATTGAAGTGAAGTCTAAGGCCCGTATTCCGACACAGTGCTTGAGTCTGAGTCGAGCCTCAAGCACAGATTTTTGACACTATTCAATGGAGAACTGTCATAAAATCTATGCTTGAGGCTCGACTCAGACTCAAGCACTGTTTCGGAATACGGGCATTAGTCTCTAAGTCTTCCCGCACACGGGTTTCCGCCAAATCCCATAAAAAAAAACCCCAGTCCCGGCGCAAAAGAATTGTATCTCAGATTTATCTAAAATCTTAGATACAATTCTTTTGCGCCGGGACTGGGGCAATTTTGGCGGAAACCCTTTCTGTAGTGTTTAATTTCCTGTAGTTTTCATAGGTATATTTTTTTCATTAATTATTACAGTAGACAATTATTAGGTACATGCCTAGTAGGCTTTTTTGTTTTTGTCAAACAAAAAAGCCAAAGAATCTGGTTCCCTGACATGACAGCTTACTAGGAAGGTTCGTAATTTTTTTTTAATTTGTATTTTACGGGGTATTTTGTAACGCGTTGTATAGATATTGATTGATAATTATTGTTTGTGTATAGGAGCAGAGTGGGTGCCCGCGAGGTGACAGCGCTAGAAGCATCGCTAGCGTGGGCGCCGGCGCGGCTTCTCGAATCAGCTCACGACGCAGAGGGACCGCTCTACTTCGCCGTGCTAGCGCTTATACTCTACCCGCATGCCAAGTACGTACACAGTGAACTACCCACATTGCACCATTTGAGAAACGATAATAAGAGAATAAATCAATAAAAGTGTAATTTCCTGAAACTGCGAGAACATCACAACGACGAAACTGCTTTAGTCCAAGAGCGGAAATTGGAATAGGTGCTTTAGTCACATTGAAAACTTGTCCCAATACTTCTCCTATGATACCCAAAGACTGAACCGCAGTTTCAAACGTTTGGTATATTTTTTGTAAAAAACATCCTTTTCAATTTATTTTGCATTTGAATCATATAAATGCAAACCCAGCAAAATCATTTTTGTTCCCTAAATGATTTTGCTGGGTTTGCATTTATATCATTCATTTGTTCTGTATTGACTCTTGGTGCTTCCAGCGCTAACACAAGTCATAACTTTTCACCAACAGATGGCGCTCCCTCAAAGTGGACACGCTGAAGCGTCTCCTCATAATAGGGCACGTGCGCTCTGTGTGTCCCGGCGGGCCGGCCATACGTGCATTAACTGCTGACCAGAGAGCCGTGCGCGATTGGGCCGATTACAAACCCTACGCTGTGTTCGCGGCCATCATCGATCAGCTGTATAATGTTATGTTCAAGGTATTTATTCTCATATCTCCATCTAAAATATAGAAATAGCATAATAAGGACAATTTAGAATCATCTGCGCTCATTCAAAGACAATTTATAGAAAACTGGCGCAGCCTGACTGAGTATCTATTGGCGCAGTCGGTAGGAGCTTTATTCGAAAAAGTTGTACTCATCAGATTTCCAAGTACTTTTAATCGTCCATGAAACTAAGTTAATTGTAAGCCATTTCACAAAACAAGCCGAAAAAGTCTGCCAAAACTTACAGCCGGCTTCTCGACTGTTTTTATAATACTACTATTTATTTTAACTTATCTGTTCTTCCTCAGAACGTGACCGCCACAGCGATCGACCAGTGGCCGATAAAGCTCGCCGAGTACATCCGACACAGCGACGAGACCAACGGGAAAGCGGCCGAGAAGATAGTCACGACATTGACGGACGAGTTGCTTCCTTGCGCTTCATTCGCTGAGTTTTGCGACGCGGCCGGCTTTCTATCCGATATTCCGGAACCTGACGCTTTCTTGCAGAGCTTGATAGAGGAGCAACCTTGAGATCGGCATTTTGTGCCGCGCTGCCTTAGTTATAACGGATGTATGGCTTTTTGAACGAACAAACTAAAAGAAACTCTGCTCTCGTTTTTAAACTGACTACTGGATCTCACATCTTTTAGTTTTGGTTGAAATCGAGTCTCTTTTCTTTTAGTCTGTTTATCAATACTAAACGCATTGTTTGGTATCGTGATGCAGTGTTCAGTTCACGTACGGACTGCATTGAACGGTTATGCGTTAAACAGCTTTGTTTGAACCGATTCAATAGTTCAAAGCGAGGCCATTCATTCACTGGCAAGCGTACACAAAACATCCCTTTCACTGCTCTGGGTCAGAGTTGTCACTTGAATTTTAATACACAATAGTCATTTTTCAGAGTAGATAAATATGCTTATTCAATTAAATTATTAAACACGATGTAATTTGGTGCTTTTATGTATCCGCTTTTTAGTTTTAATTAATATATTCGTTTTCGCTTCTATATCTCGTTTTATTCGTTCTCTCTTACCCTATTTCAAAACACTTTTTGCCAGAGGGTGTACTCAAAATTAACACACAGGGTTATCATGACTTTCTTATTTCTAAATAAAATTATGTTCGATAAATGTTTGGCAATAACTCTGCATATGAGTATTAGGCTCAATTTACACCGCCGCGGATTGGACCGAAATGGAAGGGATAATTTTGCCTCATGACGCAGGAATGCACCGCACCAGCCAACGGGGAATTCTCGAGAATGCGCGAGGATTAGAAGAGAAAGTTCATTTGCTTCAAACTATTTCGTCGCTTCCGTTCAATTCCGCGGCGGTGTAAACTGTACCCAAAGTCCCAGTGCATTTACAACATTTCGTAACCAAATTTTGTTTTCGTTTCGCTCACGTGTCTCTCTCTTTGCATCGAAAAATGATGAGACAAAAACTCTAACTACGTAACGTATTTTTGCTGTCTCATCTTCGCCCTACAAAAGACAGAGACACGAAGGCGAAGGTACTGAGCCTTACGCATACTGCAACTTCATACAATTACCTACCTAAGTGTCCACACCTTTATTGAATCTCGTGATAAGGTTATATACACACGTCAAGTCCAATAGGGATACAAGTTGATCAATAATACGGTAGCACCTACCTATTTATTCTAATAATGATAACGCAATTCTGCTTGAACTATGTGCAAGAGAATTTTACGCAAACCTTTGTTTACATTCACGATGCTCTCAAATTGCAGCGACCAGTCTTAAAAGACCTCAAAAGTTATATTATCTACTTTATAAGGTATCTGCTTAGTTTTTTTTTAGGTCTAGAATTCTAGATAGATGCTGTGGGCACAGATAAGATAATACTATATGTGTGGGAGTGCCCACAATATTTATTTTATTTATCATAGAATAAACACAGCATAATCAGCGTGTGTTTCTACAATGGTTTCTAATATGGTTACTTCATGACGGAATTCAGTATGCATAGTGCCTTATTATCCATGTAAATGTAATATTGTCATATCTTAGGACTAAGTTTTTTGAATCTTAAATAATTACTTACCCTATATAATTATAAGGGTGTTGTAATACAGATGAAGCGGACCGATATTCTTAAAATCGGCAGATTGTAAGCCGGTTAATATAATATAATGATAACAAAGGCAAAAAAGGGTGAATTCAGCAGAGAACGACTGATCTGATCGCATTGTACTCGCAATAACACGAATTGCTGCATCTAGTTCAATCTATACCCACGCTTGAGCTTTTACAAAAGCTCAGTTTATAATAGACTTATTAAGCTAACACTTGTCAAAGCGTGACGGTCGTGATGACCCGGCCTTGACTGCTGAGTTCCTGAGGTCAGTGTCACAGTGTAAATAGATGTGTCACGAGATCGACACTCACGCACTGTTGCAAAACGTGAACCTACGAAGGTAGGTAGAAGCTCGATTTGGTCTCTTCTGCACAGACTGTGATAGAACAACGGTTTGGCACTTTAAGGCACTTGGTGTGCGGACTGGTTCCTGCAAATAGCGGCAGCAAGTTTCGGCAAATGGCGGGCGTTTTTGCGTAGCACTTGACATCATTTTTTCAAACTTTTTAGGTTCTACGACACGCCGGTTTCCTCACGATGTTTTTCTTCGCCGTTCGAGAGTACTGGCATAGTGCACATACATTTTCGCATATAGAAAAACGAATTGGTGTAGGTACGACTGAATTCCTTAGGATCAGAAGGTGGGCCGCTACCACTAGACCACCAGTGTTCTAAACCATGATACCTACCTAGGTACTTGCTGGTTTTAAAAATAGAAAAAACAAAAAAGGTCATTATTTTAATAATATTTAATAAGACAATATTATAACGTGTGAGAATTATTACATATTTCTAATCTCACATTATTCATTTATAACTATAGCACAGGCACTCAAAAGGACATGTAATAAAACAGACTAATACTTATCCTTACATTAATTATTCACAATATAAATTAACTTATATTTTAAAGGCTTATAAGAGCTAGTAATATATCATATCAAGTTTTTTTATTCCCAGAATAATTATAATATTCTTTAAAAAACTTTGGATCAAAAAAAAAATACCAGGTGATATTCCAAAACAAACAACAATAATAAACTCCCTTGAATTAACAAAAGGTGTATCGAGACAGGTGATCCTATATTATAGATTCTTTTTGGAGTTTACCAGTTTAGCCTCGCGCATTGAAATTCAAAGAATTACGTTGCCAGTGTTTAAAATACTGAAAAAATCGACTCTGGAACAATAACGAGCCAAAATAAATAGAAAAACGTCTGACAACCTTATAGGTATTTCGTCTACATTTATCTTAGAAAACCAATAACATTTAGATTAAATGTACCGTTCAATGCGCTAGACCAAACGGTTCGAAGGCACTGCGTGTATCATGTTCTATGCTATAATAGAGTAGTAGAAGTATGTAGTTTAGAAGTCGTAGGAGCCGCTCTCGCCAGCCTTGCCGATCTTGAGGATGTATTTGTAGACGAGGCCGGCCGCTGTTCCGCCGAGGATCGGGCCCACCCAATATACCTGTGGACAAAACACATCAGTTCATTTCCTATATCAAAATTTGCTGGCTGGTAGTAATAGGTACATCAGTTTAAAATTATATCTAGGTGTTTTTTAGGTGTTGCTTTGTCGAAAGACACCAAACGGAACCAAAGCAGCTTATAGGCATCAGAGCTGAAATGCAGATTTTGACCAGAAACAACCAACAAATTATGTTAAATCAGTTCTCAGGTCAGGTTGTCCTCTAAGTATATCAATAATCTAATCGCAAACTTGTAACTTCTAGATCACTAGGAGCAGTTTTTTTTAATAAGATAGGTTTTAAAAAAAATAGGCACAGTATTTTGTCTACATTAACTTGCAAGTTCGATTCCGCCATTCTTGTTTGTGATCGGGACATTATTTCCAGTTCATTATAAGCAATCAGTCACGCGCAAAGTTATCTAGTGCGAACTCTAGACTACAGGCACCGTGTGACAGGTGTCTTCCCCTATTCACTGTTGAACTTTGTGAGTTCAGATAAGCAAGGTTCATCGGAGCATACCTAACCTATACTAAGTATTATCCAAGACCTTTACATTGCGATGCAAAAGGTCGGATGGAGTACGACAACTCCCAAGCACCCACTAAATCCTACATAAGAAACGATTTAGTGCTTGTAGATTGTTTAGCTTAGGTACCGTGTGCTTCCATTGCAAACATTAAACATGATAGGTGTTTCGCAAACAAATCCTACAACTTGTTTTGTGGTTGCATTTCAGAATTTTACTAAAACTCATTTCGATTTAGATGCTTCTTATGTGCTTTGTGCTTATTTTTATACAACTCTGACGGACCTAAGCATTGGCCCAACTGATGTTAAGTGGTAACCATCGCCTCTAACAAAGCCTTGCCTCGAAAGTCACGTACCTACTTCAGGAACGAGCCCTGCCATGCGCCCATCATCTTGAGGCATACAGATCCGTGCCAGTAATTTCTATTCAACCTTTCAAATCGAAACACAGCAATGCTGCTTCACGGCCGAAATAGGCATGGTGGTAGAACTTCCCCGGACGAGCGACACACAAAGCCTGCACCACTCCACTGCTGTGGCAATGTAAACGGTTAGCTACCTACTTATTATGAATTATTATTATCATTATTATTCAGCCGTTTTTGTCCCACTGCAGGGCAAAGGCCTCCCTTCCCTCTATCCACTCTTCACGTCTTAAAGCAGTGACAGGCCACGATCTAAGGATGGGAGTCAAGTTCGTCCCGCCATCTCATTCTTGGTCTTCCACGTCGCCGCATTGCATTTTGTGGGATCCACTCTGTCGTCCTCTTAGCCCACGAGGTGTCAGGCATGCGGCCTATATAGGTTTGGTTCCTACTTAGGTATATAGGTTTGCAATAAATATAGTGCAGAAGGTATTCTAGATTTCCGATTACAGACTCGCAGTCGTTTATTCCTATGGTGCGTATATCATTCCAATCGCGATATTAGAGACGTTACATAAATCACTATTACCATTGTATGCCACGTCAGTCAGAGAAACAAAGAAATGTTTCACGCTTTCTTCGCGCTATACAAACATGGGAAAAAGGGCACAATAGGCATAATAGCACCTAATAGCTTAGTCCAGTTCTGGATGTTACACAATCTATAAAACAGCGCGTACTTCTATCTTGTTTCTTTTTTTTATAACGCTTCACCTGTATGTATGTATGTAACCGACCTCTTTGAGCTCGATTTTGTCCTACTTTGAATGATCAGATTTGATTCAAACTTTGCACACCTGTCAAAGGTCGATGACAATGCAATAATATGAAAAAAAAAATAAAAAAAATGAAAAAAAAAAAGCTTGTATGTAACCGACCCCTTTGAGCTCGATTTTGTCCTACTTTGAACGATCAGATTTGATTCAAACTTTGCACACCTGTGAAAGGTCGATGACAATGCAATAATATGAAAAAAAAAATGAAAAAAAATACCAAAAATTTAAAAATAAATTATAGTTTAAAAAACTAAAAAAAACGCTTTTATAACTAATTGAACTAAAAAGTTAAAAATAAAATTGTAATTATCAATTGAAAAATGTATATTATTGTACAAAAACCGTGGGGGGCTTGATTTTGATTGTTGTAAATATTTTATCAATAGTTTATTATATCTGAAGTTATTATAAAAAGCACCCCACGCTTTTTTGTACAATAATATAAATTGTTCAATTGATAATTACAATTTTAGTTTTAAATTTTTAGTTCAATTAGTTATAAAAGCGTGATTTTTAGTTTTTTAAACTATAATTTTTATTTAAAGTGTGTGCACGCACATCACAGTGGTAATATAACGAGCTTAACCCGAACAAGAGTTTTGCATGTAAAGACAGAAAAAAGTCAGACAGAAAAGAAGTAAAGACATTATATTTATCTCTGGTCTACGTATACCATGTTTCCATGTCCAAATATTTACATTCTCTAGAAAAAAAGCAACTACAGGATGGTAACAAATTTGACCTTACACGTATTTGTGGACCAACTGCCCGTAATGGATAAACTAATACAACACCATGATAAGTAATATAAATAAGTTATTTCATTCAATACAAGTATTTGTAATACGCCCATTCAACTGACACCTGCCTTCGTAATTCTAGAAATTTCGTTGTAGAGTTATGACGATTTAGAAGTTAGGAACTGTTGTTAATTAAAAGAGAGTTTCACACACAGTTTTTTAGCGATTGAAACATGTTTGTGGCCTGGGTGCTATATTGTATCCTAAGTATGTATGTATTAAAAAAATGTTCATAAGTATTTTATCAGCTACTTAACTGGCTCCCATAGATCAAGCTCTGCTTAAGTCGTATGGATACCTAGTCCACTATATTATTATTAGTAGAATCTAGAGATTTCGTTGAAGAGTTATGAAGAAATAGAAGTTAGCATAAGTAGGTAGGTACTGCTTTTATAGCGATGGAAACGCGGGTTTTGTTGTACCTACTCTCGTTTCTGTCTGATAGATAAGTACCTATACTTTACATACACCGAAATATTTCGTAGAAGACACTTAAAAACCGGTAATAATGAAGTCAGGACACACGTGATGAAGTGAAAGTGGTTAGATAATTATAATATCGGCGAATGTTCGATAAAACCAGCCGGTATCGTATGCAAATCTAATGTGTCTGGGAATGTCCTGACTCACGAGTTTCTTACCAGACCCTATCATCAATTCTGATTGTGCTTACGGCTATTGGACATTTACGATGCCCATGCTCGGCTATAAAAACAATTTTACGACTTTCCAGTTTTTAACTCCACGAGTATTATAGAACTACCATAACGACTATTGATTGTGAGTGCATTACGCTTGCACTCAACTCCCAGCACATTATATACGTAAATGGAATTTTAAACAGAGAGCAGAAGTAGCACTTTCTATCAAATTTCTTTCAGTTCACCATAGTTGTTTTTTTTTTTTTAAATATAGATAGCTAAGCATTTGGCTGCCATCACACCTGATGGAAAGTGAGGATGCAGCCTAAGATGGAGCATGCTTAGCCATAATCCACCTGTTCACTCTTAGTTAGTCCTGAGAGGTCACACTGGTCACTGTAGTTATGTAAGTACTCACCCAATGAGACGTCCAGTTTCCCAACACAAGAGCGGGTCCGAGAGAGCGGGCAGGGTTCATGCTGGAGCCAGAGAAGGGAATCTAGAAGTAGAACGAAATTATGCAATAATTTTATACACAGTGATACATTGGTCCATTTCAAATTTGTTCCTCAGGCCAAGTGAAGAACGCGTACAATATTGAATAATGATTCAACCAATTCAGCATAATACTAATCTAGAACTTGACTAATCATATGGGCAGCTTTAAACAATCAGATATGAGATATACGATGCATATTTGTAGATACCTGCATGCTTCTTCATTGAAAATTTGAATTGGTCTTTTGGCACCGTAAATCTTTCCTTTCTTTCTTTATTCTTTATTGCACACATATAGACAACATTTAGAAAATGTAAAGTTAAGAAATGTACAAAGGCGAGCTTAACCCTAAAAAGAGTTCTCTTCCAGCAAACCTTAAAGGATAGATATGTGGAAATCGAGGTGGGTACGTGTACAAGAAGGGGGTTTGAAAATATTAATATAATATAAGTATAATGTACTTATATTATACTACTAATTATAATGTACTTATATTATATTACTTATATTATTGTCTTTGCTACTGACTTTGGCGCCAATTGAAAACTCAGCGGATTCGGCGACCGCCTGAATGAATTGCGTTGCAGGAATAGACCTGCTGAACTAGCAGCAACCATCCAGGACGCAAAAAGGCCTACTTGCGGAAACCAGTCCGCTCATAAAGTAACAAAGACTTACGCAAGCAGCATGGCAGGCGGTGATGCTTAGGCCGATGGCGAGAGCAGCAGATCCCTTGACGTCGTTGCGGTGCCGGTCGCAAACGCTGTGGACCACCATCACTAACACGAACGTGATCAGAGCTTCCACTAGAAGCGCCTGTACGGAACACACCCAAAATAGTTAAATAAAGTGGACGGAGTATAAATAGTAAGTTACAAGGACGGAGTTTATGTAGTTGGAACTTCACTGCTATTCCAATTTTTGTTTTGTTAAAGGATCACACAAAGAAACAGGCTGTTTCTCAGACTGAGACAATTTGCTCTAAATCTGGATATATCAAGCAACCTTCTAGCTGTAACCATTCCAGACGACCACCATGTGTGTAAACTGGAGAAATGGCTGCCCAGCAAACACGTTCATGAAGTCTTCCAGCTCAGAGAGCTAGAGACTTGAATTCTTTAATGTTGTGTCTTCTAAATAAGCTTTAAAATCTTGCGTTTGCCCGCACTAAATGAGGAATTATTCAAATCTATGATTGCTCTAATTATACTTTTGGCATTTTTAGAATTTCTAGATAGGAAGCTGGACATGTCTCTAGCTTCATCAAATGTTTTATAATATCCCAAAATTCTTTACCTGTTCATCTTTCACTCCAAGGCCGGGTAGGGTCATGCCGAAGGATCCCAATCTGTCTTCATTGACAGCCAACTGCAAGACAGAAAGTTGTAATGTTAATTTAATAGCCTATTGTTGTTGGCTGGTTGCTCGATTTCAATAAAAATTGTTTTATCCATATAAAGGCGATGAAAGTATAAACGTTCACTGAAATTACTGTGATTGGTTGCTGTGGTTGGTTGGTTGTGATTGATATTGGTCTTTAATTACGCGAAGGTATATCAAGTTGAAGAAAACTGTAGACTTTTATTTCATTTTTAGTGTTTAGGGAAATCACAAATATTTTTATAATGTCCAAAATTTATCAAAAAAAAAACGTTTCGAACGGAACAAATACATTGACTCCATGCATGCGGATGTCCGAAAACGAATTCGGAAATCGAATACAGGAAACGTGTGTCGTGTTTTTAAGCTTTTAAATTGGTCCCATATTTTTATCAAAATCGGTTCAGAAGTTCGGCCTAACGAAGCCACGCGTTTTTCCACTAACCACTATTCATTTATTATTAATCTAATCGTGACCTGCACAAATTGATGATCCGCACAGTCGTTAGCGCTCGTTTGGAAATGTCGCGCCGCGCCTGAGATAAGGTCAGACTATGTGCATGCGCATTACCAATTACATACGTATTTTAAAGATAAAAAAAGATTAAGATAAGGATTTTTTTTTCATTAAATAATACTTCTATAACGACGGTTAGTCGCAGTTGCTGCGTTGTGTCGCACTCTACTGATGTCACGCAAGATCAGCATTATAGTGGTGCTCGTTACTAAAACACATTTAAGAATCAATAATCCATGGTTTTATTTACCTCGTATTTATTCTTTTTCTTGTTGTGCATCTAGTTCTTTCGAATTACATTGTGTTTTTGTCAAAGTTTTATTACTTGAGAGAGACCATCAGAGGTCCTGGGAGTATAAATAACATTTGGGGGCGGTGTTGTGGACTAGAAATTCCTGAAATACAACTCATAAAAGAGTTGATAATTTCACGTAAACGAAGTCACGTGCATTTCCACTAGTAGGTGCATGTTTCTCATGCTCACTCAAAGCAAATAAAAACGATGTGTATATTCTCCATTTGAGTTGAGGAAATTATGAGTTAGTTCTAGCGATGTAAAATACGGCGACTAGTGTCGTGAGAAATACCTAATTACTAATTAGCCTGTGTTCATGATTTCAATGCCTTGACTGAATTTCAACAAAAAAATGTTATATTTTTTTGGGACCATTATCATTAGTGACGAATTGTTTAAAATTAAATGCTAGATCGTGCTCTAGTACCCAGTGCTTGCAATTAGGTTGGTACCTAGCCTACTGAACTATTTATAGAAACAACGGGATATTTAGGTACAATGATTTTATTTTGTGAGTTTTGACGCAGTATAACCCGTGATCATGGTGCGTGATCATGGTGCACGCAACTGTGCCGAATATCGGGAGACAAAACTTACAAAAATAATTCGTGGTAAATATCCCGTTGGTCATAAAAACTGTGTTCAAACCCATGATAGTTTAAAAAGCTACGTAATATATATAAAGTATATATCTTACTTTTTAAATTGATTGGATCTACAAAGGGTTTTTATAGTTTTTTACCAAGTAAGGTAGAGTAAAAATATGATTTTCATCCTAAGATTAAAATGATAAGTATGAGAACAATTTCTCTGCCCGCGACCACGGCTGTTCTAACACGGTCGAAACGTCGAAAAATAAAAAAGTTGATCACGATAAATACCCTTAGAAAATACCCGATTCATTATAATTATGCATAACGATCGCGTTCATTTAAAAATAACTATTTCTTACTCATTTCTTATTAGAAATGAGCGTATTAGCTACAAGCAAAATCTATCAAAGCTTTTATAGCTATTCTAATCTAAAAGCTCTCAGTGGTACAGGTAGGTGCAGTACACACGAGGCCCCAGCCTCCACCTCTCAGTGGTACAGGTAGGTACAGTACACACGAGGCCCCAGCCTCCACACACGAGTGCTGAAGGTCACTCCGATCCTTTATATTCTAAGATCATCAGTGTCAGGGCGAACGACAGTTTTTATTGAACACCGTATGTGCTTTAAGTGAGTGCATGCATCAGAGTTATAAAGAACACAAGTGCCTTAGCTCTTAATAATTGGTATTTTATAAAAAAAAAAGTATTTCTTCAATGAGTCTTCATATACGAGTAAACCTTTTAGAATCACTACCAATTATACCTAGCACCCTATTGCGTAAGCTATGTTTGTATGATTTTAGGAGCATTTGATATTATAAGTCACGACATAATAATAATTTGGGTTACTACAAAAAATTGGCCGCCCGCGAGGTATTTTTTACCTGTTTTATAACATTTTCGGAGAACAAGTAGCCTATGTTATGTAATTGCATATAATTTATGTAACAAACTATATTTTATATTGGTTCCAAATTTTATCCAAATCAACGCGTTGATATGGCGTGAATGAGCTACAAACATGTAATATTAATGAGATTTCATACTAGCTGTTCTGAAATATGGCTGCTGAGCCTATCCCACTTGTATAAACAGGTCTACATCTTCAATGTTTTATCTCCGAGGTCCACACTCTTATGGCGATTAGAACGCCAACGATAAGCACTCAGCCAGTTAGCGAAAGGAATGTGTTAAATGCCTACTTTAAATTATATAAGAACATGACGACCTTATCGAAGGATGAGTTGCATTTTATAAACTAAATAATTAACTTAGAACCAGATATCAGAGTTTTTTTACCCTATAGTTAGTAAATAACAATTAATTATTATAAGAATGAATTGATGGCCTAAGATTTAATAAATAAATATTGAGGACAATTCACACAACACTATCTAGCCCCAAACTAAGCACTTGTACGATGGGAACCAGATGGCTGATATAAGTAAACTTGAATACATTTTTTTGTTAATATATACTTAGAATACGACTGGTGGTCCAGTGATGGTGGTGGTGGGAACTAGTGCAACGATGAGAAGAAGAAGAAGAAGTGATTCCTTAATAAAAAAAACTTTTTTTTTGGAGCATCAAGACTCAAGACCTGTCGTTACATGAACCAATCAGAATTAAATATTGGAAGACCACTACACTCAGTACTTATTATTGTAACTTTCTAAAGTCGTGCTTTGAAAGGCGTTCTAATGCTACCTAATAACAGACTAGGTACCTACCTATCGTAAGCATGCCGCTCACCATCGGATGGGCTACCTGCCAGCGGTTAGCACAAACTACGCGCTTTCATAGAGGTGGTATCATTACACCTTCACAGAAACCTTTTCAAACATAGCACTTTTTAAATTAACGCGATCGTTATACATAATTATATGGACAAAACGGGTATTTATCGCGATTACCTTTATTATTTCCCTTCAAACATAAAAACATAACTGGTGGCAGTTCCCTTCTTGTTATCGTGTGGTTCGTTCGGCAGTGTGATGAAAGAGGCTCCTTTTCGTGCACTTGATACATGTTTTTCGAACTTTTTAGGTTCTAAGACATGTCGGTTCCCGCACGATGGTTTCCTTTACAGTTTGAGAGTACTGGCATAGTGAACATAATTTGGTTTAATTGTTACAGCATAAAAAACCTCAAAAGCTAGTTCATTATGTACTACTGTATGGTTGTGTATGCCATATAGGCTTTTGTCAAACAGGCTATAAACACTATTTTATGAACAACGGGATATTTACCATGATTTAAAAAATCTAATCCGTGTGATGTAAATCATGTTAAATATCTCGTTGTTCAAAAATTGGGTTAAAAACCATGATACTTTCAAAAGTTAGACTGTAAGCTCACACATCACATGAAACAGACTTAGGCCCATATGCAGAAAGAACGCTTGAGTCTAAGTCGAGCCTCAAGCATAGATTTTATGACAGTTCTCCATTGAAAAGTGTCGAAAATCTATGCTTGAGAGTTGAGGCTCGACCCAAACTCAAGCCCACAAGCAGCAAGTATAATACTTTATCGTAAAAAATTTACTTAAGTACACTCTAAGAACTAAGGGAGAGGTACACTCTAACTCTATTGTGTAAGTTATTAGTTATAAGTGTATTGTTATAGAGAACCCAGTGGTAAGACAAACCTGACTTAGGCTTTAAACCACTGTTCGATGTTAAATGTACCTAACTTCTTGTATAATAAATAAATAAATAAATAAACTACACGTATGCAGGCCTAAGTATACGGGTAGTCTCGAGCTTTACTAGATCTGTGGCATGTGAGCATGTGACTGTAATCTCCTTTCATGCCTTTCGAATGGTAACGTATTATAGCATTACTGCTTGCCACAACCTGCTTCGTGATGGGGAAGTATAATTAACTTACTTTCTTACAGCTGCCTATTACAGTGCCTTAGGACACCGGTTGGTGCTACAATTCTTGTATTGACATAGCACAATAAGCTTTTATTTGTATTACTTCATAGGCACAAATTAGGGTTTTCTCGTTCTAAATTTGCGTTTTCTGTGTTTGTTTCAACATTATCTTTATTATCTTGGCGATTGCTAATTATTAATAAATTCTAAATTGTAGGTATTTAGATCTTCGTTTTGTTGTTCGAAATAGTGAGTATGGTATGTAACTTGCAACTTTGGCACAAAATTACCCGAGTTTTTGTAGGCGGCCGCGTCCCATACAAAAGACTTCAACGCGCTACGTGCTACGATATTTGTGTTACCTCGTAGCATAAGCTCCTAAAGATCATATTATTTGCCATATTTTCTCAAACATGCTCGGAAATTTGAGCATTATTTCGACAAACTCCTTTGGGATGAATTGAAATTGCTGTACTGGCCAAATACATGCGAGCAGCGATCAGCAAAAGTTGCTTGAAAATCCATACCTGTCGTGTTTCTTTTTCTTCTTCTTAATGAATGGCATCTGTCCTTTTCGGATCAATTTTGCCAGTGTCAAGTAGTTTAATGAGAATGATGGATGATAATATATTACATAAAATACTTTTCCGTCAATTCGTCAGTCTTCTGTCAAAGTCAGCGACCAGATAAATTACGTAGTAAACTCATATCCGTTTTGTAATTCAAAAATGGAACGATGTTTAGTTCCGAAACATGGCAACCAAGGAGGTAAAATAATCAAAGGTTTTATTTAAATTTCGAACTGGGTACTGAATGGCGAAAAAATGAAAACTTCAACGAGAAATATATTAGTGTTTTTCGATATTTGTACACTTTCTGAAAGTTTTGTTTTTAGCCTAGTAATTTATTTTTCTCTAACGTCTTAATGTTTGGATTTATTTTCTTACCCTGATGAAAGCAGCTCCAGCGACAGCGCCCAAACTTTGCACGATGATGTAACAGATCGCCTTCAGGATCTTGATGTCTCCAGTGACCAGCAGACCGCATGTGACTGCTGGGTTGATGTGCCCGCCCGAAACATGGCCGATAGCCTGTGGACAAGAAATATAGACATGTAAAATTTATATTTTTACAAGCGAGTAGTCTAATCACTCGCTTTTTTTTGTACAACTAAGTTAGCAAAAAGCATACGGCCCACCTGATGAAAAGTGGTTACCGTAGCCTATGGACGCTTGCAACACCAGAGGCAACACTCTCGCGTTGCTGACCTTTTAAATATTTTAACCCCATACTGTAGTCTCTAGGGACTATCTCGCTTAAACCTATAAATGCAATTTCTAAAATTACAGAGTCTAATGTTTTGAACTGTGTTAATGATTAACTTATCGAGACACCAAATTACGTGGCTCACTTTGGCTAGCTCATTAACCAAACACACAGATTATTTAATCCACCACATAATTCCAACTCAAATACAAATTGTTCAATAATTGAATGGTTTAATGCCATTGATTCGTAATAATTAATATCTCAGTGGGTAATTATCGTGTTCATGCGATTGGCTCGACGTTCATACGCTGTTTGAACAAATCTTCATTATGAACTAACCATTGATTTAGACATTAATTTGCACACACGCTGGTATTTATTTACAAAATAGATTCACCATTTTCCCTATTTTGATAATTCATACACAACTTTTATGAATAAAAAGAAGGATCGAAGAATAAATAAATGAATAAAATCAATATTATAGACAGTCCACACATCTGCCCCTAACTAAGCAGGGCGTCGATTCTAGCAACACAAATCGCTCAAGCGATCGCGTAAATCGATGTGAGTTGTCAATTTTTGTTTGAAAAATTTGAAAACGGAACGCGGTTTCAGCGATCACTCAATCGAGCCGTGTTGCTGGAATCAACACGCAGAGCTTGTACTCTGGGAACCAGATAGCTGCAATACGCTGCTATCAGCTGCTATGCAATATGCTGCTGGGATACGGATATAGATTGTTGATGATTGATACACATTTTTTGAATGAAAGCGAAGACGATGGACCGACGGCACTGTAAAGATCGTGAGAAGACGGTAGAGGATGTCTCTAAATTGTTCTTCCTGGAATCGCTCAGCAGTGGACTTTTTCAGACTGAAGACTTTTTTATTTTTATACTCCTGATGGAAAGTGAGGATGCAGCTTAAGATAGAGCATGTTTAGCCATAATCCACCTTTTCACTCTTGTCTTAAAAAATCCTAAATTAAAACGATCAGGAAAGACTGACACCGTTAAAATAGACATGATTATGACGACACGCGTGGTTTCTTTTCAAATAGTTTTTTTACTATCGTCTGCTGTCGCGTAGGTATTTCAAATTCTCTAAAACGAAAGCGCCAACTTCAAAGCGCTTTTTTTTAAGAAAGCTGATCATGAGGAGATTGTTCTAGACCACGTTTTGTGGAAATCCGTGCAGATATTTCAAAGATCATATCGGTCTTTTTGATTTTTTTATACTTGTAAACTAGTTTTGTGAGGGCTGTACAATTCTACACTAGTTGAAAGTATATAATTTGTTTAGCATCTTATTATTATTACATAATAGTGGCTGCCAGCTTCGCTCTCCCTGCTCCCGTTACTTTTTCGGGATAAATACTAATGTGTACGTACAAATATTTTACATACGCCTCCTGGTTCTAAGCTACCTCGTCAAGTCGTCACCAATTTTCTGCCAAATCCATTCAGCCGTTCTCGAGTTATAAATAATTTGCACATCAGGCGTAGTATTTTTTTTTTTTGTGATTATATCAGGGGAAGTATGCAAGTAGCTCCAGAGACAAAAAAAATGAGGAGAAATAGGTTGTCGTGGTACGGACATGTCATGAGGAGGGATGAAAGTCATGTAACTAGACGAGTGATGAGTATGGATGTGGATGTGAGTAGAGGTTGACAAAAAAAACATGGCTAAACTGTGTGAAAGATGACATGGATAAGAGAGGAGTGAATGCAATTAAGTTGTCATAAATATCATCTTTAAGTGGGACAAGAGCACGAATAAGAAGATCAGTGATTAGTGTAGCTAATAGAATAGTGATTAAAACAAATGTTATTCACTTGTCGAACGAAATATAACGCATCGATGATAAATTAGTAAAGTCGTGAGATGGGTGCGCGGCGCGTGACTACGGGACGACCTATGAGGTGCTATAAGGCTCATTCACAGGCTTATGTTAAGTCGACGATACACTCATTTGTAATTAAAACATCACATTTTAAACTTAACTCTAAGACACGAAAAGGACGCGATCGTGCAAGCTTAAATTAAAATTGTATTTAGATCGTAATTGTTTTTACATATAAACAAATCTATAAAAGTTTAAAGCAAATAAATGAGCTTGTAAAATTACTATTTGAAATTGCTTGAATATCATGAAAATAACTAAGTATGATTGTTATCTAGAGGCACACCTATTAGGTTTTTTTTTTCAGCCTTGTTGTGCCACTGCAGGGCACAGGCCTCCCTACTATTTTTCCAGCTTTCTCTTTATTTTCTTTTTCTTTTTTTTACCGAAATGAATTAATAATCAGTTAATTGACAAGTCAAACTCGCATTAACATAACGGATGTTTTAAATATACGTGAACTCATTAGGAGAACAGGTAGTTTATCTGTATGTACGGTAACAGCATTGAATATTATGTGAATAATTTAGGTAAATAAATAAGATAAAATAAAGAAATTGTCCTTGCTTCTTTCTTCCTTCTCATTCCCTATCTTCTCTGAATATTAACCCTATGGGGTTGATTGTTCAATCCACGGACTAGCGTATTCGTCAAAAAAAAATCTCTTTTTTATCCATCTCTATATTAATCTGACGGATACCTATGTATATCTATTGATTGAAAATATGGGTTACCCTCAGGTTACTCCCACCAACAGCCAAACACATGACACATGACATTGACACCTTGTGTAGAAAAATGTCAGTAATTACATACTAATGCTATCTTCATAAAAATGTCATACTTCTGCGCGTGAGAAGTACTCTCACCAATGCAGTGTAGTGTTTAGTACCTAAGTATATTAGACATGCCATTCGTGAAGCTTTTTTTTTACATGTAGCTGATGGCACGAAAGCATAAAGCCCAGCTGACCATCGTCTATAACCAAGCATTGCCTCGTAACGTAGATCACGCACGTCAGGAACGTGCCCTACGATGCACTGCCCATCAACTTGAGACATACAGATGTTCAGCGTCACGTGCCAATAATTTCACTCACACCCTTCAAACCGAAACACAACAATGCTGCTTCACGGTGAAAAAAGGCATGGTGGTAGTAATTCCCTAGACGCACCTTTCACAAAGAGCACTACTACTACAAAACTAAAACTACCTAATTAAACTAAAACGTCTTAGAAAAACGAAACACGTATGTCAAGCTCTTATATTTTTTTATATATCAGGTGCGCCAGTTAAGTAACGATGTGTTCTATGTAAAGCCGTTTGCCATTGGGTGCAAATAACGATATAACCTAATAGAATATTCATCAACATGAATCATTGGAGCCTTGAACGACATTTTATTTGCTTAGCTGTTTCATTGACTTATTAGCATTGAATGAATGATCGTGTAAAAAAATGTAATTAGATTTAGGTATAAATACATTGGCTACTTCTAGCTGAAAAATTAGTGATAGCGATAAGACCGCCCATTGTTCTTTGCTATAGTTTAAATATTTTCGTTAGTTTAA
Source organism: Thera obeliscata (assembly GCA_947578465.1). Taxonomy (NCBI): domain Eukaryota; kingdom Metazoa; phylum Arthropoda; class Insecta; order Lepidoptera; family Geometridae; genus Thera; species Thera obeliscata. The sequence goes on from OX387926.1 coordinate 12,152,282, forward strand.
AGTGTTATCTATCTACATAGATTATAACTAACCAATGAAGTAAAATTAAAGTAAATTCTATTCGGCAACTTGTACGGCTGCGGGTAAGGGCCTCTAGCTGGCACTACTTACCCTAACTTTAACCTAGAAGCTAAAACATCCCAGTCACAGCAGTCACGAGAGAAGTTTCGTGTTTTAAGAGTGGGTATAGGCTTTGTTTACTTTGGGCTAGATACTGATGTGTGAAATGTCCTTTCATGTTTGTTATTCATAAGCCTATCCATCAAAATCGTAGTCTCTATTCACAATTTGTTCAATGTTAAGCAAGTATTAAAAAGTTCAAAACAAATTGAATGGGCATTGTATGTCATGGTCCATCTCATCTCATCACACCTGTCAGCAAGATCCTGCATGACGCATATTATAAATGATGCTAGCCTAGATTTATTATCATAGTTTAACCTGTATCATTCATAGGTAATTAAATTTTGAGCTTTGTAAGTTCAACTGATTTCGCGTCTTTTTTTTATTTAAGTAGCCGCAACGCATTGCATGCGTTCTACCAAAGAGATTTTAGTTCCATTTTCAAAAAAATTTTTTTTCCTCGTTTTATTTGTTTTTTAATTTATTTTAAGTCGCTAAGCGACATAATAAGTCTTTATTCATGATTATTGTACTTATGACTATAATTCTTTTTCATTTTTGTGGGCTCATTGTCATTTGACAGAGAAAAATAAAAATAAAACCATTATACATATATTACACTATAGGAATAAATGCTATTTTTTCTTCCAAAGGATTAATAAACGAACGTTGTATTTTATTAACAAGTTACTTTGCAAATTTTTATTTACTGAATCATTTAGATATGTACCAAAATTATCCTAATCCGCAAATTACATTTAAAAGCTTTCGCGTACAAAGGTTAGTCAACCATAAAGTTCGACCAAGGCCAACCAACTTATTAGACACACGCATTGCCCATAAATGTAAAATGCTCACGTTGCGGTTAGAATGTTCGGATATTACGTGAAATAGTTTAGATAGGTGCGGTGCAGGCCACGTGTCCTACTGGCCATATATCACGGTAATCGCGTTACACGACACATGCGTGAGCCAGCGCGGTCACCGTGCGATCAAGGGCGGCTACAATCCCTATACGAACTTTTACGAACTGTTCAAGATATGAGCTTTATGATCATTGACGAAGGTTTAAAAAATTTACCATAATTTTTCTTTAATAATCGCGTCGCGTAGATATGGCCTAGATTATGTATGTTGCAAACTTATGTTATGTCAGAGTTCATGCTTTCTTTTTTATATGTATAAATATTGTGGTCAATCCACACAACACTATTAAGCCCCAAACTTAGCTTGTGCTATGTAGCTGATATAACACTTAACATATTTTTATTAGAAATTCATGTTTAAAATATAATACAGCGACCCAGACAGAGAACAAACAACTGCGTTCACCACACAAATATTTATTCTCGGTGATGGGGATCGAACCTTTGACCTATTAAGGCGTAGAAGGCAGAGCTATTACCAACTGAGAAAACAGACGTAAGTAATTGTATATACATACACTTGACACTTTGACACTGTATTTAAAAAGCCAGTCAAAAACATCAGTATTTAAATAAGTTACTTACAAGCAAATATTGGACCACACCTAAATGGTAACACGAAATATAACTTATCAAATATAGGTACTCGTTCTCCATGGGAACCGACCCAATGTCTAGCTAAATGCAACCACCGAATGTATGTAAAATAACTATTAAATTTACGTTGAGAGGTATTTATTCAATGTGATTTTTATACAGCGTCTGTGAGTACATTTTAATCAGCTTATGACAGCTTTCACAGCTCAGTTGGTAGGAGCTTTGCCTTCTGCGCTGGAGGGCGTGGGTTCGATCCCCACCGAGAACAAATATTTGTGTGCTGAGCACAGATGTTTGTTTTCTGTTTGGGTGTTATATTGTTCACTAACTACTCATGTATTTATAAAAAAAATAGATAAATATTATATCAGCTATATGGTTCCATAGTAAAAGCTTGGCTTAGTTTGGAGCTAGATAGTGCAATGTGGAATGTCCAAAATTGTTATTTTTATTTTAATCATCAAAACCTTGCGCACGTTCTGCGGTGGCGATCAGTGTAATGCTGTCAAATATGACAGCGACATTTGACATTTCACTGATCACAACCGCAGAGCGCTTAGATTGTGTGCAAGGCTCAAGAGATCTTGACTAAGCCTGGCGAAGCGATAATTTTTTTCTTGGATAATAAAAGCAAAAAACCTTTTTTCTAACTGTTTTGTTATGCAATTTTTACGCTAGCTATTAGCGCATTGAACTGTTTAGTTACGGATTTTAAACAAAAGGGGCAGTCAAAAATGTTAGATAAGTAATTAATTATTTCGTTCAGTTCAGTTCAGTTCAGTTCATTTATTTACCACATTATCACAATTGACTGTAATACTAGGCATGTCAGTTTTATACAATATTATTAGTTACTAAAATCGATGTCTTAAAAATATAAATTGATAAAATAAATTGACAAAAATTACAAAATTAAAATAAATATTCTAGGAGAAATAGCGTCAAATTTTATATAATATTAGATTAGATGTATCAGGAGCAGTCCATGTCAAAAGAGGATTCCAACAATGTCATATTCATAAATTCATTTAAACAATAAAAAGCATTCAGTTCAAAAAAAGGTTTGATTTTCTTTTTGAACTCTGTAACACTTTCTAGATTAGTTACTATATTAGGTAATTTGTTAAACATTATAATCTTAGTATAGTCACCTTGTTTTTGAACTTTAGCTAGTCTAATTCTAGGTTTGTACAGCTTATCTTTATTTCTTAAATTATAATTATGTATGTCCCCTTTTCTTAAATATTGATCTTTATTTTCATATATTTCTAACAAACTCTTATAGATAAAAAGTGATATCACAGTCATTATTTTATTACGCTTAAAATATTTCCTAACGGACACTCTTTTTCTAAGTCCAAAAATTATCCTTAATGCTCGCTTTTGGCATAACAAAACCTTCCTAACAATAGCGCTGTTACCCCAAACAGTTATTGCGTAGCTAATATTAGAATGAACATAAGCATAATATACTGACATCGTTTATCTGTGTTGTAATTTAAACTGCGTTGGTTTTACTGCTGGCTTACAACCTCTTTGTTAATTGCTACCTACTTGATAACATCTTGTTCATCATACGTTTGGTGAATTTTTACCAAGGAGGTTGAAAACCCATTGCAATGGAGAGGAAATGTGTTTGACTAGGATGCGCGCGTTCCGAATTTATTCAGTGGTTCCTAGGTTATTGACACCCCAAGCTCCAAGCACAAGAAAGGAAACAAGAAAGGAAGTTCCAACACTTTCTGTCAAATCTGATGGATTTATGATTTTGGCTGTATGCCGAAACTGCTTGAGGCCTGACTCAGATTCAAGCATTGTTTCTACATACAGGCTTAAAATTTGATGGTTTTTACGCTACTTATTTTGTGAGAGGGTTGTAAAAAACGTCTAAACACGACTACCATGACGTTATTATAAATATGGTTGATAAATAGAGCGCTAACCATAATATGAGCTCATTTTATAATAGGTATAACCTAGAGGTAGAATAATCAACCATAAAAATAGGGAAGTACATGTTTTTTATTACCCTTTGTAGGTCACAAAATAATTTTTATTAAAAACATGCGGAATTAAAATGTCTTATAATTAATCAATTCGGACAGAATTGAAGCGTTTTTAATAAGTACTTACTTAATATTAATAACGTGCAAAAGTAATGATCCTTCACTATTTCCGATCATTAAAATATAAATGAAGCTATTTGAGCGATTACCTTTATCGATATTCAATGAATTATTTTCATTTTGCTTATGATTGTATCCGGTTTTCATTATTATGGTCGTGATGATGTACGGCAATAGATGAAATTGACAAAATAATATTTTTATAACCTCTGGAACCAAAGTATTCTTGAGAGCATAATTAATACTCGTATTCAATCCAAAACGGTTGGTACTAAAAAAACGCGAGGGATCCGTGTGGTAGCTAGTTGACGAAAAGTTAACTTTTTCTAACCGATAAATTGAATGAGAGAATGACAGTAAATTAATAGTGTAGCTTTCATCCACTCTTTAAATCTTAAAACAGCAAAGTTGCTTGTGGAAGAAATAGGCACTGTGGTATTAGGTACTTCCCCAGATAAGGGCTTTTTATAGTCCTTCAAAGAACCCTATTATCGTATCTAGTTGGTCCTATCGGTGGATAACTTCTAAAGCAGCAAAAGAAATATTAAAGACGCAAAAAAACATGTAATCCTACCAGTTATAATTAAGCGTGAATCAATATTTGTAATTGAACTTTTACATCACCTTTTGGCTAGTCAAGGTGAAATCGGAAGCTGATTAAACATCTTTTAATGTTTTCTATTGATGAGTGATTCGATTGAAGAAGTGTTTAAAGTACGGATGTCTCCTGCTGAGAGGTGCTAATAACATAATCAAAAGAAATAAATTTGGTTCAACAACTACGCGCCCGACAACTTTAAAAGTTAGAACGCCAGTTAACTTAAATGACGACATTATACCCTCATTCACAACGAAATAAACAAAAGACCTTACCCTGTCAAACAATGATTTAAAACTAACGGCCAACTTGTTACACCTGCAAATCAATGGTGCATATAACCGCGGGATAAAATCATCAAAACTTAGTAGATGCCCGCGACCTTCCCCTTGGTACGGGACTTTTGGGATATTATAAAAAGTATAAAAAATAAATAAAAACTTGGATGGTTGTTTACGAAACATGTTTATTTCTATAACTTCTAGCATCCATAATATCCAAGAAGATCCAGGATGCAGTGACCCGAAATGAGCGCGCTCAAGAGTATTTTTAAAATAACCGTTACTCTGACCATTATTGTATTTACATTTAACTGTTCGGTCCATAAAAACTGCATTGATGCTGTATGCTGAATGTTAAAATCTTCGGACACGGTCAGAATAATGTTGGTACATTCTGTATTGACGTAGGCAACAATGTATGTTCAATTCGTTATATCATTTCCCAATCACAAATATGACGCAATTCAAATTATATTTCCCTATTCATGTTTTGATCGGAAGATGTAAGTATTTCCAGTTCATTTTATTGGGAGGCAATAATGTACGACCCGTTATTGCACAGCAGGATAATGTACAGCAGCTTAATGTACACACCGTTATTACGATGCCAGGGTTTGGATTAACGGGGTGTACAATAAAAGGTCGCGAAATAACATGCTGTACAATGTCGTCACGTGTTGTTATTGTACGCCCCGTTATTACGATGCCAGTTAAGCCTCGTGCACACTGTAGCAATTCAATATTGTTTTTTGCTGTTTTGTTCTGGCAGCGGATACTTGTACTTGTTCTTGAGACTTTATAGGGCGGATCCGACTTGGATAGGTTAGGTTATGTTAGAACATATAAATAACGCACAAGGCGAGCGAGCAATGCCAGAAAATGTTTGTTTACATTTACCCCAAAGGATTATTCTCTTAAGGAGCAGTATCCATTACCAACAAAAAATAAGAAATAATTGAATTGCCTCAGTGCACGGGCCCTAATGGCATCCAATTAACATGCTGTACAATAACATCACGTGACAATTTTGTGCACCCAGTTAATTCGCAGCCAGTTATTGTACAAGCCCGTACCAAGGGGAAAGTCACCGATTCAAATCCCGCTCGGCTCTTAACTTTTGGGACATTATAAAGATCTTTATGTTTGCTTTTGACACGAAATGTATCTGAATGATTTTTCAAAAGAACCCTTCCTTGAATCGACGACCTTTGGATCGGAAGGTGGGGGGGCTACCAGTAGACCACCAAAGCTCTCCAGTGCGCCAGTAGGTGTTAGTGTGTTCTAGTAACTACACACTACACTTTCAGTAATATACTTACAGTAATTACTAACATAGAAAATTGTAGCTTTCCTCGCATCACTCACATAGTTGTGTTGGATTTCTAACGCAGTAAGCTTTCCATTAAACTGCGTTTACAAGATTAAATGCACAAGATTTTATACTTGGAAGTGCAAAGGGTTTCTTGTGTATTTTGTAAATATTTTTTTAATTGTATTTGTGTAAATGCATTTTATTTATTTGCATTTTTTTAACCGATTAGATTTTTGTTATCTGTAAGGTAATATTTTCAGATTGGTTCCATAGATATTTTATAAAAATTGGTTCACCAGTTTGGACATGAAGGCGATTCCTCAAGTCTTTGAAACTTCACTTGTTGGTATAAAAAAACGTGGGCGGCAAGCTTACTAATAAGCAATTCTACGGGTAAAATCGTTTATCACGACAAGGTGCTAATAACTACTATAATAACGTAGATGCAGTCATTTCTGAACCTAGGACTTTGTCCCCAATTATTATAAGCAACATGTGACAGTTTATGACCCTACCAATAAAATCGATGATGCAAAGCCCATCCCTAAATCACTCAAACCCTCAAATCAATTAGACTGGTCTCACATCTCAGTTGGTAGTAGCTGCCTTTTGTGTTGTTGTTATGTGGTTTTGATTGCCACAAAGAATATACATTTGTATAGTAAATATTGGTTGTTTGTCATAGTATATCTGGGCGATTATGAAAAATAGTCAGCTTGAAATTGTCGTCCCCGTAACCCAGCATATTACATCACGCACACAATGTACATTTAACCCTTTTGATACTTGACAACTTTCGATACATTATTAGAAACTTGCCATCGATCTTGGTTCCATTTAGTTATTTTCAATAAGACCCTAAAAGATACTTTTCTTAAGACGCTGAAACCGTGAAACAAATTCTCCCTCGCACCTTTTGAAAGGTATAAAAAACACACTTTGCATACCTAACAGTTTAGCAAAAAAATATAACATAACACGTCTTCCTGCTTAAAAGTTTTCCCAAATACATACTTACCTACGAAAACCAGCTATCGGATTGCACACAAGATAGTTTTTTTTCGGATGGGCTAAATGTCTGACGATTCCTACAGAACAACTACTTACGCTAACCTACGCTACTAACGCTACCGGACAAACAAGATCGAGAAGTTGCTTGCGATTTTTGATGAGTACCTAAGTGATTTTATATTTTTCAAAGGGTCAAAATGTCCGAGCGAGAAACGTACATCGAGGTTGTCTTCGCCATAAGTACCGTTCATAAACCTTTGAACGCTGATCACGTATTCATATTTACGTAATAAATATACCTATATCTCAATTTAACGGCACTATAATGTAAACATGTCCGCTAGTCCCATACGATTTGTTACAAATAATGATGCAGGTTCACATATCGACGACTTCATCTTTATGGTGCTTTTAGATGGCACCGGGAATTTTATCGTCATTAAAGGTAATTTAATGGTAAATGTTAGCCATAAATATAGAGGAATGCAGTGTTGGAGAAATGCATAATAACGGGATATCAAACTAATATTTGTTAACTTTGAATAATGTAATTTGTCTTTCCGTTTTCCGTTTGAAAAAATAATTGTCTAGAATTTTTCTTCTAAATAGGTTCACGGTCAGACATAGGCATAGTAAGTAAACTTAAACACTAATAAAAATAAAATTGCTGCACATTTACGTTGTACAATAATTTTATTTTTTAATTTAATTAGAGGCTAGCGCTTGACCGCGCATTCTACTGATGTTAACGATGATGCTGTCGACCACAGAGCAGCCAACACGCTTTTGCTCTGTCGACGGTGTCAAACGCACACCTAGAAGATCCACCCTTTTCTTGGCAACATCTAAATTATATACAAATTATCAAATTATATTTATAATAAGTAGAATAATGTATCGATTTACAAAATTTTTAGATGCAATGTTGTAATCTTCTGTTTCAGATCGCAGAGTGCGTTGAACTCTTTCACTTCTTAAAAAATAACTATTTATAACTTCGTTTTATTGAAAGTAAAAGTACTATACCTACTACGCTTTAAGTAAAACGGAGTTATGACATTTTTACATTTGAGCTGCCCATATGAATTATTTATTTGATTGCCAGCCCTTTTCGCTACAAATATCAGGTACTTAGTAATATTATTTTGGTCTCATTCAATTTAATAACTTAGATAAGAAAATAGAGAACTGTAAATTTATAAACCTATGAAATACTGGGGACATAAATCGTAATCACCAACGTGTTTGGAACCCATGGGCTTATCCGTAATCCTCTTCACCAATTTATCAACCTTACTTTTGTTTTACAGGCTTCAAATAAAAAAGGAAAAGGTTGGTTATGCATAATTTCGTCATTTAGTTGTTGTTTTTTTATCTGCAACGTAATATTTCCAGATCCCATAGAAATTTCATCAATACCTATTGTTTTTAATAGTTTGGCCATATACAAGTTTCTCGAGTTTTTTTAACTTATATTAAGTATTAAAAATAAATTATTTTGGATTAGATTGTAACATGGTCTACCGGTAAGTGACTGGCATTTAGCACAGGTTCAATCAGATCGATGCCTCGACCTATGCACTCCAGTTTATCATGGTGGAAATATCAAGCATCAATCAAACAGACATTTTCCTCTTTAGGCCTTGAGATTGAAACTTTAATGAGAGACTATCATAAGTTTTCTTTTGTTTTTGAAGGGCCCATAATAAATAGCAGAGGTCGATCAATCATTTCCCCGACACACTGGCATGAAACTGACGTTATTTTCATTGCGTCTGACACTAAGTTTGACAGCTCAAATTCAGTGAGAATAAGGTCGGGTCCATGTAGTAGAGTATGTACGCAAGACATGTCTACGCGTACAGATGGTGGAAAACTTGAATAAAATGGGTCCGGTTAATGTACGTCCAGTTATTGTACAGCATGTTATTGTACGGCAGGTTAAAACGAATCCAAAAAACGAAAAAAGGTTTCGTTTTAACATGGTGTACAATAACATGCTGTACAATAACTGGACGTACATTAACCGGACCCATTTTATTCAAGTTTTCCACCATCTGTACGCGTAGACATGTCTTGCGTACATACTCTACTACATGGACCCGACCTTATTCTCACTGAATTTGAGCTGTCAAACTTAGTGTCAGACGCAATGAAAATAACGTCAGTTTCATGCCAGTGTGTCGGGGAAATGATTGATCGACCTCTGCTATTTATTATGGGCCCTTCAAAAACAAAAGAAAACTTATGATAGTCTCTCATTAAAGTTTCAATCTCAAGGCCTAAAGAGGAAAATGTCTGTTTGATTGATGCTTGATATTTCCACCATGATAAACTGGAGTGCATAGGTCGAGGCATCGATCTGATTGAACCTGTGCTAAATGCCAGTCACTTACCGGTAGACCATGTTACAATCTAATCCAAAATAATTTATTTTTAATACTTAATATAAGTTAAAAAAACTCGAGAAACTTGTATATGGCCAAACTATTAAAAACAATAGGTATTGATGAAATTTCTATGGGATCTGGAAATATTACGTTGCAGATAAAAAAACAACAACTAAATGACGAAATTATGCATAACCAACCTTTTCCTTTTTTATTTGAAGCCTGTAAAACAAAAGTAAGGTTGATAAATTGGTGAAGAGGATTACGGATAAGCCCATGGGTTCCAAACACGTTGGTGATTACGATTTATGTCCCCAGTATTTCATAGGTTTATAAATTTACAGTTCTCTATTTTCTTATCTAAGTTATTAAATTGAATGAGACCAAAATAATATTACTAAGTACCTGATATTTGTAGCGAAAAGGGCTGGCAATCAAATAAATAATTCATATGGGCAGCTCAAATGTAAAAATGTCATAACTCCGTTTTACTTAAAGCGTAGTAGGTATAGTACTTTTACTTTCAATAAAACGAAGTTATAAATAGTTATTTTTTAAGAAGTGAAAGAGTTCAACGCACTCTGCGATCTGAAACAGAAGATTACAACATTGCATCTAAAAATTTTGTAAATCGATACATTATTCTACTTATTATAAATATAATTTGATAATTTGTATATAATTTAGATGTTGCCAAGAAAAGGGTGGATCTTCTAGGTGTGCGTTATTTGACACCGTCGACAGAGCAAAAGCGTGTTGGCTGCTCTGTGGTCGACAGCATCATCGTTAACATCAGTAGAATGCGCGGTCAAGCGCTAGCCTCTAATTAAATTAAAAAATAAAATTATTGTACAACGTAAATGTGCAGCAATTTTATTTTTATTAGTGTTTAAGTTTACTTACTATGCCTATGTCTGACCGTGAACCTATTTAGAAGAAAAATTCTAGACAATTATTTTTTCAAACGGAAAACGGAAAGACAAATTACATTATTCAAAGTTGACAAATATTAGTTTGATATCCCGTTATTATGCATTTCTCCAACACTGCATTCCTCTATATTTATGGCTAACATTTACCATTAAATTACCTTTAATGACGATAAAATTCCCGGTGCCATCTAAAAGCACCATAAAGATGAAGTCGTCGATATGTGAACCTGCATCATTATTTGTAACAAATCGTATGGGACTAGCGGACATGTTTACATTATAGTGCCGTTAAATTGAGATATAGGTATATTTATTACGTAAATATGAATACGTGATCAGCGTTCAAAGGTTTATGAACGGTACTTATGGCGAAGACAACCTCGATGTACGTTTCTCGCTCGGACATTTTGACCCTTTGAAAAATATAAAATCACTTAGGTACTCATCAAAAATCGCAAGCAACTTCTCGATCTTGTTTGTCCGGTAGCGTTAGTAGCGTAGGTTAGCGTAAGTAGTTGTTCTGTAGGAATCGTCAGACATTTAGCCCATCCGAAAAAAAACTATCTTGTGTGCAATCCGATAGCTGGTTTTCGTAGGTAAGTATGTATTTGGGAAAACTTTTAAGCAGGAAGACGTGTTATGTTATATTTTTTTGCTAAACTGTTAGGTATGCAAAGTGTGTTTTTTATACCTTTCAAAAGGTGCGAGGGAGAATTTGTTTCACGGTTTCAGCGTCTTAAGAAAAGTATCTTTTAGGGTCTTATTGAAAATAACTAAATGGAACCAAGATCGATGGCAAGTTTCTAATAATGTATCGAAAGTTGTCAAGTATCAAAAGGGTTAAATGTACATTGTGTGCGTGATGTAATATGCTGGGTTACGGGGACGACAATTTCAAGCTGACTATTTTTCATAATCGCCCAGATATACTATGACAAACAACCAATATTTACTATACAAATGTATATTCTTTGTGGCAATCAAAACCACATAACAACAACACAAAAGGCAGCTACTACCAACTGAGATGTGAGACCAGTCTAATTGATTTGAGGGTTTGAGTGATTTAGGGATGGGCTTTGCATCATCGATTTTATTGGTAGGGTCATAAACTGTCACATGTTGCATAAAATAATTGGGGACAAAGTCCTAGGTTCAGAAATGACTGCATCTACGTTATTATAGTAGTTATTAGCACCTTGTCGTGATAAACGATTTTACCCGTAGAATTGCTTATTAGTAAGCTTGCCGCCCACGTTTTTTTATACCAACAAGTGAAGTTTCAAAGACTTGAGGAATCGCCTTCATGTCCAAACTGGTGAACCAATTTTTATAAAATATCTATGGAACCAATCTGAAAATATTACCTTACAGATAACAAAAATCTAATCGGTTAAAAAAATGCAAATAAATAAAATGCATTTACACAAATACAATTAAAAAAATATTTACAAAATACACAAGAAACCCTTTGCACTTCCAAGTATAAAATCTTGTGCATTTAATCTTGTAAACGCAGTTTAATGGAAAGCTTACTGCGTTAGAAATCCAACACAACTATGTGAGTGATGCGAGGAAAGCTACAATTTTCTATGTTAGTAATTACTATAAGTATATTACTGAAAGTGTAGTGTGTAGTTACTAGAACACACTAACACCTACTGGCGCACTGGAGAGCTTTGGTGGTCTACTGGTAGCCCCCCCACCTTCCGATCCAAAGGTCGTCGATTCAAGGAAGGGTTCTTTTGAAAAATCATTCAGATACATTTCGTGTCAAAAGCAAACATAAAGATCTTTATAATGTCCCAAAAGTTAAGAGCCGAGCGGGATTTGAATCGGTGACTTTCCCCTTGGTACGGGGCTGCGCTGTCCGCTGCGTCATCGGATCCTAATCACAGCACTCGACGAATAACTATTAAGGACTGTTCGGCACTAAAAAATAAATACGCAGTTATTGTTTTCTTATAAATCGAGGGCATGACTCCTTTCGCGTCTTTTCCCTAACTCTCGTGGTTTCGGGCTTGACCATCACCACCCTTCTCAAAAAAACACCCTGTATGTGCCATCACATACTTCATTTTAACATCTTCCATGTCATAACAAAAGATATCTCACGACCCACTAAACTGGATATAAAACGCCTTCTCAAAACTGAGCTTGTTTATAAATTAACCTGCTTTAGTAAATCGTTTCCGTAAGAGGTAGTTTGCAAGTATTTTGGTTTGAAGATTACACGTCTGTTAGAGTTTGCATAACAGTAGTCACGAGTCGTGACCGAGACACTTCGCTGTTTATAGAAAAGGAGACAACTGTCTTGGTTTTACAACAAGTCACTTCAAATTTAAATAATTTCAAAAACCCCTTTAAGACTTTTAAATTATTTAGACTAACTGTTATTTTTAATGACTTTTACTTTTAAAAATATGTTACATATTATAAACAATTTTTAAAACCATTGCCGTCTATCTAATTGGAGCTCCATATTTATGTTATATGTCACACTAATTAAATAACTAAACTTGTGTGCTATTAAATTAGAAATGGCACGAATGGTGGAAAGCATATAGTTTCAGTCTGTAAAACTAAGATTAATGTGGTTTTTAGACGAAATATTTCTAGGGCAATCCATAACCGATCTAACGGAATGCCGAGCCATAGATCAGTCTTGCATATTAAACTTGGAGATGAAGGTATATTTTGTGCCTCTATCTCCTGACCTAATAGCATGATAACAAACAATTTTATTCATTTGTAGGAAATGGCCACATTGAACAATATAGTGGGCGATTTGCAAATTTTTATAACAAGTATTTTATGAAATCTGCATAAATCTCGGCGTGTAAGTAATTGTTTTAAACTACAATCAAAAGTAAATCTACGCAATTTAAATCTTTACAATCTAGCTATTTCACAAAGCGTAGGGAATATAAAAATGGCGTAATATATTAATATTGAAATGATTAACTTCTTATTGATTTTATAGTCTTAAGGAAATCACAAAGATCCCGCTCAGCTCTTAACTTTTGGGACATTATAAAAATTAAAATGGTTGTTTCTCAGGTCAAATTTAAATCTTTAAGTCAAATTTTAAGTAGCAAATAAAGAAGCAGTAGTGTAACGTAGGTTTACTCAAAACAGAACTAGATGTCGCCACTAGTAGATTAGCACGCGCTATCGTTGCGTTTTGCCATCGGAATGACCTGTGGACGAAAATATTATTGTATCGAGCTCTCTCACATAGCGAAACTAATACGGACACGGTTTCTCCGGACCAGTTAGTTTTCGACTATTACCACGTACCACCCCTCTCTCCTGCGTGTTGCGGACCGGCTCCCGGACCCTGACGTACGGCACGAGAAGTGGTACTTCGCTGTCCAACCATCGGGACATTACTCTGTAACCGCGTACCCTTGCCTCCCTGTGGTTTATTTACTAATAAACGACCGACGTCAAAATAACGCGCGTTTCTATTTCCCGCCGGACTTCCATTACAGTAGTAATATTATGATGTCTAAAAGAACCAGCGTGGTGATAGGTTACACCTCAAATTGAAATAACTACAACCTATTGCTTATTTTTGCCGAGACGCAGCATTGCGTGTTTCGGTTTACTGGCACGTTAGGCTGAATATCTGTATGCCTCAAGTTGATAGACGTAGGGCAGTGCATCGTAGGGCACGTTGCTGGCGTACGTGACTTACGAGGCACTGCTTTGTTATAGGCGATTATCAGGTGGGCCATATTATGCTAGTTCGATCTGCTAGTTGTATAAAAAAAAAGCATGATCTCTTATTAGCAGAGTTGGTTACTTGTCGAGCTTTGTTGCATTATTTTTTTCTTATTAATTGATCGATTACTGTGCCTATTAATAACTTGTAATTAGCGTGTAAGTAGACAAAAAGTCGTGATTATTCATAGTTCAATGTCAAAATACTAAAGACCAGTGCCCACTAAAGAACTGGCACCTACACTCACCTAGCTTTAAGGCGCTTCAAATTCAAATCCTTGTTATAGATGTATATATTTTTATACAACCTTCTCAAATTAAAATTTTGTGGTTTTTTACTGAAAAAAAGCAAGCTGTCACAGCATAGGCCACACCGCAGGAATTGAGGACTTTTTTCTTCATCTCTTAAGTTTTTTTTTAATTGTTGTACTTTTCTTGAAGTTTGTTTTTTTTACTGTTACAAGGTACACCCAGAGAGCAGTTAAGTAGGTAGGTAGAAATAATAATTCACACGTTATTTATTCATGCCAGTTACCTTTCATAACTAATTAATTAATTAGATAACTTGCAATTACAGCGCAAACCGCGATTCTCAATCGATAATCAAATCATACATATTAATCACTTGATTTGATTAAACCTTAGACAAGTACACACATTTCATGGTGTTTACAAGTTAGTATAAGATTACTCGTTATTGATTAATTTACAGTCATAACCATAACTTTAAAACGTAAGTGTAATCAAAACATTAATTAGGCAAAACGAAAACGTGTAGTTTGTAATTTTAAATTAATACTCCTGTAATTTTAAATTGATTACAACTCCTTGGGTGCCAGAGGACGGAAGGCGACGGCGGGCGAAAAGAAGTTGGCAAGACGATCTTGAAGTTCGGGAAAGGATTGGAGAGAAGTCGCCAAACATCGTGATTGTTGAAAGATTTTGGGGGAAACCTTAGCCTCAGTGGGACAGTACAGGTTAAAAAAAAACTTCAGTAACGACGATGAGTCGCAGTTGCTGCGTTCTGTCTTGGTGATACGGAAGACCAGCGTAGTAGCACTTGCTACTATATAATATGCTGAGTGACGTCATTTTTATGTCATTGCTACTTTAATACTGCTCTTATAATGTGGCATAAACTAAATAACGCTTGATTTGATTTGATTTGATGGAACTACTTACCTAAAAATAAACGATCTCTGCGCCAGGATTTAAGCTACCTCTGTGCCAAATTCCATGACAATTGGTTTAGTTGCTTTACAAAAGGCAAATCAATTCCGCAATTATAAATTGCTATGGAGCTAGCTAATTATAGAGCACTAGAACAGTCACTATAATAATAAACAAACGCAATCTGCAAATATCAACAAGCCTAATGATCGATCATTGACTCACAACTAGTAGTACAACACCTAAAACAAAAGAATCTATACTCATTTACATTTAATCGATCTTGCATCTCGATAAACATCCCGATCAAACAAAATAATTAATAAATCAAGCTGATTTATTGCTACTGGAATAAAGTTCAAACTTGATTGTTGTAACTCGTTTGTCACTTACAATAGATCCGATAATCGATTAGTGATCGATTGTATCGAGTAGAACATGCGTTGGAGACTCGTGACCGTATTGACACTGAGCTGTTGAGAGAATCAGTTGAGTGATTGGGCTGGTACTTATGTTTGATAGAAAACACTCTAGCGCACACGAAAATTCAACCCTTCAAATAAACTTAGCCACTGTTGGTACACAGTTTGTAGCTCTGCCTTCTACCCACGTTCGATCCCAACGAGAATCAATATTTGTGTGGTGAACACAGATGTTTGTTCTCTGTCTTGGTGTTATATTGTATGTAAAAGTATTATAACAGCTATCTGGTTCCCATAGGTAGGTATTAATATTAGGTACAACGTAGAAATGACCCGACTGTCTCATGGTAGTGTGCCCTGTGAGGTAATGCAATAACAATTCGTAAAGGTACCGCTTAACATTGGGTCGGCTGTCTGCTGGAGCTGCCATTATGTCTCGTATAAAAAATAAAACTTAAATGTATTAAAATACGGACGCTACGACATTTATATTACTGATCAGAGAGAGCTGCGTTTTGAAAATAAAACAAATATTTTATATAATTATTTGAGTTGGCGACATGATCGATTGTATCTTGGTATTCGACCAGAGAAAGTGTCGCAGTTTTACAGCCATCATTACTTTCACTGGTCAAAAGTAGCAGTTTCTTATAAGAACTTTCATTCACTCGGCTAGCAATCAATTTCTATCAAATTAGTTGCTTAGTTCGCTTCCTAAAGAGTGGCGACCGCTTTTTTACTGTTATACGTCGAGATACATACAATAGGTATGTGCGTGAATTGTTCTATAATATTTTAATGAGGCTGGATTCATCCAAACCTTAACTTCACTTTAAATAATTTTTATCTACTTCATCATCATCAACCTATATGAAACCTTTACTAGCTTTAAACAATTTCGACTTACTGCATCATCATCAAACTATATCAGTCCAACGCCTCATCTAGCCGGAGGGCGACCTCCACTCTAGTATTCGTTTGCTCCAACGATTGTCTCTTCTATGAGTTCAGAAATCATGCATAAAATTATGGACATATTAGTTACGTAGTACTAGAGAGAAAAAAAACTACGCTGTTCGGTTCCGCTTGGTATTTAGATATTATTTGTCCTTAAGGATTAATGTTTAATATGTGTAGGTTTAAGTTAGATTATCTAATGCTATATTGTTAAGTATGTATTATAGGTTATAGGATTCTTTTTGTGGTTTATTTTGAATTTAATCTGTGTTTTATTAGGTTATTAGTAGGTATATAATTTTAGCAATATCGGGATTTTGCTTTTGTACACCACCGTTTTTCTGTTCTCGTAAAATCTCTCCATCCAAAGGTTGTCTGGAAGAGATCGCTTTTAGCGATAAGGCCGCCCATTGTACCTATATTTGTAATGTTTCTGTTATAATATGTTTCTTATGTGTACAATAAAGTATTAATCTATCTATCTATCTATCTATTTAGCGTTTATGAATGAAATGATTTTTGCTTGTTGAATCATTTCTCAATATTTGACTAAAAATTGTGGTTATTTAAAAATATTTTTTTTGTCCTAATTTTTTTCTTTCGTGGATGTTTTTCGTCAGCAGCCAATATCGGTATTTTTTTTTAGATTTACAAAATAGTGGTGTATATTTATTTATTTTACTGTTGTGGAATAAAAGTATTCGAATAGTGACCACGACTACAAAACTACTGCTATCACTGTGGCTTGATAATAATTATTCCATGGGTATTAGCTTCTGATGATGATGTTAATGTATTAATAATGTCTATGACGATCACCGTTATAAACGAAAGTCGGGCTTAGGATCATTAATCACTTGGTGTGAATAATTCGATGTTTTGTAAACAAGCCAAAGATTGTAGAGGCAATCAGTTTTGCTGTTTTTGTTACCATACAAGTTTTACCAAATAAAAAAATAAATAGAATTGACTCTCGCCACAGAATCAATATTACTACTGTAGTTTATTTCCCGTTCACTCCCGGGATCCCGGTCAAAAAAAACATTGAACACTTATATAGAAAAAATAAATTAGCTTAGTCCATCCATGAAATTTAGACATGGATTGAACAATCTGAAGATAGAAATATTATTATTTTGTTTACCTTACCTTACCAGCAGTATCGGCGAAACGGATTGAAAAATAATATAGTCAGTAGGTACAGGTGGCAAGGATAACCGCCGGCAGGTCTAGCTTCATTCAAGAAAGCAGTGAAGGGCTAGGAAGAGTTCCCAGCGACCAGTGGACCGGTTACAACCAGGTCAAGTGCACACACTCGGTGGCCTGCCTTACGTCATTGCTCTCACCTTTCAAGCACCCGTTATAAGTCACATAATTCATTCATAGAGCCTGTATGCAGCGTGCCAGAAACGCCTACCGCCTATGTTCGTTTCACTAGGTCGGGCTGAAAACCAGCGTACTACATATCACGTTCAAACAATAGACTGGCCTCTAGCTCAGTCGGTAGTAGCTCTGCCTTCTGCGCCGTAGGTCGTGGGTTCGATCCCCACCGAGAACAAATATTTGTGTGGTGAACATAAATGTTTGTTCTCTGTCTGGGTGTTATATTGTATTCTAAGTACCTATGTATTTACAAAAAAAAATATTCAAGTATTATATCAGCTATCTGGTTCCCATATTACAAGCTCTGCTTAGCTTGGGGCTGGGTAGTGTTGTGTGAATTGTCCAGAATATTTATTTTATTTATTTATTTTATTTTTTTACTTCGTACTATATAAATGCTGTGAAGCCAAGACAAAAAGCCATATAGCCCAAAGCAGCACAACTTAGGTACCTATCTGGCTTATTTTCAGTGTGTTTTAAGTTTTAACACGGTACTTGCACACCTACTGTGCCGTTTTTAGTTTTGGCTTCTATATAAATTTATCTATTGTGAAAAATGGTATCATAATATTTCTAACCGTCTTTGAATAAAAAGGATTTAAATTGAGGTACAATTAGTATACTAGTAGTTGAAGTGAGAAGTAAAATAAAAGGCTTACTTACATTAAACGTGATAAACATAGGTACAGCTAATAAAAACATTGACCAAGAACCATTATATAAATTGGAAAATTAATTGATTTAGGAAGTAAAAATTTAAAGAAGGTCTTTTTCAATATCATATTCTCAAATGATTGAAGATCTATTTCGCTATCGAAGGCAGTGGCCTTTATTGCCATGTATCGCGTACGATATGCATTTTATTACAGTGTACGGCTGTGTATGTGGCACATTGAGACGATTTTGCAAAGAGAGACGCGATATTTGCACTCAAGTTATCGATCGTTGAAAAGCGACGATGGTGTCATTCATAAACAAACTACACATGAGTAGATGTGTGTCCAAATCTCTTGGGCCGATGTTTTCTTGTATTATTTGATGTTTTACTGTGGTATTTATGTCTCGTTTGACTGTGTAAGAATATAGTATATTTCATTACAAGTGCGGAAAAGCTGTCATTGCAAAGAGTTCCGACAAATGTCTACCCGAGCCGAAGGCGAGGGTTGACAGTCGGAACAAGTTGCAATGACGGTTCCGCACGTGTACTGAACGACTATTTTTAATGCAGTTGCGAAAAAATGAAGCAGTTTAATAAAATAATAAAATACCATTTGCTTTTTTCTCTTCTCTCCACGCAATAAGTTCGTCGTATGTATGCATGTAGCGACTTTTTGACTTTTCCGGTAAAATGTTCTCCGAAGCATTTTGTGCAATTATACTGAGTTCCTATGGTGTTCATTCAAAAAAACTAGGGTTGAAATTACTCATTTTGTGCAACAAACAAATAAACTCGCAAAGAAAATTGTCTGAAAAATGGCGCCAACCGTAGTTTTTTTTTTTTTCTTTTCGCTCCATTCGAAGCAGGCTATAGGACCAAGACCATACCGCCTAGTCTTACGTTTTGTTTTTTCCCTTGAGTTGGGTTTTTTTAAATTTACGTCTTTCGTAATTTTTCTTTAGGTGAAATTTATATCATAAATTGAGCCAACCGTAGATTATAAGCAGAGATTTTTTTTTCTTCACCCATTCTGGAAGGCAAAGGGAACTAACTATACAGCCAAGTCTTCAGTAGATTTTTTTATTGATATGAATTGAAAATGAAATGAGATGAAATGAAATGAAACCTAACATAATTCATTCAATCAAATCATTAAATCTGTTAATGAAACAAATTAGTAGCTTCTTTTTAGAAATAATACGTATTTGCATGATTCATAAAATCTTCTATGAATTTTTTTAGTAAAAACTTCATGGTTGGTTTTTCTTTTTAGACATTATTTTGACAGTTGGGAAAGAAAAAGCACTAGTGCGGGAAAGGTAAAAAAAAGCACGCGTGTGTAATAGCCCACATCCCTAACGCTATACGTCCCTGCAATACGCCACTTTTTGAGCAACTGTATTAAAAAAGAGCAATTCGCTATATGTATAGCTATGTTCCATTATTTATTGACATAATTTTCAACAGAATGTTAACAACCAGATATTTTATTGACAGTTGTCATAATTATATATTTTTTTATAGTCCCAAGTTTTATTGTAGCTATATTTAATTAGTAGTATCCATGATTTTACTGCATTATTACATTTATTATTGGCCTTAGCTGTAAACCTGTATGTATATAACCTACTCGTAGCTTATCATATTTTTTTGTAAAAAAAAACGATATGTGCTGCAGCACCAACCGATATCTGTATGTATTTGATTAGTAGTTAGTATAGTAGGTACAAATTGGCATCTTAGATTCACCAGTGGCTGTATCGCAACGTTTCATTGTCAATTATGCCCGCAGGCGACTCCATTATTGAAAAGAACTCAAATAAATAATAAAATAAATAATAAACCTTAGTATACAAGGTCTTCGTCAAGTCTAATGCAAAACTTTAACTGGCACGTTTATTATTGAATTGAGTACTCAATATTTATTATTTTTATTAAAAACAAGATGTAAGGGGTCGAGGTTTGCCAGTGAGCCATCGAGCGCAGTGTTTTTAAAACCATACTGCGCGCCAAAACGCAAATTACCAACGTCACTCAGAAAGCGGCTAGTCTAATGCCGGTCACTCACATTCGCACGAATACGCAAACCCACAAGTGTAGGACGACATTTGCAAATGATTATACGAAGTTTTCGCTGCATTCGCACTTTTCCGAGCCGTGTCGGTTTTTTAACGGACATCAAAGCGCGCGAACCTCAAACCTTCGCGTAATCTCCCACACATTCGTGTGATCAGTTGCGCACACGATTGCGAAGGTAACGGACGTTTCGCCATTTTCATAGTTCGTGGCGTCTACTGTGTTTAATAAATTTATCATGGATTGGAACAACACCAAGGGGTTGGAGTTCATTGAGCTCCTGCAAATTGAATCAACCATATGGGATCCTCAAAAGAAATCCCATAAAAACAGAATGGCCGTTAATGACGCCTGGGAAACAATTAAAAATTCATCAAATTCACAAAGTCGCAAGCAAAGCTGAGACATTCGTAAACAAGTGTAGGAGAAAGCGCAAACGGGTTCGCAAATTGAGTATGCGAACCCATTTGCTTAACCGCTAAGTTTGCGAAAGAATGTCTGACGGCCCTTCACATGCGTGCAAACATTCGTACAATGTACGAATGTTTGCTCGCATGTAAGTGACCGGGGTAAAGTGGGATTGGGCTGGGCATGTCTGGCGCATGTCAAACAATCTTTGGACCAAAATAAGAACAGAACAGAAGTAGAACAGTAAAAATAACAGAATGGATTCCCAACAGTGGTAGACAACTTCGCGGCAAACCAAAACTCACATCAGAGACGATCTTGACTCGTTTATGGAAGAATGGGCATCCACAGCATAGAACAGGCAAGAGTGGGTTAGAGAGGCGTCATAAGAGACAAAGTTGTCATTTTACTTCGTTTATATTCAATCGAGAGTGGAGTAGAGTGTATTATAAGTACGGTAAGCGACATTAGTTGCTTACTATAACAGTAAAAACCCCTAAACTTGTACAACAACAAAAAACCCCTAAATTAAAATAATAAGGTATTAATATCCAAATTATTAGAGATAATATAAATCTTAAAATGCACAGTGACTTGTAGACATAAAGATAAAAAAAAGATCAGATAAAGCTAGCCACTTAGATAAAAAAAAAACATGCCATAGGTTGATGTTGCACAAGTTGATGCACCTGATTGTAGAATACATGTTATATTTCTTTTCATACCAGTACGTAGGTAAATGTAACATAAATAAATAAATTATAGTTTAAAAAACTAAAAAAAACACTTTTATAACTAATTGAACTAAAAAGTTAAAAATAAAACTGTAATAATCAATTGAAAAATTTATATTATTGTACAAAAAGCGTGGGGGGCTTGATTTTGATTGCTGTAAATATTTTATCAATAGCCCACGCTTTTTGAACAATAATATAAATTTTTCAATTGAATATTACAGTTTTATTTTTAACTTTTTAGTTCAATTAGTTATAAAAGCGTTTTTTTTTGTTTTTTAAGGCTTGAACACACCGCCAGCGAACTAGTTCGCTAGCGATGGCGAACTAGCCCCCAAATAATTTGAAGTCTCCGAAATGTACATTGCCATCACAATGGCGCTTTTGGCGCTAGGTCTAGCGCAATTTCAAAGCATTTAACTGCTATTATTTTGTAGGCTAATCTTGGATTAACCTTGGATTTTAAATACGTGTCGCAGTTTGTAGTTCATATAAATTGCCAAGTTAAAAAAAAATTACATTTCTATTGAGTTTTCAAAAAAAAAAGATATTTATTGAGCACTGTGACATGCGCACCTATTTTATCGGACAACTTGTGTCTATTCAAAGTATCTAGAAGCATTTAAAGTGTCTAGGTTTATGACTACAATGCTTAATTTAAAAAAAATAAAAATACATTAGTAAAAATAGCCAAACCCTGGAATGGACCTGGCAGCACTGGCCGCAATTTAGACTGTCAAGATATGAAAGATATTTAGCCCAATCAAAACACTTAACTACTGCTAGGCATGGGAAATAATTACCTGCAGTTAATCGGCTCATTTACAACCTTGAGCTTGTTCAGCTCAAACAACTCAGCGGCTCAAACATCATGTAGTTGTTGTAGAAGTGTGGAAGTGCGAGTGCAGAAGTTAAGCCGCTTACAGACCTTCTGGCTTCACTTCGGAATCATTCAGTTAATATAGTTACCTACTTTAATTTTTTTCACTGAAATACCTAACCTACCTACCAAAGTAGCAAGCAGCAAATAAACTGAATAAATAAAGTCTGTTTAAACTATTATCGCCACTGTTTGTTTTGAGCCGTTATTTATTAAAATTAAACTGCTAGCTATGCTAAAGTATAAAATGCTATGATGTGCGGTTTTGGCCCTTACGTATTTATTGCAGAAGCAAATTTTCAACATAGTTTCTATTATTGGCTATGCATACCGTAAACCTTATATCTCTTTGTGCTTCTTCCAGAACGACTTCCAATTTGATCAGGGCGAGCAACGCCAGGCTCCATAGCTCGTCTTAATCTAGGTCTTTACCTATGAAATTGTACATTTGAATATTTTTTATGCCATTTAAATTAGATAGGCGTAAGGCTCCAAACCCCACAGCAAGCTCAGCCGTATAATTAGTTGGTCTAACTCCATCACGGCTAAGCTTGCCGCGGGGTTCCAATTCTTCGGTCCAACTTTTTCACCACTTCTACTATCGTCTTCAATTCAAGGCCTGCGCACACCTATGTGCTCTTTACCGTCGTCAGTATTTTCGAAGCATTACAACCTTGGAATTTTCAAGTCAAGAGTGAACAAGTGAATAATAGCTAAGCGTGCTCCACCTTAGGCTGCATTTTCACTTTCCATCAGGTTTGATGGCAGTCAAACGTTTAGCTATCAACAATAAAAAAAAATACCTATACCTATATATGTCGCTGGCCATGGCGATCAGTGAAACGCTGTCAAATTTGAAAGCGATATTTGACATCGTTTCATTGATAGCCATTGCCAGTGACCTAGGTGTACACAGGCCTTCATATCGTTGTTGACAACGGTTGCCAGCCGACCACAAGGCTCGTTTTTCAACTCATAATTTGCAGATTTAAATTTAAGGCTTTGCATGGGTGAAAAATACAAAAGCACATTTTGCCCTCCTTTTTTCTACACACCTGTGCAAAGCTAAGGCGATTGGCTAGTTATGTACATGGAATACATAGTGAGAGAAATGGCATGTCGTAGAACCTACATAAACCGTAAAACATTGTCAAGTGCACGAAAAGAGCCTCATTGAGGTGCGTTTATAATTCTTTCACCACATTACTTTTGAATAAACTTTTGTCACCATAGTATTAAGTATGTTAAGGCTGCAATGCTTTCTAAGTGAGAGCTGAAATAAAAAGTTTTGGTTTGATTCAATTTTGGTGTGAGCTACACTGAGCTGCACAAAACGTAGATAATAATGACTCCTTCTGTCTTCGACCATATCACTTTACCAAACTTTGACACAAGAGGTGGGCGTGGCTACGCCGCCGCCACGACCAAAGAAGTAGGAAATATAAAACTTGTTAAACCCATAGAGCAGCAGCATTGTTTTTGACAAAGTCAAACGGCTTCGTAGGTATTGCTTTTACCCAACATGCTGATGCAAACAGGAATGTTATGATATTGACCACTATGTGTGTAAAGTATTTTATGATTGCTCATCTGTTCCCCTATATCAAATAAATATAAAAATAGAACTAGTTTATTTTAATTATATGACAGCTGTCAGTTGAAAGCGATTCTATCTAGGACTGAAAAGTATTTAGGTCGTGGGTTCAATTCCCACCGAGAACAAATATTTCTTTGGTGAATGCAGATGTTTGTTCTCTGTCTGAGTGTTATATTGTATTCTAACTATGTGTTAACAAAATGATGTGCAGTAAAATGTATGTACTATAGGAATGAGATAGTTGATTGTAATACATCAACTATCTGATTCCTATAGTACAAGACAAGCTCGGGGATAGACAGTGTTTTGTGGATTGTCTACATTATTAATTTATTTTATAAAGATCGTGGGTTAAAATTTGGTCGTGCACCACCAATGTATACTATTCTGTCAGTTCATCACCTCTCTTATTATATAAATAGATATACTGTAGCTGTAGGTTTATCGAAAAGATAAACCTAGCTCTAAGACTTCTCAAAGTGATCATTGATATTATGTTATTTTAAAGGTACAATGAATAAAATTAAACATTTTTACTTTACTTTGACTTTCACTTTGAATACTGCTACTCTATTGTAATCTCCATTTGATAACTCTTTGAATTGCTCGAAATCAATTGTCAATTTGAAAAAACGTCAAAACTATAGCGCTTGCAAAACAGGAAAGTATTAAAAACCGGATTATCTCCGGCTTCCGGCCAAAAACCGTTTCCAGGTTTGGTCAACGTAATATTTTTTCATATAGTAGAATTTTAACAAGAAAACAATATTCTAAGATACCTACAAAATCAACTATTAAAAAATTGTACGAAATAGGAATTAGTATCTAGTGAAGTTTAATATTACTTACTTTATTATTGAGTAGTTTATTGTTGAGTAGATTAGTAGTAGTAGTGGAGCTTTTTGTGAAGTGCTCATCCAGGGAAGTACTACCACCATACCTGTTTCTGCCGTGAAGCAGCATTGCTGTGTTTCTGTTTGAAGGGTGTGGGTGCCGGTGAAATTACTGGCACTTGAGGCTGAACATCTGTACGCGTGAAGCTGATGGACGCAGGGCAGTGCATCGTAGGGCAAATTCCTGGCGTGTGTGACTTACGAGGCAATGCTTTGTTACAGGCTATAGGTACCACTGTTACCACTTACAGGCCTATACCCGAGTGGGATCCTAGCTAAAGAAAAATAAGAACACAAATGAACAAAAAGTAAAACTGAAAAAAAAACTAATAAAAATAAATCTAACATCAAAATATATGTATTAAAAATAAAGTTTAAAATTAAATTTAAACAAAATAATGACTATAATGTATGAATGTACTACACTGCCGTCAATTGATGTTTTGTTTTCTTTTCCATGCAAAGGTTGCCTGGAAGAGATCGCTCAAAGCGATAAGGTCGCCCATTGTTTTGCCAAAAATCTTCATGAATCCTGTATTATGTTTCTGTGTGGTGAACAATAAAGAGTTATCTATCTATCTATCTATCTAATGTAAATAATAATGATGATATAATAATAATCGAAATAATAAGTAATAATATGCATGAAATGTAACTTAATGTAGTTATGGAATGAATGGGCTTTTTTTTTTTTTTATAGTTACCACTTAACATCAGGTGGACCATATACTTGTTCCATCAGCTAGATGTATTAAAAAAAAAGACGCAGTGCAATAATAGAAAAACAAAGTATTGGTTTTATTATGTTTTATCGGTTTTTAGCTATGTATGCTTTTAGACAAAAAAAATCCATTTATAAAAATAATGCATCTTTTTAGTAATGTTTCAATTACCTGGACATATTAGGGCTAAGAATAAAGTGATGGTGAACTGAACGCGCGAACCTTGTGCAAACAACACCCACACCATTGCCTCCATATATTATTGCCACTGTTATGACTTTTGAGGAACAAGATTTAGCGCAGTTTCAAGACAGTATCTAACACTAATACTAGCTCGCTGCGTACAATGACAGTTCGCGGCGCTGTGTGGGGATGAATGCAAAACCCTACGCTTGAAACTGATCGCCATCGCCATCGCAGTTCGAAACTGTTCGCCGCAATCTTTTCTAAGCTTAATTCATTCACCCGCTAGTCCGGGGTACCTAGGTAGTTTTTGTTCACGGGGATTAAAAACAAAACAATATTTTTGAGGCTCAATCAGTAAGATTTATGTTTCTGATACTAAGGAAAATCGGAATACGTAAAACTTCCCTCACTGTATAGGCATACGCCTATCTATCATTGCGTCCTGAAGTGAGGGTAGTTATTATACCTCCACCTCTCAACGACGATAGCACTCATGTCAATGCTCCAGTCTGCCCACGACCACAGTTATTACAACATAGCCGAAGCGTCGGGGAAAATTATACGCGGTAAACACCCATCATCATCATTATCATCATCATCAACCTATATTAGTCCACTGCTGGACGTAGGTCTCTCGCAAGACGCGCCACTGAGCCCGGTCTTCGGCTCTTTTTCTCCAGTGCTTGCCAGCTACATTTCGCAGATCGTCGCCCCACCTTGCCGGAGGGCGTCCTACACTACGCTTACCTAAACGCGGTAAAAATACCCGTGTAACAGTTTAATGTGTGTTATGATCGCAAAAGTTTAAAAAAGTACTATTGATAAATTTTGCTTAGCTGTCCGGCTTTTCGCAAAACCGGAAAACCGGGTTTGCACGCCCTAGTCAGGACGTAATGTCAGATAGGAAACTGATGGGTGGCTGAACTAATTGATGCCCGCGACTTCATCGACTGTCTCCACGGGTGGTGATTATACACTTCCTTGTTTCGATATTATATTTATGCATTCCATCTCTTATAAAAAAGTCCCCAAATATTATAAATACATTCACTTGTTCTGTTTTTTCTCCATCAATCAAAATATTACACGCTGTTAAACATTCATATCGAATACCATAAACTTAGCCTTATGATTGTATTTGTTTTTGTATTTATTGATTTACTTTGATTATGACGGTTCATTCTAGGTATGTAAATGCCCTTATTTTATTTTTTATTGATATTTGATCTTATTCTAAGCTTCTCTCCATCCAAAATTTGATTGGAAAATACTGATTTGCAGCGATATAACCGCCCATTATGCATTACTATATTTTTAAATAGTTTCAAATAAGATTCTATCCTATTATTATCTTACACAACATCTTTTTTTTCTTTTAACGTAGTTAAACAAATATTTTTAGAAGTAATATATTTTTTTTCTATTAAAACTAATAGGAAAAACAATTTCCAGAGTTCAATAATATTAGAACGAATCCTCAATAGTTCTCTTTTTCCAAATTTTAGACTCTACGGGTCGTTTTCACCGATGACTAATCAGTAGATCAAATATTTGACGATTGTTTAATACACAAAATTAAGAAAAATTAAGTAGGGGGTAGTAAAACATTAAATAGGGGATGCTTTGTCTGTCACGATCTGGGAACTTTCGTTTTTATTAGTAGTGATCGCAGCGTGCAACTGTCAAAAGACGCGGCAGTGTGTGCGGATGTATACAATTCCCTATGTTGAAACTGAACGGTTCGCCATCGCGCCCGCCAGCGAACTAGGTGTGTTCGAGCCTTCAAACTATAATTTATTTTTTACTTTTCAGTTTTTTTTTTCATTTTTGGTGTGCAACGTTTGAATCAAATCTGATCGTTCAAAGTAGGACAAAATCGAGCTCAAAGAGGTCGGTTACATACATACATACAGGTGAAGCTAATTAAAGCGTTATAAAAATGCGTTACAGTGCCGATGTTTTGATAACCGCAATATGCTAATGAGGTGGGATTGTACTGTACTACTGTACAGAACAAGTACTACTAAAGTACAGTAGGCTGTACCAGTAAGTACGTACCTACCTAACATTCGTAAATTGATATTTTGTGTCGGAGAACTGTAAAGGACTTTAGAGGGCAAATAAACCAGCGAACTAAAAAAACTAAGTGATTTCACTATCAATGTTTTTCATCTAAATATCAATTTCTTGTTCTTGTTGTGTGTGGTTCTTTCACTCAAAGAGACTTATTTCGTGCACTCGGCACATAATTATGTTTTCTAACTATTAGTTTCTGTGACATGCCAATTTCCTCACGATGTTTTCCTTCACCGTCTGAGAGTATTGGCATAGTGCACATAATAAATAAAAAAACATAATTTTTTCGATTGAAAACCTCATTGATACACGACTGTATTTGAACTCACGACCTAAGGATCAGAAGGCGGGCCCCTACCACGTCCATTGCAAATCAATACAGAGATTCAAACTTAAATGAATGAAAGTTACGATTTGTATACATTCTGATACCGCCGACTGTACTACGCCATCGAAAGTGAACGTGAGCCTTCACCTGTTTTAGATCTCGTGTATTTTGATAAGTATTATCTTTGTGGCAAATTGTGAAAAATATACACAAGAGATAATATGAGCAAATAAGTTATACCTAAATAAGGTACAGAAGTACGTATACATGTATACTGCTTGAGTGGCGGTGGCTCAATCAATTGGCTCTTAACTCATCGAGATAAACACTATCTAAAATTATAAACACTTCGATCTGAATAGGTTGTACGCTTCAAAGTACTTGCCCTACTTTTGTAGGCACTCAGGATGAAGCCGTTTGATGTTAGTTATGGCGCCACTGAAATCGCTACACACACTTCAAAACGTTTCAAACTAATCCATTCCTAATTTGATTGAATAGATTAAATGCCCTTCGATTTTGACTACAGGGTCTACTTTTATATCGTTTGCAATAAATTGTTGCACTGCATTATTTTCAATAATGTTTTTTTTTTTACCTATTTTGACTGCTGGGCAAAGGTCTCCCCGAAAGACTTCCACTTGTCTCTCTCTCGAGCCTAACCCCACCATCTCCTTTCAAAGGTTCGATATCGTCCCGCCAACGTTTTCTCAGCTGGCCCCGTGACCGTCGCCTGTTAGGGAGCCAAGGTGTGCTGATGGTCACCCAACTATAGGGAGGCCTTCGTCTGATATGCCCTGCCCAATCCCACTTCAGCCGGGCAGCCTTAGCCCCTACGTCGGCAATACCCGTCAGTGAAGAATAAATCTACACTAATATTATAAAGGGGAAAGATTTGTACCTATTTTTGTATGTATGTAATGAATAGGCTCAAATAGTACTGGGCCGATTTAAAAAATTCTTTCACCAATAGAATGCTACATTCTTCCAATTTGACATAGGCTACATTTTGGCGGCATTTTGAAAAAAATTAGGGATTCTTGGTAAAATTTGAACAATGTAACCGAAGGTGTAGAAAAATGAGTCTTAAAATGTATTTCGTCGAATGCGCTGCCGAAACTATTAGCGATAGAACAAAATAATGTACAACAATATTGTCTACCCCGTGCGAAGCCGGGACGGGCTGCTAGTAATTACTAAATTAAATTATTGCAAGTTGTAATAAATACTTTTGTGTTCACGTCTCTTAGATTATGTCATTATTTTTTTACTCGCAAAAGTAATGACAGGTCTGTCAGATGTAAATGCAATCATTATGAAAATTATGAAGTGCAGTTTGAAGTAATGATAATTTGAAATCTTTTAACATAATTTTATAAGGCTTATTAAATTAAAAAAATATTTTTCACGAGCATTCATCGCCTCATTTGGCATAATATTCGGAATAAAAAAAGGCAAAGTATAATGAGTGGGCCAGTAAGTTAAATGGGTCAGAATAATTATGTAGAATGACGAAATCGGAGTGGCAAACTATTTACGTTAAATCTTTTTACAGTGTTTCAAAATTACGAAATGCACAAGAAATGTCACGGCCAAATCATAGTGATTCGGCAAGTACCAAAGGGCATTTTCTCTCGAATTACATTAATCTGTGATAAGGGTAATTATTTTTATTGTGTTGTCATAAAATATTAATTTTATGCCGTGTTTTTTATTACACCACCGACTTGCCACCTTTTTATTACAGGTCTTTTAAGGTTTACAGGATTTCAGGATCGTTACTCTTTAGTACGTTTGCGTCAACTAATTAGCGTATTGTAATGGTAACTACTAATTAATATAATTATTTCGAAGGCTTTATTTCTATAAGAAACACCGCGCACCGGCGGCGGCCCCGCGCTGTCTGTCACACAATTTAATATCATAAGCCATAACAAAACGTTGTAATAAATATAAAGATATTATAGTTATTTGAGTAGCAACAACAGTTTTATTGAGCAATATACATTTAATTTATTGTTAAAATGATTTTTTCTTTTAAGAAATATATAATTGCTTAATTTGTATACTGAATCCTTATAGAATCGAGAACGACCTCGTTTTTCAGCATCAAAAAATAAGACGCACCTCTAGCTTTTTATGAAAATCAAAACCTATTCAAAAATCGATCAAAAGTTGAGGAAAAAGCTCAGTAAAACCAGCATGCGCTCGTTAATCATTGATTCAAAAAGTTTTTATTATGGAAATAAAAAGTGGAAATGTACATACTCGAAATCCGAACGCAAACAGGTCGCGGTGAGTCAAGGGCAACGTGGTCGGCGCGTATCGATCAATGATCTATTGCACATTGCACACGCCTCATTACAGTGCGACAGTACATTCATAGATTATGATTAATGAACTGCGGATAACGAGATAAATATACTTGAATACTATCTTCTAGTTACTAGCAGCGGAGCCCGGCGTTGCCCGGGTAGTCTTTGAAATGAATTTGTCTATTCTAGATCATTTTGGAATATTTAAGAACATTCTGTTCTAGAACGACACGACTTTCTTTTATGTAGATAGATAGAAGATAAATATGTATCGATTTTGGGGAAAAACTAAAGTGTCCTCACGATTAAATCTGAACTGATTTAGAAATCGGCACAGAGCTTACCTTCCTGAAAAAGGCATCATAGACAAAAAAACGCAATGTATAGCAATTCGGTAGCTTTTTAATCAAAATAATGTCCTATCACGATTTGCCGATAACATAATTTTGTTAGAGTGTATCTACCTTGTCTTTTTAAAATCAAACACACTAGAATTTATTTTCAACGAATTTGTACTAATACACGATTTCTAAATATTTTTAAGAAAACGTTATATAAACTTGCATGTTCAGATTATAACAATCACGCCACAATAAAATGCAAATAAACCAACCATCGCGAACCAGAATGTTCAACTATGATTGAACCATCACAAATTGCAAGACGCTTACAAAATTTTCAAAACCGCCTATTAGTAAGTAAGAGGACCACGCTCTTTCACTTTGGTTAGCCAAGACTTGCCTCACTTTGTTACAAGTTCCTACGCAAATAATAGTTATTTTGTCTAGATTTTATTCACTGTTTACCAAGACATTCCATTTACCGGTGCTTGTGGGGAGTTTAACGCACTACTTTGAAATTCATTAACGTAACTGGTATTTGCTAATCTACTTGTACCAATTGCCTAAATTACTTAAATTTTTTTCACAATGTTATTTATTTTCCATCAAAACAAATTACAGTCCTGGTTTTTGGCCAGTAGAAAAACGAGATGAATATATTTTTATTATGAATAAACTGACAAATAATTTATTTACACAATTTACACAAAGAAACTTACAATGATTACCATCATTTATGTCTGAAATAAATATAATTTGATTTGATTACAAAAACAATTAAACAAATATTTACAAAATATACGAGAAACGGTTGAGCTATCTGCAGAACATTATGAACGATCTAGAGATAGCTCAACTGATCCAAATCAGTAGGTAGATACCAAACGGAAGCGTCCTCAAAACGCTGATAAAGGTATCTGTAGATTGAAAAGTTAGCCCTCAGGCACATTATTTTTGCACACCATAAGATGATAGGCATAATGTGACACCATCATCACCTGACATCTTTGTGTCATGTTGTTTTGCATATAAATGATTGATTGATTAACAACTGGTAGGCCGTATGATTTTTCCATTAGCAAGTTTTATAAAAAAACCTTTATAGAAGTCATAATACAGTAGCGTGGTCATCTGCTTACATAATATTAAAGCATAAATATTTTTAGGAAATTGTATTTGTACAGCTCCTCGTAGCTCCAAGCTGATTAAATATTGTTTTAGAGCAATCAATCGGACAGAAGTTTAACTAAAATACCTAAATTAAAAAAAACCTTTTTTCACAGTGATAGGTACTTTTACAAAAGCACACACAAAATGTTTGTTCACACACGTATAATGTATAGCGCCAGTCATTATTAAATAGTTATAGTATTAAATATATAAATAAACTAGCCTTTACGAATTCAATAAATGGTAAAAAAAAAATATTTATTTATTTAAGTTGTTACTGTTTTTTTTTTTTGTGTTTTAAATAAATGGTGCACTTATTAAATTTAATTATTATGAGCTAAAACGTGTACTATTATTTAGCGAATGAGCCATGACATTGAAGTCGTATTAGGATTTAAATCCGACCGGATATTTTGCAATCCAGTGAAAATATTGAAATCTGTTTATTTTTATTTTTATTTACCTACTTCATATACCTGCCCTTATCCCATGGTTAGTGGGGTCGGCACAACAGGTTTTCTTCTTCCACTCACCTCTATCATTCGTCATCTCAGTGCTCACTCCTTTCTTGCTCGTGTCATCTTTGACACAGTCCATTCATATTTTCTTTGGTCTACCTCTAAAACCACCATCCACATCCATGCTTACCTAAAACTTTTCTCGTAATATGACTTTAATCCCTCCGCATGACTTTTTTTTTTTGACAATCCACACAACACTATCTAGCCCCAAACTAAGCAGAGCTTGTATACTATGGGAACCAGATAGCTGATATAATACATATATACATTTTTTTTTTGTAAATACATACTTAGGCCCGTATTCTGAAACAGTGCTTAGGTCTGAGTCGAGCCTCAAGCACAGATTTTTGACACTTTTCAATGGAGAACTGTCATAAAATCTATGCTTGAGGCTCGACTCAGACTCAAGCACTGTTTCAGAATACGGGCCTTAGAATACAATATAATACCCAGACAGAGAAAAAACATCTGTGTTCACCACACAAATATTTGTTCTCGGTGGGGATCGAACCCACGACCTACGGCTCAGAAGGCAGAGATACTACCAACTGAGTTGAGAGGCCAGTCAAACTTGCCCATACCATGCTAACTTATTACTCCTCATCTTGTCTGTCACAGACGCTACTTTCAGACTTCCTCTAATACACTCATTCCTTATTTTAAATTGATAAAATTGTACACATCCACATCCATCACAACATTCGCATTTCTGCAGCACGCACTCTTCTTTCATCCGTCCCTTTCGTTGCCCAAAATACTCAGATCCATACAGTTCGACAGGTCTTATGATCGTTTTGTATACTAATATCTACTCATGTACTCAATAGAATAACCTGGAAACTTTGTAAAAAAAGGGATAGCGGTGCATATAATACTATACCATTTAGTTTCTTCATTTCATTTAAGAGAGAATCACACAGACGACTCTCCATACAAACGTAGTCCCCTATTTCCTCCCTGGATAATGCCTCTTAGAGCATGCCTCTCATTTTGTCTCATAAAATCCATCAGATCTGCTATATACGTGCTCGTATGTTTTCCTATTTTTCAGAAACTTATTGATAAAGAAAATATCACCTTCAATTCATATTTCATATAAATCCTATGAGGGTCATATTTTCTTTATCAGGGAGGAAATAGGGGACTACCTTTGTATGGAGAGCCGCCTGTGTGATTCCCTCTTAATTTAAATTGATTTTGCCGGTACTACGTCTTCGTTTGGTAGATTTATCAGCCGATTGCACAAAGTAGAAAATTATAGGTGTTGTAAGTGTACACCTTAGTGCCTAACAGTAAAATTAGAAGTCCCGAGTGAGTAAAAACTTTACTGTTACTAACCTACAAAAAATATAAATGAAACGGACAAGTGTGAGTGAGTTCTGCGCACAGAGGTTTCCGTGGTGGGCTATTTTGTCAGGCTTAAGCTTTTTATTTTTAACCGACTTCCAATCAAAAAGGAGGAGGTTCTCAATTCGGTTGTGTTTTTTTTTTTTTTTATGTTTGTTACCGCATAACTTCGTCATTTGTGAGCCGATTTGAAAAAATATTTTTTTATCTTAAAGGTACTGCTTCCAGATTGGTTCCATTTTAATTTTATTAAAATCGGTGTTGCCATTTTTTTTTAAATATTTTTTTAATGTTTGTAACTGATGCATGCCTCCGTCATTTATGAACCGATTTAGAAAATTATTTATTTATTTGGAAGATTATTCTTACGTCCAGATTGTCCCAAACAAATTTGATTAAAATCGGTTTAGCCATTTGACAATGAAGTCGGTTTCTCAAGTTTTTTAAACTTATAATTATATACCACACACACACCACATTTTTATTATTACCATTCCTATATTTTCATTCCCTAAGTATAAGAGTAAAGTAAAGTTCCCTTATTGCAATCTTTTGTTCCCAGTAGTTCGGTTAAACAGTTCTGTTGTTGTACTAGGATCCTTTTCCACTAGTCCTGTTACGTAAAATACACACTCTAGCATAGAACTACTGGGATAATCTGACTCGTTTTTTATTTTTAAGTTACAGAACCCTAGAATTACATACGTATGGAATGGATCTTATTATACAAAAAAAGTCACGACACTTCTTTCATTTCGATACCGTTATTGAAACTTATCACAGCTTTATAAGGCTCTGTCAAACATTAGACGAACTAACAAGCTCTGACGTTTATTCTAGATCTAGAGTTACCTTATTTTTAACCGACTTCAAATAAAAGGAGGTTCTCAATACGTTGTATTTTTTTAATATTGTGTTAAAGCATAACTTATTCAGTTATGAGCCGATTTGAAAAAATATTTTTATATCCGAAAGGTATAAAAATATTTTTTCCAGACTCTGTCTTATACTTCCACAGACTCAAAACCAGAACCAGAGACTCTGTCTCTGGTTCTGGTTTTGAGTCTGTGTGAGTGTTGACTAAATAAATCCTACGTCAAAACGTCACACACACAGTATACACTGGTGAGCACTCACACAGACTCAAAACCAGAGCCAGAGACAGAGCTCATGGTAGGCCTACTGATTGCTTACAAAAAATAGATGGCAGACTTCAGTTTAGTTTGGTCTAATCTGAGAAAGCTTTTGATATACGTGGCTTCGCTAAAATATACTTTCTAGGTAAGAAAATCTAAATATATAAAACTCTTACGTTACTGACTGACTGACTGACAATCAACGCACAGCCTAAACCGTAAGTCCTAGAAGCATGAAACTTGGAGGGTATGTTTGTATTATAGCATAGGGGTGCACTAAAAAAGGAAATTGGAAAATTATTTCCCTAAGCGGAGAAAAAGAGGAAAAACTTTTTAAAGATAAATCAACGGGGCGTAACGGCTACGGTGCGAGCGAAGCCGTGGGCGGCCGCTAGTAGACTATAAAGTAGCATAAAATATGCCTATTTGCAATTAAATAGGTAAAACCATAAACACTACTCGTTTAAAAGGTAAAAATCGTTTAGAATGTAAATAAGCTAAGTTTTTATGGTCTATTTCCATAAATAGAACACTTTTTGCGCTTGTATATGTGTCATGGCCAGACCACGAAGGCTAATGACAGTTGATAGTAGCTAAAATAGTATACATATCTATTATATATATAAATCTTTCGTGTCACAATTTGGAACGCGATAAACTCCGAAACTACTGAACGGATTTCGATAAAATTTTGAAACTGCCTAAAATATGGTCGGACTTAAAATATAAGATAGTTTATATTCAATATTTAGGTGTTATTAATTTATAAGGGGCAAAAGTTTCGAAATCTATGTCTATCCCTTTCTATCGCTTAGGGATTTTTCTGAAAATTCTCGACTTTGACGAGGAAAGAACGCTCTAGAATGTCTTTGAGGTTCTGGAATGATCAAATTTAATTCGAAGACTGAAATTATTCGGCTAGCATCCGGAATGCATCCAAACGTTAGTAATCCAGAATTATCTAGAATACTCAAATATACCCATGCAAACGGTTTTGAATTCTAGATTTGGACAAAATGTTCTAGAAAATAGTGCCCCTAAACGTTATAGAATGTTCTTTCATCATCATCATCAATTGATATCAGTCCACTGCTGGACGTAGGTTCACCTTGAGTAACAAAGGCTATATTTGTGTGTTTAAAAAATAAATGTCCAACCGTGCGAAGCCGGGACAGGCAGCTAGTAGACCTTTATAAAAAACAATACCTATATGTTGAAAGTAAGGTATTTTAGTCTGGTTTTCATTAAGAGTTAGTTTCGATTTGAGGAGGCCTTTTGGCTCTTTCTTACGACCTTCACGCAAAAACAAAAAGTTAAATCTATCTACGAGTTTAATTATAACCACATCATCATCAGTCTGATGAAGTCCACTCATGAAGTTCATGAAGGGCGTCCAACGTTTCGCCTTCCGTCTTTATCGTCCGTCAAAAACTGAAGCTGAAGGATCTAAATAGTTTATTGAAGTAATAACAAACTGGTTTTTACACTATATATAGGGTTACAGCTTGGCTTCACTTTATGACCATTATTGTTAAGCAACTATTTAAAACAAATGTGCTTGTGTTTTGCAACATACATACCAACCTATCGTTTATACATAATATCTAGCTATTTTCTTATTTGCATGTTGCATTTATTGACACAAAGTGCTCGTAAAAGTAACACTTTGCCTAAATGTACTTTAAGGTTCGTACTTTGCATACAATGCATAAATTCACAGGTCAACAAAGGTTTGTTTCTATCCACATATCATATAAGCAGCAGTTCATTTATTAGCTACCTACATGCAGAAGGAAAATTTATCTTAATAAAGTTTCAGTACAGTTCCTACCTTCTATCGCACTTTTTAAATTAACGCGATCGTTATGTTTAATTTTAGAGAAGGTAATCGCGGTAAATACCCGTTTCTTCCATATTGCTTAGTGAAGTCAAAATCTACTTTTTTTGGTGTGTGTGTTAGATTATCATGTACTGCTACTTTGTCAGTAAAAAAATCCGTAGAAAAGTATAAAAAATTATGTCAAAAGTATAATGACAAAGCATATTTGCATATTTTGGTTTTTCACAAGCGTAACAATGATAATATGTTTTTTTCCCTTATTTTTTTTACAATTTAAAGTATAAAAAATCTTGAAAAACTTTTGAAGCTTTTAAAAGTTGTTTTCAAAACGATAAAATTTTGGCGTCGAATACACAACGCTATTGCGCTATATATCTTCGCCATTGCCCTAAAAAGTATTAGAAGAGCCTGTTAAATATTTGCTCACGTGTTTACCAAACGCATTCAACCATTTTAGCACTGTAAACATGGTTATACTGTCTGCAACGTTCAAATAATCACCATGCAACAAGCGTATGTTGAAAATATTATCAAAACTTGAATTGAGGCACAAATGTATACAATACATGTGTATAAAAAATTAAATTGAGACTGTTTGTATTGTTTTTTATTTATTCACCATCGGTAAAAAATTGAAAATTGTTTTTCTGTTGACTTATTTTTAAAATCATTTGAAGATAGTTGGATTCCCATGGATTTCTTGAGGACGGCGGCCTCGTGGTCGGCCTAAAAAGCGTTGGTGGGACGATCTGCATGGACGCCTTCGAAAGGGTATGGTGGGAGGAGGCTCCGAATAGAGGGAACTGGAAGTCTCTGGGGGCCTTTGCCCAGCAGTGGGTCGATATCGATATAGGCCAGTAAAACGAAAGAAGTTAGTAGTAGAACTAATAATTCTCACTTAATCAATCACTCCCAGATTCATCAGAAATCCTAACAAATAATTCAAATAGAAAATTTCAATATTCAGTGTTTCGGAATTTAAAACTGACAAAAAAGTTGATGTCGAACGGACCAAATTCCATGGAAGATTTTTTTCCTACAGCATGGGTTACACTATCACGAATCACATAAAATCACCAACAGTTCCACGTTTAAAACAATCTGCATATAAAATCTGTATAATTTAGTTCACGAGTTCACACATGACCTTTGCAAGTTGCAAGCAGTCATTACTCTGGCCCAATAATATCAAGTATGATACTTGCGTCAGGACACGACACTTGCGCAATGCCATCATCTGTCAATCGGGGATTAGCATGACAATGGAACAATGACATCTGTGCCAGCGCTGGTGTCGAGATCCAGCCAATGTCAGATTGACGGATTTATTGTGGATCGGATGTGGGCGATCGTCGACATCCCAGATAGGAAGAACTTGGTGGAGAAGCTTTTATGATTTTATACATCCTAAAAGCTTCGCCACCAAGTCCTTCTATCCAAGAGTTCCGTCGTAACTTTTAGCCCTAACTTAACGTTGTATTATGTTTTTAGAGAACATTTTTGCCATATTTATCCAAGACATCACTTTTATCCAAGAACTAACGGTCACCCGCGGTTTCGCTCGCCCCATTCCCGTTACGTTATCGAAAGTATGTCCGTCTCCTGGTTTTAAGCTACCTCCCCACCAATTGTTATAGTCAAATCGTTTCAGCTGTTTTAGAGTTATAAATACTGTGACTAACAAGACTTTCTCTTATATAATATGTAGATAAAAGCCAATGCGTTTTGGAATGTTATATCTATGTAGTTCTTCCATTTTCCCCCTACCTGACTATAACCAAGCATTATAGCCTGAAATAAAACTTATCTGTCCATATTACTCGATACCTCGCTTGCTCGATGAAAAACCTCACTATCGGTCATCTTCTCAAATGGTGAGCGAGCTCTCTAATTCTTCCGTGTGGTTGTGTGGTTGTAATTGATCGTTTCCCTTTAGTCTTGCGATGTCGTGTGATTAAAGTTACGACTTAGATTTTATTGAAAACAACACGCTATAGAAAGTCACAAATGATATCGAAGTGAAAAAAATCTTAAATTGGGTGGGCTAGTCTCACGAATGACTTGCCTATGGGTATACAAGAAACGAGTAGATTCGTATTTTTTATATATTTTCATGAGATCTCCGGGAAGTTTTTTTTCCATACCTAACTACTTTAAGTACTGACAACTCCGTTAGGCATGCTGTAGTTTTAATAATTTATATTTTAAAATATACAACAAATGAATTTATTTACACTAAGAAACTTACAATTAAACAAATATTTACAAAATGTACAAAATACACAAGAAACAGTTGAGCTATCTACAGATCGTTACAAACGATCTAGAGATAGCTCAACTGATCCAAATCAGTGCCAGACATCATCATCAGTAAGATTTTTATAATGTCCCAAAAGTTAAGAGCCGAGCGGGATTTGAACCCGCGACCTTCCCCTCGTACTTACAAGATCATCACAGGGTGTCCGTTTTTCCTGTTTTTTTTAAATACTCATAGCTCAAAAATATTTTTTTATATATTTTTCTGATAACTGTCATGACTTGGCACATCACCCGTTTTCGGTTGGACGTTGACTTATGGGACACCCTGTATATTAATATCAAAAAGGTCATAAGGATAAAATATACAACAGTATGTCCGTTTGGATTAAGATATCCACCCATAAAATCTCGATAAAACCATATCGACCTATAAAATTCTATTTGAGACATTAAAATAGTCATTAGTATATTACAATTGAGTGACTTGGTAGATACTGCCTATTATAATTCCACCAATGTCAGATAATAGATAATTACAATCTACAGACGTTTGTCACAGTACAATGACACATGGCATGTACTAAACTATTTTCGAATTAAGGGGCTGAAAACCGTCAAACACCTTCGCACATCTCATCATTTCTGAAGATAGAAAGTAACTGAGCATATTTATGAAAAATAGCAAACCATTTTTTTTACAATGACAGTGCGTAGGATTTAGCCTAAATTATGTATACTTTTGAATCAAACAAGTTTTTATACCAAAAAGTTTGTTAAAAGCTGACTTTTCCATGTACAGAAACACTATTCTGCGAATAAAAAATTAAACTCCTTGTTTTTGACCAGCATAAAAAACAGAAGGATATAAGTATTTGTACCTGATGGATAAATTTATCTATAAATAAAGTATTAGCGCAATCATCTTCTTCTTCTTCTTCTCATTGTGTCAGTGGTTCTTTCAAACCAAGTGTGGTGAAAGGATTTTAGTGCGCCTCAAGAGGCTCCTTTCGTGCACTTGACACATATTTTCGAACTTTTTAGGTTCTACGACATGCCGGTTTCCCCACGAGGTTTTCCTTCACCGTTTGAGGTTACTGACATAGTGAACTTAATTTTTTGGGCAGAAAAACTCATTGCGCGCGATAGCGACTTAATAAATGTAAGTTAATTGCGATTTTTCCTCAAAACGAGCAGTAATTTTATAACTTCAGAAATGTTAAAATGTGTACCTACAAGAGAAGTTGTTTGGTGGTAGTCAGCCCCTTAACATGCTGTTATCTGCATCTGCAAGTTTTCGAGACAGATCATAATTTATCATTTTTGCTCGATTGATTGGAATGAATGGACTCTCGTTTACAAATCATTCAGACCTTGGGGTCTAATCAGCATAGCGTTATAGTAGGACTGTATTGATATTATGAGTTACATTGCGCGGCAATGTCACAGCACGCTCTGCAGTCTAGCTGTTTTTCGGAACATACTGCGCAGTGTAACTCAAAAATACCCTTGATACGGCGTAGTGCATGAATAAGTACTAATTTTAAATATTTTTTCAGACTATTTGGTTTCCGCCATAAAGTCTGACAGATGATGGAACAGAAACATGAGTTTTTATTAAAAGTGCGAGTAAATTCGTTTTAATTTCTGAAGTTTGAATGATGTTTTGATTGATATGTTTAAGTAGCTATTAAAATAAACATTAATTTAAATTTAATTTAGCACAAGTGGGTTCAATATTACTTTTTGTGATGAAAACCCGTTAGATTTCAACTTGTGTTCTTCAGTTGCGTAGAAGAATTCGTCGTTTCGAATAACTAAGATCATTTGTTTAACTTTAAAAATAATATACTACGAGGTTTGATGTACCTTATACTTACTGTGAGAAATATCTATATAAATATAAAATAAAGTCGTGTTAGTTACACTATTTATAACTCAAGAACGGCTGAACTGATTTGGCTGAGAGTTGGTGGGGTGAACCAAGAGACGGACCTAGGATAGTTTAAATCCTGAAAAAATAACGAACACTGGACGAGCAAAGCCGCGAACGGGCACTTGTTTTAATACTTTTAATGATTTTCTAAAATAAATTACCTGGGTTGTATAATTAATTACTGAGTGATTGATAAATTTGTCTTTGAAATTATTTTTTGTAAGTCGTCATTGAATCTACAAATCATCTATGCAGATGTACATTTGATGTCCTCCCACATCTATCTATGCTGAAGGCAACCTTCTACAGAACATGACAGACAGAAATCCTAACATGAAGATGGTAAGTATACCTATTTAGTGTAAGGTGTAAAATACATAATATGTATTTACACCTTACACTAAATAGGTATGCTTACCATCTTCATAAGATAAAACACTTTATATGTTGCTAAATTCCTGGAAAACTTCATCATCATCAGTCTGAAGAAGTTCCCTGCTGGCATAGGCCTCCCCTACACATTTCCAAGAACGATTCTGACCCCTTTCCATCGATTTCCCGCGATCTTAACAATGTCATTGCTCCTGGAAAACGGAAACCTTTGAAATAAACTATAGTCTATAACTATAATAATATGCTCATATGTTCGGCTAAAAACATTACAAATTTAGGAATTAATTGGTTATTACTATTATTGTATTTCTCTTTTGAATATAGTATTTAAAAACTTTTTGTGCACCGCCGTCTATCCGATTTTTATCTATCCTTTCCATCCAAAGGTTGTCTGGAAGAGATCGCTCTTAGCGATAAGGCCGCCCATTGTACTGAATATTTTTGTAATAGTTTCTATATGTATTTCTTTGTGTACAATAAAGTGTTAATCTATCTATCTATCTATCTATAATCAAATTGTCAGAACAGTCCAGCGTACTCGTATCTATCACTCATCCATTCACCTCAATTCACCTACTTATATTATTTCGAACTATATAATTTAAATATTAATAACACCGCTTATCAAATACATATAGGAAAGTAAGACTACAAATCGTATGTCAAGGTTAATATTGTCTATTTTGCATATTAGCCTTATAACGTGAGTATGTTATATATTTATAGGTACCTGTACGAGGTCTCCGACCGCGTGGGAAAGTACAGACATTGAAAATCGATCGGATTGTGTTATTGAAAACAAACTTTTGTTATGTTTACAATAGTGCGTCCTGTACTCTCCATGGGTAAAATAAAACTGCAGGCCGTATTCGGTGAAACTGCTGAAGTATTTTGAAACTGGAGGTTGTTTCACAATCTTCGCTGTCTTTATCCGTTTTTCATAATAGGATAAAAAAAGATAACTCTTTCTTGTATACCTACCCGACGACAAGTTAGAGCTTAGTTAAGTACAATGGGTGGTCTTATCGCTATGAGCGTCTCTTTTCATAAAAATAGTAGTGGAGAAGAAGACAGACCTTTGCTTGTCTTGTGTGATGTCAACTTACATAATAGAGGCAATATTTTTAAAGAACAAGGAAAACAATGTCAGGATTAACTTGATTATGACAAATCATATTGTGTACAATAACATCATAAGATAAGGAAATAAACTATTTGATTGATTATATTAAACGCAATTTATTCTTGGTGTTATTAAAAAATGTTTTAAATCTAATAGGTATAATTTAAATATTACCATTTAACCTACATCAGAAGGTATGCTAAGCTTAATTACTTTATTTACACAAAGAGACTTACAATTAAACAAATATTTACAAAATGTAAAAAATACACAAGAAACAGTTGAGCTATTTGCAGAAGGCCAGAAGGGTACAAACGATCTAGAGATAGCTCAAAACAGTACCAGACACGGAAACGTCTCCAAGACACTGGCGGCATTGCCGCACTAAATAGCAATGCTAATCCTTTTTTTCTATCTCTAAAGAAAGTAATAACTCTGCTTGGACGACCTAAAAAAAATACGCCCGTACCTAAAAAAAAACTCCACCTTTTTTGAAAGTGTCCGCTGAAAAAAGTATATCTAGGACTTACCAGCACTATGGATCCAACTAGCAGGCCGAAGCATATCGCGATGCTGGTCGTCTTCGGCTCGTTTTTGTCTTCGATGGTGATGCAGGAAGCCACTCCTATAGCCACCAGCAGGAATGTCCCCACCAGCTCGGCCACCAGCTGCCGCCAGATCAGTTTGTTGTCCGTGAGATCCGATACTCCCAGGAAGGAGTTCGTCTCTGTTGAAGAAATAAACAGTTCTGATTTAGAGTCACTTTAGAACGTTTACAGTTTCTCAATGTATGCTTGGAATGTTCATTCATGAGCTGATGAGCTGTCATTTCACCTGATGGAAAGTGAGGATGCAGCCTACGATGGAGCATGCTTAGCCATAATCCACCTATCCACTCTTGTCTTGAAGATTCCTAAATTGTAACGTTCCGGAAATACTGACTCCGGTAGAGAGTTCTACTCTTTGGCAGTTCGTACATGATATTTTCTAACATTCTCTTGGGTATTTCGTTTGATGGCAGGTCTGGCTGACAAGCATAATTATCTTCTCTTTTATAACCGGCCCAAGTTTATAATAACATTGCTTTGACCACTTAAAACAGTGCCAAACTGTCGAACTGTATATATTATTTCAGTTTATAGCACGCACTCAGAAGACCCGATTTTCCTTCTTGGATGGCACGTATTAAAATCTATTCTCATAAGAAAATAAATGGGACACTCTTGCTAGACGAGAGTTTTCTCCCTCTTACAGTAGGAAGGTGACGTATCGTTTCGCATTAAAAAGATAATTGGACACAGGGATGAAATATAAAAAATTAGGTACGAGCATTAAAAATTCTGATTCCTGTTATATGTCCAAAAAGACCGCGTTAGCTCGTGTGCCATGTGGGACAGGAATTGCTTAACAAAAAATCACACCTCATTACGCTTAGATTTATTTTATTTTCAAGATAAAAATCTATATTTATAATATAAACCAGTGTTTAGGATCTAATAAATGAGGGTCT
Source organism: Thera obeliscata (assembly GCA_947578465.1). Taxonomy (NCBI): domain Eukaryota; kingdom Metazoa; phylum Arthropoda; class Insecta; order Lepidoptera; family Geometridae; genus Thera; species Thera obeliscata. Next base: position 12,196,682 of record OX387926.1, read on the forward strand.
TATCAAGAGGACGAATTCTTTGTTAGTGCATTGAGGCAATTAAGCTAGGCTAGGCTTGGCCGAGCGGGCATGCTCTATTAAAATATATAATGTGTGTACACAGACGTAGGTATTCGTGTAGGTTGAACACCTGTGCTTACAAAAAATAATGTCAACTATCGATAATTATTATTTCGCTTTTCGAACCGTTGCAAATATAAACGCTGTTGAAATTATCAATTATTTTACAAATTCCTATTCGAATGTTCGAAGCTTACTGTATCTACGGATTTTTCTTCATAAACGAGACCATGTTTTTTTTATTCTGTTTTAATATTTTCAGGGGATTCAATAACATTAAAATTCAATTATTCATAATTTCCATTTCTTTCTAATGACGTATTATTTTACGTACGTTTTCGGTACGCGTACCTATTATTTATATTTTTGGGCACTAGTCAGTAGGAAGGTCGGATTTTTATTACAAATCAATATAATTGCAACAACTGGTCTCTCCATGGGGTTATTCGAGACGTAACCTAGCGTACCTAATTGATTTAGTTGTACCAACAACAATTGGACTCGTTACTCTCAATTATAAACGCCTACATGTTTCGAATAGCAACTGCAAATACACGCTATATTGAAAAAAACCGGCCGTGCTGTAAGTAGGCTGATACAATACAATACAACATAAATTGCAGTAGCTAAGTAAATACACACGCGCTGATAAAATCTGGAGCGATAATAGCTGTTTATATACGAGTACGAGGTACTCATAAGTAAAGGTAGCCAAGTTTGTTTCAGGTTGCAGCATATATAATTTAAAAACCTTGGAGATTCATAACTAAATCAGAGAAATCAGATCAAAAATCGTTATTTTAAATCGATTTATAAATTACTAGCGGCCTGTCCCGGGACTCCCGGCTTCGCACAGGTGTATATACATTATTTAAATAAATATGTTTTTTTAAATGTTAGCTTTCCAATGGTGAAAGAATTTTTTGAATAGGCATAGTAGTTTTTGAGTTTACCCATTACAATTATACACACAAAAATACAATAATGCAATACTTTCCTTTTTTTTAAGTAAGAGATAGACAAACGAGCTTACGGCCCACCTGATGGTAAGCGGTCACTATCGCCCATAGATACCAACAACACCAAGGGTGCTGTCGTTGCGTATGGCGGAACACTGGGGCTCCTCTTTATAATATCAGTATAGATATAGATAAATATAGATAGAGTAACAAACGTTAAAAAAAGCACAGTTTCATTTATATATCCTTCTTTTTCAATTCGGTTAAAACACTTTCAATGAAAACAACTATGTCAATTCAATGCAATTGTAATTCGGCTACTAATTATAAAAAACCGCCTGAAGCACAGTTCTTAACCTTACTTTACCGGAAGTTTGTGGATTAAAATATTCACCTCTAATACTTAATTAATTATGTACCTGTAATTATGTAATTATACCTATGTCAATGAACATTAACAGCACAAAAATATTGTCAACTCGCGAACTTTGCTGAATGTGTAATTTAATTTAATATACAACTACTACCTACTACCACCCATAGCTTTTTATTTTTCCTAGGGTCTATTATGTATTCACCATTCTTAAAACTTTAAGACCTCACCGTGCCATAATAATTGCAATATAATAAATTACATATGAGTATGAGAGTATATTTTGTATAAAAATAAAGTGAGTAAAGATTTGTTAATCATAATTATAATCACAAAACTAATGTTATTTTAATTTTAGTTCTCTTTGATCTCCATGATACCTTTTTTTAATTTTATAGTACGTAGAAATCTGTAATGTTATACTAACGATTAAAATAAACTAAATTTAAATTTTAAATAAATTTCAGTTAATTTATTTTTATGTATATCACATATTTTTATGCTTTAGATTGGTCTAAAGATAAGTAATGTGTATTTACAAAAAGTACAAATTGTACTCAGTATTTTTTATTGATAAACTAATAGCAAATCCTTACTGATAAGCTAATAGAAAAGCCGGACTTACTCTTCTGCACCTCATCCATAGCGTAATCCGTTTTCATTTTCAACGAGCACTTTCTAGTTTCTTCCTAAATTTATTTAAACTTATTCCAAGTTTTAATCAACACTATTTACTCAGATAAGTTATAAACTAACCACCGGGGCTTGTGATTATTATACCGAGATTTTACTTAAATTCTGTTTAAAATTCCGTTTATTGCGTGCGCGTGTGTATTTCGTCTGTGTGTGTCGTCGAGACTACCATTCGTCGAAGCGGCATACACTCAAATGTAACAAGTTGTTGCGGATGGCAGGTTCTTTGGACGGAGAGTGCATTTTAGTTGCGGCTCTCACTGCACGAAAGTTTACTGAACGAGGCTGTTATAAATTTTTATATACCTCTGAAATATAGACTCTCGTGGGAAATAAAATACATACAATATAAAATGAAACGGAATCCTGGTTGTTATAGAGAAAAAGTTTATTCACCAAAGATTGTTCAGCCGAATATTTGCTTTCTTTTTTTTTCAGCTAAAGCCAAATTAAGAAAGAAACTGATTTATTCATGACGACACATGATATTTAACAAAGCGACACACACATAATTATATTAAAGATAAACAAAGAACCCAGATCTAGTCATAGTACATATTTTAAATAATCCCTAAGTAAATCATTTCATTTTCACTGCTTACTATATTAAATTGAGCATTTTAATATTACAAATTTGCGAATGTCCACCTTATAGCTCAATAATACCTAAGCTAATCAATGTAACGTGTATGCAATAATTAAATGATAAATGAATGCATTTATAAAAAAAACTCATCAGTAAACTATTCAAATCCGGCTTTAGGTCCGGCGTATAGGTGCTAGGTTACTTTCTAGTAGTGGAAGCTTGTCTTATTACTTTTTAATTCAAAACGTGTTATGTCTCGATGCGATGCGCCCGATAATCGCACGCAGATATCTTATTCTCTCCAACAATAATTTGAGATTTTCCGACTCTTTAGATTCGCCGGCGCAGCTGCCATTGCTAATTGTTTATGAGTTCAATTGTTTTTTTTTGTTAGTATTGCAATAGCTATTAAGCCTTGCGCACGACAAAGCGATCGGCGATTAGTGAAACGCTGTCGAATATGACAGCGATATTGGACAGCGTTTCACTGATCGCCATCGCCATCGCCATCGCATAGAAGTGTGCAGGCCTTTACAAAGAATTGCTGAGGGTTTGCGTGGCCCTATAACAGAATGCGTCTCATTTTATTTTGCATTTTTGACTAACTGACCCCCTCTCCGTCATTAAAAAAAGCAAGCAAACATTTTACCACTTTGGAAGTGGCTCTCGCGCAAATATTAGAAATCTCAATATCATTTCTTTTTTGGGCGAAAAAAAATGTTGTTTTTTACCTAGTTATATTGTTCAAGTCTACAGGTTAAATCATGGTTAAATAAATGAAAAATGTATTGAACGACGGCTGTTCATGTTGAAACATACGGTCATGTAGTACTGTTGATTACGCCGACTGCGGTGGGTTAAATAGACTGTGATAGGTACTTTATACTTTTTGTTCAATGTAATTTCATTAGAATTAGTTCCGATACAATTATTTTGTGTGAAAAAGTTGTAATTCAACGTCTCATTGGCCTGTATCAAATGGAAATACATCGCAGTCTACTTTTGATATTTCTGAGCTCTCTCCCATGGAACTAAAGATATAAATAAATAATGCGGACAATCCACTCAACACCATTTAGCCCCAAACTAAGCAGAGCTTGTACTATGGGAACCACATGTAAATACATAACTTAGAATACAATATAAAAACCAGACAGAGAACAAACATCTGTGTTCACCACACAAATATTTGTTCGGTTGATCGAACCCACGCACGACCTACAGCGCAGAAGGCAGAGCCAACCAAATAAGCTGAGAGGCCAGTCAGAAGAAAATAACATTATTTTAAATTGTTTCGTTTTTACATCATGCCGCGCGCACTTTATGGGTAAAGTGGCCGCTAGGAAATATTTATAGAAGCCTTATCATAGCCTATAAAAATAAGTAGCTGTTTGCTGTAGATAAGTATTGTTGTCTCAACCTCGTGGTGAGACAACATGTTAGTTTACCACACATTCTACATTTTATTTTTATACTACTTCTTCTTAATTATGGTAACTGTCTGTTTCAGATCAATTTTACCAACGTCGAGTGAGGATAATTATATATAAATAAAACAGTTTATAGTCAAGTCAAGTCAGTCAATAGACAATTCGGCCCTAATTGGCTTTGAACACAAATGGTGGTTGTTTTTTTTTTCAAAACGATCAGAAGCATTTTCGATCAAATCAGAATATCACATAATACACTTTCATTCCAACTGCTAACACTTTGAGCTAAGCCCTCAAGTAATGTTGATTAAAATACCACCGAAACTACACAGCAGAACTCAAAATAACACCAGAAAAACAATTAAAATGAAAAAGCTATGTGACTTCCCAAAATGACAGAAAAGGAATCTATTTTTAAACATAAACACAAGTTACACTGAAATACAGTGTGAGAGATGACATGGATAAGAAAGAAGTGAATACAGAGATTACGGCTGATAGAGGAGAATGGAAAAGGAGAACATTTTGTGCCGACCCCACATAAAGTGAGACAAGGGCAGGTAGAAGAAGTTACACTGAAATAGTACGAAAAATGAGAAGAGTCCTAGGAGTTTCTTAACGAGAGAGTTCTTCCAGATTGATCCCAAAGAAATGTCATAAAAATTGGCTAGGCTAATTACATAACTGGCTTGTTTTAATTGTTTATTTTTTCTGTTTGTGATCGCATAATTTAGTAATTTATGAACCGATTACAAAATATATTTTTTTGTCTGTTAAATAATATTTCCTGATTGGTCCTATATGTGTATAAGTTTTATCAAAATCAGCTTTGCCGTTTTGTTTTTAATGATTGTTACGGTATAGGTACCTTTGTCATTGATAAAACCGATTTAGTAAATTCTTTTTTTATCTGAAAGGGAAATAGTTTGGCCATAAAGTCGGTTTCTCGATATTTTTATAATTATGTTATTGTTGATGAGTTCAAGATTAATTTTCTTTTATATCCGGAAACTGATGCGGATCTCTTTTGCTTGCGATTCTTCCGCATGACAATTAATTTATCACCATAAAAACAAAAGTATATTGGGAAGTACAAAACGTCATTAAAGTAACCACATTTCCATACCTGTAGATACTATCTATACTACAGTTATTTTAATAAATCACTTTCACTCAGGTATCAGATGTTGGTATATTTATTTTAGTGTCCGTAAACGTTAACTTCCAATAATAGAAACAAATACGGGACACTCTGTAGACCCTGTAACTGTAGCGGCCTTTCTAGACTAGGACCCTACTAATATTATAAACGCGAAAGTTTGTAAGTATGGATGGATGTATGGATGGATGTTTGTTACTCTTTCACGTAAAAACATAATATATCGTATACATCAGAATAACACATAGGCCGCAATTTATAGAGATATTGTAACGGAAAACGAATGCGAGCAAAGCCGCGGGCTGCCGCTAGTACTTCATATATTTATGTATATAGGGTAGCTACAAATTATTCGGTAGATGCATTGATAAAATTAAGCTAATATTTTTGGCAAATCCCAATGAGTCGATACTGTTAGAACCTTTCATTTCTTGTCGGAAAAATACTGTACCTACGTACGTTTTTTTGCTGCCTGTTTCCTTATTGATCGGTTTTTACTGCATTTTATATGACTCAGTAAATACGCTAAGCTTTTTGTTCTTTTTCTGTAAAACTAATAAGTAATAATATATATCTAAAACACTGATACAAATAACAAATATAAACACGTCACTGTCTTTGATTATTACTAACCTACCTTGGCAAAAAATATTCGCTGATTCACATTTAAACCCGCAAAAGAATTGGCTAAAATAGAGGGGCCTGCGCACATTTTAGGCGATGGCAATCAGCTGAAACGCTGTCAAATATCGCTGCCATATTTGACAGCGTTCTAAAGTGGAGTTTTTTTTCTAAGTTTTCACGACGTAAATATTTCAACAAGAAAAAAAAACTACATTTTAGTAGGAGTTTAGAAGAGCTCTTTGTGAAGGGCTCGTCCGGGGAAGTACTACCGCCATGCCTATTTCTACCGTGAAGCAACTTTGCTGTGTTTCGGTTTGAAGGGTGTGGGTGCCGGTAAAATTACTGGCACGTGAGGCTGAACATCTGTATGCCTCAAGCTGATTGACACAGGGGTGCGTGACCTACGAGGCAATGCTTTGTTATAGGTGATGGTTACTGCTTAACATCAGGTGGGCCATTTGCTAGTTCCATCAGCTAGGTGTATAAAACAAAATATGTATCTACCAGTGGCGCATGCCTGTAATGCGTATAGGCTTATCAGCGTCCATAAAATGTTTTGATAATAGTAGCCGTGTTGGTACTCCAATTTGTGTCCATAATCATTAGCCGGCTTTTAAGGATAGTAAAACCCGTTGCTTCCAACTGTGTCAAGTACGCTTATTGTGGTTAATTAGGTGTCTACATCATTATTGTTTATGTACCGTAGTAAAGTTTATATAATAAATTATTGTCAAAAAATAGTTTTTTTTTTGTAAATAACAATTGTACCCATAGTACAAGCTAGATAGTGTTGTGTTGTGTGGATTGTCTATAAAATATTTTTCATCCCACCAGCTCTGAAAGTCTGTTTTTGCTGTTTAATTTCTGACTGGAAAAGCTGTTTTTATCCGCTAGAGGATAAAGTAAATTTGAATTTAGAATATCGTGTTCAATAAGTTTGTGAATACACAAACCTATTTACTTCTACCTGCATGGTGCCGAATTTATCATACAACCTTTTTAAATTTGTTAATAACTCATACTCGGAACCTTCTTGGAGTGTTACTTTTAGTCGCGCCATGTTCTTTTTTGCATTAGTCATTTCCTCGCTGAGGTGGGATGAAAAGTTACGTGTTGCACTCGAGTGCAAAGATTTTTCACCTTGTGCTCTTTTGATTCCTTCGCCAACGCTTAGGATTCTAACTTTTAAACCACTCGCTACGCTCGTGGTTAAACTTTAGAATCCTGCGCTTGCTCAGTCATCAAAGTTGAGCACGCGGTTAAAAAGCAGCTTTGCACTCTTGTATAACCAACTAGCTGATGCCCGCGACTTCGTCCGCGTGGATATTTGAGTTCTTTTTTTTTATTTTGATATGACCAACTGTAGTTACCATAGTTTTGAGCTTGTACGTTAGAGTGTAGGTATTTGAATTTAAAGGCAAGTGCTGTTGTTTTATTTTTCAGCAGTGTCTAATTTAAGTATGATACCATCGGTTTTTAACCAACTTCCAATCAAAAAGGAGGAGGTTCTCAATTCGGTTGTATTTTTTTTTTTTTTTTTTTAAATGTTTGTTACCGCATAACTTCGTCATTTGTAAGCCGATTTGAAAAATTATTTTTTTATCTGAAAGGTACTGCTTTCAGATTGGTCCCATTTTAATTTTATTAAAATCGGTGTTGCCATTTTTTTTTAAATATTTTTTTTAATGTTTGTAACTGCATGCCTCCGTCATTTATGAACCGATTTAGAAAATTATTTTTTTATTTGGAAGGTTATTCTTACGTCCAGATTGTCCCAAACAAATTTGATTAAAATCGGTTTAGCCGTTTGACAATGAAGTCGGTTTGTCAAGTTTTTTAAACTTAAATTATTTTATCATATTTTGTAAAGCTTTTTTTCGTGATTTTCTTTTATGGGGTAATTTGGGCTATCGTATTCGTTGGTGTATAATCGAATCTGGTTTTTTTAGTTTGATATGAACAAATGCTAGTTACCATAGTTTCGAGCTTGTACTTTAGAGTGTATTTGAATTTGAAGGCGAGTGCCGTTGTAGCCGATTTTTTTCAGCGGTGTTTAGTTTAAGTATGATAGATGATTCCCGCAATTTTGTCTTAGTGGTTATCATCGGTTTGTTTGTGAACCTTTATGTGTAATCGAACCTGGTGCCAGATAATGCGGTAGCTGAATTTTTTTAAATGTTTTTTTACGTATTTTGTAAAGCTATTTTTTGTGATTTTTCTTAAAATCATTTTCCGTTTTTTCTTCTTTCAGGGAAATAATTTTCCTATCTTCTTTCTTAGCGCACCTCTGCTCTATTAGAGGAACACACCTTCTAAGTTTCATGATTCTAGGGCTAACGGTTTAGGCTGTGCGTTGATTTTTCTTTATACCATTTTTCCCCTTTTTCTCCTCTTCGGTAAATAATTTTCCATTTTCCTTTCTTAGCGGATGCCTACGTCTTAACATCTACCTGCATGCCAAATTTTAGCCCGATCCGTCCAGTGGTTTGGGCTGTGCGTTGATAGATCACTATGTCAGTCAGTCAGTCACCTTTGAGTTATATATATATACTAGCTGGTGCCCGCGACTTCGTCCGCGTGGATATTTGAGTTCTTTTTTTTTATTTTGATATGACCAACTGTAGTTACCATAGTTTTGAGCTTGTACGTTAGAGTGTATTTGAATTTGAAGGCAAGTGCTGTTGTTTTATTTTTCAGCAGTGTCTAATTTAAGTATGATAGATGTTTCCCGCAATTTTGTCTTAGTGGTTATCATCGGTTTTTTTGTAAACCTTTGTGTGTATTCGAACCTGGTGACAGATGCTGCGGTAGCTGATTTTTTTTAAATGTTTTTTTGCGTATTTTGTAAAGCTCTTTTTCGTGATTTTGTTTAAGTGGCTAATTTGGGCTATCGTATTTGTTGGTGTATAATCGAAACTGGTTTTTTTAAATGACATGACCAACTGCTATTTACCACAGTTTTGAGCTTGTACTTTAGAGTGTATTTGAATTTAAAGGCATGTGCTATTATATTAGTTAGTTAGTTGTAGCTGAATTTTTTCAGCGGTGCTTAGCTTCGCTATGATAGGTGTTTTCTGCGATTTTGTCTTAGTGATAATCTTGGGTTTTTTTGTTAACCTCTGTGTGTATTCAAACCTGGTGCTGTCACCATCTGCAGCATCTGTATGCTGCGGTAGCAGAAATTTTTTAAATATTTTTTTTTTGCGTATTTCGTAAAGCTCTTTTTTGTGATTTTATTTTAGTGGGTAATTTGGTCTATCGTATTTGTTGGTGTATAATCGAATCTGGTTTTGTTATTTTGACACGATCAAATGCTAGTTACCATAGTTTTGAGCTTGAACTTTAAAGTGTATTTCAGCGGTGTTTAGTTTAAGTATGAAAGATGGTTCCCGCGATTTTGTCTAAGTGGTTATCATCGTTTTTTTTGTTAATCTTTATGTGTATTCAAACCTGGTGACAGATGCTGCGGTAGCGGAATTTTTTTAATGTTTTTTTTTGCATATTTTGTTAAGCTATAATTCGTGATTTTCTTTTAGTGGGTAATTTGGGCTATCGTATTCGTTGGTGTAATAAACGAATCTGGTTTTTCATAGTTTCGAGCTTGTACTTTAGAGTGTATTTGAATTTGAAGGCAAGTGCTGTTGTAGCCATTTTTTTTCAGCGGTGTTTAGTTTAAGTATGATAGATGATTCCCGCAATTTTGTCTTAGTGGTAATCATCGGTTCTTTTGAATTTTTTTTATGCATTCAAACCTGGTGACAGATGCTGCGGTAGCTGGAAATTTTTTAATGTTTTTTTTTGCGTATTTTGTATAATGTTTTTTTTTTATCATATTTTGTAAAGCTCTTTTTCGTGATTTTCTTTTATGGGGTAATTTGGGCTATCGTATTCGTTGGTGTATAATCGAATCTGGTTTTTTTAGTTTGATATGAACAAATGCTAGTTACCATAGTTTCGAGCTTGTACTTTAGAGTGTATTTGAATTTGAAGGCGAGTGCTGTTGTAGCCGATTTTTTTCAGCGGTGTTTAGTTTAAGTATGATAGATGATTCCCGCAATTTTGTCTTAGTGGTTATCATCGTTTTTTTGAATTTTTTTTGTGTATTCAAACCAGGTGACAGATGCTGCGGTAGCTGGAAATTTTTAATGTTTTTTTGCGTATTTTGTAAAGAACTTTCGTGAATTTGTTGAAATGGCTAATTTGGGCTATCGTATTCGTCGTTGGTGTATAATCGAATCTGTTTTTTTTATTTGACATGACCAACTGTTAGTTACCATAGGTTTGAGCCTCCACTTTAGTGTATTTGAATTTTAAGGTGAGTGCTGTTGGAGCCGATTTTTTTCAACAGTGTTTAGTTTAAGTATGTTAGATGTTTCCCGCGATTTTGTCGTAGTGGTTATCATCGGTTTGTTTGTGAACCTTTGTGTGTAATCGAACCTGGTGCCAGATAATGCGGTAGCTGAATTTTTTTAAATGTTTTTTTACGTATTTTGTAAAGCTATTTTTTGAGATTTTTCTTAAAATCATTTTCCGTTTTTTCTTCTTTCAGGGAAATAATTTTCCTATCTTCTTTCTTAGCGCACCTCTGCTCTATTAGAGGAACACACCTTCAAAGTTTCACGCTTCTAGGGCTAACGGTTTAGGCTGTGCGTTGATTTTTCTTTATACCATTTTTCCCCTTTTTCTCCTCTTCGGTAAATAATTTTCCATTTTCCTTTCTTAGCGGATGCCTACGTTTTAACATCTACCTGCATGCCAAATTTTAGCCTGATCCGTCCAGTGGTTTGGGCTGTGCGTTGATAGATCACTATGTCAGTCAGTCAGTCAGTCAGTCACCTTTGAGTTATATATATATAGAAGAGAAGATTAGTGGCTAATTTGGGGTTTCGTATGGGTGTTGGTGTATAATCGAATCAGATTTTTAATTTGACATGACCAACTGCTGTTTACTATAGTTTTGAGCTTGTACTTTAGAGTGTATTTGAATTTGAAGGCGAGTGCTGTTGGAGCCGATTTTTTTCAGCAGTGTTTAGTTTAAGTATGATAGATGTTTCCCGCGATTTTGTCTTAGTGGTTATCATTGGTTTTTTTGTAAACATTTGTGTGTTTTACAACCTGGTGACAAATGCTGCGGCAGCTGAAAATTTTTTAAATGTTTTTTTTTTCCGTATTTTGTAAAGCTATTTTTTGTGATTTATGTTATATTAGTGGCTAATTTGGGGTTTAGTATGCGTGTTGGTGTATAATCGTATCAGATTTTTTTAATTTGACATGAACAACTGCTAGTTACCGTAGATTTGAGCTTGTGCTTTAGAGTGTATTTGAATTTTAAGGTGAGTTTTGTTGGAGCCGATTTTTTTCAACAGTGTTTAGTTTAAGTATGATAGATGTTTCCCGTGATTTTGTCGTAGTGGTTATCATCTGTTTGTTTGTGAACCTTTGTGTGTAATCAAACCTGGTGCCAGATGCTGCGGTAGCTGAAAATTTTTAATGTTTTTTTTGCGTATTTTGTAAAGTTATTTTTTGTGATTTTTCTTAAAACCATTTTCCGTTTTTTCTTCTTTTAGGGAAAGAATTTTCCTATTTTCTTTCTTAGTGCACCTCTGCTCTATTAGAGGAACATACCTTCTAAGTTTCATGCTCCTAGGGCTAACGGTTTAGGCTGTGCGTTGATTTTTCTTTAAACCATTTTTCCCCTTTTTCTCCTCTTTAGAAAATAATTTTCCATTTTCCTTTCTTAGCGGATGCCTACGTCATAACATCTACCTGCATGCCAAATTTTAGCCCGATCCGTTCAGTGGTTTGGGCTGTGCGTTGATAGATCACTATGTCAGTCAGTCAGTCACCTTTGAGTTATATATATATAGATTAGTAACTAATTTGGGGTTTCGTATGCGTGTTGGTGTTGGTTTGTTTGTGAACCTTTGTGTGTAATCGAACCTGGTGCCAGATGCTGCGGTAGCAGATTTTTTTAAATGTTTTTTTGCGTATTTTGTAAAGCTATTTTTTGTGATTTTTCTTAAAATCATTTTCCGTTTTTTCTTCTTTTAGGGAAATAATTTTCCTATTTTCTTTTTTAGTACACCTTTGCTCTATTAGAGGAACACACATTCTAAGTTTCATGCTTCTAGGGCTAATGGTTTAGGCTGTGCGTTGATTTTTCTTTAAACCATTTTTCCCTTTTTTCTCCTCTTCGGAAAATAATTTTCCATTTTCCTTTCTTAGCGGATGCCTACGTCATAACATCTACCTGCATGCCAAATTTTAGCCCGATCTGTCCAGTGGTTTGGGCTGTGCGTTGATAGATCACTATGTCAGTCAGTCAGTCACCTTTGAGTTATATATATATAGATAGCTGATACCCGCGACTTCGTCCGCGTGGATATTTGAGTTCGTTTGTTTTAGTTTGATATGACCAACTGCTAGTTACCATTGTTTTGAGCTTGTACTTTAGAATGTATTTGAATTTAAAGGTGAGTGCTGTTGGAGCTGATTTTTTTCAGCAGTGTTTAGTTTAAGTATGATAGATGTTTCCCGCAATTTTGTCTAAGTGGTTATCATCGGTTTTTTTGTAAACATTTGTGTGTATTAAAACCTGGTGACAAATGCTGCGGTAGCTGAAATTTTTTTAATGTTTTTTTTTCGTATTTTGTAAAGCTATTTCTTGTGATTTTATGTTATATGTTTCCCGCGATTTTGTCTAAGTGGTTATCATCGGTTTTTTTGTAAACATTTGTGTGTATTAAAACCTGGTGACAAATGCTGCGGTAGCTGGAAATTTTTTAATGTTTTTTTTAGTATTTTGTAAAGCTATTTTTTGTGATTTTATGTTATATTAGTGGCTAATTTGGGGTTTCGTATGCGTGTTGGTGTATAATCGAATCAGATTTTTTTAATTTGACATGACCAACTGCTGGTTACTATAGATTTGAGCTTGTACTTTATAGTGTATTTGAATTTGAAGGCGAGTGCTGTTGGAACCGATTTTTTTCAGCAGTGTTTAGTTTAAGTATGATAGATGTTTCCCGCGATTTTGTCTTAGTGGTTATCATCGGTTTTTTTGTAAACATTTGTTTGTATTAAAACCTGGTGACAAATGCTGCGGTAGCTGAAAATTTTTTAATGTTTTTTTTTCGTATTCTGTAAAGCTATTTTTTGTAGTTTTATGTTATATTAGTAACTAATTTGGGGTTTCGTATGCGTGTTGGTGTTGGTTTGTTTGTGAACCTTTGTGTGTAATCGAACCTGGTGCCAGATGCTGCGGTAGCAGATTTTTTTAAATGTTTTTTTGCGTATTTTGTAAAGCTATTTTTTGAGATTTTTCTTAAAATCATTTTCCGTTTTTTCTTCTTTTAGGGAATTAATTTTCCTATTTTCTTTTTTAGTACACCTTTGCTCTATTAGAGGAACACACATTCTAAGTTTCATGCTTCTAGGGCTAACGGTTTAGGCTGTGCGTTGATTTTTCTTTAAACCATTTTTCCCTTTTTTCTCCTCTTCGGAAAATAATTTTCCATTTTCCTTTCTTAGCGGATGCCTACGTCATAACATCTACCTGCATGCCAAATTTTAGCCCGATCTGTCCAGTGGTTTGGGCTGTGCGTTGATAGATCACTATGTCAGTCAGTCAGTCACCTTTGAGTTATATATATATAGATTAGTAACTAATTTGGGGTTTCGTATGCGTGTTGGTGTTGGTTTGTTTGTGAACCTTTGTGTGTAATCGAACCTGGTGCCAGATGCTGCGGTAGCAGATTTTTTTAAATGTTTTTTTGCGTATTTTGTAAAGCTATTTTTTGAGATTTTTCTTAAAATCATTTTCCGTTTTTTCTTCTTTTAGGGAATTAATTTTCCTATTTTCTTTTTTAGTACACCTTTGCTCTATTAGAGGAACACACATTCTAAGTTTCATGCTTCTAGGGCTAACGGTTTAGGCTGTGCGTTGATTTTTCTTTAAACCATTTTTCCCTTTTTTCTCCTCTTCGGAAAATAATTTTCCATTTTCCTTTCTTAGCGGATGCCTACGTCATAACATCTACCTGCATGCCAAATTTTAGCCCGATCTGTCCAGTGGTTTGGGCTGTGCGTTGATAGATCACTATGTCAGTCAGTCAGTCACCTTTGAGTTATATATATATAGATGATACCCGCGACTTCGTCCGCGTGGATATTTGAGTTCGTTTGTTTTAGTTTGATATGACCAACTGCTAGTTACCATTGTTTTGAGCTTGTACTTTAGAATGTATTTGAATTTAAAGGTGAGTGCTGTTGGAGCTGATTTTTTTCAGCAGTGTTTAGTTTAAGTATGATAGATGTTTCCCGCGATTTTGTCTAAGTGGTTATCATCGGTTTTTTTGTAAACATTTGTGTGTATTAAAACCTGGTGACAAATGCTGCGGTAGCTGAAATTTTTTTAATGTTTTTTTTTCGTATTTTGTAAAGCTATTTCTTGTGATTTTATGTTATATGTTTCCCGCGATTTTGTCTAAGTGGTTATCATCGGTTTTTTTGTAAACATTTGTGTGTATTAAAACCTGGTGACAAATGCTGCGGTAGCTGGAAATTTTTTAATGTTTTTTTTTAGTATTTTGTAAAGCTATTTTTTGTGATTTTATGTTATATTAGTGGCTAATTTGGGGTTTCGTATGCGTGTTGGTGTATAATCGAATCAGATTTTTTTAATTTGACATGACCAACTGCTGGTTACTATAGATTTGAGCTTGTACTTTATAGTGTATTTGAATTTGAAGGCGAGTGCTGTTGGAACCGATTTTTTTCAGCAGTGTTTAGTTTAAGTATGATAGATGTTTCCCGCGATTTTGTCTTAGTGGTTATCATCGGTTTTTTTGTAAACATTTGTTTGTATTAAAACCTGGTGACAAATGCTGCGGTAGCTGAAAATTTTTTAATGTTTTTTTTTCGTATTCTGTAAAGCTATTTTTTGTAGTTTTATGTTATATTAGTAACTAATTTGGGGTTTCGTATGCGTGTTGGTGTTGGTTTGTTTGTGAACCTTTGTGTGTAATCGAACCTGGTGCCAGATGCTGCGGTAGCAGATTTTTTTAAATGTTTTTTTGCGTATTTTGTAAAGCTATTTTTTGAGATTTTTCTTAAAATCATTTTCCGTTTTTTCTTCTTTTAGGGAATTAATTTTCCTATTTTCTTTTTTAGTACACCTTTGCTCTATTAGAGGAACACACATTCTAAGTTTCATGCTTCTAGGGCTAACGGTTTAGGCTGTGCGTTGATTTTTCTTTAAACCATTTTTCCCTTTTTTCTCCTCTTCGGAAAATAATTTTCCATTTTCCTTTCTTAGCGGATGCCTACGTCATAACATCTACCTGCATGCCAAATTTTAGCCCGATCTGTCCAGTGGTTTGGGCTGTGCGTTGATAGATCACTATGTCAGTCAGTCAGTCACCTTTGAGTTATATATATATAGATATAGATATAGAAGATATAGATAGATAGATAGAAGATAGAAGATTAGTGGCTAATTTAGGGTTTCGTCTGCGTGTTGGTGTATAATCGAATCAGATTTTTTTAATTTGACATGACCAGCTGGTTACCATAGTTTTGAGCATGTACTTTAGCCGTTTTTTGAAGCGGTGCGGTGTTTAGTTTCGGTATGATAGGTGTTTTCCGCGATTTTGTCTTAGTGGTTACGGTGGGGTAAACTTTTGTGTGTATTCAAATTAGGTGACAGATGCTGCGGTAGCAGAGTTTTTTTTACTGTTTTTTTTGCGTATTTTGTAAAGCAATTTTTTTTGAATTTTCATGAAACGTTTTTCCTTTTTTTTCTTCTTTTAGGGAAATAATTTTCCGATTTTCTTTCTTAATGCACCTTTGCTCTATAAGAGCAACACATCTTCCAAGTTTCATGCTTCTAGGACTAATGGTTTAGGCTGTGCGTTGATTTTTCTTTAAACCATTTTTCCCCTTTTTCTCCTCTTCGGGAAATAATTTTCCAATTTCCTTTCTTAGTACACCTCTACGTTATAAGAGGAACATACCCTCCAAGTTTCATGCTTCTAGGACTAACGGTTTAGGCTGTGCGTTGATTGTCAGTCAGTCAGTCAGTCAGTCAGTCAGTCAGTCAGTCAGTAACGAAAGAGTTTTATATATTTAGATTAGTGGCTAATTTAGGGTTTCGTCTGCGTGTTGGTGTATAATCGAATCAGATTTTTTTAATTTGACATGACCAGCTGGTTACCATAGTTTTGAGCATGTACTTTAGCCGTTTTTTGAAGCGGTGCGGTGTTTAGTTTCGGTATGATAGGTGTTTTCCGCGATTTTGTCTTAGTGGTTACGGTGGGGTAAACTTTTGTGTGTATTCAAATTAGGTGACAGATGCTGCGGTAGCAGAGTTTTTTTTACTGTTTTTTTGCGTATTTTGTAAAGCAATTTTTTGTGAATTTTCATGAAACGTTTTTCCTTTTTTTTCTTCTTTTAGAGAAATAATTTTCCAATTTTCTTTCTTAATGCACCTTTGCTCTATAAGAGCAACACATCTTCCAAGTTTCATGCTTCTAGGACTAATGGTTTAGGCTGTGCGTTGATTTTTCTTTCAACCATTTTTCCCCTTTTTCTCCTCTTCGGGAAATAATTTTCCAATTTCCTTTCTCAGTACACCTCTACGTTATAAGAGGAACATACCCTCCAAGTTTCATGCTTCTAGGACTAACGGTTTAGGCTGTGCATTGATTGTCAGTCAGTCAGTCAGTCAGTCAGTCAGTCAGTAACGAAAGAGTTTTATATATTTAGATAACTATATTATTTTTTATATATCATACTCAAAATAAGTAGCCGTGGAAGAATCCGCTAAGAAATCAAAAAATTGGAACGACAGGTTTTGAAAGGAGTATAATATTTTTCCATACCATAATATTTGCGAGTAGTTTATTTATTATTACTATTTCTAGATAGGTAGGTATTCATTGCTGTATCAATCTTAATCTTCCTATTATAGTGTCACTGGTTATTTGCAATATTATACGGAAAACGTAGAAAAAGTGCGGGGTTGTGCAATGCTAATGTGTATTTAGGGGACATAGGGGGACATTGAAAATCTCGGTCGGCCCGAGAATTAGGCTCTATGCATAATTATACTAAACGAGATAGGTAAAGCTACAGGCGGATGCTAATTCTACTAATTGATAATATAATAACATCAGTAGGCTGTTTTAATTGATGAACAAGCCACTTAATTAAACCTCTCAATAATTATAAATCCATTGTAATGTAATGAGGAACTTAGACTCAACTCCAAACCTTTTAAGATTGGGTACTAGATTAGCTCACGATAATTCATAGCACTTTCCTACCACAAGCTCTGCCTGGCTCTGGTTTTAAGTCTGTGTGAGTGCTCACTAGTATGATGATTTTCAATAATGGTTTTAATTTTTATAAAATAAAAAAATAAAAAATAAAAAAACGTTTATTGCCTCATTATAAACCTAGAACTATTTTTATACTTAACATAAACTTACAGAAACGAGTACAAAGGGTGTAAATTCAGCTTTTGCTGGAAGTACATCCAGCACTTATTTTAAATTTAACCCTCTCAGTTGGTTGTTCACCGAGGAATTTAAAGCAATAAGTGAGATACAAAAAAGAACAATTAAAAACATTAGAGTTGTAAAAACGGCAATCAGAACATTCAAATTAAATAAACATAAAAAAAAGAACTTGTGTGGGTGACAATAGAACTACCATGTGTGGGTGTGGGTGGGTGTGTGTGTGTGTGAGTGAAGGTGTGTTTTATGGTTTAATAGAAATTATTTTTATGATATTTGATGACTACTTGTCATATTTGTTTGTAAAATAGTCTGTCAACTTCATAGAAATGCCGTTGGCAGCACTGACTGACAGGAGGGGGCTTGACGTTGCATTGTAAATGTAGAGGGGATACCTGACAGTTCGCTTGGGTAGGGAACGATTTATTCCGGGCATTCTGTGGTTGGCGGGGGCCTCGAATACAACTTAAAGTGTAGTCTTTATGTATACCAGTTTGTTAAATAATTAAGTGTAACGGGGAGTAATGAATACAGTCTATTTTACGAAGGGAAGTGAGTTTCATTATACTAGTGTATTTATACTGTGTGTGTGTGACGTTTCGACGTAGGATTTATTTAGACAGCACTCACACAGACTCAAATCAGAGCCAGAGCCCGATAAAGCTTGTGGTAGGCCTACTGCCGTGGGAAAACAACTTTGTTTCTATGTAGGCACAATAGCAAGCTCCCCAAATTAATTTAGTTTAATTACAGAGGAAAACAAACAAGCTATTTCCTTGAGAAAATTGAAAGGTGAAGGTTGAGTACGAAAATATGCTTAGGTATGAATCCCCTAACACTTCTTGGTATCTGAAATCTTTTAAAATGTCTAGGGGCTAGTCAGAGACACGTCAACATTACTTGTTGCTATCACCACACAACCACAGATCATTATTTTTATTTATTTATTTATATTTATTTGTTACTAGCGTGTGCCCGCGGCTTAGCTTCCAATGTATCTACCTAACCAGACAAAATAGCCTAAATTAAGCTCTTCCAGATTACGAATTTATTTTTTTATTTACAATAAGCATATGACCCACCTGATATTAAGTGGAAACCAGCGCCCATAACAAAGCATTGCCTCGTAGGTCACGCGCGTCAGGAACGTGCCCTACGATGCGCCACAACAGAGTACTGCGTCCATCAATTTGAGGCACACGCACTGCGATGAGTGCAAAACACACACATACACTCCAACTTACAAACTTTTGCACCATTCCCTGTCCACGATAGCGTCACAATAAATGAGGTCCATCAACTTTTAAGGAAAAACGTAGCTAATACTGTATCCAAAACATCTTAAGCACAAAAAGTTGCTGCTTTTTATGTTAATCTTACTTGTACGGTTCAGTAAATACTAAATAATTACTTGATTGACAATAAGCTAATGAATGGTTTATGTCAACAATAAAGGTCTGGAGTTTGTGTAGCGTTTCAAAAAGGCCTCGGCCTTTCAAAAACGGAGCTGTGTTGATGGTAGAATTTCTTAGGCTACGCGATATGAAGTATTCAAACTCCTTCCTACCGTTACCGGGCTACCCTTCTTACCGTCTAAGAAACCTTACTACCATTCTAGCTTTTGGCTTTGTAAAAAACTAGAGTTTAACTTTTTTAAAAGCTTGAATGTAACTTTTGTACCTACTTAAAATAAGCCATACATCCTAACTTCAATATTTTAAGTCTCAATTTTTTATTCAATATTTAATTCTTTTTATTTCAAATTTTTATTCAATATTTTAAGCGGTCGTGAATATTATCACTCTGCTCTACTTATTTCAGTAAAAAAAATCTACCAACATTTACTAATTTAATTTTGATTGAATTTCTACTTCTAACGTTAGAAATCACAGCGTCACAAATTGCAAATGACGTCATAAATCATAACAGTGATTTCCTGCACCACACCAGAAGTAGAGGCTGGTCATTATGTTCAGTAATTTGTATTGTTCTACGTCGATGTGTCTTAGACCGTAGTTGGTAGTAATAAGCTATTAGTTTAGAACAAACGCACATTACTGGTACGTACGGTTGAAAATAACAGCTTTACTACACAATAATAGATTGAAAATTTGTAGTTTGTAGTCTACTGACGTAGGTCCTACCTGTTAATTATGTTGGTATAGTTCGCGTCATGTCAGTTGGCCTACCACAAGCTCTGTCTGGCTCTGGTTTTAAGTCTGTGTGATTGCTCACCAGTGTATTAAAGGTTGTCTGGTAGAGATCGCTATTTATGAGCGATAAGGCCGCCCATTGAATGAGGCATGGTTTTAAGTATTTTCATGAACCTCTACTTTTATAATTTGTTGTGTGCAATAAAGTATTTTCTATCTATCTATCTATCTAATAAACTGTGTGTGTGACGTTTCATAAATTATGAAGTTTTGCGATAACAAACAATAAAAAAAACTCTGTTTCTTTATTTGAAGTCTGTTAAAAATACCATTTTTTTTTAGGATTTCGATACAAAGTTCACTTATTAAATTGTAATTTTATTGAATCTTCAATTAAAATAGTTTACGTAAAAAATAACACTAAATTGTATGATTGCTTGCGTCTATTTCCACAAATAGCCAATTCGCCGAAAAAATTAAGCCAATTTTTGTTCGTAAATTGAATGGTCAGACACTATATAAATATAAACATAGGAAAAATAAGTACCTAGGTGTCTATATTCGGCCGTGACAATGAGAGAGCCACTGGGCGTTAAATTGTTAAATTATCGGTGACATGACAAAATTGTTACCACTCTGACGCTATCCTTTATGTAAGGTGATGTAAGGTTAGGTTCTGTTGAAGCGATGACCGCTGACGAACGTAATGTGACCTGGGTTTTCAGAGTTCAGGCAGCGACTAGCACCTCCAGGGTCGCTGCCTGAACTTGCCTGACTTTTACCTATAAGAGTAGCACTTTCACTGTGGTCATCGAAGATGAGGGGGTTTGTTCTAAACTGCTTTTTATGCCATAGTAATTTATTTGCTGTTTAGCACACTTAAAACAAATGATCAAATTAAGAAAAAAAAATATAAAGAAAGACGTCACAATATTAACAAAATCGTACTATAGAAACATAACAAAGACACATAGGCAATAACATATATTACAAACAACATAAAGCGATTATTATGTGTGCTACTGCAGCAAATCGGCTCTGGCTCAGCATGATGCTTCACCACCAGCCGAAGCTCAGCGCTGTTATTCTGCCAGAGCCGTTGGTCAAAGCCATTTGACCCTGTGAGACCTTTAGAAAAAAGTCAGCGAAAGAGATGGACATTTTGAAAGACCCTCGGTATTATAATGAATATACTTTATAAACTGTTTATCTAATGACGCGGAGTTGTGCGGTGCGAAGTCGATACGATCAATCAGTTTTTTTGAGCACTCCGAGATATTACGCATTTTGAAAATTAGCTGAATGATCGTCTCAACCGTGTGGTAGAAACACACTCTTCAGACTTGTAATGGCTTGCACACACGCCGCTTGCATTAGCATTAATGTTACGGTGGACGGAATAGTAACTTTGCAGCCGCTTTTTTAGGAAACCCGGACTTAAACTGATGTAACTACCAGCTTAGAGATACAATCTTTCATTTAGCCGCGGCACGATCTTTAAATTTAAGGAAGCAATTTTGTTAGGATACTGGATGACCTAATGGAACCAACTGGTCTTATTTTAGTGAATGTGATCCAATTTGACAATAACCGTTGGGAAAAAAATTGTGTGGTGAACATAAATGTTGGTTATCTGTCTGGGTGTTATATTGTGTTATAGGTATCTATTTACAATAAAAAATATAAGTAGTATAGCTATCTGGTTCCCATAGTACATGCTCTGCTTAATTTGGGGCTAGATAGTGTTGTTTGAATTGTCCACAATATTTATTTTATTTAGTTTTTTATGGCTGTTTCAGGTGAAAGTACCATATTTTATAAATTGTTGTAATTTCTAAAACCAAAAATAAAACAATCCTTTGCTGGGAGGCAAGCTATTATTGTGCTAAATTTAATTTCATTCATTTATAAGGAGGTTACTAAATTGTGTTACAGCTACGGCATATTTAACAAAAATAAAAATAAGAATAGACACGAACTAAAGGACAATACGATAAACTAGACACGAACAAATAGTGTACCAACAGTAATTTAAAATAGAGACAAAGTAGAAGTAGGTACTAAAGGCAATTTCACAGTCACGGTCCTCTAAAATCTGCGAACAAAAACCTCTTCTTCTTCTTCTTAATTAATGGCATCTGTCCTTTTCGGATCAATTTTGCCAGTGTCGAGTAGTTTAATGAGATGAGAATGATAATATTATACTATATAGATAAAATACTTTTCCGTCGAGTCAGTCAAAGTCGAGTCGGCCCTACCCTAATTATTGTCTTTGGAAACAAGATGGTCGTTATTTCCAAATCCATCTGAAACATTTTCGATCAAATCAGGATATCACATAATACACTTTAATTCCAACTGCTAACACTTTGAGCTAAAACCTCAAGTAATGTTGGTTAAAATACCACCGAAATTACACAACAGAACTCAAAATAACACCAGAAAAACAATTATAATCAAAAAGCTATGTAACTTCCCGAAATGACAGAAAACGAATCAACAAAAACCTCGAGATTCCTAGAAATCTTGGCGATTCTGTAGAACGGAAGTCAATGTCATAATTTCTTATGCGTTTTACTCATTAGCAATAATTCAGGCTAGCGGTGTAACCTAAACCTTCATGGTTGATTATTAGACTTGGCAGACAGTAGCAAGCGTATCAAAAGCGACATTGCCCAGCCTTGAGCTTGGGTGTTGGTGCAAGTGATGAGTAATTGATTATAGTTAAAAAAAATTAATGAAAATTTTATTGCTTTCACACACACCGGCTTACAATATAACTTCCACAAACATGTTCGGAAAATTGAGCATTATTTTGACAACCTTCGAAATAAATCGATATTTGCTGTACCTACTGCCCAAATACATTTGAGCAGCGGCCGACATAAATTGTATGACAATATATTTATTTAGCGGCTGGATAAATTACAGAAACCTATTTTAAAAATGGAACAACCTTTTACTCCGAAACATGGCAACTAAACAAACACGGTAACTTATCAATGGATTTTTTGAATTTCATTTTGATGAGTTTTTTTTATTATTAGCCTTGGATACAACAACACATTGTGTGCTTATGTGTGTACTATTAAGAGAGATTTATTAAAAACATTTAACTCAAACAAATTATCAAAAAAACCAACATCGTGTCAGTTTAATGATAAGGCTCTACCTTTTTTGACGTTATTTTAATAAAATAATCATAGTTGACTGGACTGTGTTTTGTTTTTTAAATACAATCATTATAGGTAGGGTTATGTTAGCACAGAATACAAGACAGAGAGTTTATATATTATGTGGTCAGCAGGTATATTCACTTATGTTTATCAAATTAAAAAGTTCGATCGCAAATCGCCCGTTTCTTACTTCTTGTACCAGCGTGTTGTTCGACGCCTGTCCGTCACAGATTACGGTTGACAAAAGCAAGATGCGCGTGCAAAATACAACAATTTCCTACTGCTCGTCTAATCAACGAAGAAAATCTAGTTAATTCTGAGCCATTGTCATGTCAGGCACGGAGTAATAGGTCCATCAGTGTTTTTATTACAACGATATGAATGAGCTTGGAGAAACAATGGGGCTTGTGGCGTCTACTCCTGAAGATAATTCATTCATGTCATATTTTGTTGAAAAACCAAGACTAATTTTGTTAAGGCCTGTACACATCTAGACGATGGCGATGGCGATCAGCTGAAACACTGTTAAATATGACAGCGCGCCATCGCCATCGCTTAGAAGTGCGCAAGGAAATATTTCGACCTAATTTGAGTAAGGCATTTGCATAAATAAGTTAGCTATTGTTTTAAATTGAACAACCGCCACGGCAGGTCATGCTACACGGGCGGTTCTCCCGCCGCGGGAATCCGCTCGACAAAGCTTCCGCAGGCCATTAAACTATACCGGACGCGGTTTTTCGCTGTCTTTTGTTCATTTCAACATGGACCCGCAACATGGAACGCAAGTGCACGAACGACGAGCGAGCGAGAAGGTCCCGCGCACAATGACGCAATAGCAGATAACCGCCCGTGTTAGAACGGCGGTAAACAGCGGCGGTTTGACGCTGTATGCGGCGGTCGAATTTCTCCCGCCTGCGAACCGCGGCGGGAAACCGCGCCGTGTAGTTTGTAGCATACAATGTCCAAAAGAATTGAGTCTAGTGCGGTTCAGAAGCGGATTCCCTCGGCGGGAGAACCGCCCGTGTAGCATAGCCCTTATTGATTGAAATAAAGATTAGTCTAGAAAAAGTCAAAAATATATTTATTTATTAATAGCATAGGGATCACTTTAAAACTTCTTAAAGCTAGGTAAATCTAGGTGCCAGTTCCATGCGACCAAGCTTAGAAGAACAGGCAACAAACTACGGCTTGGTTCCTAACTGTTTTTAGCATGACCCTTTTGCAAAAAAAAGATTTTCACGTTTATTCTACTTTTAGTTTGTTTTTTTTAATTCAATTATCAACTGAATTCAAATAAAAAAAGAGGAATTAGGTTATAATTTTTTATATTCTTTTTTGTTTGTTATCGCATAATTTTGTCATAATAAGAAGCGATTAGAAAATTTATTTTTACATCTGAAAGTAATACTTCCAGTAGGCGTACCATGAGCTCTGTCTGGCTCTGTCTCTGGTTCTGGTTTTGAGTCTGTGTGAGTGTTGACTAAATAAATCCTACGTCAAAACGTCACACACACAGTACCTACCTAATGCACTTGGTGAGCATGAGCACTAATACAGACTCAAAACCAGAACCAGAGACAAAGCCAGACAGAGGTCATGGTAGGCCTACAGATCCGTAACTGCAAACGGTTCAGCAGTTTGGTCATGAAGTCGGTTTCTCAAGTTTTTAAACTTCACTTAGGTTTCTACATTCTTATAGTCCAAAAACAAGCGAAATCGATAATAATAAACGGTTTTCGTGATTAGTTTGAAAAATTGAATATAACACAAGTCACTGTTCAAAAATGTAAGAAGCCTTTCAATCCCTAAACTTTGCAGCGATTTTAAATCCACTCACACATAATATCTCGACAAAAAAACAACAATGGAGGTAGTTACACCGCAAATATCAGCCGACTACTCATTACCATTCCATCGCGATTCCTTCGTGGATGGTATGGATACAGAACAAAGGAACATCTAAAAAACTAAAACAATGACAAATTACTGGTTATTTGTATCCTGTGGGGACAGCGTTACATGGTTTTTAGAATTTTTTGCATTTATTCTGGACAATGAATGAAATTGCTGATTAAAATTACTTAATTACTTAAGGTAATACTTCCCCGGACGAGCACTTCACAAAGAGCTCTACTACTCTGAAAAGATCTCACATCAGATCAGTAGGCCTATACAACAAGCTCTGTCTGGCTCTGTCTCTGGCTCTGGTTTTGAGTCTGTATGAGTGTTGACTAAATAAATCCTACGCCAAAACGTCACACACCAGACTCAAAACCAGAGCTAGAGACAGAGCCAGACAGAGCTCGTGGTAGGCCTACAGATCTTATCTCACATTCGTATAAGTTTAAAAAGTAAATATCGGTCGACGTATGCGTAAATTGAGCAAAAAAACAAGATGAATCTTCCAAGAAAATATTTAAAATAATAATTTTGTGGAAGTTAGTTCTTCATTATATCGCAAAAACATTCAATTTTATGAAGCATTTTTGAAGGTTCCCTGCCCTAAGTAATTTTCTGAATGGATTGATATGATGGGCTTTTTGCTTTTTGCACATACCGACCTAAAAAGTAGCTTCAAGGTACTTTTTAGGTCGGTTAGACTTCAAATAAAAACTAGGAGGTTCTCAATTCGGTTGGTACCACCATAACTCATAATATCCAGATAACAGCTAGTAACTCGAAACATTATTTTATTTCACTGATGCATTCGCCGGTGAAGAATGTATTAAAGACGAAGTAGTCAATACTATTGTTCTAATTGTATGATAAGCTAACTATATTTTAATGATTAGATAATGTTTTCTGAGATTTGTTTAATTCAACATGGAATCTCGCTTTGCTCGCGTGACGTTAGTTATAAACAAACGTTAACCCCCCCTAAACTCATTTAGGGGTTGAATTTCGGGGGATAACTGGCCGGTGAAAATACTGGCACGCGAAGCCGTGGGGGATTTTATTTATTTATGCTAGCATGTGATTTTGATTTATTCGTAAAGTCAAAAATGAATGATGGCAAAAGTAACTTTTTTATGAGAGCCAATTTCCGTTTCGCCACAGCAATTTCGTAATGACATCGAATAAAACGTTTTCAATTGAACTCAAGTCATAAAAGTTCGCCCTCGATCTCATCTGCCTACGTTTTCAATAGTATTAGACCGTTTAAGGACCCACTAAAATAACTTCTGCGCACTCCTACGCAGACGGGACACAGTCACACCGAATGTATTTTACCAGCGCCTACCAGCTGCAATAATAAACAGTTGTACAAAATTGAATGAATATTATCACAGATAAGATGATGTGGGTAAAATTCCCACATATATTGATAAGTTTTATATACTTATTGTTGAGAAAACTTGCTTAGCAGTGCCGGTAGAGTTTGCGTAATTTTATCATGTCATTGGTTCTTTGGAACTGAGTCAAGCCAAAAGTCACAAGCTTTAAGACGTTTCACAGTAATTCTTGCGATTCAAGTGAATTAGTTAATTATGGCTTTGATAACAGCCAGACTAAGGCCCGTAAGCACTCACAAGCATAGATTTTTTGTCAGTTCTCCATTTACAAAAATCTATAAATGTATGCTTGACGCTCAACCCAAGCACTGATTCAGAATACGGGCCTAATAACAATAGTTGCAAATTTTGAAATGAAATGAAATAACTTATTTGCTTGAAGCAACTTAAGTTTGGTTAACATAAGTGTATGCTTATAGGCTTGCAATAATAATGTATTTCTTGGACGCTGGCTAACGACCCTCAGCGCCACGGAGGCTAAAACCAGTTTTCATTGTAAATGCAGTTGAAGGCAGGGCGTTGGCCCAGTTTTTGTGTCTCTGCTATCCATCCAGTCTTGAGCGCCTCTTGTTAAACTAACTGCTGTCTGTGGTTTTACCTTCGTAAATGGATTGATAAGATTTTGAAAGTTTTTTGGCTGATGAATTAAATTGTATTGTAATTGCAAAGTCAAGTGGAAGAAACAGACCGATTGATTTGGCACGTACTCAACCACATGTTAAAGATAACTATAAATATTGACCGCAAAACAACGTGTTTTACTGAGCGTGTCTATTTCTTTTAGTTTGATAAGGCATTGCAATTTACTTTTCTATGGTATTACGAAATTGGGTTACAATTTTGAAAAGGTTTGCTTGTAGTTATCAAGGATACTTTCTTGAGTTCAAATTCCACCCAGGAGGTTAGCTAGGAATAAGTTCATATGAGCGAACAAAAAAGTGACTTATTCTGGTGAGGGAATTTCGAGGCCATCAGTTAGACCCGGGACCAATACTTAGACGTGCAACCCGAAACATGCAAACACTCCTAGGTAAGTAAATGCATTTTATCTAGTCACGCTGCAAAATTCGTCGAGCTGTTTAGGAATACCTAAATAAATAAATAAATATTTTGAACAAACTACAAGTCACTATTTAGCCCGAAACTAAGCAGAGCTTGTACTATGGGAACCATGTAGCTGATATTATATTTCTACATATATAATTTTTTTTTTTAATAACGCGCGTCTCCTTATACTTTTTTGTAAAAAGTATAAAGTAAGGAATAAATAAAAATGAATGAATAAAAGATAAAAGAGTAAAAGAAGTCATAGTCTCTCTTCTGAAAGTTATGGAACAAAACGTACAAACAAATCAAAAACGGGTTTTTTCTTTAGTAACGGTATCTTAAACATTGACAGATCAAGGTCCCATCTTATGGGGATTCAACGATAATTTATGCTATCAAAGCACTTACTAGAAGCGAATCTCAAAGAGTACGTAAACAGACGAATAAGGGCATGTTGGATCACATACAAACGCATGCTTCAGCATCATCATTCTAATAAATGTAGCAGACAAGTTTCAGACTGGTCTCTCAGCTCAGTTGGCAGTAGCTCTGCCTTCTGCACCGTAGGTCGTGGGTTCGATCCCCACCGAGAACAAATATTTGTGTGGTGAACACAGATTTTTGTTCTCTGTCTGGGTGTTAGGTATATTGTATTCTATGTATGTATTTACAAAAAAAAGGTATTTATGTATTACAAAAAAAAAGTTATTTATGTATTTGTGTGGGCGATAAGGCCGCCCATTGTCCATATTTTTGTCCATATTTGTCGCATATTTGTAATGGTTCTTTTAAATGCATTCTTTTGTGTACAATAAAGTATTAATCTATCTATCTATATCAGCTACCTAGTTCCCATAGTACAAGCTCTGCTTAGTTTGAGGCTAGATAGTGTTGTATGGATTGCCCGCAATATTTATTTACTTCCCTCGCAACTTATACTATGTCGTCCATCCATCTTGCTGCAGGGCGTCCTACGCTTCTGCAGCCGGTTCTTGGTCACCATTCGGTTGTTCTCTTACCTGTCATCACCACGCCTTACCATGGTGTCCTGCCCAACTTCGCTTGAGCTCCGTAATCCGATCTCCGATTAAAATTAAATACGCACTTTAAAATATGATGACTGCATGCCATGAACAGTAGTCTGACCCATTTGATATTACACGCATAGTATCTGATATTATTATGAGAGACTAGATTTTCGGCGTGGGAAATCGTTGCAAAACTTTGATGATCATTTTTCCATGTAAGGGCTCCCAGCGCCCACGTCTATATACGATAGCTTTGTATGGGAAAACCAAAAGCACCCCTTAGCGGGTGTATTTAGAAGCTGTGGAAACTTCCAACCATGCGTCTTGGATTGCTTAATCCAAGACGTGGGCATCAATAGCTTCAGACGTTTCTCCTGGTAAGCCTTTTAGTTCAGACATCCATGGCCAAATTTCGCAATAGGATCACAGGCCACTAACCTTTTGCTAGGTGACAAAGAAACCACATAAAGGGGAGCCTGTATGATCCAAATTAACATCTGTGAGGCGTCAGGATGTGCCAACCTAAATCCCAAATCAAATCTACGACGCAATTGGTCAAAATGATTCTACTGTGCTGTCATAGCGTGGGAGAAGTTAGACTGATATCTAGCCATTTCCTTTAGCTATTTATAAACACTGACTTAACTTTCAAAACTATCTGGTTGATCTTTATTTTCATTACCAACGGGATATTTAGGAATCTTGATTAGTGACTTTGAATGTTCAATAATTTGATTTACTCTTTTCACATGTCCCGGTTTCCGGATAACCAGTGTCGAATACCCGCTAAGCGACGACGTGTAAAAGGCAGGTAGGCTTTGTGAAGGGCTCGTCCGGGGAAGTACTACCACCATGTCTATTTCTATCGTGAAGCAGCATTGCTATGTTCCGGTTTGAAGAGGGTGAGTGCTGGTGATAATACTGGCATGTGAGAATGAACATCTGTATGCCTCAAGTTAATGGACGCAGGGCAGTACATTTTTAAGGCACATTGCTGACGTGCGTGATCTACGAGGCAATTCTTTAGGCGATGGTTTCATCAGCTAATTTTATAAAAAAACTAAGTATACATTATCTTTAAATTTATCAAAACCAATCCGTCATTTAAAAATGTCGTAACAAAAAAAACTATTTTATCTCAAAAGGTTCTGTACTTTCACGAGAAGCAATCCTTTCACTCATCAAACGGACTTACAATCTCCAGATTAAAATTGTTATTGAATCAAAACTATATTTTAAAAACTTCGCTACAGGGTTCAAATTCCCATAGCCAGTGCTTCACAAAAAATAATATGGCTTAATGATTCCGCAATACGAGTAAATATTTACTCTTCTGTCTAATTAGTGGGATTATTGGAATAGAATACAGTACACTACACGATTTTACAAAATGACAATATACTCTGACACAGAATAAACTCAAAAACAACTTAGACATAGACAATAATTTGCTACTTTTGCTATTTTTTTTACTTTGCTTCTTTGCACACAACATACAACACATAAATATATGAAAAAACAATTATAAATAAGCTCGTATAAGTAACAACAATAATGATAAAAAGAAAAGGACAGAAATTAAAAAAACTAACAGAAACATATGGATTTATAAGTTATGATTACATTTGTTACATTTAAAAAGAATACATTGGACATTTCTAAACTTTTCCCTCGCACACTTTGACCTAGCTCGTGTCATGGTTTGAAATAACGAATGACACGTCAAGAAGAAGTAGAAGAACGAACCTAATAGGAATATATCTGCCTACAGAAAAACCCATCGTGAAATACCTAGAAAAAGTGCAAGCGGGCACTGAACTACTGACTTACAAGAACCGATGACGCACTATGCCGTGGAGGTCATTCGATTGGCAAATTTACTTCAAAAATAGACTGTAAAAGTGGATTTTGTAGAAAAAGCTACAATGTAGAAAAAGTATGTAGTGAATAATCATCAGGTGAAAGGTATTCCGAAATGCTCTATTTACTAACATTTTCGACAAATATAGATAGATAGATAGACATAATAATACTTTATTGTACACAAAAGAAACAAAATATAAAAGAAACATTACAAATATAGGTGAAATGGGTGGCCTTATCGCTAAGAGCGATCTCTTCCAGACAACCTTTGGATGGAGAGATTTTATAAAAAACAGAATTATGGCGGGATACAAAAGTAAAATCCTGATTATGCTAAAATTGTATGCCTAATAAAAACCTAAATTAAATTCAAACTAAGCACATAATACCTATAATATAGGTATTTATCATTTGCTTGATAATAATGCTTCAGAAACTATAAGGCATTTATATTACATATAATGTACCTACATACAGCCTTAGTAGTAATTAACCTACAATTATATTTGAACTACAAAGCTAAAAATAATGATAAAATATAACCATAAACCATGATGAAATATAATAAAAATATAACCCAGCGAATACTATAAAAAAAAACTAATTCATGACTTAAATCTATAAAATAAAAATAGGATGGAATTATGAAACCGAATGACCATTAAAATATACATTACCACCATAAACAACCATTGCCAAAATATGTTTCTAAGAAATCTTTTGTTCAACAGAAGCGCTGGGAACAAACTGATCCGTGTCCGTAAAGTAGATCTAGATAATGGACGCTCTTAGAATGAACCAATGACAACCAAAAATGACTCCTCATGTCTCCCAGCGATCCCAAAAAACATATTAAGAGGCAGACTACCGTTGATTTCTTGCTCACACATTTTAACCTTTCTTCTTAACTCATAAAACAACAGATCTTAATAGTATAGGATCCCTAGAAGAAAGACCTTCACTGAGCTGGTTATTTAATGAAACGTATTTTATATTTAATTAAACATGCCAATAAATATATTCTATATGGGTTGCCTATCAAATTTCAGTCCAGGATATGATTAATTAATAATTAAAAAAGTTTTTTTTTTTTTTTTTTAATTATTAATTAATCATAATTATCCTGGACTGAAATTTGATAGGCAACCCATATAGAATATATTTATTGGCATGTTTAATTATTTATAAAATACGTTTCATTAAATAACCAGCTCGGTGAAGGTCCTTCTTCTAGGGATCTTAGACTATAATATGAAAATCGCAGGAACAATATTTATTGCAAGAGTGTTCGAAAACCAGTTAAGCATATTATTATGTGAAAACCCTAAATCAAAATTATTTTTTGATTTAATTGTGGTACAATGTGATTGTTTAAAATGCTAGTGATTATTCGTATATAATTCAATGATATCTTTATAAGTTGTTTGACAGTTATCAGTACCTTAACTGACAAAACGTTGAACCATGTTCTATTTACCGCGGCCTTAGATTTTTCATGAATAAGTACAGTGATCTGTCGTGGTGTTAAAATGTGCAAGCCAGAAGTTCTCTAACGGTTGTCAGCCCCTTATGTGACTCAAGATTGAACCATGTTCCTTTACCACGTCTAGCGACCAAATCGAGATGAATATATAACATGAATATAGACACAAGACAAGATTCAAGTGTCACGTAAACCATGGCCTTGCGCACATCTGCGTTCTGCGGTGGCGTGCAGTGAAGCGTGACATCGCTGTCATATTTGACAGATGTCAAATATGACATTTTTAAATGTGTGCAAGTTTTTAATGATGGCAACCAAAACATGCAGTAGACAGAATACAAGTGACCACCTTTGCCGTGCCCTTCATGCCATGCGTGGCTTACCAAAGCGCTTGCTCGCGGGTGCGGCACTGGGTGCTTCGCCCTCCGGCGGGGCTGCGTTACCGGACTCTACATCTGTAATCATTGGAACCTGTTAACATCTAAATATCCCATATTTTGCACTGGAATTTGTACTTTTTTGGTGCGTTTAACCAATTTTGTATCTTCACCGACTTCAATTAAAAACAGAGATTCTTAATTCGGTTGTATGTATTTTTTAATGTTTGTTATCACATAACTCCGTCATTTATAATCTCTGTCATTTTCTTTATCCGAAAGGTTCATCCGAAAGGATCCGAAAGGTTTCAGATTGGTCATAATTTCATCAAAATAAGTTCATCAGTTTGGCTATAAAGGCAATTTGTCAAGTTTTCGTACTATTCCTATAATTTCTCTGTAATAAGAAATCCAAATCAGAAGGAGGCGTAAATACTGTCACGCAATACTTTTCTGTTTTTTTGTCGTCAAGAGCTTTGTAGAGTCGCCTATAATTATAAACTATAATTCATAATATCGTTACTTTTGTATCACTTCCTACTTTGATCTACCAAAAAATTAATTACCTAATGGTAGGCCATACGTTAAGTTTAATTTGTTTTATCATAACTGTAGGCCTACCATGAGCTCTGGCTGGTCTCTGGTTCTGGTTTTGAGTTTGTGTGAGTGTTGACTAAATAAACCCTACGTCAAAACGTCACACACACAATATAATAATGCACTGGTGAGCACTTACACATAATCAAAACCAGAACCAGAGACAGAGCTAGACAGAGCTCATGGTAGGCCTTCTGCTCTTGGTTTTCTTATATAAAAATAAAAAACAAAAAATATTTACTAGATCCTCAGGCACATAAATATAATTTCAATCAATTCCAAATTAATTATGAATATATAACCTATCCTACGCACTTTCGACAAAAGGGGAGAGTCTAGCATGACTCGTGCTATAAGCATGTATAGTATTGACGACTCAAGGGAAATAAACACAGTTAATTGTTATTTTACGAAAAACTTAGACACGTTAGTGCGAAATTTAATTACTTTAACGTTATTATAAGTAAACATTAATAACGGTCGGTAAATATATTTGCTGAACTAGAGAAATTTATTAACACAAAGAAACTTACAATTAAATATTTACACAATGTACAAAATACACAAATACAGTTGAGCTGCAGACAAACGATCTAAAGATAGCTCAACTGATCCATGTCAGTCGGAAGCGTCACCAAGACGCTGGCGACATTGCCACGCTGAATAAAAATGCTATTGCGCTGCGCCAGATACCCGTCAGCCCCTGGGTTACGTGACGCTTCGATCAGTCTAAACTTTGCTTTTTCTAGTCTTTGCTGAAGCTTTGCTGTTATGTGTCACTAACCCATAAGCCAACTTCAAAGAGTGAATATGAAAGCATACCTACTATGAAATAGCAGCCCCAAAAGAGTCGGCTTAACATGGACGGTGCAGTGCAGATACAATTAGACATACACACACAAATCCTCGGGCAAAACGGAATTGAGGTCTGATTTTTTCATCTACGGAATAAAGCTATTGGTTCAATAAAATAATGACAGTCCGTGTTTTTTGACGAGCATAAAAAAGAAATGGATATACTTTTAACTGGCAGATTTAATCTGGAGATTGAAATAAAGCAGCCAAGTGCGAGTCGGACTCGCCCATGAAGGGTTCCGTAGCATCAAGCAACATAATATACAGAAAATAAACAGGAAACAGGTTCTTGTAGTTCGTCGAAAGGTAAATTGCGGTTTACGATTTATGACGTATAAAAAAAAAACTACTTGCTAGATCTCGTTCAAACCAAATATCGTTGAAAGTTTGCATAGTAATGTACAACATTATATTTTTTTTAGTTTTATCATGCTCTTATTTTAGAAGTTAGAGGGGGGGGGACCAACTTTTTTCCACTTTGGAAGTGTCTCTCGCGCAAACTATTCAGTTTAGAAAAAAACTATATTAGAAACCTCAACATCATTTTTGAAGACCTATTCATAGATACCCCCACACGTATGGGTTCGACAAAAAATTTTTTGTTTGTTAGTTGCAGTTTGAAGTATGGGGACCCCCAAAATTTATAGTTTTTTTTCTATTTTTGTGTAAAAATCTTAATGCGGTTTACATAATACATCTACTCGCCAAGTTTCATCAGTGTAGCTCTTATGGTTTCGGAGAAAAATGGCTGTGACACGGTCGGACAGACAGACAGACAGACTGACAGACAGACAGACATGACGAATCTATAAGGGTTCCGTTTTTGCCATTTGGCTACGGAACCCTAAAAATTGTCAGTCAAATAAAAACTGTTTTATGGAGAATTTATGTAAAATTTTATCTATAGATTATCCATTCATGCTTGATCCTCTGTTTACGAAGAGTAAGAAAATGCATGCTACTTTACTACGCTAGTCTATTTTTTTTTATATAGTAGTTTACGGCCAAGGCTAACACTCCGAATTCATTCTACTTATATGCTTTTTTTTAATCCCGTAAAACTCTGTTGTTTAACTCGCCAGTCCGTTGTGCTAATAATGTAGTTTTGTACCTATTTATAGTTTTTTATTATTTTATGCTTTGTTATGTGTTTTTGTACCACATTTTATTGTTTTAGTTATTATTATTTAAGTAGCACGATATTAAAATAACTGCTTAAGGTTACAGCACCGCAAAGGCTTTGTCTTGCAGCCAATCGAATGCCAAGTGGTGGCCGTTGTTCATTGTCAATAGGTTTTCCTATGAAAATAAGAACTTAGTTACCATATTTTTGTTGATTTTATAGTGTATATTATACCTACACATAAGGAGTTCACAAAGATTCCTTTTAGATTTTGGATCCGGTGGCGCAGCGGTCAGCGCAGCCCCGTACCGTGGGGAAGGTTGCGGGTTCATCTTAATATGTACATTCTTCTTCTAGTATTGTGTACATTATGTTTTTCAACAGACAAACTCATTGGTACACGACTGGATTTAAACCCACGACCTTAGGATCGGAAGGCGGGGCCGCTACCACTAGACCACCTTTGCTCTATATGAATATGCCCGTTTCAATATAATGCCTTTCGATTGTGTTTGTAACCTATCAAATTTTCAATCAACTCTCATTACTTGGTTCAAATCAATTAGTAGATATCGTCATCCTAATGTTGTTTTACACCAATACTGCGGCCACCAATCCGCCTGCAAAGATCATTGACCATGGCAAGCCCCTCTGGATATGAAGGAGGCCTACTCAGGCTATTCAGTACTGGACAGTGGCAAATTCATTATCCACACTTAATGTGCGGACTGGTTTCCGCAAGGAGGCCGTTGGTGGGCCCTTTTTGCGTGACGTTTGACACGCGTTGTTCGAACAATTTTCATACATTCATAGACTTTTTCAAATTAATAAAGGTGCTTTGCAAAATGCTGCTGGCTGCGCTAAACCGCTGCTACATCGGATCCTAATCACACTCAACGAATAACTTTTTAACGAATTACTTTTGAATATAGAACACGCGAAGTATCATAATTACGTAGACTGAAAAACCAAAATCACTTCCCGGCGCGTTCTCGCTCCGGCAATGTTGTATGAAATGGTGTGCTGATAATTTGAAAAATTTATAGACTTTTTGCTTTGATTTCTTTCACGGTTCACACGTTTTTTCATCTCTTTATATCGTGAACTCGGCGTTTTAGTAAATGCGCATTATATTTTAATGAGTATAAAATTACTCTCAAAAGCGCTCATTATTTTGAACTAATAACAGAGGGTTTCCCAAAATTTAGATCAAAAAAGTCTGCAGCAAAAACAAAATACTTATATGCTTAATTTCGATGATTCAGTGGATTTTTTTTAAGTAGGGAAATACACTTCTTTACTTACTCAGAAGTACCTAAGTATAAATAATATGAGTTTATAAGAACTTGAGAAACTGATCCATGCTGAAAATGCTGAACCAATTTTGAGACCAATCTGCAAAAAAATACTTTCAGATAAAAAAAGAATATTTCAAATGAACCACCAGATATGAGCTACCACCGCAAGTGTTCCCTCTTAACTACAACATGAATAGCTTCAAGAAAAACTCCTTCGGTAAGCAACGCAACGACAGCACCCTTGGTGTTGTTGGTCTCTATGGGCGACGGTGATCGCTTACTATCATGGTGCACCGTAAGCTCGTTTGTCTAACTGATTCGATAACAAACATTAAAAAAAACACAACTGAATTGAAAGCCTGATCCTTTTTTATTTGAAATCGCTTAAAAAGGCAACTATCCTTTTTTATTTGAATTGATTGAAAAGCACTATTTTTTCCTATTTCTTCTGGTCAAAGATCTCTTTTATATGAAAGTTACTCGAGCAAAAATACTCAGCCTTCAGTTTCAAGCGAATCCGTTATCAATATGAATTTAAACTCATAATCAATGATAATAAAAGCATTCCTCTCATATCAGCTCATTAAAAATCATTCATTCAATTGGAATATGATCGTGTTTTTACACCCACTTTGAAGGCCTAGTTTTAGATTGATCAAAATTAGAAGTAGGTTTGTAGGTAGGTACCTACTTAAAGACTGAACTGTATAATGTTCGTCATTGCAATCCTTGCGACTAAAGCTGATGGGATATTTTATTTCTCACAAAAAAAAACAGTGTCCGTGGCAAGCCGAAAGACATCTGTATAATTCGCTGGGTAACAGATAAATTAAACTCGAGAGTCTGGTGGTAACCCCTGCTTAAGTCGTGGGTTCCAACTCTATTATGAACTTGTGGGTTTTTGTGTCAGTGTTTTCAATGGTGAAGTAAAAAAAAATGGTGGTGGTCTTTTGACATCTGAATAAACAAATTATAATTTAATTTAATTTAAAACATCGCGAGAGAACACATGGCTTCTCCGCAGTGACTCGGGTCTGCACTGAAAGGAGAAATGATGAGAGATTGGAATTTTTACTTAGTATTATGGTACCTATGAACTTCGTTCATCTACAATCTACTTTATGGTGGAGTACGTACCCTGTGACGGGTGGTGCCACAATGGGCTATGAAACAATTCAGGAAATACTGATGACCACATTGACCACGCCACTTTTCATTTTCGTCGCCTAACCATTTGCGAAAGAAACACGACACTGGCGTAGGAGTGGAACAAGTCATAGATTTTAATGATAGCAGTTTAGGTGTATAATGTGTGCTAGTACTCTCAAATGGTGTAGGAAAACATCGATAGGAAACCGGCGGCTTAGTCAGTTTCGCACGTATACCCATATCCTTCCTGTGAATTAGACCAACATAACTGGCAGAATGAAAGAAGCCTCTTTGAAGCGCGCTTGAAATTCTTTCGCCACACTAGCTCAAAACAACCAGTGACACGATAAGAAGAAGAACTGGCAGAATAATAAAAAAAATCGGTTATCTGTAAAGTCGTTTTACTGACGATAGTCGAACGTGAAAACGTCATAAGAAAATACACAGATGTCGAACGCTGCCGAACGCGGAGGCCGATTGTGCCTCTTTGTCGCTCGTTCCGCGCTCTCGCTTGCACTTCAAGCCTTAAATGGAACGCCTCAGAGTGAGGTTGCACCGCATGAGTCATGTTTATTCGTGCGTGCAGCCGACTCCCTCAAAAAAAGTTCTCACGTCAAAAAAAAAAACCATTTCAGCTGATCGCCATCGTAGATGTACGCATACCTTTAGAGCCAAAAATGTTGACCTGAGCACTAAAGCGTCCCGTAAATAGGGGCTGAGTAAAACAGTCGCCCTTGACGTGACAAAAAAACATCTAAGTATAATAGATACAAAAAGTGGAATGATAATGTTAGGTATGCAATGCTCGATGTTTTTAGGGTTCCGTAGCCAAATGGCAAAAACGGAACCCTTATAGATTCGTCATGTCTGTCTGTCTGTCCGTCCGTATGTCACAGCCATTTTTCTTCGAAACCGTAAGAGCTAGACTGATGAAACTTGGCGAGTAGATGTATTCTGTGAACCGCATTAAGTTTTTTTAATAAAAATAAAAAAAAAACTATTATTTTCGGGGGTCCCCATACTTGAAACTGAAACTCAAAATTTTTTTTTCCATCGAACCCATACGTGTGGGGTATCTATGAATAGGTCTTCAAAAATGATGTTGAAGTTTCTAATATCGTTTTTTTCTAAACTGAATAGTTTGCGCGAGAGCCACTTCCAAAGTGGAAAAAAGTTGGTCCCCCCCCCTCTAACTTCTAAAGTAAGAGAATGATAAAACTAAAAAAAATATATGTTGTACATTACTATGCAAACTTTCAACGATATTTGGTTTTAACGAAATCTAGTCAGTAGTTTTTTTTTTATACGTCATAAACCGTAAACCGCAATTTACCTTTCGACGAACTACAAGAATCTTATTATGTTACATCAAGTAACATAATATAAAGGTTTTTGTAGTTCGTCGTGCTACGGAATCCTTCATGGGCGAGTCCGACTCGCACTTGGCTGCTTTTTTTTATTTCAACTCGCTCCACGATAGACATGTTTTTAAAACAGTTTCTATTCAATTAGCAGTGGATATAATAATATTGCGTGCGCTCTAAAACATGTTGACATCATGACTAGATGCCAAGATGACTAGTTTATTTTATTGCACTGTTCATATTTTTAATGTATTGGGGAACCTTTTAGAATTTAGTATTCTTTGAATGTAATCATACATTTTCTAGCTTTTCAGACATTATTTTTCATTTTAATATTTTTTTAAACTAGTAGTTCGCCCCAAACTAAGATCTCGTGATGCGATCCAAATGCTCCAAAAAGTTAGGTAGGTACATAATAGGTAGATGGTAATCAGAAAAAAATGTGCCACCATCACGCATTGTGTTTTATCTACTTTGAGAAAGTATTTCTGTCCAGATTCACTGTTTGGCCTTGCCTCTGACTAACTTTGTATGGTAAATAAGTTTTAACTCAATTGGCCAATTAATTTTTGAAGAGTTCCGTTGAACAGTCCTTGACTCCATCATCAGACCAGTAGGCCTAAGATGACCGCCACGAGAGTCGATATAACTCGTCAAAAGTAGAGATATGTCTATATCTCTACACGAGCTAAGATGACCGCCTAAATATGTCGTCATCATCTGTCAAATGAAGACTTCTTCGGAATTCGAATTTTGATTTTTGAATTTTGTCGTCAAATGGTAAGATGACCGCCATATTTTCTCGTCTTTTGACGTTTCTGCGCCGGAAATTTTCTCGTCGACAGTTTTTGAAAACGAGATATGTCTTCCGCTTGTCTTTTAGATTTTGTTTTGCTAACTTTTCAAAGGATGGCTATAACTTACTATAATCATCTTATTGCGATGTACGCCGATAAGCAAAACAGAAAGATGCAACGGAAAATAATCAGAGACGTATGTGGTATGTGATCCTTTTGACGTTGTTCAGGTAGAGTTTCAGTGCCTCTGGAGATTATCAAAACCCTTTGAATTCTACCTCATCAAACGTCTAAAACCCGATTTAGAGCCTAAAACTAGTACGGGCCTATCTTGCTGCGGGCGGTGCATTCGAAGGTGAGTACCTAGTTCATTTGAGGTTAACTACCCATAGATTTCTATGTGTTATCCTGCTTAAAATGTTATTGTAAAGGTCTAAAATTAATAATAACAAATTAGGTTAGTGTGAGTCAACACTTCTCATACATTTACCCGATTCACTCAATGTTTCAATAGTGAAGACGTGTCATTGGATCTCAGTTTACCAACTACGAACTACTACACTACGAATTTATGCAAAGTAAAAACTGAGTACAGTTACCTACCTATCTAATACTTTAGTAAAAATATTTTAATAACAGGGTGACATTGGACGAAGATGCACGAGTCGAAAACGAAGAAGTTATCAACGGAGATTTGGCTGCAGAGGACCCATCACCTGCGGGTCTGCTTCGGCAAGGTCAAAGACGCGCAGAACTTCTACGTTATGTTAATGAATAGAATATATATATATATATAGAAAATATTTATACCTTATCAACCATAAGCACCTACAAAGAAAGCCCTCTTCATTAGTTCAACATTATTTAGGTAAAAAGACAGTTTTCTGTGTGTAAATAAATTTATTTGTCATAAATTAAAATAGGTATATTATTTACAAGTTATGCAAATACCTATGTAAGGTGGAATGTTTGGTTTGTGGATGGCCCATGGAATCTGAAAAGAAACAAATACATTATTACACGGACATGCTCATAGAGGTATTTCTGTATTCTCTATCCTGCATCCTGCAATCATTCCTTTAGTGCAAACTGCTTAGTCTACGCACATAAATACCATTATGTAGTTCTATGAGTTAATTTAGTTAGATACGGCTCAATGGACACTGAAAACAAAACTTGGTAGTTATGTACTACGGAGTAGGTATATTAAAGTAACTAATACTCACATATCGAGGGTTTTAACACTGCACCCTCGATATATAATTTTTGTTACCTATTTTAAAAATCCTCATTGATAAATAGCAACAGGTCAAAACAGGTATGGTTGCTATCAAAACGTACAATTTTCCACTGTCCACCGTCCTACCTAGGCTCAACTCGTCGGTCTTGAGGCGGTTCCACCCCGCTGTTATTTATTGGACACTTTGCAGCGAGCTTTAATCACCTGCCGCAAATTCATAGTGCTCGGACATATCATACCGGCAAAGAAACTCTATTTGGATTCTGTTACTTCTAACCCTGAAATATTAATACAAACAATAAGTATAGCTAGCAGCATAGGTATGTACCGATTTTGAGAATACAATGAATCTATTTTGCTAGTGCTATCGGTTTTTAACAATAAATAGGGGTACCTACCATAGGTATTTACTTACATTTTCATTCCGTTTGCTTCCCTATTATTTTATTTTAGTTTTGGCGGGGTTTTTTTTTCAGTCACAGGTATCAAATTGAATGAACGAAACCATTAAAAAATAAAAATACAATGGTAGATTATGGTAGAATATGGAAGAAATGATCACTGGTTTGTCTTCACGACATAGGCGAGTCGTCGACGACAGCTGTCTCTCTCGTGATGCTCATCTTACCATAATCGACAAACGAATCGATGTCGACAAAATTTTCTCTTCTCGCGAAGACATATGTCACGTCGGTCATCTTAGGCCTACTGGTCGCTTTCACCATTTTATGACAACTGAGTACCTCCTCAATTTATTTCAAGAAAATAAAATGAAAAAAAAAAAGCAAAAAAATTAACCGACCAGTAGAAAAACCTTGATGTCAACAAGTCTTAGAGATGGGAGCTCTCGGATCGTTGGTTATTGTAATTTAACCTTTTTTTTGTATAGCAAAAAGAGAGCGTCCTAGAAAAAAAGTAAAAACTGTTTTGAAATGTCCAAACAAAGCACTTTCATAGGACATGTAACTTGATTTTATTGTGGCATTTTTTTTTTAAACTTCCCCGCACCTATACCATCTTGACAGATTATAATAGTCAGCCTAATCTGCAGGAAAGACATGGTCAATACGTGCGGAGCCGACTAAGCCGCGAGTTTCCTTACGATGTTTTCCTTCACCGTTTGTGCACCGTAAGTCTACAAATACTGCAAAGGTGAACCACGCTTAGCCCTTCATATTGAAAACAATGTTGAATAGAAGCCAAAACAATACCGCTGTCAACGGAAAACTAAAAAAATATTTATAATCTGAATGTCATGTCGTGTTGACGACACCGTAGTATTTTAGTATACTCTTTCCGCTATAGAAGCTTATAATAAGTATAGTGGAAACGTATTTTGGCAGATAATTTTGTGCATTAACAAATGGAAAATGTTTTTGTAAAGTAGGCCTACCACAAGCTCTGTCTGGCTCTGGTTTTGAGTCTATGTAAGTGCTGACTAAATAAATCCTAGGTCGAAACGTCACACACACAGTATAACACACTGGTGAGCACTCACACAGACTCAAAACCAGAGCCAGACAGAGCTTGTGGTTGGTCTACTGTACAAAA
This sequence comes from Thera obeliscata, assembly GCA_947578465.1. Lineage (NCBI taxonomy): Eukaryota > Metazoa > Arthropoda > Insecta > Lepidoptera > Geometridae > Thera > Thera obeliscata. Next base: position 12,238,476 of record OX387926.1, read on the forward strand.
ACATTTTAGTTAGAATATTTACGTTAGAATTTAAAATAGACTACTAAATTAGACTCATAAAAATAGCTCAGTGACTAAAAATTTACTGTATTCATGTGCAAGAAAAGTATTATAAAACAACCAAGTGTAATGAAAATAATTATTTCAAAGATAGTTTGAAATAATTTTCAGAGATCTACACAAAAAAATAATTAATAAAAGTATTTAAGAAATGTACAAAATACACAATAAAAGTTGAGCTATCTAATCCGTTACAAACGATCTAGGGATAGCTCAACTTATCCATCAGTGCCAGACGGAAGCATTGAATAAATAAATAGAATTAATGTACCTGTTGGCAATAAATACATCGATTCTATAATAATAACTAACTTTCTATTGTCATTAAAACATTTGTACATTTTTCGAAGTAACCTGTAAAATTAATTATCTGTTTCAGTGTTATCAAAGGCCTTGGCATGCAATTATATTAATTGTTTTCGGTAATTTGTCACATACATACTGGAAATACTACTTTTAGGATGCCACACAACACGCTTTCTCAACTTCATCATCATCATCAACAGTCAGTGACCCGTCTTGTGTCTTATTTTATTTTATTTTATTTTATTTACCAGATACCTGATATAATACTTATACGTGTTACTTGTGGACTCGTTATAAGGCCCCATTTAACCTCTTTTCGGCTTTACGGGTAGTTTTGTACCCGGTATACATATATTTTGTAAATACATTCGTAATACAATATAGAATAGAATAGAAAATTCTTTATTGCACTCCTTAAAACTAACAATGGTAAAACAAGTAACATTAATTTAAAACATACTAATGTACAATGTGCGGTCTTATCGCTGAAGAGCGATCTCTTTCAGACAACCTTTGAATGGAGAGAATCGAATAATAAGACCCAGACAGAGAACAAACATCTGCGTTCACCACACAAATAATTATTCTCGGTGGAGATCGAATCCACAACCTACGGCGCAGAAGGCAGAGCTACTACCAACTGAGCTGAGAGGCTCTTTTCCTCCAAGACTGTTGGTTCTATGGCAAGTATGGCTAGCTCACTCCTTACTATATCATGTATGTATTTCCAGCTCATGTGACTATTGAGTAAAGGCGATATAGGAGAATAGAGAGCAAAAACTTGTTTTGCCGACTCCTGATTCAAACGGAAGAAGCAAGAGAAAATCAACAAAGGAAGACAAAACAAAAGAACACAAAAGAAGAGAAACACAAGAAGAAAACACCAGGAGAGAAAAATGGAAGAGAGGAGAGGAGAGGAAATTTAATTAGGCTGCCGTGTCTTCCACTCGCCCACTTGCCCACATAACAAGTAGAATACCAGTATCAGCTTCATAAGCATTAACATTGTTAAATTAAGTTCCTATCTACTGATAAGACGAAAACTCTTAATTGATTATAGCTACAATTCTGTTTTACTATAGTAGACCGCAAACAATACAACTACGCATAACGACGCCATCTTATCCTTCTTCCGCTTTTTTTTCCACCACTAGAGACGTAACTTCTTGCTTGATCCAAATAGGGATGTCCTATTCCCAAAACTGGTTAACACAACTTAACACACAAATTCACACAATTAAGTCTAGCCACAGTTAGTTAATCCTAGATAAGTAAATGCATGACTGATATCAATAATATCAGAAGTAATTCATCAATAATAATACTTCTAGGGATTACGATGCTATCTCAATGAGCATTTAAGCATGTGTGACACATAAGTATCTAGGTATACATATATCTACAGGTATAAATATGCAGTATCATATACATAATATAACAAGTATCTAACACTAGTAGGTACTTACAAGTGATGGAATACAAACATGGTCAATCTGATATTGAAGAACTCCCTGTGGGCCTACCACAAGCTCTGTCTGGCTCTGTCTCTGGCTCTGGGTTTGAGTCTGTGTGAGTGCTCACCAGTGTTTTATTCTGTGTGTGTGACGTTTTGATTGGGATTTCTATAGCCAACACTCACACAAACTCAAAACTGGTGTGGTAGGCCTATTTTAGTATTAATTCCTGTTTTAGTTAAAAGAAAAGGTGCAAGGCAAAATAGCTATTATTTCAGAGTATAAAAACATCTAATTACGTCAATAGTATTTGAAAATATGAGATGGTTGTCGATGCCTGTATTGAATCGAGCTTCAAACAAAATGCATAGGTTTCATGTAGAATTAAATTAATTCATTTGTAATTAAATTGCACCAAGTTTCGATGTGATTGAGATCAACAAATTAATATTCGAGACAAACTGGGTTAACCAGTTTATTTTTTACCTACTATAGAACTAGATTATTGGATAGAATAATAAACTTTTTTTTATTCAGCCTGGTCTGTCCGACCGCTCTGGACAAAAGCATTTCCCCTTTCCTTGCACTAATATTGCATAGATTTGGCCACTTATGAGAAACCGGTATTTTTTATTACCTACATGTAGAACTACAGTACTAAAAGTAGATAAACAAAGGAGAAATATCGAAGGTAAGTGATACTTTAAAAACCATAGTTTTTTATTCAAACTATGTGTGCTTACTTTTACTAAGAACATAGGTAGTTTACCGGTTCACAAAAAAATAGTTATAATAATATGTTCCTGCTTTCTATCACTAAGAGTACGTAGTTAAACAAAATAGAATTTCTTTAACAAAATACTTACTGTGAGCTGTTTTCGACATTTTTCTTTAGTAAACAGAAAATGCACTGAAAAATTTAGTTCACTACGCGTACTTCGTAGAGGCAGCTACGGCGCAGGGCTACGACTGGCACAAATAAAACCCGATTATTATTTTCAGATAATCGCACTGAAATTTTTTTATAATTTATTTTAGTAACGCGTGCTGCTCCGGCGTGGTACCGACTTGCAATGACAATTCCCGTTGAATTCGGCGGGTTCGTAAGTGGTAAATTAAAGAATAAACAATTTTCATAGAGATGGATCGAGGTGGCGGTTAGCTCATACACTTTAATAGGATAACTGAGCCATAAGACATACTATTAACTTATTTACCTGCTGATTGGATGAAGTAAAATGCATGAGGAAACAGCAGGGGGCGGCTAGATCACCTGTGGAATAATAAAATGATAAATCTCATGCATGACTTACTTATCTGTAGCTTTAGTGAGAGATGACGATAGCCTGAGAACATATCCAAAAAGTAACATTTAGATGTGCCTCTGACTAGCCTCTCCATGGTTTTGGGTCTCGTATGTACGAAGAGGTCTGTGGGGATGTTTACAGAACCGGATCAACAGTCGTAAACCTACTATATTCAATAAAATATAAATAAATAAATTAAGGAATATGCAAGCAAGTCGCATTTTAAGTCTATGACATAAGAAGACAAGTTTTCTTGTACGCTCATCTGGCTGGCTTCTCAGCTCAGTTGGTAGTAGCTCTGTGCCGTAGGTCGTGGGTTCGATCCCCATAGAGAACAAATATTTGTGTGGTACATATGCATAATATAATAGCTTTGCAACCCAAACGTCTCCATGTCGCTCGAGTAAATCCCCATTTATAGCATCGATGGGCTCCCCTACTATTATTAGGAGATCCCGCTCTTTCGTGACAAGACAAGTACAAGCATTATATAAATCTTCTACTATATAAAAATATGTCGGGTTTTCCTTCCTGACGCTATAACTCCAGAACGCATACGAACCGATTTCCACGGTTTTGCATTCGTTGGAAAGGTCTCGGGCTCCGTGAGGTTTATAGCAAAGAAAATTCAGGAAAAAATCAGGACATTGGCGAAACGGAGTTCGCCGGGTTTACTAGTAAATAAATAAAATTAAAATAATGTATTTCAGGCAACATAATAAGTAGGGTGTTTTTCGACCCTGAGGCAGAAATTGCTCTTCACGCGCAAATAGTCCGCCACATCCTCAGTCTTGTCGGAGTAGTGCACGTGGGAGAAGTACATCTATATCTATATCTATATCTATACTAATATTATAAAGAGGAAAGATTTGTACCTTTTTGTATGTTTATAATGAATAAAGTACTGAGCCGATTTAAAAAATTCTTTCATCAATAGAATGCTACAGTCTTCCAATTTGACATAGGTTACATTTCATTTTGAAAAAAATTAGGGATCCTTGGTAAAATTTGAACAATGTAACCGAAGGTGTAGAAAAATGAGTCTTAAAATGTCTTTCGTCGAATGCGCTGCCGAAACTATTAGCGATAGAACAAAATAATGTACAACAATATTGTCTACCCCGTGCGAAGCCGGGATGGGCTGCTAGTCAGGTATATAGATATAATTATCCCAAGTAGCAAAAGCTTCTATAACCAAGGCATTTTATCACCAAACAGTGATATAGTAACCCTATAATGGTAACCATTGTGACTGCTTGTACTATAAAGGTTTTTAACAGAGCGTTTTGATTCTATAAGATTAAAGAGCATTTAAGTTCTATAAGTTAGCTCTTAAAACGCTTACAGGACCATACAAAAGAATCTTTAAAGTGTTGCACTGTAATAGATATGAAAAAAGCCATGATGGTACTATTTAGTACTATAGATGATCTTACTGACACTTGTATATATCTATTTTGCACTAATAATACGTAAAAATAACTTTTACAGTGCTAGTATTGTAGCAGTATCGAAAATACTATTACAGGATCAATCTGCACTATAAAAGTACCTTGAAAAACCATTACGTAACCTGTAAGCTTCTTAAGAGCTCCTTCGACATCGCTATGGGGTTGATATGTAAAAGTATGCTCTTCTATAGTACTAAATAGCACCATAGCGACTCCTGGTGCAGTTGCTAAATAATTTAAATTCTAAATAGCTCTATTGGTGAGTTTTTGTTACTGCTACGAGACTAAACCGTAATATAAATGTACTAAAATCAATAATTAAAGGGCTAATTAGATCTATACTAGATTTTCAGTGTCAATTATATCACTAGTATTGGACATTTGGACAACAAACCCTAATTCGCTTGTGGTAAAAATAAGATGGCTGCTGTTTTCTGCCTTGATAGCACATTAGCAGCACGGCTGGAGCCAATATGTACTATAGCAGCCATAGTCGGGACAAGTCCTTATTTTATTAATTAAAATTTTATTAAAACATAAAAAATATGAGGGCGCATCGTCAAATTTTAAATCAGCATAATGATTATATCGATACAATTATTTTCGCAAGTGCAATTTATGGCAGAGTTACATTTTTTTAGTATGTCCGTATTACATATTACGCCAAGCAAACATGGCAAATGACATAAAGAATAATATTTTATTTTCTTGGGGAACAACAATACAAATGCAAAAATATTTATTCGAGAAAAGTGTGATAATAAAGATCACTGGAATCGTTTACGGTGCAATATAGCACTATGAACATGTTTTGGTTACTTTAATAGTGCAAATTTGGGACACTTATAAAAGTTGCAGAGAGCACTATTTTAGTACTAAAAAGCGTTTCTCGACACTTTTACATTTCAACTATAGAGCTGATTTATCACCGTAAGAGCCTTTATGTAATGTTTTTATAATAAATCAGTGATAAAACTAGGGCCTTTTCGGGGTTTTGTAAACGTTTACAACACCATTTTAGTACTAATCTTGAACACTAACTAGCACGTTCTAAAACGTTCTCAGGACTATTATAGTACCTACCAAATTTTGCTACTTGGGATGTGTATAGATTGAATATCTTATCTATTTAGTTTTTGATGTTAATTAATTATCTTTTGGTACAAAGGTACATCTATACATATATTTAATTTTTCATCGAAGATAAAGTGATTTGATTATTGATTTAGTATAATAGTGTGCCTACTTCAATATGTTTAACAAAAATTACAAGCTTATGTCTACGAATAGCATAGTAACACAATAATCGTGTGTATATAAAAATAATCGATTAGGTAAGCCTACTTTCAATTACAGAACAACATTATCAATTGATATCTAGAGTAGATAATATCTAATAGTGTAATATTTTGGCTACTACATTTTATTATAGGCTTAATAGATTGTAAGTTACTTAATCTAATGTTGTTTGTAGTTTATAATATTATCTTTATAGGTTGATATTGAGTGCACTAGTGGCCTAGTGGTAGTAATCCGGCCTTCCGATCTTAAGGTTATGGCTTTTCTGCTCGGAAAATCTATGTACACAATGCTATAGCTCTGAAACGGTGAAAGTCAAAGTAAATAAGTGAAGGAAAAGATCGTGAGGAAACCTATGCCTTAGTCCGCGCGTTGACCATGTCTTTCCTGTGGATTAGGCCGACTAAGCTGTCAGGATGGTATAGGTGCTGGGCAAGCCTATTCCATCTGAAATCCTGTTCCAGGCACTATAGCGTCCCGCAAGTAGGGTTTGATTAATCATCAGTTGCCCCTAATGCTATATTAATCATGTACAATAGTGCAAAGGCCTGTTTACTTATTACTTGACTGACCTCTCAGCTCAGTTGGTAGTAGCTCTGCTCTGCCTTCTGCGCCGTAGGTCGGGGGTTCGATCCCCACCGAGATCAAATATTTGTGTAGATGTTTGTTCTCCGTCTGGGTGTTATTATGTATTCTATGTAAATCTATGTATTAGAATACATACATAGATTTAGATATATTTGCAAAAAAAAGTATTTAAGTATTATATCAGCTATCTGGTTCCCATAGTACAAGCTCTGCTTAGCCTGGAGCTAGATAGTGTTGTGTGGATTGTCTGCATTATTTCTTTATTTATACTTAGGTGTTCGATATTCGTGATCATGGTGTTTGAAAAAAAAACATTTTGAAGATAAATTAGAATGATAAACTAATCTTCATGACTGATTACCTACTTACCATAACTTATGAAATTACAACCTATATATCATCACAGATTACTCGAAAAAGGATTATGAGAACACAAAGTAACCTACTTAGTTAGCAGTTGTAGGCAACTATATTGCACTCGGCTAATTTCGGCTTCATAGAGCGTAGTGTGCGTCAGAAAGAGATAATGAAATGCAACGTAATTTGAAGGAAATTGATTGCACTCTAATGCCTCATTTATCTTCACAAAACGCTGCAAAAACTCATTGTAAACCGCCGAATTGTTTTCAAACAAAAACAACAATTTCGAATAGGTATCTACGGTTTTCCCATTCTGTGCACAAAAACTACAGTCACGCTACTCTGCAAACTCGAAAGCGTTTCATTCCCACCCAGTCGGAATAGATGAGTTGGGATATGTGGAACTGGCGATTTATTCTAGTAGCTCTACAATGACTACTACTACTACTACTACTACTATATTATATAATACTATATTATACTGTGCCTGTACTAAGACCGAATGTCGTATTGATTTGATACCTAAAACAACAAAAAAAACTTCCTTTCTTTGCTAAATATACTCTTAGCAGTAACATTAGAGTATATTACGTTTTAACATATCTGAGTAACGCAGATTACAATATTTTCGTTTCTATTCTTCTTTTAGATTTGTAGCGTTACTCTGACATGGTCAATCCCGCCCTAAGCAATACATTAACCGATTTCGAATATAAAAGTCTAAAACAAAAACGTGACTGTGTTTTCATAGTAGCGGGTAGTGGTTCTTGCACTGTGGATGTTTTCGTCTGTTTACACACAAAAAATGTGCTGTCCGGTGACGGTGAATAAGACAAAGAACAAAATAAAGACCGGAATAAGTAATTATACGCAATCACATCTATTTTTAGTCAATTGGATTCGAAACATCACTCAAACTATTTAAGCCGCAAAAAATATGGTGTTTTAAACCGCAGTGGAAGGTAGGTATACTTATGTAGGTAAAGCTGTTTAATATTTGGAAGGCACCTTGCTTGCCCTCAAGATTGCTGGACCGTTGCGGACTAACCACACATACCTGCTATAAACTGATACGTAATTATGAATAATAATTGTTTTTATAAATTGAATTGAAATTAATTATTTTTTATTGAGCACTATTAGAGTAGCAAAAACTGTGCTTACTAAATCAGGCAAATAAAGGAAGACAAGTTCAATTAGAAAAAGGAATCCTAATGGTAGAAATCTGTAGAAGAACCAAAGTAAGAGACTCTAGTGCGGTCATTATAACTCGTAATCACTGGGAGAATCTATTGACGATTAAGTAATCAGCGACATTGTAAAGATCGGAAGAACTTAGTGGATGGAAAAGTCTAAAATCTTTCTGAAAATGCATTTGGGAGGCTTTAGGCCAGCAATGGACTTCTTCTGGCTGACAACGATGAGCATTGAGGGTTTTTTGCGCAGATATTTCTGCAATTTAAATCTTTATTTTATAGCTTCTGTCGTTTTGATCACGAACTATTCTATCAAACTAAGGTCTGTAAGAAAAGAAGAGCAAAACATCATATCAAAAATAAGTGCGCCTCATTTAATGTGGGCGTAAAAAATATAGTACGATGTGATCATATCCTCCTGTAGACCCATGATTACTCAAAAGTTGCTTTGTAAAGGAAATTGTTATACACCTACATACGATTGTCCGCCCTTGCGACAGCGTAATATTTTTGACCCATTGGAATCATCATTATCAAACTCAGCCCGACTCAATCGACTGCTGGGCATAAGTATATCTTTGCTCTAGCCATTGCCCACGATCTTGGGCTACCAGCTACGGGCCACGACGCTGACAATGTCGTCACCCTAAAGTGTTGGACGTCCAACGTTTCTTTTCCCAGTTCTCAGCCACCACTCCGTCAATCTCTTGCACCACCTGTCATCATTGCGTCTTACCAGGTCTCCTGTCCACCTCCATTTAAGTTCCACGCGCGTATGTCTACGACCAGGATCTTGGACCTATAACATCGGGTAAAATGTACGTACGAGTACCACACACCTATAGTCTGGTCAACTGATTTTGTTTTGCTTGGTGTGGGCGCCAGTGAAATTACGGGCACATGAGTCTTTTCTGCGATTAGTGTGACCTTTGAGGCACAATTTGTTACCGTTTAATTTCAGATGGACCATCTACATAATCATTCAGAAAAGTATTGTAAAATACACAGACAAGCTAAATAAACGACGCCAAATCATTTACGCCAATTTGTATACAAACAAGGTGCATTCTTAGTGACACGTGCTAACTTAGATTAATTTAGACATTTACCTGCAATTTACAAGAGATTTATAAGTTGTACTTTAGGTACCTGTAACGTAGCGCATGTTTTATTTGAATTGCTAATTCCTTTGACAAACAAAATAGTTGTAATTCGACGATTTCGGTTTCGATTCGATGATTTTTTAGAGTAGTAAATAGAAGATTACTTACTAATTTTTTTTATTACGTACATTTAAGTTTCTCGGGACTATGGAAGCATATACTTACCACACAGCAAAGCAAAGGCATCCTTCATCTTCATCATTCATCACTGAAGTTTAAAATATAATTGCATGCGATTATTTGAGTCACTATAATGATTATGGAAAATAATTATAAATACAAAATTTACAAAACAAAATAAAAAAAAGACGGGTTGCACTCCGGGAGTGCCGGCAGAAGTGAAAACTTGCCGCTCGTATTAAAACTTATTAAATTTTCATCTAGTATATTTATAAAGTACTCACTCATTTTCTTTCGCTATTTCTTCATCACTTTTATCATTAATAGATGCACGAACCGCACGCGCCGCCCCGCCCCCATCGTAGCAACAGTGCCGGCCGGCGAGCGAAGCGGCAACGTCGCACACCGGGTACGGCGCGGTCAGTCGAGCGGAACGGCAACGTCCTCTCCATCCGTCTTACGCTTTTTCGATCAGGTCACGTGATCCTGACGCGAGTTTAAGATTTTATACCCATTACAGAAAGTGCTCAACGCCGCTAAAGAAGTTTTCACTTCAAAAAACTGATTTTATGAACAGATAAAAAATATGACATCATCATCATTATCATCCACAGCCCGACTTCACCCCCTGCTGAGTATAGGCCTCTTTCTGTATGTGCCACTGTTGACAGCCTTGTGCTAATCTCATCCAGGTCTTGCCCGCGATGTTCGCCACATCTGCCCATATTGCCGCAGGACGACCGACGCTTCTATACCCAGTTCTTGGACACCATTCAGTTAGCGCCTTACTCCACCTGTCATCACTTCGTCGTGCCAGGTGTCATGCTCAGCTCAATTTTAGTTCCGTTATGCGATTCCCAACATCTTTTGACCTTTGATAATATGAAATATGACAAGTTTCATTGAAAAACCTTGTTCATTGTAGCTAGTTTAAGTGGCTCCACAATAATTCAGTCTGCCGGACAGACTAGATTATATTGTGATGCCATTAGGCATTATACAATAGCATTTTAATGATATTATTATGCCACTGGTATCTAACGCTTGCGACGTGTTGTGTAGGTTTCCATTATTGCCTACGTTTTATATAAAGTCATATAAGAGAGCTCCCATCTCTAAGACTTTCGTTGACATCAAGGTTTTTGAACTGGTCGGTCAATTCGTTTGCTTTTTCTTATTTTTTCTTGAAATATATTAAGGAGGTAAAATGGTGAAAGCGGCCTGGTCTGATGATGGAGCCAAGGTCTGTCCAACGGAACTCTTCAATCAATTGGCCAATTAAGTTAAAACTTGTTTACCATACAAAGTTTGCGAAGAATAGTCAGAAGCAAGGCCAAACAGTGAATCTGGACAGAAATACTTTCTCAAAGTAGATAAAACACAATGTGTGATGGTGGCACATTTTTTTCTGATTACCTATGTACTTAACTTTTCGGAGCATTTGGATCGCATCACGAGATCTCAGTTCGGGGCGAAGTCTTAGTGATTTGACAACAAATCGCTCTGTATGATTTAAAATTTGCAAATTCTCGTACGAATAGTGGATACTTTTATTTGAGCAGTAACATGCAAATTACCATGTCTTATTGTGGAACCTTCTCGGAGCATCTAGACTAGATCAAACAATTATAATGCTTCTTCACAGGAAGTATTTCACGTTGTATGGCTCTGTAGGCCTACCATGAGCTCTGTCTGGCTCTGTCTCTGGTTCTGGTGAGTGTTGACAAATAAATCCTACGTCAAAACGTCACACACACAGTATAATGCACTGGTGAGCACTCACACAGACCAGCAGGGCTACCACGAGCTCCTTATGGTTATAGCTATGGCTGTCAAATTGTGTATAGATCGGCTGACCCATACACATTTATTTCTTCTTGGGTTTGAATGTGTTGACACTGTTGATACAATTTTGACAGCCATAACCATAACCATATGGAGCTCTTGGTAGGCCAGCAGATCAAAACAGAACCAGAGACAGAGCCAGACAGAGCTCATGGTACTGGTTTTAATTAAAACTTGACGTAGGCTCTATTACTTATGACAAGTAAATTATAAATAAGCAATCTTGCCCTTGTCTTGGTAATATCATAGAATTGAATGTTTATAATAAATATGGAGAATAAGTAAGTGAAACAATGACGTGAGTTATAGATTGTACATGCACGTGCATCTAGAAGGTATTGCAATGGTCTAGATCTTGTTATTGTTCAAAATCAAAGCCGAATCTGTCTTTACTCAATAAAGTCCTATCAAGCATCACTGTTTCATATTTATTACTTACTAGCGATCCGCCCCAGCTTCGCATGGGTCTCTAGTAGTAAATAGCGTGATGTTATATAGCCTATAGCCTTCCTCAATATACAATATACAAGTATAGCAGCTGCCCACGCGGACGCATCGCTCACTCAAGTAGGAGAGAGACAGATGTCGAACGCTGCCGAACGCGGACGCCGATTGTGTCTTTGTCGCTCGTTCCGCGCTCTCGCTTGCACTTCAAGTCTTAAATGGAACGCCACAGAGCGAGGTAACGCCGCATGAGTCATATTTTTCATCCAATGATTGTATATTTTACCCGGCAGCAAAGTCCACAGCGAAGAAAGTTATAAAAGAGATAAGGAAGAAATCCGACCATGACGCAATGCCACCAGATAACACTGTAGAAGTTACCTTCCACGTAGTAGCACGGCGCCGCTGTGATCTTTATCATAATGTTTGGATGGCAAACATTTTCTCTCCAAATCAAGGTCAAGTCCTGTCGTACGGAGAATAAATATTGGATGAAGATACAGGGTTTATGCTACCAGTTCAATGTTGTAGGTAATTTGCTTCCAAAATTTTGATGAAGCTGTTCTTTGGCCTGATTAAAACTAAAAATAAGAGCACTCTAGCAGAATTGCATAATCTTGAACAACTGAAAAAGAAGCGGACTTGAATTGATATATTTTACCTACCTAAAGCGAAACCCAAAGAAAACCGCTTCGTGTTTTTATAATGTGCTTGTGATCAAAGGAAGAGAAAATAAATGAAAAAAAAACCATTCATTCAAACTGCCAAGCATAATAAAACTAACAGAACATAGAAAGAAGAATAAATACCAAAGTGCCAATTAATTAATTCAGAAACACTCTGGGCCAACAGCATATAAAAATACTTTGGAAGTTAATCGATGGGAAAAATGAAATACCCGTTCAAATCGGCCTAAGTCAAAGGCATCTTTGATCCTAGCGTGTTTTCGGAATGAGTTGAAAGCCTATAATAATATTGTAGGTACCTACAACTATATAACATATATCTTTATTATATTCTACTACTAGCGGCCTGTCCTGGCTTTGCGCGGGGGGACATTTGTTTTTTAAATAAATAAATATAGCCTATGCTACTCAGGGTGAATGTAGCTTTTCAATGGCGAAATAATTTTTGAAATTGGCACAGTAGTTTTTGAGTTTAATCATTTTTTACATACAAAATACAAATCGGTCAATAAAATTACATAAATAAAAAAAAATAGATTTACCTTGCAAACCATTTGTGCAAATAAACAATATTCCTATTATTATGAATATGACAACAACAATAGGTAAGTCGTCAACCCATAGGCAAGTAGAGCGGTATGCGAGGACGATGCAAATACGATACTTAATACCGCAGAGATAAACATTGCAAACCAGTTTCAAAATACGAAAGTGATCTATTGTATAATTAAGTTTAGCTCGGCTCGACTTAAAGGATCATAAAGAATAAGCGCAAATTTTTCTACATGTAAACTAGGAGTCCATTCGTAGATTGATTGGTCTCTTCCATTGATTTTCAGGAAGAATTTTCTTCCACTTTCTTAGAGCAAACAGCCAAGAAGTGGAACTCTTTTCCGTCGTCAATATTTCCGGAGCATTACAACCTTGGAATTATCAAGGCAAGAGTGAACAAGTGGAAAATATCTAAGCGTGCTCCACCTGTATGCTTGCGGGATAGCTTGCTAGCTTATTATCACTGTTTTGCTATCCTGGCTTGAAAAACTAGCCTCGTGTATCCCGGGCATTAGGCTGCATTTTCACTTTCCATCAAGTGTGATGACAGTCAAACGAATTAGCTATGAAAAAAAACTTCATTTGTGCTTTCTTCATACCGACCTGCGTTATTTACAATATTGTCGATCCATTGGGAGAACGTATATTTATTCTGCACAAAAGGTTGATTAAATCAAAGCCGCTACACACTACTGTGTCTGTAGGTGACTTACTACACACTACATAGTATTTACATTATCTATCCTATTTATTTATAAACACTTAACAATTAACTTATTATATAGTATTTCATATCTTTTTATAAGTATACTTTCACACTACATTCATACATCACGCTCCACACATAATCATACACACAATAGTTTATAAATTTCACATTAATATTAAACACACACGCAAATCCGGGCGAAACCCGTAGTATGCGGCGGGCTATTGTTCTATCGCAGCGATGCGGCGCACGTGCACCGCGCGTGCGGTCTTCGCTACCCGCCGGCCGCCAGTCGAGATCTGCTACGCGACGCGATAACTGTGTCGCTCTGTACTTCACGCGCTCTCGTAAATGTTATTGTTTCAACGCTTTCGAACTCTTACTTTCTCTTGTGCTGTGTACCTAAGCTTAAGAACTATCTGTGCTGTGCCTCTTCCTCTATTCTTCCTTCTAATCTAAGTTGTGTGGCTTGTGCAATAAACAGTTTTGTTTACCTACCGTGGATTTGGGACTTGCTTATTTCTGACCATCTGCACTACCGACCTATACCACTAGCAGCGACTTAGCCACCAAACTGGTGACCCCCAAGAACACAAAAGCGAAGAGTCAACAGAATTGATGTCGTCGAGTGAAAGCGATAGCGAAGACCAGCAAGTGAACGTCACCACGCGACCACGGGCGCGCGCTACAAAGACTGAACGCGACCCGGACGATACGCCCGCGATGCCCTCAACGCCTGTTCAGATCCGGATTCCTCCATTCTGGCCAGAAAAACCAGCGATATGGTTCGCACAAGTAGAAGGTCAGTTTGCAATAATGCGAATAACTGACGACGCGACCAAGTTCTACCATATTTTAGCCACGCTGGATAGGCAATATGCTGCAGAAGTAGAGGATATCCTCACCGGGCCAGCCGATTATAAACGCCTGAAAAGTGAGCTCATTAAGCGATTGTCGGTGTCTCGGGAGAACAAGGTAAAGCAGCTGCTTATGCACGAACAACTTGGCAGCCGCAAACCCTCGCAGTTTCTACGACACTTGCAACACCTTGCCGGACCCGAGATTCCCGAGGACTTCCTGAAGACGATCTGGACCAGCCGCTTACCAGTTGGAATGCAGCCGATCGTTGCGTCACAGCCGACGCTGACTCTGGACGCACTGGCGGAGCTCGCCGACCGGATCAACGACATCGCAATGCCATCGCAGCAGGTCGCTGCGGCGTCATCACCATCACCATCATCGTCATCACCATCATCACCGATGGATTTGCTGACGCGCCAGGTAGCGGAGCTGACCAAGCAAGTAAGCGCTCTGACAGCGAGGTTCAACCACCAACCACGATCCAGAGAACGAGGACAGGAGAAACGCGGCAGATCATCATCATCATCGCGCAGGTCGCAGTCTAACTACCGTCGTTTCCCAATCTGTTGGTACCACCACAAGCACGGGGCCGAGGCAAGCCGCTGTACCAAACCCTGCGACTACAGATCGGAAAACTCTCCGGGCAGTCAGTGATGGCGACTAACGACTGCCACAGCTCAACGGGTCGCCTCTTCGTCACGGACCGCGGAACCAATACCGAATTTTTAATAGACACTGGTAGTGACATTTGTGTATATCCGGTATCCGCTCTACGTGAGCGCCGTTGTAAAACTGCTTATCAGCTCAGCGCAGCCAATGGTTCAGCTATCGACACATTTGGTTACATACAACTTAGTTTAAATTTAGGCTTACGCCGTAATTTCCCATGGCGCTTTGTTGTTGCTGACGTCACTAAAGCTATAATTGGTGTAGATTTTCTTTCATTTTACCGCCTCATAGTTGACGTCAGCAAACAAAAGCTTGTCGATAGCCTAACCAACGTAAGCATTGTAGCCACTATAGCAAAACCTGATTGTCTTGTCTCGAGTGTAAAGGTTTCGACTGGTGGTAATAGTAGGTATCATAAAATTTTATCTGAATATCCGGATATAACACGCCCTGCTGGTACTCCGGGTATCGTCAAGCACCACACTACACACCACATTCGTACTATACCAGGTCCGCCCGTCTCATGCTCACCTCGACGTCTCGCCCCCGACAAACTCAAAATCGCCAAACAAGAGTTTGATGCCATGTTGGCTAACGGAACTGCTCGTCCGTCTGACAGCCAGTGGGCATCAGCCCTTCACCTTGCGTCCAAAAAGGACAATGGATGGCGTCCGTGCGGCGACTATAGGTTATTAAATGCCCGAACCATACCAGACAAATATCCGATTCGTCATATACACGATTTTTCACACAGTCTGTCTGGTTGTAAATTTTTTTCAGTAATCGATTTAGTCAAAGCTTACAATCAGATACCTGTAGCTGAGGACGACATACCGAAGACGGCCATAACCACACCCTTCGGACTGTATGAGTTCCCTTTCATGACCTTCGGACTTCGTAACGCCGGTCAAACTTTTCAGAGGTTTGTTGACGAAATGACGCGTGGCCTCGATTTCTGCTATCCCTACCTCGATGACTTTTTGATTTTCAGCAGAACAGCAGACCAGCACGAAGACCACTTGCGCCAACTTTTCACCCGTATGAAAAATTACGGCGTACTCGTCAACACTGCCAAATGCGTCTTCGGTGCCTCCGAAGTCACGTTTCTTGGGTATCAGATCTCCGAAAACGGCACCAAACCTCTGGACAGCAAAGTGACAGCCATTTCTGATTATCCCATCCCAAAAACTGTTAGAGAGTTAAGACGATTTTTGGGCATGATTAACTTTTACAGGCGATTTTTGCCTAATGCTGCTCGGATTCAAGCTCCCCTTCATGCCCTGTTGACTGGCCAGTCAAAGCTTCCCATCCCGTCGACATAAAAGGAAATTCGTTGCAAGCCTTCGAAGACTGCAAGAAGAGCCTGTGTAACGCAGCTCTTTTGGCGCATCCTGACACTCAAGCCAAGTTAGGACTCGTCACTGACGCCTCCGATACGGCGATAGGTGGCGTTCTACAGCAGCTCAAGGATGGAGCTTGGCAGCCCCTAGCATTTTTCACTCGCAAGTTGAGCCCATCGCAGACGAAATACTCTCCGTACGATCGCGAGCTCCTGGCGATCTACGAGAGCATCAAATATTTCCGCCACATGCTAGAGGCCACTAACTTCACAGTCTATACTGACCACAAACCGCTATGTTACGCTTTCCACGAGCGGAAAAGTAACTGTTCGCCGCGTCAGTATAGACACCTGGACTTCATCTCGCAGTTCACAACCGATCTTGTGCATATTTCGGGAAAGGACAATGTGGTCTCAGATGCACTTTCTAGAGTTGATGAACTGCAGACACCCGTCAACCCAGAAGTGATGGCCAGACTCCAAGCTACAGACTCAGAGCTCGTAGAACTCCTACAAGGGGAAACTTCTCTTCGTTTGACCAAGACGAATATTCCCGGAAGTCGTACTGAATTGTACTGCGACGTCAGTACCCCGACTCCCAGGCCCTACGTCCCCAAACAGCTACGTCAGCAAGTATTTAATTGTCTTCACTCACTCAGCCACCCCGGAGCCAACGCTACTGCCAAGCTCGTTGCACAACGCTTCGTATGGCCCTTAATGCGTAAGAACTGCCGTGAATGGTCTAAGGCATGTTTGACGTGCCAGCGCACAAAGGTAAACAGGCATGTCACGTCTCCTTTGGGTACGCATGATTTACCATCAGCGCGTTTCAAACATGTCCATATAGACCTGATCGGACCATTACCGCCAGCTGGTGACTATCGGTATTGCCTTACAGCCGTCGATCGCTTCACGCGATGGCCGGAAGTTGTACCTCTTACCGATATCACCGCCGAAACAGTGGCCAAAGCGTTCGTTGCATGTTGGATATCCCGATACGGTTGTCCAGTGGAGATCGTGACCGATCGCGGTGGACAATTTCAGTCGGCGCTATTTCAGCAGCTGTCCAAGTCCGTCGGTTTCGATCACCGCAGGACAACCGCATACCACCCACAATGCAACGGCTTGGTTGAGCGCTTCCACCGGCAGCTGAAAGCAGCTATCACCTGCCATGCCGACGTTAACTGGACCGAGTCACTGCCACTCGTTCTTCTCGGCATAAGGAGTGCCTTCAAGGAAGACCTCCAAACTTCATCGGCTGAGCTGGTGTATGGTGAGCCGCTTCGTCTGCCTGGCGAATTTTTTGGCCACAACGTCGCGAGTTACACCACCGACATCACCGATTTCTCAGCACGTATGAAGTCGTTCGCCGAGAACATACGTCCAGTCCCACCTCAGCACCACTCCAAGTACAGAGTCTTTGTGTTCAAGGAACTTGCCACATGTAGCCACGTATTCCTCAGGGAAGACGCGCTGCGTGGCTCACTCCAGCCTGCGTACACAGGGCCACACGAAGTTCTGAAGAGAGGTGCCAAATATTTTAAAATCAGCGTCAAAGGCAAGGATGTGACAATAAGCATAGACCGCCTTAAGCCAGCCTATATGCTGTCCGACGACATTACGCCACTACGACGCGATATACACCTCCCAGATCCGCCACAGACACAACCTCCTGACACCCCGGTTACTCGAACTACACGTTCAGGAAGGCGTGTCCATTTTCCGGACTACTATCGCCCGTAGACACGGCTTCTGGAAGGGAGAGATGTAGGTGACTTACTACACACTACATAGTATTTACATTATCTATCCTATTTATTTATAAACACTTAACAATTAACTTATTATATAGTATTTCATATCTTTTTATAAGTATACTTTCACACTACATTCATACATCACGCTCCACACATAATCATACACACAATAGTTTATAAATTTCACATTAATATTAAACACACACGCAAATCCGGGCGAAACCCGTAGTATGCGGCGGGCTATTGTTCTATCGCAGCGATGCGGCGCACGTGCACCGCGCGTGCGGTCTTCGCTACCCGCCGGCCGCCAGTCGAGATCTGCTACGCGACGCGATAACTGTGTCGCTCTGTACTTCACGCGCTCTCGTAAATGTTATTGTTTCAACGCTTTCGAACTCTTACTTTCTCTTGTGCTGTGTACCTAAGCTTAAGAACTATCTGTGCTGTGCCTCTTCCTCTATTCTTCCTTCTAATCTAAGTTGTGTGGCTTGTGCAATAAACAGTTTTGTTTACCTACCGTGGATTTGGGACTTGCTTATTTCTGACCATCTGCACTACCGACCTATACCACTAGCAGCGACTTAGCCACCAAATGTCTAGTAAAAAATAAATGTGAGTATGTTTTTTTTTTATACTACTAGTTGATCGAACAAGCATATGCCCACCTGATGTTAAGTGGTAACCATCGCTATAAAAAGCATTACCTCGTAGGTCACGCACTACAGGAACGTGCCCTACGATGCACTGCCCTGTGTCCATCAACTTGAGGCATCCGATGTTTAGCCGCACGTGCCTGTAATTTCACCGGCACCAACACCCTTCAAGCCGAAACACAGCAATGCTGCTTCACGGCAGAAATAGGCATGGTGGTATCCTCGGACGAGCCCTTCACAAAGAGCTCTACTACTACAAAATATCCTCTCCTTGATTTTCAAATACAGAAGTGATTGTCCCTTTAACACTTACAGGTAAACTGCATTCTATTTCAAGCAATCATACGGAGCCTCAACAGATAGTACTATCCATCGGATGTGTTAGAGGAAAAGTACTTACCTCATTAGCAAGAGGAAGTCACCGTGCCGATGGGAAGGCAAGGGTTATCGCCGATAAGAATATTGATTGGTTCCTGTAGACTGGAGGCTGTTCTGATTGGAGATTGCGGAAGATTATTTTTAGAAAAGATATGCTGCTAAGTCCAAGAAAGTTCGAGTGACTCTCCCTGATTGTTGAATTGTTGACCTCATCAGTTAATTAGTTAAAGGGTGGTTCAGGACAACATTTGTTAATAAATATTATATCCTCCTCCATAACGTTTTCCGATTTTTCGAATAGAAGATTGTGAGTATTGGTATAGTAATTCAGGTAGTGCTTAATACTTATGTATGGAAGAAAAGTAATTCCTTATACACAGTTTTTAATAGTTCGGGAACCTATGGTTTCAATAACATGTACTGCACCATGCTTATGTCAATAAAGTTATTTTGTTTTTGTAATTTCCAATTATAGAGAATTTTCGTAAAGATTTAGCTACTTAGTTTATGTAGATACCTTAGTTTTTTTAAACTTTAAACTCTCCTATGAACAACTATAATTCTTTTAAACATTCCTTAAAACGTGCCCTGTAAAGTAAGGCCGTTAGTCCAATGCGGGAAATATCACGACTATAGGAAGTTGTATTTTCTTGTACCCCTATTGCCAAAATATGACCTACCACCTACCAGTAACGATTATGATTATACCTGTCGTACCATGTCATTTGAGGAAAGATTCCGGTTCGACGACCCTGGCTCGGCATGTGGCCTGCAAAGTGCATGCCTACCTACTGGGTATAGTTATAGGTAGCTCTTTTAGTGATGCGGGATGAATTATTATGACGAGATCACCTTGTGAATTCATGTTTAATTCATATATTCGGATAGATGGAATGACGAAAGGTATAGTTACAGCCTTACAGCAGAAGAAAAGTATACCTATAGTTAACAAAAAAAAATATACAGGCCTAAAAAAATTTACAATGATAAAACGACATTCAGTCAGTTCAGTCTATTTTTTCTACAACGGAACAAGCAAATTATTAAAGGAAATTGCCTCTATTTAAGGGACGCTATAATATGTATAATAATATAATAAATAATAATAAAATAATATGTGTAATAGTGTCTGGGACAAGATATGCCCACCACTTAGTCATCCTCATAGCTTAGTCAGCCTAATCCACAGGACCAAAGGTGATACAGTCTTTTCGTTTTAAGTTTTTTTAGATCTTGTGATGATAAGAATCCAGAATTGCAATTCATAGAAAATCTTATCTGTTTTCAAGTCACGTAGGAGACACAAAAACCAGATCACTGGTAGAGTACGTTGTAGATAAACGTAAATACAGAATCTGCTAAAAATAATGAGTACAATGGGCGGCTAAAAATATAAGCAATAGGTTGATTTTAATGAGATTTTATGAAGGTCTTACTTTTCTTCTAAATAAGAAATATCTGATGGGGCGCCCATAGACCAAGACTTGAGCCGAAAGCGCCTGAAGCGAGGTAAAATATTCGTACCTACAGTCATGACTGGCGTAGCGTGCGCTGTGATGTGATTATGTAGTTAACTGTTCAGATGGACTTGTAGCATCATTTCTGATCATTATCACACATCCTAATCGTTTATCTATAACAGTTAATAACACCTAATTACCTCGTAATCAAATCAAATCAAAAGTTATTTATTTAGCGTCACGTAGCAATAGTATACAATTTTGCTGTGGTATACAATAGATTTTGCTACAATTTTGCAATGGTTTTTGCTTGGACTTGCCTCCGGTAACCCTCTAGAAATTCTTAAGGCTATGATTACACTGAGACTCCTGGGAGTCTCTATACTATAATATTTAATAAGTAAATTTAATTCAAACTAGCCCTGTCATTTGTAAAAGTTGGCATGATGTCCCAAAACACACATAAACTAAATACAAATACTTAGGCAAATTATAAATCCTGGTTCTACATCTCATGGTTTTACCAAAACGTCGTAAAGATTGTATAAGCAAGGTAATAAAAATGGGAATTACTACGGCACAATTGATCATAATTTGCAATTACGCTGTCTTTTCACACATTTCCTTGGTAATCTATCTTAGGGAATGGACCTGCATCGTCTATTACGTAATCTGAATCTAATGCAAGTCTTGTATTACCTTCTTCTTTTTAATTAATGGCATCTGTCCATTTGGTCAATTACATAAAGAGTTTTTAGTCAAGTCAGCCAATAGAAAAGTCAGCCGTCATTGGCTTTAAAGAAAATAGTGCTGGCGTTTTTCTTCAAAACCATCGGAAACATTTTCGTCCAAATCAGGATATCACTTAGCACACTTCAACTCCAACTACACTTTGTGCCTAAATCTGTGTAGTGTTGGTTAAAAAAAACACCGAAATTACACAACAGAACTTAAAATAACACCAAATAAACAATTAAAATGAAAAAGCTATGTGACTTCCCAAAATGTCTGAAAACGAATCCATAGATTACCTACTGATCCGAATTTCGAAGGAAATTAAAATAAAGAACGAATCAAAAGTTTGAATATTTTGATTCGGCGGGAAGAAACTTTACCTGGACCATAAATAAAATAACACCAAGAAGATTAACCAATTTATTTTGTTAACGCAGTGAGCAACTAACAGGCTGCTCCCAAACCCAAAACAATATTTTCAGATGCCAATCTGAAAAATATAAATGTTCCCAAAAATATTTGAAATTAACCTCCCCCCATTCCTACCACACATTCCAGACCTTGAGCTATGTTTTCCCAGTCTGAGAAAAACGGTCTACCTTGTCCTGGCATTTCAGTTTGTGTCAAAGCGAATCTTTGTTTACCTTCACTAGCTAAAAGACGCGTAGGTAAAACCGAAGATTATGACTACTATTGCATCAGAGGAGTACGTAGGTATAAGTTCTTGCATATGTACTTTAAGTTGGTAATGTATATCACAATATTACAGAGACCCACATGACCGGCACTGTGACACTTCCCGATTGCATGAGACCTATCTGTGTAGGTAATCTAGATTAGGTATTGCATCCTGTTTAGATTTAATGCATTCGTTTTTCTTTAAAAAAATCATATATAAGCATTATCGTCACTATTTAGGGCATCACAAAATATCACAGTATTATTGCTTAAATTCATTAAATAAGGTTCTGATAACTTACTTATAAACACCAACTTTTCGATTCAAACGTACATGAGAGTGGCGGTAAAAATGTGTTACATTTCTGTGATTTTAAGCCTTGCGTACAACTATGTATTTATTGCTTGTATGTGTAGTGTAAGTGTATTGCTGTCAAATATCGCACAGACAAAATGGCGGGTGGGTGTGCTCATGTATTTAAGCAATACCTTATACTTGAACTGATCGCCATCGCCGTCGTCATCGCTGATCGCAGCTGATCGCCTAGATGTACGCAAGGCTTTAAGCGATGATGCTGTCACTGATCGCCACTGCAAAACGCTTAGATACTTATCAAGGCATTATGCTTATGATTAATCTTGTTGCTTTGACGTAAATCAGCGTGGAATTCAACTCATGCAATCGATATTTTGACGTGACAACGTCTTGGAGCCGGCTGCACGCACGAAAAAACATGACGTCATGCGGCGTTACCTCGCTCTGAGGCGTTCCATTTAAGCTTGAAGTGCAAGCGAGAGCGCGGAACGGAACGAGCGACAAAGAGGCACAATCAGCCTCCGCGTTCGGCAGCGTTCGACATCTGTGTATTTTCTTATGACGCTGTCACGTTCAACTATCGTCAGTAAACCGACTTTACAGACAACCGATTTTAACTTTGTGCCTCGAAGAGCCTTCTCAGAATCAAGAAAATATACCAAAGACCACATTGTAGGTGGTACCAAAAAATCCTTGGTGGTACCTCATATCATATTGCAATTTTAATTAATCTTGCTGCTTTGACGTCAATCAGCGTGGAATTCACCTGAGCAATCGAGATTTTTCCTAACAGCTTAACTTTGCACCTCGAAGAGCCTTCTCGGAATCAAGGAAATATACCAAAGACCACATTGTAGGTAGTACCTCATATCATATTGCATTTTACGATTAAAATAATGCGACTTATTATGTGAGTTGAATCATAATACGGATTACTTCACCTTTTAAGGCGTTTTTAATATTTCTCAAGATCTCCAGGGCTTCATTCTTCGTAAACTACGTCTGTAGCTCCAATTATCTACATAAACTTGTGATTACATCTGGAAATGATTCCGACTTGGTATAAAACGAACCAGTTTATTGTGCATCTAATGTGTTTTTAATTGTTAATTCTCGTGTCACGAGAAATATTACTCCCAACACTATTTTGTTGTAACTTAGGCATAAAATATAGTAAAACGTTGTGTAGACTCACGACTACGGGATCCCACAGAGGATCGGATCCCGGCAGAAGAAACATCCTCCTGTTCTTAAATTCTACTCCTCTTAAATCTTTGGTTGTGAAGATCCTCGACTCTTCAGATTGATCTGAAGACTTTCTAATATCAGACACATGCCCTAGAGTAGTATTGTTCTGTGCACATGCCTACCTTTTTCAATAACCGGTATACTCCATGCAAAAGAGGTTTCATTCAAATAGAGCTAAAATAAGCTTACTAGCAAGTGTCCTAGCGATTTTTTTTTTTAATTTAAGAGCGGGTCGTGCGAAAATTTGAGATGCGTTTTTAAAAATTCGTAACTAAATAACTAAGTGACATTTAAAAAATCGCAAAGGACTAATTGTAGACTATACATTTGAGATTAATTCGAATCTAAGTGTGTTAAAAAAATATACTATTTAACATGACATTCTATTTAACGCTAATGAATATGTCAGCGTTAAATAGAATGTCATGTTAAATAGTTTATTTTTTTAACACACTTAAATTCGAATTAATCTCAAATGTATAGTCTACAATTAGTCCTTTTGCGATTTTTAAAATGTCACTTAGTTATGAATTTTTTGAAAACACATCTCAAATTTTCGCACGACCCGCTCTTAAGGATCACTCAGTACTGACAAATTGTTCAATTGCAAATCTAGGGGTCGTGACTCGTGGTCCCACTGGGATTGTACCACTATTACTCGTGGTCCCACTATCCCTGAAATCATGGGTTCGTGGTCCCACTGCTTAGTGGGACTACCAGTCATAGTTAAAATCGTAGGTTCGTGGCCCCACTGCATCAAGTTTATACGTAGAGTAAGGCCTCTGCCTTGAATTTTGCGGGCAGCGGGGCGGGGCGGGGGGGGGGGGGGTCCATTTGATTTTACGCATAAGATCCTGCCGCTCCCGCGCCGCCGCCGCCGCCGCCCCGCTGCCCGCAAAATTTGAGGCAGAGGCCTAAAGGCCTGCGCACACCTAGGCCGCTGGCGTCGGCGATCAGCTGTCAAATTTGACAGCGATATTTGACAGCGTTTCACTGATCGCGTTCGCCAGCGGCCTAGGTGTGCGCAGGCCTTAAATACTTGAATTAAAGTGAGTTCAGGTAGGTAGGTACTGGCCACTTGAGATGTACGTTGTACCTGTTAGTGTCGCGCGTCCTTCAAGTTAGCAGCAATTATTTACACTGTTTTCTGATTTTTTCATTAATTCTAAAAAAAAAAAAAACTTTAATAATAAAATAAAATAATTTAATATTAAATTCCTGAGTTGATCCTCGATCGGCCATCGATTCCTGATTCTGAGTCGCTCGACGACTCAGAAGTCCGCACGGTTGACTTAACTGTAACCGGACTACTGAGACTACACCAAATATATTTGTGTAGCTAGCCCTTATGACCAAATCAGTGGGACCACGAGCGACTGCATTACGTTGACTGATGGTCCCACCAAACAGTGGGACCACGAGCCCATTAAATCGACACACTGTCCCACCAGTGGGTCAAATTAGTGGGACCACGAGTCGCGACCCAAATCTAGGTATAGTAGTAGGCTTATTAGACATAAATATTGCACATCGGCTAATTTCGGCTTCATAGAGTAGGAAGTGTGCGTCAGAAAGAAATAGCGCTCTACGAAAGCAAAAAAGCCGATGTGCAATATTTATTGGCTACAACCGTACAGCTTTACTGAAACGAGTATCAGGCATATACACACGTTTTAAAAAATTACGTCATAATGGAAATTAAACGCACAAAAATAGTGGCTCTACCAGTCAAGCAGGATAAAAATGAAAACAAAAGTAAAACATTTCTTTGTTTTTTAGCCGCAAACTCAGACGTAATTGTCTGTTCAGAGTAAACCTTTATCTAATTTACGTGGAAGTCTGGAGTAAAGACAGATCTACATCAGATATATCAGGTATACCTGGAAGCCGACAGTTGTCAGTGGTTCAAGGATTCTGTCCTACAAATAAAATATTTGAGCAACATGATTTAAGCCCTGTGCACATCTAGACGGAAAGTAGATGAAAAGTAGGGCGCCCACCCACCAGATGGACTGACGACATTGTTAAGATCCCAGGAAGTCGGTGGATGGAAAGGGCTCAGAATCGTTCTTCCTGGAAATGTGTAGGGGGGCATATGTCCAGCAGTGAACTTCTTCAGGCTGATGATGATGATGACATCTAGACGATGGCAATGGCGATAAGCTGAACCACTTTAAAATATCGCGATATTTGACAGCTTTTCAGCTGATCGCCATCGGTCAGCCGTCAGCGCAGCCCCGTACCAAGGGGAAGGTCGCGGGTTCAAATCCCGCTCGGCTCTTAACTTTTGGGACACTATAAAAATCTTAGTTTAAGTCTATTCATTTTCATTTTATTTTATTTTATTTATTGTTATTATGCCCCGTCCATACCTATGCAATTTATGTTCTTTCCATCCAAAGGTTGTCTGGAAAAGATCGCTCTTAGCAATAAGACCGCCCATTGTACCATTTGGAATTTTTTTAGTATTCTTGATATATTTTTTGTAATTTTTCACTCTGGTGTGCAATAAAGTTACATTCTATTCTGTTCTATTCTATGCTCAAGGACCAACCAAGCAAAACCCAGAGTAATAAAAGAGTTCTTTGGACCCACTCGTATTTGGCGAGTCTGCGTGGCACTGATAAGCAATCACTATAAAATTAGACTAAAATGTTCGAAAAGATACGCATGCGAACAAAAAAGAAGCGATCAAAATAAAGTGGTAGATACCAAAACAACTCAACGTACATAATCATTAGATTTTGTTCGTACAATAATAATGCCAACGACATTTCTGGAATGTTTTATGGCTCCCAAAATAGCCATTAAAAAAACTCAGTGAATTATAACATCTGTAGGTCTACCACAAGCTCTGTCTGGCTCTGTCTCTGGCTCTGGTTTTGAGTCTGTGTTAATGTTTTGTTCTGTATTAACTTTAAGTGTGACGTTTCGACGTATGATTTATTTAGACAGCACTGACACAGACTCAAAACCAGAGCCAGAGACGGAGCCAGACAGAGCTCATGGCAGGCCTACTGAACATAAATTTATTCACAACCGAACTCTGCTATTAGAATAAAAAAATAGGTAATTGAAATCAGTTGCGTGCTCGGTTCCATTATAATTATCTTATGTAGTTTGCATTTATATTTTAAGACGATGAAAACCGTGAAACTACTTCTTGCTCGCACACTTTGACCTTTGAAAAGATACAAAATCACTGAACTGAACTTATTTATTTAAAATCGCGAGCAACTATGTATCTGGTGTGCTATTGTCCAACTGGAACGTAAGTCAACTTTTAAGAAGGAAAATGTGTTAGCAACAAAATTATTATTTTGGTAAACTGCATAAAATCGGATTACACACAAAACTGTTTTCCGTGATTTAAAAAAAAGTGATTTTATATTTCTAAAGGTCCAAAAGTCCAAAGTGTGTGAATAAGGTAACCGACGACGATCGTCTGCCTCTTAATACGGGGTTCGAGATTTCCAGAAGGCGTATTTAGTGGGGGTCATTGCCTGGCAAGCAACACTAATTATTGATGTGGGTTTTTTGCGCTGCATACGTTTTAGAATGAGTCAGTATATTTCTGATTGACTTCATGGAATCAATAGATGGAGAAGTTCTAAAAAGTGTGTTGGACACCACAACGAAGTAATTTCATAAACAATGCCCGCAGCTAATGCTAGAATAATCCGACCTGGCTGAAGTGATGAACAGATCGACGTTCCAAATACAAAAATAGAACCAGTAGCCGGCGCCGCACTGCGCTTTCTTCAGTTTTTAACCTCTCCGGGAACTTTATAATCGCCTGTCGCATGCGCTAGTGTTCAAAATGTCGCAAGCTAAGGATGGATTCTTCAAGGAGTTCCACGACACCATAAACAGTTCGTTGGACGAGGTAACGAGGAATAACTTCGTCAACCTAGAGACTAATGCAAAGCGAGTCTCCTACTTGTGCAGTCTACCGGCGGTTAAAAGTTACGATTTGGCGAGCGCTGTTCAGAAATGTCAGGCCGGCGGCGAGTTCCCAGTGAGAAAGCACTTGGAAAAAGCGAAGCAATTCAAAGATGAGGGTAATAAAGCGGTACAGAAAGGTGACTGGGGCATGGCGATGGCGCTTTACAGTCAGAGCATGGTTCATATACCGGAGAAAGAAAGTAAGTAGTAGGTTACGGTGTCAAATATCAACAAACTTGTGTGCTTTTGATCTCGAACTTGTGTAGTAACTGCATAGGTACTATCAAGAAACACAATACAACATATAGTATCTGGGTATCATAGTAAACATATAACTATCTGGGTCTTGGGCAGGAAATTAGTAAACCACAGATTATTAAGGTACTTACTGCGATAGTAATAGGAATTAACTGGCTTTGCAGTTCTCAGAACTAGTATTTTAATAAGGATCAGTTTTGTATGCTGGCTATGAATGTAAAGACAATTCCTCATTGCAATTCTATGTCTAATTAACCTAGCAATTACAACCAACACTCATTTGTATGGAATTAAGACGACGGATTAGCATTGTAATTGAGTAAACAAGATACAATAATAAACCTTGTTTGTTTATTTTAGCTGAGGAACTGGCTATTGTTTTGGCGAATCGATCAGCAGCGTTGAATCACTTGGAAAGGTATGAGGAGTCTCTGGCGGATATCAAGAGATGCCTTTCTCTGCCGTACCCTCGACATTTGAGATACAAAGTCTACGAGAGGAAAGCCAGGAGCCTTCTCGTTTTAAAGCGGAATCAAGAAGCAATCAAAGCCTTCCAGTAAGTTGAAGCTTCACTGGATAGAAGAGAAACTACTGATATTCTAATTCTATGCTTGGTTGCGGTAAATTCTTGGCTTTATTGTAAGAGTCAGATACGAGTATACCTACGTTATGCTGGTGAATTTTATACAGCGTCGCTCTAATTGAAAGGTTTTGGTAATTGAGGAATATCTATCTAACTCTGGCATTTATATTTCTAGGGACACAATTAGCTCGCTTGATGAAGCAACCAAACTGGAAAAAGAAAAACGCCAAAAAATGCGAACTGATGCAAAACTCATGCTTGAAGTACTGAACAAGGGAATTGTCTTAGCAGGAGTCAAAAAAGACCCTGAACCCTTGAACAGAACTCCCCCTAAGCCAAAATTAACGGGGAAAAGAAACTCTCAATACCCTGCAGCATCAGACGCTATCACTATTGATAGAGATGATGTAAGGGGACGGTTTGCAACTGCGGCTAGAGATATAGAAGCAGGAGAGGTTTTGTTGGTCGAAAAGCCACATAGTGGCGTCATTTTGGGTGAATTCTCCAAGACACATTGCCAAAACTGTTTTATCAGGTAAGATCAGTAACTTTTTCAATGACTTTGATGAAGAAGCCAGAATAAAATATGAGTAAGTATAAGCGACTTTTTTTCAGATGTGTCATTCCGTTGGCTTGTCCGAAATGTCCAAACGTAGTATTCTGCAGTGATGAATGTTCAGATGCAGCTCAGAAATCGTACCACGCATACGAATGCCATATCCTTCCCTTACTTTGGAAGTCTGGCTGCTCTATCACGTGTCAAATAGCTCTGAGAATGATCACACAGCACGGAAAAGACTACTTTCAAAATTTGTCTTTAGATCCTCCTGCAGGTCCGTACAAAACGAACGACTACAGAAACATTTTCAACTTAGTAGCCCACGAAGATAAAAGAAACAAGGAAGATTTCATACACAGAACAGAAATGACTGCTTTTCTCGTAAAGCTCCTGGAAATCTGTGGCTATTTTGATGGGAAACCTAGACGAAAGGCTGTTGAGATTGATGATATCAAATCGATGGCTGTTGATGAGAAGTATTCAGAAGATTTGGCTCTGATTGGAGGTCTCATTCTGAAAAATTTGCAAGTTCTGCAATTCAATGCCCACGAAGTCTTCGAGCTACAGTGTTCGAAGCCAAAAGCTAACAAAAACGTGATTAAACACGATGGAAAGTCAGTTTTCTTGGCGGGAGCCGTATTCCCAACTCTTGCTCTATTCAATCACGCTTGTGACCCTTCTGTAGTTAGGTGAGTGGTTGAAGCAAATTATTTCTTAAAAATAGAAATTTTCTCGCACTTGGGAGATCATTTTCAGTAGATGTTACAAAAACCTAAGCGGAATTTAAATATAGCTTTTATTAGATCTAAAAGTTAAGTAATTTTCAGATACTTTATCGGCGCAAACATAGTGGTACGCGCATTAAAGAACATCAAGAAAGGCGAAGAGATTTCAGAGAACTACGGACCTATCTTCACAACGGTGGCTAAGGACAAGAGGCAGGCAGATCTTAAGGAGCAGTACTGGTTCGACTGTACTTGCAAACCTTGTGATGACAATTGGCCATTGTATGAGGAGATGACTGAAAACTACATGAGATTTAAGTAAGGATGTGTTTAGAACCAAAATTCAATTCAAAAGCAGTAGTAGAGCTCTTTGTGAAAGGCTGGTCCGGGAAGTACTACCACCATGCCTATTTCTGCCGCAAAGCTGCGCCGCAGTTCCCAACAGTGGGTTCTAGAAATCCGGTTTAGGTACTGTTTGTAAAAACTAAAATAAAATCCGTTTAGTACTTTTTACTAGTAGTAGAGTTCTTCGTGTGTGGCTCGTCCGGGGAGAACAACCACCATGCCTATTTCTACCGTGAAGAAGCATTGTTGTGTTTCAGTTTTAATGATATAAGAGCCGTTGAAATTACTGGCGCGTGAGGCTTAACATCTTTATGCCTCAAATTTATGACAGTGCACCGTGCACCGTGCGCAGGGCACGTTCCTGACGTGCGTGAGACCTGTGAGGCAATGCTTTTTATAGGCGATGATTACCACTTAACATCATATTATTATGCTTGTTCCATCAACTAGTTGTATAAAAACAATTTTTCATGACATAGGTCAGTGACCTAATGTTGGGTGATCATGATAGTATGATGACAAAGAACTAAGAACGTTTTTATTTCGGTACTTAAAGAGGAGGAAAGTAATGTTGGCAGAGTTCAAAGGTATAGTCAATAAAACAGAGGAAATTACCTTGTGCATTTAAATTTATTTTAATTGCGGCTTTTATATGCTATGCACATTTTTATTTACTACGAAAAACTTAACAGATTCATAAAAATATTCACTCATATGGCATTTTTAGTGGATTTCATTTTTGGAGAAGATTTGTTGGAGACAGTTCGAAGGCCTTGTGGAGCAATAGTTTATAGCTAACCTTGGTAGGATTTATTTTATGAATTGAACCAGCACGTAACATTACATGCCTACTCAGAGGTTCCCAACCTTTTTTTTCTCATAGACCACTTTCAAGATTTTGCTGGTTCCGGTGGACCCCCTGCCCTGCAGCTACTTTTTACTATATTCCCAAAAAAATATGGAGATTAGATCTAACTATGGACATTTGCGTTGCGGCTAATTCCTATTAGCACTAATTAACAGTTTTAGGCGAAGTCAACATTTTAGTTCTTCACTATCGAAACCAGATAAATTTTCGTGGCTTACGAATTGTGAGTCCCCATTTTTTTGTCACGCTTTCGCAGACCCCTGTTGAGTCTTCCGTCCACCTGGATCACGTTGGGAATCAATGGCCTACATCATAGTGTCATGGACTATGTAGGATACAGCTCAAGTTACCTAAAATCAAAGAAAAATGACGCTTTCAGCAAGGACAAGCTAGCAGTGATGCTAGGTAGAACGTTATTACGACCGAAAAAGGGCCCATTTTATACGAATCAGTGTCTTGATAGAGTCGTGTAGCAGTCGTATAGATCACAAATATGGTCGTGTATGGGTCGTAAAGATGTCGAGTAAGTTACTTTTAATCGAGTTATGATGTTTGTTACCGCTGCTTTGTGACGTTTTATCGGATAGGTAGGGTTCATACTACTTTTACGTGGCATTTTCATGTATCAAGATAGATTGTGTGTGAGATAGAGTATAGTGAATGAAACGAATTGTGGTGGAACTTTACTTAGTCGACACGGCAGCCATTGGATTTTATTATTACTTATAACTAATCCATTACCTCGTTAGTCACGCACGTCAGGAACATACCCTATGCTATGATACACTGCCCTGCGTCCATCAACTTGAGGCATACATTCAACCTCACGTGCTAGTAATTTCACCGGCACCCACACTCTTCAAGCCGAAACACAGCGTTGCTGCTTGGCCGCAGAAATAGGCATGGTGATAGTACTTCCCCGGACGAGCTCTTCGAGAAGAGTTTTACTAATAATTAATACTAAAAGTGTGTGTGAGATGAGATGATACATTCATTGTGACCCCTTTCAGATGTGACTCAGACAAGCCCTGTGACAACGTGGTGGCAGTGCCCTACGACGCCAAGGAATTCATGGTTAAATGTGAGCTATGCCAGCAATACAACAACATTTTGAAGGGACTAAAGTCTTTGCAAGTAAGTTCAAATCAAATCAAATCAACTTATGAAAAGTTACTCGTATTTTTCATCCCACCACCTCGGAAAGTGTTCAATATCTGAGTGCAAAAGCCGTTTTTATCCGCAAGAGGCTTAGGTATATTTAAATTTAGAATATCGTGTGCACTAAGTTTGTCAATTCAAAACATCATTGAACCTATTTACTCTAACCTACCTCCATGGTGCCGAACTTATGATACAACCTTTTTAAATTTGTTATAAACTCAGACTCCGAACCTTCTTGTTGCGTTACTTTTAGTTTAATTTGCCTTACGCGCGCTATTTTCTTTTTTGCATTGAGTCATTTCCTCGCTGAGGTGGGATGAAAAGTTACGTACCTATTGCACTCGAGTGTAAGGATTTTCACCTCGTGCTCTTTTGATTCCTTCGCTAACGCTTAGGGTTCTAACTTTTAAACCACTCGCGGCGCTCGTGGTTAAATTTTAGAATCCTTCGCTTGCTCGGTCATCAAAATTGAGCACGCGTTTAAAAAGCAACTTTGCACTTTTGTATAACAAATAACTATATTTTATGCCACACAATATGATTATTCACAGTTCACAAGGATCACTTTGAAACATCTTAAAGCTGAGTCTAGACTAGATTAAGTAAATTCTTCCGTCCATTGTAGTACGCCACACTCATGTAATAAAAGTAGAATTACGTTCTAACTAACTTAGGGACGCTTCCGTCAGGCACTGATTTGGACCAGTTGAGCTATCTCTAGATCATTTGTAACGGTCTACAGATAGCTCAACTTTTCTTGCATATTTTGTAAAAAAGTTAACAGGCCTTTGCATCTATTGTAGATGATTTATATAGCGTCAGGGGCAACTGGTAATTACACAAGCTCTACTTGCGAGACGCTGTAGTGCCTGGGACAGGATTTTAGATGGAATAGGCTTGCCCAGCACCTATACCATCCTGACCATCTTAGTCGGCCTAATCAACAGGAAAGACATGGTCAATACGTGCGGAGCAGACAAGGCCGCGGGTTTACTCACGATGTTTTCTTCACCGTTTGATAGCTCTACATTTTGTAAACACTTGTATTTATTGTAAGTTTATTTGTGTAATTAGATGACAGACCGTTAGACCAGGGTCGATAATTTTTAAAACCAAACAAAATAATAGTAGTATTTTTATTACCTAGGTAGGTACAGCTTTGCCATTTGACTTTTTTCGATAGGTAGGACTTTTAGTTTTGCCGGAAATCGAGAAAAACCATTTTTTATCCTTAAAAACTCACCCCCATCCCCTTTTCGACCTCAGATCACCCGTAAATTATTTTTCCTTTCATTTTTATAATATTCCTCTCCTTTTCTAATGGGTTTCATCCTACTATTATTTTGTTACACTTTTTATTATTTTTAAAGGCTTCTACCCTGGTCTACATTGGGGATTACAATAGATAATACTTAGGTAAAAGCATCATTGTCTTATCTCCAGATATCTTAAGCTTTGCATAATTTATCAAGCCTCGAGACATGCAATGTAGCTACTGAAGTACCTAATAGGTAGATAAGTAAAGATCACATCGTTTGTATGGGAGTGGCGAATTAAAGATAAGATCTACTAGATATTGCAAGAGCTGTCGGCGCCATAAGACAGTTTGAGTGCGTTCAAAATATTATTAATATATAGATTTTGTTATCAAATTATATTTTACTAGCTGATACGCCCAACTTCGCACGGCTGTCCCCGGAAGTAAAGTTACACGAGTCGTCACAGTATACTATTTCAACTTTCAGTCTCATTAGTGCCTATTTAGGGTTCCGTACACAAAGGGTAAAACGGGACTCTATTACCTACTAAGACTCCAGTAACCGTCCGTCTGTCCGCCTGTCACCAGGCTGTATCCCATGAACCGTTGATAGTTAGACATTTGAAATTTTCCCAGACGATGTAAGAATATTTCTGTTGCCGCTATAGTTAAATGCTTAAAACCAGAATAAAATAAATATGCTCGGTATTTATAACGGCAACAAGTAGACGCATGGAATATTCAGAGGATATTTAGTTATAATAACTACACTTAAAAACACTTTAAAAATAAATAATTTAAACAAATAAAAATTCCGTTTGTTGTGTGGGAGTCCCCCACAAAATAAACGTGTTTTTTTTACGTTTCTATAGATACGGAACCCTTCGTGCGAGAATCCGACTTGCACTTGGCTGGATGTTTTATAATGTCAGTACCTGAAATTTAAATTAGCACATTTTGATTAGTTCGTCAGATTCCATTTACGAACAATGACAAAGTTATCTTGGAATTATTATCAGAGCGAAAATTATTTGGCAAATACCAAACACTACTTAGAATATCTAAAGCGGTTCTTCTATTCCTTTCTACATTATTTTTAGTAAAGAACTCCAAACCAATTTATGCCTAGTGGCAAAGTGAGGCTTATTCCCAACAGTGGGTTCAGAAGAAATTCTGCTATTTGTTAGTAAAACCCGAATAAAAACCGGTCAGTCCATTTTAACCGACTTCCAATCAAAAAGGAGGAGGTTCTCAATTCGGTTGTTTTTTTTTATGTTTGTTACCGCATAACTTCGTCATTTGTGAGCCGATTTGAAAAAATATTTTTTTATCTGAAAGGTACTGCTTCCAGATTGGTCCCATTTTAATTTTATTAAAATCGGTGTTGCCATTTTTTTTAAATAATTTTGTTAATGTTTGTAACTGCATGCCTCCGTCATTTATGAACCGATTTAGAAAATTATTTTTTTATTTGGAAGGTTATTCTTACGTCCAGATTGTCCCAAACAAATTTGATTAAAATCGGTTTAGCCGTTTGACAATGAAGTCGGTTTCTCAAGTTTTTTAAACTTATAATTATTAGTAGTAGCGTAGGTACTCTTTGTATAGGGCTCGTCCGGGAGAGTACTACCACTATGCCCATTTCTCCGTGAAGCAGCATTGCTGGGTTTCGATTGAATTACGGGCACGTGAGGCTGAACATCTGTATGTGAGTTGCAGGGCAGTGCATTTTAGACATGCACGTTCCTGACTTGCGTGACCTTCGAGCGAGGCAATGCTCTGTTTTAGGCGATGGTTACCACTAAACTTCAGGTGGACCATATGCCTGTTCCATTAGCTAGTTGTCATAAAAAACTAGCGGTCGCCCGCGGCTTCGCCCGTGCCCGTTACTTTTTCGGGATAAAAAGTAACCTATGTCCAACCGCCCGGTACAGGTCATGCGTGATGGCGTGACCACGAAAAATAGGGATACTTTTTTATACATTTAATAAGAGACAGACAGGCAGCGAAAGACTTGGCTTTATACTAGGTATATACTTACTATAGTGATGATTTAAAACTCAATAGTCTAATTATCATGCATGATCTTATTGAATGTAACTTTTTAAGCAAACTCACGACTGTAGGAAATATTTCATGACATAATGTAAATAAATATATTGGTTTTGACTTTGTAGTTTAACAACTTGCACAAATAATGTTCGTTGTGCTAACTTGCGTCAATAAAAAAACGACGCTAATTATCGCTCTCTCTCTCTCTCAAACTTTTGAAATGTTGAGTTACATTACCTTGACTTTGTAAATTTTTTCCGATTGTAGGTACACAAGGATGTACCTGTATTTTATTAGTTTTGTGTTTTACCATCCCAGCATAACAAAAGGGTCATGGGTTCAAATCCTACTCTGCTCGTTTACAACATTGTAAAATCTTTAAGTATTTTATTTTAATTCTTCGTGCCAATAAAAGGGTCTTTATGATTGTAAGAAATCTACATTATGTTTGCGTCTATCAGCCGCCCGCGGCTTCACTCGCCCCGTTCCTGTTACTTTTTCGGGATAAAAATTATATATCCGTCTCCTGGTCCTAAGCTACCTCCCCATTAATTTTCAGCCAAAAAGGTTCAGCCGTTCTTGAGTTATAAATAGTGTAACTAACACGACTTTATTTTATATGTAACACATGTCATTTCCTGATAAAATAATAAAAGAATGATTATGTAATTAACACAATTTATTTAAATTACTTAAAAATAAACTATGGCTAAACAGTAGGTATTATGAAAAGTCCTTGGGTAGGCATAGTTTATTATTTTATCTATTTGCGTGCACGGCCTAATTAATATACTTATTGTATTACTGATAACGAAACCTCCCTAAATGTAGGTAGTTGTGACAAGCGAATTTTTTGTTCTTAAAAATATCGTTGTGTGCGCTGGCCTTTATATCTAACTAGCGGCCTGTCCTGGCTTCGCACGGGTGGACATTTATTTTTTAAACACATAAATATAGCCTATGTTTCTCAGGGTGAATGTAGCTTTCTAATGACAAAATAATTTTTGAAATCGGCACAGTAGTTTTTGAGTTTATTCATTACAAACATACACACAAAAATACAAATCTTTCCTCTTTATAATACATATTAGTATAGAAGTATAGATTAAATATTAAATATTGTGGACAATTCACACAACACTACCCAGCCCCAAACTAAGCAGAGCTTGTAATATGAGAACCAGATAGCTGATATAATACTTGAATACATTTTTTTTTGTAAATACATAGAATATAATATAATACCCAGACAGAGAACAAACATTTATGTTCACCACACAAATATTTGTTCTCGGTGGGGATCGAACCCACGACCTACGGCGCAGAAGGCAGAGCTACTACCAACTGAGCTAGAGGCCAGTCATTGGTCTTAATAATAGTGAAAACCTTGAACAGTTGCTAAGCTAGATATATACCTAGGTTTTAAGGAACTGACAACCGTCAAACACTGTCTCACGACATTTCAAAATTTCTGAAGATATAAAATCAAAATATAAAAGTTCTTTAATTTCTTCAATTGCACACTTTGCAATGGATCACTTTGAAATGTCTTAAAGCTAGGGGAGTCTAGGTTCGAGTGCCAGCGACCCTATACAAACTACGGCTTGGTTCCTACCGTTTTTTTGTCATTTAACCAAACAAAAATAAAAATAGCAGTGAATTTCCAGTGTGGTGCCACTCCAACCTAGCGAGACGTAGGCAATACAAAGCGTATTCGTTTCAAAGATAACACACTCTACGCATCAAAGTAATACTCGTAATAAATTGCAATGTTACCTTCCGATAGGTAGAGTGACCGGGACATCAACGAAACTCATGGAGCATAGAAAATAGCAAATAAACAAATTTCGGCGAATTACTTACAAAGATTAAGTAAAAAATACAAAATTCTGTGACAAATAGTATCGATAGAAAAAATATTTATTACCAATCATTTTTTTAAGTACATACCAAATAATAACCGGCAAATTTCAGTGTCGCAACATACCTTTGGCTTATGCTAGGTTCTTATTTTTTTTTCTACGAGCACAAATGTTCGATCGACAACGGGCTGTCGATATAAAGTAAACAGGGTGTTTATAGTAAGTAAGAGATCAGTACATGTATACTCCATACACTATTGTGTAACAGAACATAGTATCGTTTCTATAAAGGTCATCCACATAGTCGTCAGTTTCTGGGTCCCATATGCAGCGCTGACCGCACTTGATACCCGCCCCTTTCATCTCTATTATAGTTGATTGGACTATTATTTTGTACCTGGAAATAATAGAAATACACAAATGAGTATATTTTACACAGCGCCATCTAGTTTCAAACCAAGTAAAGCGTGCTATTAATTGAGTTTTTTGTTGTTATTGATATTCAATACCCGAAGTCGAAGTTTTGCTACCACTCATTTAATGAACGAAATGTGGTTTTCGTGTGAACACGAATGTATGGATATATTCCTCGTATTAATGTTGTAAATGAAGTGGGGAGTTGCTCCCATACATTTCCAGGAGGAACGATTCTCATCTCCGTCTACAGATAACCTGCGATCTTAATGATCATTTTAATCTTTATATTCTATCACAATCATCTTCCGGTTCGTGGTCGCATTTGAGAGGCTTTATTCCCAATCTGTCCTTTATCATTCGAAATCAAATCAAATATCCCCCCCCCCCCCCCCTTGATTCGATCCAAAGACGTGCTGTGAGAATTGTTGACGATCCCAAGCTCACAAGCGGTATTGAGCCCTTAAGTCTGAGGAGAGACTTCTCCTCATTGTGCGTGTTCTACCGCTTGTATAATGGGGTATGCTCTGAAGAACTGTTTGACATCATGCCAACAGCTACATTCTATCATCGCACTGCTCGCCATAGGCAGAGAGTTCATCCTCACACTTAGAGCCTGGTTGGTCGCGCACCGTTCGGTTTCAGAGGAACTTCCTCCCGCGAACACTCAGGCTATGGAATGATCTCCCTGCTGAGGTTTTCCCTAAGGACTATAGCATGGGGTTCTTCAAAAAAGGCGTTATGAAAGTTTTAAAGGGTCGGCAACGCGCTTGTGATGCCTCTGGTATTGCAGGTGTCCATAGGCTACGGTAACCGCTTCCCATCAGGTGGGCCGTATGCTTGTTTGTCAACTTAGTTGTATAAAAAAAAAAAAAAAAAATATATATATATATATATATATATATATTTCTTTATTCAATAGACATACAAGGATAACTTTGAAACGTCTTAAAGCTGGGTGAGTCTAGGTGCCAGTTCCACGCGACCAAGCCTAGAGTCACCAAGCCACGTCTACGTTCGTGGTAGTTTTTGAGAGCTTTTTTTTCCAACTTTCCTTATTGTTAGAAGTCAAATTATAGTACCTCTTCATATCCAAGTCTTGGACGCGCTGGCGCACTCCATTGGCTATAACCTTCGCCCATCGCGGCGCCTGGTCGGATCTGTACTGGCGGCCCATCAGCTGTTCTTGCATCGTTGATAGGATGATGTCGCGCACATTCTGGGCTTGGAATCTGGAAGAGTTTTAGTAAATTCTGATGAGTATTATCAGTCTGTAGATGTCCCACAAAGTATTACTAGACTAGGTGATTGACCTTTTTTAAGACCAAATTGAAATAAGGGGGATAATTAATTCACAGCTCAGTTGGAAGTAGCTATGATAACTGTGCTGTAGGTTGTGGGTGTGGGACATGTAAGGCCAAAATTTGTGTGATACTGGTGAATAGATGTTTGAATCCTATGAATATCAATTCATAGATGCGGAAGACGGCCTGGATACTTTTAGCACGATTAAATCGTGAATATTGTGGAAAAATTGTAACAGGAATTTAAAGAGATGTTGAGTACCTGTCAGTTGGTTGGTTGTAGGCAGATGCCTACACAGTGTATCTCTTTGTAACACGACAAAGCAGTCAGTCTAATTTCATCTTCTTCTTTCTCCCCCTAACTCAGGTGGGCAAAAATTCGGCAAATTTATCATCCGTACTTAATGTGCGGGCTGGTTTTTCCACACGTGTTGCTCGAACTTTTTTAGGTTCAACACACCGGTTTCCTTACGATGTTATCCTTCACCGTTGTAAGAGTACTGGCCTAATGCAAACTGGGGTGGGCACAACATGTCTTCCTTATTCAATAGCAGAGTTAAAAATAAAACCATGATTACTTCTCTCCGAGCCCAGGTCGCACCTCGTACTTGGGTGGTGCTAATGCCTTCTCTGTCTCGACCGGAGTGAGAACTACGTCACTTTCTTTTCCTCCTGCCTCTTCTTCTTCTTCTACAACTGAAATATTAATTTTGATTATATTATTAGGCTGGCATAGGGAGATGCCTATGCCTATGGGAAGATTAGAAATACCTAGTAATAATTGAGTTCCTAAAATATTCTGAATTATGGTTTTTATTGTCACAGTTTTTACTGTTTAAATTTTATTATACCTTCTTCATCATCTGCCATAGTGCATCAGCTGTCATTCAATAAGGTGTTCCTGAAAACACATGCAAATTAATATTTATTTTTTAATAATTAAACTTAACTAATCACGGACACAAATAATTTTTCTGTCAGTTAAGACTTTATTTCCCCAACTCAAATGAGTTGGGGAAATAAAGATAAAGTCTTAACTGACGCAGAGTGAGTGCGAGTGGGGTATGTGTATTGAGCATTGTCCCTGTGCTAACCTCACTCCAGCCAACTCTTTCTGAATTTCCTCTCAATGTTTTCCATCACTGATTGAGATTACTGGCATAGTGCATATACATTTTTCAGAAAAACTCATTGGTACATAACTGTACTAGACCCTCAACCTTAGGATCGGAAGGCTATGTACGATATGATACCACTAAACCACCAGTACTCTATGTTTTCTGTTTTAGGACACAGATATGCTGTACCGCCTTGGTCGTTCTGCCATGGAGGAAGGGAAATATGGAGAGGCAATCAAGAAGTTCATTGAAGTCATAAAACTCTATGATGCAACTCTACTACCACCCTACCGTTCATTTTATGACTGTGTTCAGGATTTAAGACGGTGTATGCTTGCTTTAGGCAACTACAGTATAGTGTAAATCATACATTATGTGCCTACCTACACACCACACCTGGAAGAGATTCTTATACTATAAGACCACCCTTTGTACCTCTAGTTTTAAAAGTTATTTGGCTTTTTAGAACTTTTATTACAATGTATTATTTAAGTATGATTTGTCTTGAAGTGCCTGTAGTGTCTCTATCTTGTGTAAATAAATAAACTGTTTTGTTATTAATGTTTTTATTAACCCAAAGAAGTGGTCTTTCATACACAATGTGTTATTTTGATGATGAACATACTTCACTTCTTTCATACGACTATTGAACAATGAGTATTTGAGTATGTAACGCTACGCTAAGAATAATGAACTCACAGACGAATCGAAGTACTAATTTAATGTTCTACTGTAAAGTAGTTTCTTACTTCGTCTATTAAGTATTGTATGTGTTTACTAAACGAAGTAGGTTACTTTATCTATCGTAAGTAAGTAGGTACTTACCTAGTACAATCGTTTAGATATCTAATTAAATCATAACTTACGATTGTGAGCGCGTATCTTTCAAATCGATCTAATCAACAGAATACAATTAAAACGAAATAGGAGCAAGCAACGTATATTTTAGTGCGGATGGCAGAGTTTGTTTGTGTTGCCGCCTTCCTGGTGAAACAGATGTTAGAAAATTATCTAAAAAAATATTTCGGATGGAACATGCAAGCGAATAATGTCTACTTCATTTTAAGTGTACATTATAATTGTTGTTCATTGAAAATAAACATGTTTTCCTTTCTTGTTGTTATGTCATAGATAATAAGTCAATTCCTTTTATCCTGTGTCGAAGGCACAGTAATATTCAATGTATCTGGCAATCAATGTTATGTTTTTTAGTGATGGCAACACTAATGACGCTTGTGTAAAAAGGTAGCTCACGGACCGGGGTCCGGGGGAGTCAAAAATTCAATGCTCGTGAAGCACGACTAGTTTTCAATAATGGCGGAGGCCAAATTATCAAATCAGACAATCATGTAAATATGTGTACTATTCTCATAACGGCAGGAAGCCGACTGTATTCTGTGCACTCAAAGTATCAATAAACGATTCAAGGACATATCAGTGTGATTTCAATCGGACTTCAGCATCATCAAACTCAAAACGCCACCGTTGGAGTACGCTGGTCTAGTCATAACTCATCAGGCGAGGCCAGGCCGGCTATCTGAACCCGCTGGCTGGCAAGTACAATCAACAATTGTAATTGTACATTATAACTGTTGCCTGTAAAAGAACAAGTCGAGTTTAAAAAACTTGGGAAGCACACTTGTGTCAATTATTTTTAAAATATGTAGCTGTAATTTCTTGATCACACAAAAAATCCGAGTTCTACCAAGCCAATGTCAAAAATGCTAGTTCTAGCCCGAACAGGGCAAAGCTGGTAGCACACAACACAATACAACGAAGATTTAGTTTTACTCGTCTCGTTGCTATGACGACAGACGAAGTTAACATTGACATATCTTTGACATGATTTTGACATTAGTTGTTTCAAACTATAGACTGGTGACAGATCATAACTTTGACATTATCATTAAAAAAAGCGTGGAGTGGAGATGAGTGAAACAAAGCTTGATTCCATGGATTTACGATCCCTCTTCCCTGCTTGATTCATTGGAGTGAGTGAAGCTGTCTATCAGCATTGCCAGACAGAATGTTACTTTAGTTACATTTTACGTTACTTTTGACCCTCTCATGTTA
Organism: Thera obeliscata; assembly: GCA_947578465.1. Lineage (NCBI taxonomy): Eukaryota > Metazoa > Arthropoda > Insecta > Lepidoptera > Geometridae > Thera > Thera obeliscata. The sequence goes on from OX387926.1 coordinate 12,280,635, forward strand.
CCTCCATTTTACACGAATCAATTAATATACCTGTTATATTAATTGATAATTCATTGATTATTCATTATTAGCTACAAAAACTCAGGAATTACGATCAACAACAAAATAAAAAATATTTATGAAATGTTTTTTTTTAAGTTTAAATTAGTTTAAGAATTAAATTGATTCGTCAAACAAATATCCACGACCAAAAAATTAGGCCCTGTCAGTTTGTGTAGCTTAATGAATAACCGTGTATACCTTAAAAATATTTTCCAGAAAATAAATAATTACATAAGAGTTTAATAAATGGAACAGAAAGCTTAATTTTTGTTTTTGTGTAAAGTGCCTTAATAAAGTATTGTGTCGTTTTCCATAATTTAAGTTAATGTTACTTCTTTCGTGAAAATGTTACTTTTTGAGCTGTATCATGTCATATTTGACTATCTGCCACTGGCAACACTGCTGTCTAGTAAACGAAACGGAGTGAAGAGAAAAAAAGAAGGAAAATTTCTATCTATACGTGATTTGTTTGGTTTTGGTTTCTCTGGAGTTTAATAATAATTGGGGTCGTTTTCGTGCAGAATGAGGAAATGATTCGTTGTTTCTTTAATAATTATGGCTACTTATGATAACAAGATTTGGTTGCTGAAAAACATACGTGATGCCTTCATTGCGACTGATGACACCGGTTTATGTGAAATTGTTATGGCCGGAGACGACTTTTCTAAAATATTTCAAAACAAAGCCATAGAAGAGCGTAAAAGGATCCGGGATGGTAGATTAAATCAGCCTGGAACTAGTAGAGCTAAGGATGGCATGAGCGATATCTCTGAAGACGAGAATGATAGAGAAATCGTGACCCAGTTTGATCCTTACCCATCTATGGGAGACAGTGAGGACGATGATCAGATTGGAAGTTATGTTCGTTACGAAGAATTTGGAGGGCATAGGTAGTTCACATGATAAGTTTTTTACGATCCAGAATCTATTGGTACCTAAATCTGTACCTAAATAAACAGCCATCTAAAATATATCCCTTCTTTTCTAGGCAAAGGTCTAATACAGCACAATGGCTGGACAAAAAAGAGCAGGCACTAAAAAAGGCAGCTAAAATCAAAGTTATCAAATGGGAGGATTCCTCACCTCTCACCACAGAGGAGGTTGCTGAAATGTTCCCAACAGTAGAGGTAGAGAAACCGGAGAAGCAAAAATCTTTGCTTGCTCAGCAGTTGTTACACTGCCCTAAGCTACCCCACCGCCAGTATCTGGAGTATGCTAAGTTTGATGGTACTGCACAAATGGGGCTTCCGATAAAGTCATTTAGGATCTTCATGACAATGCTCCCGGAAAAATTCCAGAACTACCCAGTAGTAGTCTGTGTCATAGCCAATGCTAAGATCAAGGACTTGATTGGTTTTACATGCTATAAATACAGGTAAAACATATTTTTTCTCTTTTATTTAATAAAACAATACATTTGACTCACCATCTACAAAATTTAATCTGCAGGTTGTGTTTTATGAATAAATACAATTAATATTAAAATATACAAACAACTATGTATGTTATTAAACAGAAAAAATATGTCTATTGCCTAGGTACTATGTACACAAGGATACATAGCTCTTATGTAATTGCAGTAAGCATCATTTTTCTTTGTTTTTAGGTAACTTGAGCTATATTCTACTGTTGAATAATATTGTAAACAAAATATCCTTTGAAATTCTAGCATTGAACATCCAGAGATAACCCTTGGCTCAGTACACGACTATGGGCTTTGCATTGCCGAAGACGATGGAGAAGTAGATTGGGCCTTCCCTTGCCTAGACTCCAATGAACCCTGCTCCAAATTTGGCTTCACATGCCTCGGTCTAATCCTCATAGAGCAGAAGAACAAACATAGTTATGCTTCGGAACCTATGCCTATACCAGAAGACGGGATACTGGGGAGTGGCGATTTCCATAATATACTGCATAAGAGCTCAGGCAGTCAACAGAACCCTTCGAGGCATTATACTGATGGAAGTGCGACATCAGAAGCTGTAATTAGTGCTGTTAAGGCTGTCAATGAAGGTATAGTACTCTATTGAAACACCCTTAGTGGGTAACTTATGTATTGACTCGACACTTTAGTCCTGAGATCTGACTATGTTAAACATTTTGTACCTGCATTTGGTCGTGGGTTCGATCCCCACCGAGAACAAATATTTGTGTGGTGAACATAAATGTTTGTTCTCTGTCTGGGTGTTATATTGTATTCTAAGTATGTATTTACAAAAAAAAAATGTATTCAAGTATTATATCAGCTATCTGGTTCCCATATTACAAGCTCTGCTTAGTTTGGGGCTGGGTAGTGTTGTGTGAATTGTCCACAATATTTATATTTTATATTGTCCACAATATATATTTACCTGCATAAAAATACTGAATACTAGAGAAAGGCTGAAAAAGTGTCTCCATGGATGTGCACATGTTTCCTTGTTTAAAGGCCCCCTTTGCCTGTTATGAGCGCCGTATAATTTTGCTAGTTTTTTTGGTCCTGCAGAAGCAGTATTCCTAAAGAGCACTGGTGGTCTAGTGGTAGCGGCCCCGCCTTCCGATCCTAAAGTCGTGGGGCAAATCCAGTTGGGTACCAATGAGTTTTTCTGTCGAAAAACGTATGTGCACTATGCTAGTACTCTCAAAAGGTGAAGGTAAATATCGTGAAGAAACCGGCGTGTTGTTGAACCTAAAAAAATTCGAACAACACCTGTCAAGCGTTACGCAAAAAGGGCCTGCCAGCGGCCTACTTGCAGAAACCAGTCCGCACACCAAGTGTGGATGATGAAAAACTAGTTTTTTTTTTCTAGTCAAGAAATCAAGTGGTACTGTCGACGCGGATAAAATACACCAGATGGCTACAGAAGCGCCGCAGTACAAGTCATATAGAGTACACCTCATGAGGAAAGTGAGGACTAACACGACAGTGTCGCTCGTCATATCCTTGGACAGGATAGAAGTGGAGCCTATTGTTGCTCATAAACATGCTTTCTGGGTGAGATTGACAATTATCTTAGGTTCTTTTTCTTTCTGCCCATAAATCTTACATCTATCATCTCTGTATTCACTTCTTTCTTTACCATGTCATCTTTTACTCTCTTCATCATCAATTTTTCTTTGGCCTACCTCTTCCCACATATCCATCTTAATTCATACTCATCACTCTCCTGGTCACAATACATGTTTTTTCCTCCTCATGACATGCGTGTACCACGCCAGACTGTTGCTCCTAAATTTTTCTGTTATTTCTATTTTTCTCTGAACAAACTTTGAGTATAAAGCCTATATTTGCATATTATAATACATAAGCAGGAGAAATGAACTCAGTATTTCTGTCCACAGTCAAGATCCAAATACTTCCTGCACAGCATAGACTCAATCGCCTGGTGCCAGATTCTGGAGACGAGGGGGAATAGAAGTACCTTCAGATTAGTATACTCGCCCACTCATAGCGCGGGATATGGAGACAGACATAGCACAGGTAAGTGAGCCTGTCCACAAGGCAGTCTTAAACTAGGCTGGGGCCCTTGGGCACACAAGAATTTGGGGCCCTTTTGGAAAGTAATAAAAGCTAATTATAATAACATTTTTTTACTAACCTCATCATTTATTATAGGTAATCAAATACAGTTAGGCTATAATGGCGTAGTATTGTGAAAAAATGTAATGTGCCCGACAAAAATGTTTTGAGAATGAATGTGCAGAAATTGTCGGTCCTTCGGGGCCCCCTGAGAATGGGGGCCCTGGGCACGGGCCCCGTGTGCCCTTATGGTAAAGACGGAATAGTGTCCACTTTAATCCTCTTCAGACGCTGAACTCCATGAAAAAACTTCATGCTTGCACACTTACATAAGTTTATTTTTGTATATTTTCTTTTTCAGGCAGCACCAGTTACTTCCTGGCCAACGCGACATACAAGCTTCACGACTTTGAGTGCGAACAGGACACTGCAAGAGAAATAGTAGACAGAGTCAACACAATACTGGACTTGAGAAACAGTCCGTGCAGGCGCGAATACAAGGTTGTCAAAGATAGGAAAACTCAGACTAGACGGAGTTTTCAAAGACAGTTGAGTTAGTACCTAGATGCAGTGTAGTTAATCACCAATATGTTCCTTTATCGTAAGGTTTATTACAGCTAGAGTTAGTTCACTGCCCGGGTATAATGCATGTCATTACAATTATTAGTAACACACACAAGAAACGAACACATCTTTTGTTACACCATAACAATGTTATGGCCTACATTCTTTAATCACAAAGTGTAGTAAAAACTGTAATCGGTACCCAAAGTCCAAGTGCGTTTACAACATTTCGTTACCAAATGTTGTTTTCGTTTCGCCTATGTGTCTCTCTCTTTTGCATGGAAAAATGATGAGACAACAACTCTAGCTACGTAACATATTTTTGCTGTCTCATCTTTTCTCCCTACAAAAGACAGAGACACGTGGGCGTAACGACAACAACATTTGCTAACGAAATGTGGTAGCAAAACTCGGACTTCGGGTACTGTGCTCAATTTTGTGATATCGACTGACGCGCACTATGACGCTTTGATTTAGAATAATAGACTGTATTTTTGTGTGTGGTGACTGTACCTTCATACCCACTAAGAAAATTCTGACAGAACAGAATGAGAAGTCTGATTTTTTGTCTTGATCTTAACATTTTGCGTTTGGCAAAACCTTCCGTTGCGAAAGGATACTAATGCCATAGATTTCTTAATTGGAATAAGAAAATGTCTAATTGAATAAATAGGAATGTGAAAGACACTGAAATGTAGGCAATTCTCCACAGACTGGTCGCCAAATATTGTGTGCATCTAGCTACTATTGTGCTAGCAGCCAAATCTACGATGTATGCTCGTCCTCTATACCATGAAGAGAGCACTTACTACCTAGTAGTGCACTACTAGATTATTTTAGGGTAGTAGTGCACTCAGAACCAAAACCCACTGAAAATGCAAGCCTTATTTTAATCTAGTCTTGTTTCTAAATATTTTAAGCTTAGTATTAGGTTGATTTCATTGTATTTTTTAATAAAATTCGTACCAGCAATTTATAACAATTAACTTAATAAATTATTCGGTAAATGTTGAAATAAAATATTAATTAAGTACAATTTTATATTTAATAATTAAGAATTTTCATTAATTTTATTTTATTTTTCGTCATTTTGAAACTGCTGTTGCTCTGCTTATCAATATTATTATGCTAAATATATAGTGCAGTAATATGCCGATTGTAGATTTATTAAATTACCTACCTTCTAAGTTACTACCTATGTTTCATATAACTCTATATTTGTACACTATTTTAAAAATGCAAATACAATATAGAAATTAAATGTTTTTGTAATGTGTATTTAACAGAAATGTCCGCTATTTAATAGATAATTATGACAATTTAATTTGTAATATAAAAACTAATAAAATATTCACTGCCATAGTGCTCAAATAGATCAAATAATTTTGATATAATATTTCTTGTAATCATCTTGTTTTTTAAGTTAGAACTGAACCACCACTTTCTAATAAACTACGAAACTTAAAAATAGTTTTCCAACACAGCTTACTAAATCAGTTTTTTTAAATTTATAAGTATTGTTATGAATGTTTGATTGAAATATTATATAAAATGTGAGTAATTCTCCTTGATAAAATGTGAAGTGTAATGAATTAATGGAATAAATTGTTATTAATTTCTACCAAGAGTTTTCATTTGGAATAATTTGAATACATGTTAAAGATACGTACAGTTTAAAAAACTTGAGCAACCGACTTCATGCCCTAACTGCTGAACCAATTTCGATGAAATTTCCATAGGATCAATGTGGAAATATAACCTTCCTGATACTTTTTTCAAATCGGGTCATGAATGACGTAGTTACGAGACCAAAACATACAAAAGAGTACAACTGAATTAAGAACCACCTTTTTTATTTGAAGTCGGTTAATAGCCATATTTTTGAGAACCTCGTAGTTTAAGTGCTTTTGCAAAGGAAGAAGGCCTAATACCCAGCAATCGGTGATACAGGGCGGAGATGATGGTTGCTTTTATTGTACAAAAGGTTTTCATACAAAATAAAAATAGATTATAATATAGATTTTATGATCACTTTATTTACATTATAGATTTATTATTTACATACCATTTACCTTATCTATTTTCATAATATGTAACTTAATAATTAAGTTTGTAAGACTTTAAAACCAGACTTCATGCACATACTTGAAAATAATAGTCACTAAATTGAAAAAATATGTTACTACATCACAATTTCAATAGACAATCATTTCACGTAACAATCAGGCTCCTTGGTATGTCAGACCAAGTTTATGAATTTATTTTAAAAAAATCTACAAGCGATGGTTTATAATTACATACCTACTAATATACATATTGCTAATTTACATATTTTATTATTTTTAAAATTATGGTCCATGATCTCTCAGGGTCTTTGAAAGCTTTGAGGAGCATACAAATTATTCTGAACAAGAAATCTAATTTAACGGGCCCTAATTTTTACAGTAAATTTTATATATTATAAAAGCAAAGATAGGGTTGTCATTAAAAAAAGAGTGAGGTGAAAACATAAGTTATTGGACTTAATAGTTACTGTACAAGCAAAAATTCTGCAATTGTTTTTTTTACGACTATGTCAGCTCTAATTATTTACAATCAATCAATTGTACTATTTTCCAGAATGTGTTTCGTAATTTTTTCTACATTCTCTTTACAGTATTCCAGTAATACTCTGTCCAGTTCATTAGCTCTTCTCACAAGAGTCATGGTTTCTCTTACTTCTGTGTGGAATTTCTGTTGGCTATCAACAAGTTTAGATATGTTTGGTTTAGCTTTTAGAAACGCGATATCTTCGTTTGATAATGCGGAGTAGGACATTCTTGATCTGCTCTGTGCATTTGCAGCCATTTGGTATTGTCTGAAAAAGAGTGGAAATAAATTAGTAGGTATACTTGAGTCAAGTGATTGGTGTATATGTGACCCTATACATTTCCAGGTAGAATGATTCTGGGCACTCTCTATCCAGCAAACAGCAATCTTAACAAAATAGTCAATCCATTGGGTGAGTCTGTCCTACGTTTTGTCTTACGGCTTGTGGTCGCCATTCAACATTCCCCAACAGATAAACAGAACTAGTTGAAATAATAAAGTGACTTACTGTCTCATATCATGATATTTGTTTCGTCTTTCATTGACCTCTCTCTTCCACTGTTCTTTTTCTGTTAAAAGTTTTTCGTAGTACCTGGAAGTAGTTCCATTGAATTTAAAAGTTGCACATTTATGTCCTAATCATGCACTTCAGGAAAATAAAACTCATACTTAGACATTTCTTGTGTTCCGATGTTAGTCTCCACATCCTTTTTGTAGTCTTCTGTATCCATGTTTTCAGAAAATTGTGATGCTACAAATGAAATAAATGGACCATTAATTTATGAAGCTAATACCTACCGCCAGTATGTTAGTCCGTCTTTACCATAAGGGCACACGGGACCCGTGCCCAGGGCCCCCATTCTCAGGGGGCCCCGAAGGACCGACAATTTCTCACACATTTATTCTCAAAACATTTTTTTCGGGCACATTACACTTTTTCACAAATTAGTAAGCTTATCATAAGGTAATAAGGCATATACTACACCATTATAATTAGCTTTTTTTACTTTCCAAATGGGCTCCAAATTTTTGTGTGCCCAAGGGCCCGGCCAGTTGTTTTGTACTGATGCTTGACTTGACTTCTTAGTTTATGGCTTTTGTGGCTTGTTTTGTACTGATGCAACGAATTTTATAGAGAGCTATGTCTAATAACATGAGTAATACATCCGAAACACTGATATTTATATACCAAAACACAAGCTATATTGTTTTGTTTGTACACACCAACAGAATCCCTTCTTTCGAAGAAGGTAGACCGTCTCCGTCGAGGTGGAGACCGAAAAGATTGATGTGTCTCCGTATCAGCCATAGAGTCTTCCATTGCGTATGTATTTTATTGAAGTAAATTAGAAAATACGACGTTTTCATTAACTATTCATTAAAAACGAAACGAAACCACCAAAACAATTTGAAAATTACGAACTTTTAAACGTCAGCGTCTCAAACAGTGCTGCCAACTCTAATAAATTATTTTTGCCTTATGTCTGTAAAAATAAAACGCTAAATCTTCTTATTCTGCTTTATCTTCCTGCCCTTATCCAATTTTGTGGGGTTAGCACAATAGGTTCTCCTCTATCAGCCGTCATCTCTGTATTCACTCCTTTCATTTTTCACACTGCTCATGCACCTTTTCTTTGGCGTACCTCTACCTACTTAACCATCATAATTATCACTATTCTGATCGTCTAAAGATCTTCCCGTTAAGCTTATGGGGCCTTCGTGGATCTCAAGTTGTTCCCGTGACACCCCCAGCCAGTAAAATATATGTGTGACATTTTCAGCATAACAGTTATTTACGTGATACGTGTGGTAATGTGAATATAAGAAGCTAATGCATAAAAGAACAAGGGTCTAGAGAGCGTGTTTAACAAATCAAGCTAAAAAGTATAAGCGGTGGGTTTACTGTTTTCTGTTGATATATTATAAATCTAACAATAATAGTTAGTATTTGTCAGTGTTGCCAGATGTTTTTGACGAGCGATCGTACGCTGGTTTGGAAAAAAATCGTATTTCTTAGGGAGAGTTGAATAAAAGGATCGTACATATGTTTAGGTAAGAAAGTTTATTAACAGAATTAGCTACGTCTTACACAAATTTTTACTGGTCATCAAATTGAGCGTTTCAGATGCTGGTTCATAATTTTCACAGCACTCGAAACGCTTAGCATGCTGGGCTTTTTGGTTTGTACCATGTTTGTTCGTCAAGGTTTGATTGATTGATTTGACATCATGCACGACTGAAGTGATGTAAATGACATTGACAGACAATAACAATTACAAGAAATTGACAGCTGACTTTTATCTGCAAGCTGATTGTCTAACTTGTCTCAAGACTTTGTTTCTTTGTTTGACTTTGTTTGTACTGTTTCTAGTTTTAGGGAAAATTAAATTTTATGCATGCAACATTTAATGATGTCATATTCACATGTTTTGATTACGAATCTAGATCTATACGAATGTTATGAACTTTATGATTATTATGTGCCTTTTGATTGTAATCTGTTTTGTGAATTTAAATGAATAAAATAAAATAAAAATAAATCAAAAATTTAAATGCTAAGAAAGTAAGTATCGTAGATATTAAAATATCATGCTTAAAATAGCACTGCCACAGCATATTTTTTTGTTTTATGTGATGATGAAGAAGCTGATCTAAACAAGCCTTAAAAAGTGATGTTATATTTATTTATCTATACTGATAAATTAGGCATAAATCTGTTGAAAGTATGCTAAATTTAACCATAAAATTGCTACATTGGCAACACTAGTCACAAGCGGACGTTATCTTCTGACAGTTTGAAGTTTGACGTACGCAAATGACGTACCGATGATTTTAGATCTGTGGAGGAAATTTTGGATTTTCTTGAACGTGCTTTGTAATCTGTAACTTTTGACGACGTACTTAGACATGACATTTGTTTGTTTCAATTTTAGACAATCAATCAAATCAATCGCTACTGTCATTGGGCCGTCATCTCCTCACGCATCGCTTCGGTAATCGTAAATTGAAGATCTTCGAGTGCCGCTAGTTCGTTGCTTCTTTGAAATCTAAGAACAACTACTTTGATTTAAATGAAATTGTAATTTGTGATTCATAAAATGTTTTGTTCTCGCAAGAGAACCTGAATTTCGATGGGTAAGATTCATATGTTCATGTCAAATGTTTCTCCGTATTCTCGGTATATTTGTTTTGTGAAGTGCAGCAGTGTTCGTGAGTTCAGTTTTTGTGATGTTTTTCGACAGCGCGCAGTGATGGAGTTCAATGATTATCATGCCAAGGAGGTATTGGTCCCGGTAGACGTCGCTAATTACTTGGATCGATCCCGCACCCCGAGTCCAAGCCCAGTTCTTAGCACTAATGGGTTTTGCGATTTGGAGGACATCTTGAGCGACGTACGTACTGAACAGTAGTGATTTTACAAGTGGTTTTGCTTTGTACTGGCAGTAGGTTTTTATTGTATGTAGAAACATGTACATAAAAGCCTGTCTACACTCATACTCTACCTGCTTGATTGCTATCATTTGTCTATAGAATAGTGAATGTTAACAGCTGTGTATCATACCTACACTAAATAATTACCACCAAAATATTACCTAATGATAATGTATTGACCTTGAACTCCAAAAGATAATACCTGCTTCGAAAAGCTTGGTTTCAAGTGCCATCCATCCATGTAGACAAGCAACACCCCACTCGGCTACTTTTATATTTTATTTTTGGCACTAAGCTCACTTATGAAACCAGTGTGATCTGTGTTGGTCATTTTAAACCTGACCGACCCAAACTGACAGTTTGGTTTGAACAATCATGAACATATTTGTAAGGCTAAAAGGCCTGGACACATCTAGACGATGTCGATCGGCTGAAATGCTGTCAACACTGTCATATTTGTCAGTGTTTCAGCTGATTGCCATCACCATCGCCCAGATGTGTGCAGTTACTCAATATCATAGTCTAAAGAGTTGCTTGGACTTGGAGGTATGCCTAAGCTTATAAATATTAGAACTGTCTGTAGATATTAATGAAACTGCATTATTGTAGGCTATATCAGAAACTCTGCAAGGATCTTTGAGAGCCAGTCGCAGCCAGCTTATTAACCAGGAGTTGACAATCAGACCGGAAGCTAACATAGAGTCCAACGTGCCTGAGGGTCTGGACCTTTACAGTGTTATATTTGAAGTGGAGAGCGATTCCGAAACCAGGATGAGCAGCGAGGCGACCACTCAGAACAATACAACCAAAGATCAGGTGGGCTTATCATCAAACAAAATAAGGCATAAGCCTTATTTTGTTCTTTTAAGTATATCAAAAATTTTTTCCAAATCTTAGTGCACTCTTCGAGGTGCACCTAGAACGCTTTCTCGATGTTTCATGTGCATGACTTACAGTGACCAGTGATATCGAATCTTGCTGCAAGTCTACGACAAGCATAACTTGGTGTTGTGGACTGGTTTCTGCAAGTTTGTTGCGTGACGCTTAGCAACATGTTTTTAGAGCTTTTTAGATTCTACGACATGCCGGTCTCCTCACGATGTTTGCCCTTCACCATGCTTAGCAACATGTTTTTAGAATTTTGTAGGTTCTACGACATGCCGGTCTCCAATGAGTTTTTCTGTCGAAAAATTTATGTGCACTATGCCAGTACTCTCAAAACGGTGAATGATAAAACTTGCCATGCCGGTCTCCTCACGATGTTTGCCCTTCACCGTTTGAAAATCCTGGCATTTCGGACACCAAAACTCAGTGGTGTTGGATCTGAAGGCGGGGTCGCTACCACTGGACCACCAGTGCTCTGACGACAAGCTTAAATAAAACAGGCAAACTAAACTAAAATGATCTTCTGTCAAGATATTTTATATTAATAAAGGAGTGGCGTGTATCAGCAATCTTGATTGCTCATAAGAAACTCATCGCAAGTTTCGTAACCAGGGTTCTAGCTTATCGATCGGGTTTTAAACGAACAAATGCGGCCGCCACTTCAGGAACTGGCCTTCACAAACCTCTACCTACAATGTGTGGACTCATTCCCGATTTGATGTTCAGATTGCACACATGATGTGCCTTCATTCGTGTTTATTTGACCGTAAACCGTGGAACTGGGACACCAATTTTCGCGCTAAATTGCTATAACGAGACGACCGAGGATCAGCTTTATTGCCTGTTCCTATTAAGGAAACATGTAAATTTCAGTTTAGTTCGAAACTACGCCTAGAACTTTCTGAACATAAATAAACAAATAAATTATATTAATTGATTTGTTTATTATATATTATATTAATTTATTTGTTTATTTATGTTCAGAAAATTCTACTGTAGACAATAATATTGTACAGTTTTGTTTTAATACAACACAGAATAGCAGAAAAGCTTCCTATTCGGAAGTTTAAAGCCTATGTTAAGAATAATTTAATAAAGAAAGCGTACTATACTCTAGATAGCTATATGAATGATAAAACTGCGTGGCCCAATGTCCCGGTCACTCTACCCATAGGAAGCTAACATGTCGATTTGCAATGTCTGTACCTACTATTTCGTATCTTACTTTTATATAAGCTGTGTAGATACTATAGTATAACTTTGAAGCGTAGCGTGTGCTGTCTTTGAAACTTTTGCTTTTGTATTATTGCATTGCATACGTCTGACTAAGTGAAGTGGCACCACACTGGAACTTCACTGCTATTATTTTAGACTATTTTTTGATTTGTAAAAGGATCATATAAAAAAACAGTAGGAACCGAGACGTAGTTTGTTGCCTGTTCTTCTACGCTTGGTCGCGTGGAACTGGCACCTAGACTCACCTAGCTATAAGACGTTTCAAAGTGATTCTTGCATCGTAATGAATAAAAAATTATTGAGTTTGAGTTTGAGTTTGAATATAATTAACCCCCAGACAGTGACACGACTGTGTTCACCACGCAAATATTCGTTCTGGGTTTTCGAAAATTTCCGAATTTTTCACGCTCTTGGTTCAATGTCAAGTACTTGTACGCTCCTAACTAGCTCTGAGTCTAGGCAGCCATTGTTAAATCTATGAATCATGACCTATTAAATCCGCAATATCAAGAAGGCTTATGTCAGCCCACATCGAGCTACACCATTCCTTACCAAGATGAAATAGATTACTGTGAATTTTATTCCATAAAAAAGTCGCAGTGACTACTCTACTCTTTCACGTATTTTTGTGATTTCCAATAAGAAAAGTCGCTTCAAAAAGCGGTCTATGTTATTAATTTAGGTTAGTTATTAGTTAGTTTATGTTGTGAATGTGTATTATTAAACGGCGATTATTCTAAGCACGCCTATTCTTGCGTCACGCCATTTCTTCTCTAATTGGATACCATTACAGTCTCGCTTCGATTTTCATTCGATTTTTAAGCCCATTTCAAACCAAGCTGATGACGACAACGATTATAAATAAGGCATTCAATAACGACATTTTAATGAAATATGTGCGAGAGACAAGGCTTCAATTAATTATGCTGATACAGATCAACATAAAATCCTTTCACCACACTGGTTCTTTCGAACCAGTGACACGAAACGAAAAAGAATACAGATCAAACAAAACAATGTCTGGGTTTCGTATACAATGTTTTTCCAAAACACTACACAAACAACTTCTTAGATGTTATAGTAAAATAAAAAAAAAGCGGCCAAGTGCGAGTCGGACTCGCCCATGAAGGGTTCCGTAGCAGTAAGTAATATAACATAGAGTTCTAGAAGTTCTAGTAGGTCGTCGAAAGGTAAATTGCGGTTTACGATTTATCACGTATAAAAAAAAAACTACTGACTAGATCTCGTTCAAACCAAATATCGTTGGAAGTTTCCATAGTAGTGTACATCATATATTTTTTTAGCTTTATCAGTCACTTATTTTAGAAGTTAGAGGGGGGGGGACCAACTTTTTTCCACTTTGGAAGTGTCTCTCGCGCAAACTATTCAGTTTAGAAAAAAACAATATTAGAAACCTCAACATCATTTTTGAAGACCTATTCATAGATACCCCACACGTATGGGTTTGATGAAAAAAAATTTTTTTGAGTTTCAGTTTCAAGTATGGGGACCCCCAAAATTTATAGTTTTTTTTCTATTTTTGTGTAAAAATCTTAATGCGGTTCACAGTACATCTACTTGCCAAGTTTCATCAGTCTAGCTCTTACGGTTTCGGAGAAAAATGGCTGTGACATACGGACGGACAGACAGACAGACAGACATGACGAATCTATAAGGGTTCCGTTTTTGCCATTTGGCTACGGAACCCTAAAAATAGCTTTGACGGTTTTGTTTGGTCTCTACAGGCATAACACGAATACAATTTTCCGTCAGCTATACCTTGAACTTAAATGAATCTAACTAATCAGTATGATTAGTCTTGATTAATGAGATACTGTAGTTATAAGATCGGAATTGCATAATGTTTACGAAACAAAGTCTTAGGTTTTTTGTTGAAGAGAAGACAGCTCAACATTCTCCAAATGAGATGTATGTATGGTTTAAGGAATATAATACTCTCTTGGTATGGTTTTACCCATCTGTAAAGTTCACACACAAAGTAAACATTGAAATTTGTCGGAGTTCAAATTACGATAGTTTCAGTAAAAAACCCCTTATTATGATGGAAAGATCGTTTCACCACAATCCACAATGGTTCTTTCGACATCGGCCTTTGTTACAACGAAAAAGTAAAACCAGTTTTCTATAGTCAGTTGAACGAATTCAAGTGCTAACAAAGTAAATCGATATTGCGTATGATGCCAAGCTAGCTGCCAAAACTGACGAAAATCGGCACTGTTTAGTTTAGATATTTATGTATGGGTAGGATATGAATGACTGATTCTGGCGTTCATTTAATATGGAATATTTTTTAATATTGTTAATCCACACAACACAATCTAGCCCCAAATTAAGCTGAGCTAGAACGTAGGGAGCCGGATAGCTGATCTAATACATCATGTTTTTATGTAAATGTATACTTAGAATACAATAATAACACCCAGAGAACAAACATCAATGTTCACCAGAAAAATATTTGGTTTCTGTGGGATCGGACCTACGACACAGAAGGCAGAGCTACTACCAACTGAGCTGAGAGGCCAGTCATGATAGGGAAATCATTGAAGATTTGGGGATTATGAAACATCAGTCCTTAAGTCTGAGGAGAGACTTCTCCTCATTGTGCGTGTTCTACCGCTTGTATAATGGGGTATGCTCTGAAGAACTGTTTAACATCATGCCAACAGCTACATTCTACCATCGCACTGCTCGCCATAGGCAGAGAGTTCATCCTCACACCTTAGAGCCTGGGTGGTCGCTAGGGCATGCAGTATCGGAACCATTCTCAGAACCGGGAATTTTCACCCGATACTGGGCTCGGAACCGGGAATTCCCGGGAATTTCGATACTTTCGATACTGACTTATTTTTTTAATAAAACTGACCGTATAGATATACAATGAAAGAAAAACTACTGAAAAAAACACTTTTCATCCCACCAGCTCTGAAAGTGTGTTTTTATCCGCTAGAAGATAAAGTAAATTTGAATTTAGAATATCGTGTTCACTAAGTTTGTGAATACACAACCTATTTATTTCTACCTCCATGGTGCCGAATTTATCATACAACCTTTTTTCATCTGTTAAAAACTCGCACTCGTAACCTTCTTGGTGTATTTGTGAATTCAAAACATAATTAAACCTATTTACTTCTACCTGCATGGTGCCGAATTTATTTTAAATTTGTTAAAAACTCAGACTCTGAACCTTTTTGGTGTGTTACTTTTAGTCACGCCATGTTCTTTTTTGCATTTCCTCGCTGAGGTGGGATGAAAAGTTACGTGTTGCACTCGAGTGCAAAGATTTTTCACCTTGTGCTCTTTCGATTCCTTCGCCAACGCTTAGGATTAAATTTTAGAATCCTTCGCTTGCTCGGTCATCAAAATTGAGCACGCGGTTAAAAAGCAGCTTTGCGCTCTTGTATAACAAATAACTATTTTTATTCAGAACCGTAAATTAACCCACACTCAACCACAAAATACACGAAATATTCACATTTATTTCGCGTATTTCTTCATTAATATAATACTAAAACTCTCAGTGCGTGCACGTATTAGATCAGGGTAACTTTATATTAAAAAGAAAATATGAAATAGTAAGTAAATGGTTTAATTACATCAATGTCTTTACAATTTACACTTTATTTAACTAAATTATAGCTTTAATCACGTTATTCAACACAAAACTACCTTACAGTAAAAATATATCAACTACAAAGAGATATAGCGAGCTAGGTACTTATCTTAACAATCAAGGGGTGTACTCAGAGCCGAATCACATCGACAGTACACAGAACGAAACGATAACCTTCTCCTTCGAGTCTCAAGCCCAGAATAAATCCACCGCCTCGCCTAGCCTCAGTCAGGCGACCCACATGACAGTTGATAGACAGCGCCCCCTATCGACAATATCGTCATCCGTTCTGTGTAGCTTCTGACTACCATTAACAATTTATTGATATGATAAATTGTTAATAATTTCGAACAAATAATAATAAAATATAACATTAATTATCAAATCGTTTTAAAGCAACTACATTGTTCTTAAATTAAATAAACTCAATCATTTCAAAACTCATAAAGATTATTACCTACTCATTTCCGTAAATACAATAAAATAAAATAAATCTATTGTTTTGAATCAATTTTAGCCCCTATTATCTACTAGATACGTCACACGCAACAATCAGAGCTAGGTTATATCAAAGTTAAATCAAATATCCATCAAATAAATCAACAGTTAGAACTAACAGTAACAAACTATGTACGTTATCTAACTAAATCAGCTCAGCAAAGGTATAGCGAAATATCAGCAACAGCAAGGCGTAAGTAAGTACGTACGTACGTTTTAAGTTGAACGTAAAAGCATTTCCATCTTTGTTATACAGGGTTATTCATTATTAACTGCAAATACTCAGGAATTAGGTTCGACAAATAGAATAAAAAATATTTATGAAATTATTTTTTTTAAATTTGATCAAAATTTTTTTCAAGTTTTTGTATCAAAATTTTATTTTTATTAATTTCTTTACGGCTATTGCATAATGATTGCCATGGAGAACAGGACGATGACCCACCCAGGCGGTGACTGAACGCAGAGTGTCACTCACGGCGCGCGGGCGCGGATCAAAGGTCAAAATAGGTCAGGCGCCAATGATTCCTTTATCGATTTTCTCGGGATTTTCATAACAAAACTTAAAAAAAATCATTGCATAAATATTTTTTATTTTATTTGTTGAACCTAATTCCTGAGTATTTGCAGCTAATAATGAATAACCCTGTAGAAAGCCGTTCATGTTATTTTCGTTCTTTTTCTAACAGATTTTGTCATAAATAGTAACGAATATCTAACTAAAATACAATATTAAACAATCTTCAATTCAGGTAAAATAAACATGTCATTTTCGGTTTGGCTTGTCCGAAATTGTTGAGATATTATCTGAATGATGTAAATTATAGGTTTGTAATTTGTCAAAATATCTAGCAATGTATACAGAAAAGTGAAACTGAACGCATAGCAAGTGTTTTTTATCGTCATTTATTTATATCGTACTAGAAAACACCAATAATTGATCATTGTCATCAGTATCGAAAGTATCGAAAGTATCGGGAATTCCTTCGTGGAGAACCGGTACTGGAAAAGTTCAAAATCAGCGATAATTCCCGGTACTTTCGATACTGATACTTCCCGGGAGCATGCCCTAGTGGTCGCACACCGTTCGGTTTCAGAGGAACTTCCTCCCGCGAACACTCAGGCTATGGAATGATCTCCCTGCTGAGTTTTTCCCTAAGGACTATAGCATGGGGTTCTTCAAAAAGGGCGTTTTAAAAGTTCTAAAGGGTCGGCAACGCGCTCGTGATGCCTCTGGTATTGCAGGTGTCCATAGGCTACGGTAACCGCTTCCCATCAGGTGGGCCGTATGCTTGTTTGTCAACTTAGTTGTATAAAAAAAAAAAAAAAAACAGCTGCGTTTTTTAAAACATTAAAAACATCAGTTGCAGTCGTTTTTAAGGGCTGAAAATGTTAGTTATTGTTTTTGACAAGCCTAAAAGAAAGAGATAAATATATTTTGTTTGACATAATATTAAAAAATTAATAATATTGAAAAATTTGCCCGTAGACAAACAACTTTTCCGAATGTTTTAAAATAGCCCTGCTGATATCCGGGTAGGTTGTACTTATTTTAAGCATGGCCAATTGCCCAAAACGTTTTTTCTAGGATCCTGTTAAGTATCGAAACTGAAAAATTTATCAATGTAACTTGATGCCAAGTCTCAGTTTACTGTTTTTATGAATATTGTAGTTTTCATTAGCGTCGCGCATAATACCTACAGCGATTTTATGAAGGCTCTTTTGTTTAGCTAGCAGGCTTGTCCTTGAGTAGATGACGTCACTGTCTAGGTTCTATAAGGAAAGTAAAGTTTCGTAGGTATCATAATAGAACAATCTAAGCTACATAATATTATCTTCCTTATGATAAATTTTTTATATTTATTCCTTCTTTAGTAGATTACAGAATGAAAAAATCTGCTGTAATCTCTAATCGAATCTACTTATGAAGGGAAATTAAGAAGGGAAAAAAATCATCAAAATGATCATGTATTTAGTACCGTGATACATGATTGATATTTGCCCAAGACCAAGCCTAAAGAACAGGCAATAAACTCAGTTGGTAGCAGCTCTGCCTTCTGCGCTGCAGGTCGTGGGTTCGATCCCTACCGAGAACAAATATTTGTGTGATGATAATAGATATTTGTTCTCTGTCTGGGTGTTATAAGTATTGTATTCTTAGTATGTATTTACAAAAAAATAATATTTAAGTATTATATCAGCTATCTGGTTTCCATAATACAAGCTCTGCTTAGTTTGGAGCCAGATAGTGTTGTGTGGATTGTCTACAAGATTTATTTATTCATTTTACAAAATAAGAAAAAATACGCCATACAAAACGCCTAGTAACAACATGGCTATTCTGACAATGGCTTTGGCCGTAGTAAGTATAGATGTGAATTGGCAAATTACTATGTGGATCCCTCAAATAACATTGTGGATCCCTGCCCCCCTCCATCCTACGACTGTGATTGGTAATACTTGCGTAACAGTGCTAATAGTACAGAATAAATAATAGTAGCGTAATAGTTTGATTATTTATCGGTCTATTAAACTCTTTTATTGCCGTGCCCAGTAAAAGCCAATTAAGTTTCATTCACAATTATAATAGAGGTACACATAAAACTGTTGGTTTAGTGGTAGTGATCCTTCTGACCTTAAGGCTGGGTTCGATTCCGATGTGCACCTATGATTTAATCTATAGGTATTATAGCAATAGATGATTCAATTCCAACATTTTGAGACTACCATTATATTTTATCTCTTTAGTGCTTTTAAACAAGATTTGTAACCAGCTATCGCACGTGATTCTAATGCTTCAAGATTAGAATATAAATTACTAGCAGCCCGCCCCGGCTTCGCACGGGGTAGACAATATTGTTGTACATTATTTTGTTCTATCGCTAATAGTTTCGGCAGCGCATTCGACGAAAGACATTTTAAGACTCATTTTTCTACACCTTCGGTTACATTGTTCAAATTTTACCGAGGATCCCTAATTTTTTTCAAAATGAAATGTAGCATTGTCAAATTGGAAGAATGTAGCATTCTATTGGTGAAAGAATTTTTTAAATCGGCCCAGTACTTTTTGAGCCTATTAATTACAAACATACAAAAATAGGTACAAATCTTTACTCTTTTTAATATTAGTATAGATTGAATAAAATTGACATTTCGTTCGTGTTCCAAGGAACACAGAAATACAGACAGCATTTTATGCAACTCCAAAAACGTACCTAGGAGTCGTATCGCTCGTCTCGAATAGTAGCTTAGCTTACAACGAGCGACTCGTATTATTCAACTTTTTATTGGATATGTATTGTGTTACAAAATTGCCGTTGGAACTCATCCGTTTTACCTACAATGTAGCATTTGATGTCGTTTTCCATTTGTAGTGGAGTTATGAGGCCAAACTCATAATTACCACCCATGACCTTTACCTACGACTCCTTCGAGGCAATGCTTTGTTATAGACGATGCTACGATACTAGTTAACATCAGGAGGGCCATATGATTGTTACAATGTATAATAAAGATACGTATAATGTTTTTTTATATCATCTTTATATGATAATGCATTGCTGCGGCCACTTTATCGAGCTAACATAATTCTCGTTGTTGTCTTTTATCAGAAAAATATTGTGGCTCCCTCTTTTTAGTATCCTTAAAGCACGGCCACTCTTAGAATATCTAAAAAATCTTCATGAACAATCTAAAATTCAAAACACCATCTTGATAAATCGATGGTAGGTTTCAGACATGATCATCATTCTGACCCTTAGGTGAATGACTTATCAAACCCTTAATTAGTCAGAAGGTCCTTGTCCTCGAGTTATAATCAAAAATACTTTTTTTTCTGTTAAGGGCCTACATCAGGTGAAACCGAAAATGTAAAGTAGCATTTTTTTTCGTTGTATGGACGAATCCATTTAATTTTTTTGTAAAATATAACAATTAAATGGTGTAAAAAAATTATGTTCCGGCTAGAAATTCTCTTAAACTCACTGGGTTCGATAAAATTGAACGCAAAGTTTGCCAAAAACTCTCAATTTTTTTTGGATTTGAAATGGTTTTTTTCCGTTGCTGTTAGAGCCATTGCAATGAAACTTTTGTTCCCGTACACCTAAATAAATACGTAAAAACCTGATGTTATTGCACTTTTCTTAGTTGCCGTAGTTTTTATAAAAAAATAAAATTTTCAAAAATATATACCTATAGGTAGGATTTCCTAGCTACTTCTCTCAGTACAGCCCGCGCGGCCGACGAGGAGAGGTCTATGTCAAATTTCGCGACATGACATTTCATCTCTGACTACGTAAAATATACCCTAGATTAAATCATAGCTACTACTGGTACTATAAATTTGCCACAGTGTAACATAAAACAAATTGTCACAGTATAACGAAATGACATAATACCATCTTCATCATACATTATGATCGATAACCTGTATTCACATCATCATCAGCCTGTAGAAGTATATATCTTATGTAGCATATAACTTATCTAGTACATTCTAGGGCACGTTCCTATCGTGCGTGACCAGCGAAGCGCAATGCTTTTGTTAAATACCTCCATTTTTGTAGTTGCATAAGTAGCTATCTTCCTATCTACCCAGTGCTTTCCGTCATCATCATCAGTAAGTAGAAGTCCACTGCTAGATATAGACCTCCTTTATACATTTCCATGAAAAAACAATTTGCCGATTTCCCACGATCTTTAGAATGTCATCGGTCCATTAGGTGGAGGGGCGCTCTGGTTGCTTAGCACCGGTTATATTGTCGTAGCGACCCGCTTGTGCACTATGTCAGTACACTCTAACGGTGAAGGAAAACAATAAATGAAACCAACGTGAAGTAGCAAAACTTTTGAGGCACATTCATAATCCACCACACCAGCTTTAATTTTCTATTGACATGACAAGAAGAAGACTCAAAAACTAGTAGCCGATTTTAGGCCTTTATAAAAATAGTGTCGATTTTGCAAAGAGTTTGGGAGCCCATTACAATGAAAAGGAAGTATATATATAATATATTATGGACAATCTACACTACACTATCTAGCCCTAAACTAAGCAGAGTTAGTATTATGGGAACCAGATAGCTGATGTAATACTTAAATACATTTTGTTTGTAAATACATAGGTACTTGGAAAACAATATAACATCCAGATGGAGAACAAATATCTATGATCACCACACAAATATTTGTTCTCGGTGGGGATCGAACCCACGACCTATGGCGCAGAAGGCAGAGCTACTAATAAATGAGCTGAGAGCCCAGTCATAACAATAATATCATGGGTTTTGAGTATTTTTGATTGCCGTCTTTTAAATCTGGAGGTGTCTGTAATGTCCCGAATTCTGGAACTTTCTGTCAAAGGCTTCATGCACGGTGCGCTCAAATACCCAAATACCAAAATACATATACACGCAGCAAGGAGTTTCCCAAGATTTTGCGTTTGACAGAACTTTGAAGAGTCAGTTGGGGTTGTCGAAACTCTTTGGTATACCTAATATTTTTAAATGCCGATAAACTACAATAATATAAGTCGAATAGACAGTGTTATTTCACAATGCTTCACTGATCTCCACCGCAATGAGCACCGAAGGCCTAAATGAGTGCAAAGCTTAAAGCCACCCATAAATAATTTCCATTTCAATTCATTTATGAATTGAAATGAAAATTATCTATGCATGTAATGTATTGTATTATGTATATCAGTTATCTAGCACCCATAACACAAGCTTTGCTTAGCTTGGGGCTAGATCATGTTGTGTGAATTGTCCAGCACTATTATTATTATTATTATTTATTTCCATAGGCATGAATTCTATGCACTAAGTTATACTTACTAGATTTACATACAGATCTGGAAGTATAACCTTTTAGATAAAAGAAAAAATTACTAAATTGGATCATAAAATTAAATGACGAAGGTATGCAGTAACAAACAATAAAACAAAACGGCTAAGCCGATTTTGATGAAATATTACTTTTCAGAAAAAAAAAGATTAAAAGGGAGAAGACGAAAGAGAAGAAAAAAGATAAGAATGTTATTGTACAAAAAAAATTGCCCCCCTTGCCCCCCAGGACCCCCCCTTTTGTGAGTGCTACCGGATGCCGTCGAGATAGGGGGTTTTCGATTGGGGTTTCGTATAGAGGGTTTCTTCCTGAATTGAAAAAACAAAAAAAACACCCCCCTCTTGCCCCTTTTTTCACCCCCCCCCTTTCGTATCTTCCAAGCGGAGTGACTTGCAAGACTTTTTTTTTTTGGGTCATGTAGGAAAGGTGAGATTATTTTGAAAGCAAAATAAATTTTGCCCCCCTCCCCCCTCTAGACCCCTTTATTATTTTTGACCCTTTTTTTCGAGTGGAGCATTGCGGCGAGCGAAGCGAGCCGCCATGCAACCATGGGGAACAGTGCGGCGAGCAAAGCGAGCCTGCTGTGACCCCCCTCCCCCCTAAGCCCCCCAGAACCCCCTCCTCCTGAACCCGGGGGGAGGGTCGCGGCGAGCGAAGCGAGCCGTGCTGTGACCCCCCCCTCAAGCCCCCAGAACCCCCTCCTCCTGAACCCGGGGGGAACGTTGCGGCGAGCGAAGCGAGCCGCCACGCGAACACGCCCACCCTACTGAAATTTAGGGAAATTTAGAACCCCCTCCTACTGAAATTTAGGGTGTCTTAGGGGTGTGAAAAAATGTTCACTAGACTGACAGTTCAAAATTCAAAATGGCGGCTGTGCCACTTCCGGTTTTGCAAAAATCGTCCGATTAAGGTCGTTCAAACGGTTCATTCGACTGAGGACTATGATTGGAGATTGAATTTTAGGTTTTTTAAGGTGTTTGATTGGATCTTCACTTGGTTTAGGGTTCCGCCCCTGTGGGAACGCATTGAGGACGCGAGCTGCTTGCAGCTCGCGATGCACGCGACCCGGTAGTCAACGTTTGGGTTCCTTCCAGCGGTTTCGACCCGTTAAGGGTTTTGGCTTGACGTACAATTTAGGGTTCCGTATAAGGTTTTGATTGGGGTTTTACTACATTGAGCAATTTGATTAAGTGTTCGACTTTTAGGGTTCCTTAGGACTTTGATTGGAGTTTCAACTACACTTAGGAGCTTGATAATGTTAACATTTTTAGGGTTCCTTAGGACTTTGATTGGGGTTTTACTACATTGAGGAACTTGATAAAATAAACAACTTTTAGGGTTCCTTAGGCCTTTAATTGGAATTTTACTTCACTTAGGACCTTGATTATGTAAACAATTTTAGGGTTCTTTAGGACTTTGATTGGGGTTTTACTACACTGAGGAACTTGATTCACTGATCGACTTTTAGGGTTACTTAGGACTTTCTTTACTACTTTTTGGGGTTTTACAAGTGCAAGTGTAATGTAAAACTGGGAGTAGCACACCGACACGCGAGCTGCTTGCAGCTCGCGCACACGAAAAAACTAGTTAAGGGGCTGACGTATGGAAAATTTTCATACAAACGGAATACCAAAATGATTTCTAATTTAGACAGATTTACACTATATTATTGTAATAATTGTATTTGCATAGTATTTATCTAGGTTCCTCAACAGTTTTTATTTCAAATTACTTACCTAAAATGAAATAAACACCAATCGCATTTTGCACATTTTTATGCTAAACTTATCAAGTTTTCTACCTATTGGTTTCTTACTAAAAACAACAATATCTTACGTGTTTTTTGTTAAGGAACCTAGTTTATATTGTCTAGTTACAGAATAACAATACTATGTGAAGAATACAAAAAGTTTTCAGTCATCATTTTTGGTATTACGGAACACGATCAAATTCATGGCATTTTCGAACGGCTACTATTGCTATCGCGCACGCACGGTGCGGGTGGCGGGGTGCAGTGGGAGAAAACGCTTGAAGCACACGGGACACTTCGGTTGTGTGTGTGAATCGCTCGGACTTCGGACTAGTTAAATACCTACACTGGCATAAAACATAATGCTTAGATATTTGATAATTGTTAGTTTAGGAAGGGTACTAAGTGAAGATGGGAAATACTAAGTACCTAGGTAGGTTGTAGGTTGGGTAAACGAAATCAAGGTGCAGCACTAGGTCAAAAAGTCTGCCGAAATTTCGAAAAAAGCCAACATTTCGACTAAAACAAATTATGAACCATTAATTTCTATACAGGGTGGAATTTTGTAATGCCACCTGGAGGGAAAGTACTCTTAATACTGCAGATAGAAAATTTTACTCAAAGGAAACATTCCTTTATTTTTGGATAGAAAGCAATTTCTAAAATTAAAAATAAAATAATTTTTAAATTAATTTTTTTTTTGAAAGGAATAAATTTATTCTTTTAAAGAAATGAATTCGTTAAAAGAATAAATTTGTGTATCCAAGAGAATGGAGCCCATTTCAAGCAACTAATTTCAAGTAACTAGTTAGTTAACCATTTTTTGTAAATAATTAAATTAATTTAAGATTTCCTGGTTTTTCTTTCATTTAATTTATCATGTTTGTTAGAGAGATTTCATCCTTATAATTGACTAACGATCGATGCAATAAAAGTACAAGGTATAATTTTTCTGATTTTAGCCGGTTCAATTCCCGGGTGTGAGAGAATTTTCGAAAAACTTTGAATGCAGTTTGCTTTCTATTCAAAAATAAAGGAATGTTTCCTGTGAGTAAAATTTTCTATCTGCAGTATTAAGAGTACTTTCCCTCCAGGTGGCATTACAAAATTCCACCCTGTATATGAAGTATTGATAAAAGGTCTAAGAAAAATTACAACAAATTATTTTTTTTCTTTATTTATTTGTAGTTCAAAAAACTGCTACCACTCAACGTCCGGTGGAAATATTGATAAAAGGACTGAGAAATACTTGAACAAAATAGTTTTTTTTTTATATAACTGGAGCTCAATAAACAGAGTACCGCTCAACGTCTGGTGGAAATATTGATAAAAAGACTTGGAAAAATTTCAGCAAAATATTTTTTTTCTTTATTTATCTGGATCTCAAAAAACCGACTACCGCTCAACGTCAGGTGGAAAGATTGATGAAAGGACTAAGAAAAATTGCCACAAAATATTTTTAGTCTTTATTTATCTGGGGCTTAAAAAAACTGCTACCACTCAACGTCAGGTGGAAATATTGATAAAAAGACTTGGAAAAATTTCAGCAAAATATTTTTTTTCTTTATTTATCTGAATCCCAAACAACCGACTACCGCTCAACGTCAGGTTATAATATTGAAAAACGGACTAAGAAAAATGGCTACAAAATATTTTTATTCTTTATTTATCTGGGGCTTAAAAAAACTGATACCACTCAACGTCAGGTAGAAATATTGATAAAAAGACTTGTAAAAATTTGAACAACATATTTCTGTTTTATTTTTCTGGAGCTCAAGAAATAAACTACAGCTCAA
Organism: Thera obeliscata; assembly: GCA_947578465.1. Taxonomy (NCBI): domain Eukaryota; kingdom Metazoa; phylum Arthropoda; class Insecta; order Lepidoptera; family Geometridae; genus Thera; species Thera obeliscata. Next base: position 12,306,401 of record OX387926.1, read on the forward strand.
CGTCAGGTGAAAATATTGATAAAACGACTAAGAAATTAAAAAAAAAACTTTATTTATTTGGAGCTCAAAAAACTGCTACCACTCAACGTCCGGTGGAAATATTGATAAAAAGACTGAGAAATACTTTAACAAAATAGTTTTTCTTTATATAACTGGAGCTCAATAAACAGAGTACTGCTCAACGTCTGGTGGAAATATTGATAAAAAGACTTGGAAAAATTTCTGTAACGTTCACTAGAAGTTGCTTCATGCAATCAAAATTGAGTTCTATATAGTAATTGTGATAAGACATAAATAATTTTTTTTTCAGTTTGTTTATAATCATTATATAAGTATCCACCTATAGTAGGTTAGCTTGGTACACTTTTTTCGCGAGTTTTGTGCGAAAGCCGAGCTCCATGTAATTGTAGGTCGATGTTCGCAATCGTTGGTTTTGCGAATGTAAATAAGCAGAATAAAAGCAACCTAATTGCTCAACGAATAAAGTATATTTTTAAATGCAGTCACATTATTAGACTTTCTGTACTTTGGTAAGTGAGCCGCTTTGCGTGTTTTTTATTGCTGTGTGTGTGTGATCGATGAGGTCTGGCGAACCACACCCCACCTGATGTTGAGCGGACCTCCACCCATGATCTTCAACTGTAACGTCATGACTGGTTTTGAACCCACGCCCCCCAACCGCTAGGCCGATGAGGTCTGGCGAACCACACCCCACCTGACGTAGAGCGGACCCCACCCATCATCTATTACTGTAACATTATCACTGATTTTGAACCCGCACCCTCCAACCACTAGGCCAATGAGGTCAAGCAAACCACACCACACCTGATGTTGAGCGGACTCCCACCCATCATCCTCTACTGGAACGTCATCAACCACAACTCCATCGCTCCGCGCCGGGGTCAATGGCTCTCTCAACTCAACTCGGAGTCAATGGTTCTCTTTACTCTTCTTCAATTTGGTCCAGAACCCGCACAAACCCTACCTGATGAATAAACTCACTCGTATCATGTTAGAGAATTTCCTGGTGTCTTTTCTAAGTGCGTAAATAGCTACTCTGAAGGTTCTTTATCGGTTCAGGAATGTTGTTTTTTTTTTCACTTTATTCTTGCATTCAGAGCATGACCAATCCTTGCTTATTGAATACTAGAAAAGCGAAACAAGCAAGCAATAAGCTTAGAGGGTTAGTCAGGTAATGCAGCCACAAAAAATAAAAACATAAAATTGTAGGGTGCAAAAAGTCAACTCTCTTTGACCAGATTTGAACTCCCGCCCACCTCGTCCTCTCAGTGTGAATCCGCACGCCCTAGCCACTAGCCTATCTGACGCTTAGTAACGTTGACGAAATTAGGCAATGCATAAAAATCGTTATCAGTGGCTGACGCACACGCACAAGCGCGGCACTATGGTTGGATTCACGTATAGAAGTAGCGCGTCACACGAGCGCCTGTGTGTGTATACTACTATTATATATTCCATGGCGCCCGCATCAAATGAATAGAGATAGCTATATTCGGAGCAGTTTTTGCTCACGCCTCGAATTGAAGTTGCGAGCTGTGTACGTCGGCCCGTTAATATTTAGGCATCCGATTTAGGCGTCGCCTAGGTTTAGTGAAAACGGGTGTTAGTAACGTTGACGAAATTAGGCAATGCATAAAAATCGTTATCAGTGGCTGACGCACACGCACAAGCGCGGCACTATGGTTGGATTCACGTATAGAAGTAGCGCGTCACACGAGCGCCTGTGTGTGTATACTACTATTATATATTCCGTGGCGCCCGCATCAAGTGAATAGAGATAGCTATATTCGGAGCAATTTTTGCCCGCGCCTCGAATTGAAGTTGCGAGCTGCGTCCGTCACCCTCTTAATATCTAAACTTAAACATTACGGTATTCTAAATCGCTCCATTGACTTATTACAATCGTACTTGACTGATAGAATCCTTAAAGTTGATGTGGGCGGTGAGAGATCTTTTGGGTCAGTTATTGACATAGGGGTGCCACAAGGTTCGATATTAGGTCCTTTCTTGTTTCTAGTGTACGTAAATGACCTTCCTTTTTTGGTTAAAAAACTATGTGAAACAGTACTATTTGCTGACGATACCTCATTAATTTTTAAAGTCGATAGATAGAAGGCTAATTACGATGACGTTAACGCATCTCTGTCGTAAATACTTAACTGGTTTAATAATCTTTTACTTAATGTTAAGAAAACTCATAAGTTTTATGAAAAAATATTTTTTGAGTGTCAGTTCTAAGTATAAAAATCTTAATGCGGTTTACAGAATACATCTATTTACCAAGTTTCATCAGTACATTATAGCTTTTACAGTTTTGTAAGTACCATACTTCAAGCAAATAAATTATTTCTTTTCATTTCATTTCATTTTTTTGAAAAAAAGTGACTGTGATTTACGGATGGACAGACAGACAGACATGACGAATTTATAAGGGTTCCGTTTTTTACCTTTAAAAAATACAAGTGTTCATTCACCGACTACCGACATTTATGAACTTGCAACTCACTCTGGTTTTGCATAATATGAGGAAAATCTCTTCTTGGTGGAAGGTTTCTTTTATTAAATCTGGGGCTATTTGCTTGTTATACTATATAAATTAGACTACTACTACTACACTACTATATAAGATAGATTTAAAATGTAGCGTTCGTGGTAGTTTAAAAAATACCGCACAGCTTGCCATTGTTATCACCAATCCTGGATGAAAAATATGCAATGGAAACTCTGCGACAGGAATCAGCTTACATAACAATTGGGTTATATTTATTTACTGAATATCTGTCTGTGTTTTTGTCTAACGAAGCGTATTCTAGTCAACACATTGTAATGTCGTGACAAATGTCAGACCCAAGCACAGAATAAGTAATAGTTGGTATCAAATACATGAATTCACAGCTCAGGTCAGGCAACGCCATCTTTATTTTAAATTTTTCCAACTTTCCGGTCGTGTTTTGTTTTTAGACCAGAGTATAGCGGAGGCTTAATACGAATATTAGTTTAAAAAATTCATTCTCATCATCGGCACAACTAAAGAAAGACTTGTGTTAACCAGAGTTTTTTTTATTATTATCAATGATATTATGTATTATAATGTCAAATAGATTTCAACTATCTTGTTTATTATCAACTTCCAAGAGGCATCTATAAATATAGAGTAGATACTATACTACTAGAGTCAATGTTGGCGCAGCTTCGTGCAAAGTTCAACAATTTCATTTGACCTTTTCGCGACAATGTAGGCGCCAAGAGACTGGATAGGCTTGAGCTAATGGGACCAGTAAAGGTCGGTTTACACGACCTAAAAATATTTTTTACGACCTAAAAAGGTTGGAAGGAAAAAGGAAATCGGTGGATGAATGGATTAAAATCGTCTATAAACGATCTATATAGTGATAGTTCGTCTGTAAATTATGATCAAATCGTTTTAGAAGTCTACATTGTAAATTCGCCAATTGAACTGTATCTTACCTTACATAAAGATTATACAGTATCTATACCACTCGTAATTTTCTTAAGATTGTAAGAACTTTTCTGTCATTTTTTATTCTTTGTTTTCTGATGCCGTACCACTTACAAAATATTCTAAACTCTAGCTTTGCATGATCTGATTGCATCTTTTACCCGGGGGCATAAAAATCGACCCCCTGCTACGATGTCGACGACCCATCTGCCAATGTAACATGCACTCCGTACCGTAGGAGATTATTCAGATCTTGACTCTACGTCCTAGCTTGAATACCTAGTAGTCTTTTATTTTCTTGTACGTGTAGTTCAACCAAGTTTTAAATAAGTTATTGAAACGAATGGAAGACCGAGTAAAATTTCGTATTTCTAGAATGAATTATTACTTACAAAAACTAATTTTTTTTCCAAAAGGGGTTAATAAAATAATAGAAATCCATTATTTTATTAACCCCCTTTGGACCTCAAAATCGTAACAAAACAACCCCTTGGCTGATTGAACTTGTCTTTTTACCACTCGCAATCATAGTTTTGATCATATCGACCTACCAAATTGCTTACAACTGAGAAAGAATCCTTGGCCGTGACTGCCGTCTGGTTTTTTATTTCTAAGCACTACATTTTAAGTTGTATTGCGTTGAACTGACGTAAAACTAGTATGCGCTTATCTTCATAATAGAAACTGACAACACCGCGATAATAATATATCTCTGAAAGTTATTGTCCAATGAATTATAGCCTGATAGATAACTCTTGCACAATAATTGGAGAATGTCTGACATTTGTACATAAACATTGAATAACTTGCATGTTTACCTTATCTGATTATACTATATTACCTCACGTCGACTATCTTTTGACTGCCTTCACCGCTCAGTTGGTAGTAGCTCTGCCTTTTGCGCTGGAAGGCGTGGGTTCGATCCCCACTGAGAACAAATATTTGTGTGGTGAACACAGATGTTTGTTCTCCCTCTGGGTGTCATACCATTGTATTCTAAGTATTTACAAAAAAAGGGAAAGTATTATATCAGCTATCTGGTTACCATAGTACAAGATCTGCTTAGTTTGGGGTTAGATTGTGTGTATTGTCCACAATATTTAGAATAGAATATAACTTTATTGTAAGTACCTACACCAAAATTAAAAGGACATGGACTAAAGGAATACTTTATTTTTTATTTATTACTTTATATTCACTTCTATTTTTATTCCATTGCGTTAGAATTCCAAAGTTTGTTATCTTGGTTGACAATACGTATTGAGCTCTTGGTCCAATCAGTGTTCGATAACTTAATTGTTGAGTTGTTTTGGCTACGGCTACGGTCCGACCAAGTCCATTGTGTGACCATTAGTATCGTTTTTGTCGTCGCCAAGCGATCACCTTACCACCTTCCTGCTGTTAAATTGGAACAACTGAATTTGAACTCTACCTCGCACAACTTTAGGGAGGTTTTAAAGTGAAAAGAAATGTTCGGATTTCTTGAAAATGTGATGTGGTATATAAATATTTTCACAGTCCCAAATGGCGTATTGTAATCAGTGAACCATGGCAACGATATTTATAAGGAAGGTAAAATGCGATAATGCTTGTTTGTTTGTTTCTATTATCAAGTGAGCTAAGGATTTGTATGTAAATTAGGATCGTTATAATTGCATAATATATTTACTTTATGCTAACGGATATCTTGAATGTATCTTGAACTGAAACAAAAAACATAATCTATTATGTTTTTGCAAAAACATTTTCTCTACAAACTTAAAATTTATTTACACAGACAAATTTACTACAAAGCAAATATTTTGAAAATGTACAAAATACACAAGAAACCGTTGTGCTGTCCGTTACAAACGATCTAGAGATAGCTCAACTGATCTAAATCTGTGCCGTTACTTAACATTTTGTTTATGGTAATTGTAAACGTTATCTGATCAGTCAAATAATAACTAAGCAGAAATCAGCGGAATTTAAGTATTTAATGGTTGGAACTAATTAACAAGTTGGAAACAGAAATGTGACCGAAGCGTGCAAATACTCGTATCAAATAAATTTCACGCATAACTTGTGACTTTGGCCTTAGAAGTAGGAAAATTATATAATTAAAAAATATGGTCATGCCCTGGATAGAGCTCTTTGTGCCTATTTCTGCCGCTAAGCAGCAATGTTTCCTGTATGCCTTTTTAGGGTTCCGTAGCCAAATGGCAAAAACGGAACCCTTATGTCTGTCTGTCGGTCTGTCTGTCCGTCCGTATGTCACAGCCATTTTTCTCCGAAACTGTAAGAGCTAGACTGATGAAACTTGGCGAGTAGATGTATTTGAATGATAAAACTAAAAAAAAATATTAATATAATACATTCCCATCTAAACTTTCACCGAAATTTGGTTAGAACGAGATCTAGTTAGGAGTTTTTTTTATAAGTCATAAATCGTAAACAGCAATTTACCTTTCGACGAACTACAAGAACTTTTATATTATGTTACTTGTTGCTACGGAACCTTTCATGGGCGAGTCCGACTCGTACTTGGCCGCTTTTTGTTTATTTCTGCTGCCAGTTGGTAATAAATTAATACGTCAGATTTGAAGGATATTTTGTACGTTGTAGGTTTGCTTCCCACACATACGAGTAATTCATTCTGGTGATAATCATACATTTTTGTTACGTCTAGCTCTTATAGCTTAGCTATTATTTATGCCTTCCAGCCTGCATTTGATTTGAGCTCGACCAAGCTAAGTCGCGTCGATTGCAAAAAATCATCGGTCTGCGAAAGTGGATTCCCAATGACTTAAATTAAACAAATATTTGTTATATTTTCATCATCATCATCCGCAGCCCGACTTAACCCACTGCTGGGCATAGGCTTCTCTTTGCTCCTGCCACTTACCACGATCTTGGGCTACCCTCATCCAACTGCGGCCCACGACGCTGGTAATGTCGTCAACCCATCGAGCTAATGGACGTCCAACGCGTCTCTTCGCAGTCCTCGGCCAACACTCCATCAATCTTTTGCACCACCTGTCGTCACCACGCCTTGCCAGGTGTCCTGCCCAACTCCATTTGAGTTCCATAATTCGTATGCCGACTTCTTGGACCTTCGTTATATTTTACTTCGCATTTATTGTTTTTAACATTATTCTGTAGTCTGTACATTAAAATATACAAAAAAAAGACGGGTTGCACTCCGGGAGTGCCGGCAGAAGTGAAAACTTGATTATTAACGTTGAGCATGTTTGATATTTTGGAATGGTTAGGGGGGGCTTGTTTGTTATTTGGCACGCTGTAACATACACGAACATTCGCGCAAGCGCCCTGCGCTGCCTAAACGAAACAGTAGGCCCAGGCATACATTTTCGCCGCGCCGTAGAGAGGGGATAGCTGTCTACTCTCCATCCGTTTTACGCTTTTTCGATCAGGTCACGTGTCCTGACGCGCTGACGCGAGTTTAAGATTTTATACCCATTACAGAAAAAGTGCTCAACGCCGCTAAAGAAGTTTTCACTTCAAAAAAGCGAAGGTGCAAACTTAGCTTGGCGGAGTTATAGGATCTACAGTCAGATGCATTTGAGGCACAAACATAAACTTATCAATAGTCCATGCATTTTATTTATAGCTGAACTTCAGATGACACATGATTTATTATCCTTTTAACTTTGCATTGAGGTTTGCATTCGATAATGATTCATAGAGAGGAAACATTAGTTAAATATTCAATTCGCGTACTGTTAGACGTCTCGTGTAAAATAGGGAATCATTTGAAGTAGTATAAGCTGTTTAGCTAGTTTTTTAAATAAATAAAGTGTTAAAGACATTTCTAAAATGACGTTCGGAAAGTACTCACAAATATTGCAAAAAGTAAGTTTTATACAAGTGAAAAAAATTATACATCTTGTTAGAAATATATCTTCTTCTTGTATATTTATGCTTAACACATCTTTTATTAAGTCTCCGCACACGGGCCTCCGGCCACTACCAGAAAACACTGTCACCGGCATATTTCCTGTAGTTTTCATACATTTTATTTGGAAACGGTTGACGCCGGTAGCCGAGAACAGAACGCCAGCCGGACATAACCATTTTTGCCCAATCTCGAGACGCTTCGTTCACTCGGTCATTTAGGTAGATTTAAATGCTAAATATTACCGGCTACAGACAAACAAAAAAAACAAACACAAACTTAAAACATCGCTTAATACAGTCTTAATTTTGTATTCACTTCTTTATTATCCATGTCATCTTTTACACTGTTCAGCCATTTTTTATTAATTTATTTGGCCTACCTCTACCCAAATACACCAACAACAACAAATATTTTGGACCCAAATTACTATCTTATATACCATGTAATAAACGTTTTTATCTGGTCTTTTGTAGGATTCCTGCCGTCTGGTCGGAGGCTCCAAGTTCTACCAGATGGACGTGGTGGATGGTATGGCGTCCACAGACACGTCGACGCCGTCGCCTACTGAGAAACACGACCATATGAAGCCCATTGACAGTGAAGATGAAGGTAATAGTCCAACTACATTGCGACCTTTAAACTGGAATCGCTGCGTGACGTATAATTAATAAATAATAATAAATATTGTGGACAATTCACACAACACTACCCAGCCCCAAACTAAGCAGAGCTTGTAATATGGGAACCAGATAGCTGATATAATACTTAAATAATTTTTTTTTGTAAATACATACTTAGAATCGAAATATAACACCCAGACAGAGAACAAACATTTATGTTTACCTCACAAATATTTGTTCTCGGTGGGGATCGAACCCACGACCTACGGCGCAGAAGGAAGAAGGAAGGCAGAGCTACTACCAACTGAGCTGGAGGCCAGTCAGTATTGTTCAAGACTATGTTTTACACTATCTCTGTGCCGAGAACTATAAAGATTTAAATTTTAAACTTAAGCCGGGCTTTGACGTAGGGCAGTAGACATGAGTCTTCGTCTGACAGTCCACTCGCCTCCTTTACTGAACCTTTACTAAACTGCTGTTGAAAATCTGCGCCGCGCTGGTCAGCTTTGATAGCTTACAAAATTACCTTTCAAATGATATACCACAATCCCTAGTTCATTGGACAGAAATTGTAAAAATTTGCCTTGAGGAAGCGATTCCAGTCTTAAACTCTAATGTGTAGAATTTATTTATAAAAATAATATTTATTAACAAAAAGACTAAGGCCCGTACTCAGAAACATTGCTTAAGTCTGAGTTGAGCTTCAAGCATAGGTTTTTGACATTTTTCAATGGAGAACTGTCAAAAATTCTATACTTGAGGCTCGACTCAGACTCAAGCTCTGTTTCTGAATACGCACCTACGACTCCTAAATCATAATCAGCTATAAAGTATGCATTAATTTACAAAAGTGGGTCACTAATTAAACAGATCTTAATATGTCATCGGATGTCCCATTATAGTAAAACAGGATAGTTTTATGAGGATAAAGCTTTTGTAGTTTAAAATTATGAACCATGATTATGTAATATGTGGTTAGGTTAGGTATATGTGGCTCTAATATTTATATTCTGGTTCTGGATGTTAATAAAAACCTAAAAAGTGAGGAGCAAAAGGCTGGTGCAGTACGGGTATGTCATCAGGAGCAATGAAAGTCATGTGACTAGGAGAGTGGTAGAACTGAATAAATTAATTTGAATTTGAACATAGGGCACGCAATCCGTAGACATCGACCGTAAAGTGGTTTTTGGTTTGTCAATTCATCTTAGATCACGATAAACGATAATTATTAAAAATATATAAAAAAAAATATAGATATATGTAAGTAGATCACGATAATTGCTTTATGTAAATTAAGATATTTCACAGTTTCAGATGTGGACCAAGAATGCACAGTGTTCAGCGGGGTCAGTTATCTCGGCGCACAGAATATATCCGATCCCAAGTCGGAGAGCGACATCCAGCGGATTATGAAGGAACTAAGCTCCATGCCGGAAAACAAAGATGGTATTGCCGTGTCGATATCTGTACCGGTGTGCTCGCAAGGGCTGGTCGTGTAAGTATGTTTACATGGAAAAAACATATAGAACACTTAAAATTAAGACGTGTACAAAGGCAACCCTAAATATAGTTCTTTTACAACAAACCTTGAGCATAGATAGATGTCAAATTACTAACTGAGTACTAACAATAATGTAACAATTCTTTCGCAGGCTTTACCAAGCGGATTCAAACAGCGTCATGACCCGTTACGCTGTGAACCGAATATCGTTCTACGCTCGCGGCACCGCTGGTTCGCCCGTCGCCTCGTGTTTCGCCTTCACGTGGTCTCACGGCGAGACCAAAGAGTCAGCTGTGTATCGCTGCCATGTGTTCCGCTGTCACATCGCTGAGGCTGTCAATCAAGTGTCAAGTGAGTTTTAACCTGATAGGTGTACAAACTAGTTCAGTTTTACGCTCGCGGCTGGTCAGTTGTCTCGTGTTTCGCCTTCACGTGGTCTCATGGCGAGACCAAAGAGTCAGCTGTATATCGCTGCCATGTGTTCCGCTGTCACATCGCCGAGGCTGTCAATCAAGTGTCAAGTGAGTTTTTACTTTAACCGGATAGGTGTAAAGACCAGTTTAGTTCTACGCTCGTGGTTGGTCTGTTGCTTCGTGTTTCGCCCGTGGTTTCACGGCGAGACCAAAGATTTAGCTGTGTATCTTTGCCATGTATTCCGCTGACAATGTATACCTGATGGACGTACATTACATACATACTAGTTTAGTTCTATGATCGCGATTGTGTGATTCTGTTGCAATAAAAAAAAATATACTAACAAATAAATGATTCTAACAAGGAACAGCGATCAGACATATCAATCAATCGTTTCTTGTAACAGATAAGTTTGGTTATAATTTGTTTTTTTTATTTCAATCGAAGCTCAAATTAATGTCAAACTGACAGATCGCCAAGGTTTTCATTGCAACAAAAGATACGCAATCACTCCACAGATGAGACTTATCCTTAACCTGATAGAAACAGAGACTGCAGTGGGAACGAATGATGTGATCATTTCGCTATTCATTCAGTTGTTTCAGAATGTTCAAAGATGGCGCTATATCTACTAAACAAAATAGTTGTACGATTGCAGCTGTTACGCTCATAGCCCCATGATGCGTATTCACTTGGGTCCGAATGCAACAAATTCATTCGATTGTCACATCATTCGTTTGTGTAACTTTCCACAATACAAAATCTAGGATACAGCCACCACAAATCTCACAGAGAGGCATTAAGTCTATTCAAGTGAGTTTAAACTATAACCTCTTTTAAATAGAGACCGATTCAGTTTGATGATTCGATGCGCTGTCGACATAATCCTTCTGTGCACTAGTGAACATTCAATCGCCACCAAACAATACGTAAAAGCGTGCTTCAATGAATTACTATACCCATGGCCTCGTTTTGCCTTCACCCGATTATTGGACCAAGTTCTTTGCACTAACAAATCGAGTCAATCGTTTTAAATTAGAGGCGAACGTATGTTTAAACATTCATTTATAATGATTTGCGATTCAGCGAATGAGTTGTATAAATACTGAGCTTATGGATCCTTCAGTATGTTTCAGTGTGTTAAACAAAACACATGTGTATATGATAAAGTGCAAGAAATTTTGTGATACAATTTACCAAGCATAGCCATGAAAGGAGGCTATGAGGCGCTCTTAAAATCCTTTCACCGCACTGGTTCTAAAGAACTAGTGAAATAAAAAGTAAAAATAGCATAGCCATTTTGCTGTCATTGTAAAAGGTGGGTAGGGTTTAAAATATTCTGAACTAAATACAAACACAGTTTTTTTTACAAGCTTTACGAAACATTTTTACAAATGTTTTCATAGCTCAAAATCATCTTTCTGCCCTTCATGTGGGTTCGGCGCATCATCTTTTTATTTATTTATACTTTAAGGGTCTTATTAATAATCCTGGCGTAGCGTTAGACTCCGATCCGTGTTCTGTCTCTTGCATTGACATGCAATTGTCAACTCGAGCAAATGTGACAAAACACCGATTAACAAGTCCAACGCTACGCCAGGATTATTAATAACACCCTTAGGGTGCTATTAATAATCCTGGCGCAACGCTGGAGTAGTTGAATCGTGTTTTGTCACATTTGCTCGAGTTGACAATTGCATGTCAATGCAAGAGACAAAACACGGATTAACTAGTTCAACGCTACGCCAAGATTATTAATAACACCCTAAGTATTTATTTCTTCTGTCATGAATAGTGAAATTAAGATATTGTATTTTTGTTCTGGTGTGATTGAGTAACAAACATCCAAACTTTCACTTTTATAATATTAGTGTGTGATAGGTGCTCGTTTCTCAAATATATAATTCTGTCCGTTACTCAGAAACGCATTACAATGTTTCTGAATAACGCTATCTCATTAAAAAATCATCTCGTTTAATATTCACAATCGCTCTCAAAATAAACACATCCATTATGAAATGTAAATAGATAATGAATTCGAAAACACTCTAGGAATATAAATAGTACGAGTATGTTCAGAATACAACCGCTAAGTATTGTGAGTGGTGGGGCTTATCGTTATTCGTTTGTTTTGTTACTTTTGTTATACCTCTCTCTGGCTACGGCTGGGTGAGGTGCATTTGTTTCGACTTTGAGTAGTCTTTTGTAAAAAAAGGGAGTTTGTTGGAAACTTGTAATAATGTTATGAGTGTGTAAAGTGTAATTTATGTGAGAATTTTCTTTGTGATTGAAGAAGTGATTTTTTGCTATGATTATTTGTGGAAATAAGTGGTAAATTAGTGTCAGTGCTAGGCAGGTAAACATTGGTAATTAGAGCGGGTAACTATTAGCCACTATAAAATCTATTATTTTAATTATAATTGCGAAAGTTATACTAACGACTGATGTGTTTTTAATGAAAAAAAAAGAGTTTGAGAATTGAAATAGCATATTATTTTATTTCCAAGAATCAAAGTCAAACTTTTACTACTACCTACTTGATTTTTTATTGTTTTCAGCGACTAAAAACGCAGATAGAGGTTACAGTATTTTTTAACCGACTTCAAATAAAAAAGGATGAGGTTCTCAATTCGGGTGTATTTTTTTTTTATCACATAACTTCGTCATTTATGAACCGATTACATTTTCTTTTTATCTGAAACTTCGAGATGAAATATTTCTGAATTCAGAATTTAGATTATAAAGTTTATTTCAGCAGTTTGGCCATGATGTCAGCTTCTCAAGTTTTTTAAACTTTACTTGTTAAAATTAAGAGTAACTATAATTAAAAAAAAAAAAGCCGTGGGGTTCCGGCAAAGAATAGGACCTCTCCATCACCTCCCGTGGATGTCGTAAAAGGCGACTAAGGGAACACAACTGGGAAATGGGCAGCAGCATTTCCTAAACGTACACGACCACCAACACTGCGGTCACCAATCCGCCTGCCAAGCGTGGTGACTATGGCAAACCCGGTGGGGGTTTGCCATGGGAAAGGGCTCAGAATCGTTCTTCCTGGAAATGTGTAGGGGAGGCCTATGTCCAGCAGTGGACTTCTTCAGGCTGATGATGATGATGATAATTAAAAAAACCAATCAGATCACCAGACAAAATAACTTTGCAACACAATCCCTCAGGTAGGTACCAAATGTGTTACACAGATAACCGGTCTCCGCCCACTATTCCATTATGTTTTATCTCGATATGTTTGCTAATCTATCGAGGCTGACCTACAAAATGTCACATGACGTTTTGTCATAACAAACGAACAAACAGCAGCGCACGGAGAAGGAAAACATCGTGGGGAAACCGGCATGTCGTGGAACCTAAAAAGTTCGAAAATATGTGTCAAGTGCAAGAAGCCTCTTTGAGGCGCACTCAAAATTCTTTCACCACGCTTGGTTCGAAAGAATCAGTGACACGATAAGAAGATCAAAAAGCATGTACAGCCCTGCTCAACTATTCCTTACTTTCTATTGGTAAGGTCAAGGTAATTTAGTTTAGTTGTAAGCATATTATCAAGGCCAAAACTCAAAAACGGCTAAGTGCGAGTAGAACTGACCCATCGAGGGTACCGTTCAAATTAATAACATAATATGCTGAGTGACGACCAATTTTTATGTCATTGTTTCTTGTAAATAATCCTTGTGTTAATACTAATGTGGCATAAAATAAATAATTAGATTTGATTCATAATTCTTTATTGCACACAGAGACATTTACAAATAAGTGATAACACAGGACATGTACATAGGCGAGCTTAACCCTAAAAAGAGTTTTCTTCCAGCAAACCTTTGGGGCTAAGAGAGAGCTAAAAGTAAAATGGTAGTAATGTGTACCAACTTTTGATTTGAAATTCTGCACAGTCGTATTAGTGTATGTACGAATGCAGTAAGCATTGCTCCAGCAACAATGCATTTCCTCGTAAGTCACGCACGTTATTAACAACGTGACCTACGCTGTAATGCCAAGACATTACAGTTGATGGATGCAAGCGTCCATTAACTTAGACATGCATAGAAAATTAGGTGTCACGTGTCTATAATTTCACCGGCACATACACCCTTCAAATCGAAACACAGCAACACTGCTTGGTATTACTGTTGTAGTTTTTGAACCTTTTGACAAACTCAACGACTTCTTCTTAATTAATAGCATATGTACAGTCGCGGTATGAAAATGTTCGTCACCTTAGAGTCGGTTTTCGCTTGCACCAGTGCCTTGATCATGAACATAATTTGTGACGTTAACTTATCGGTGTATTCTGTCTATTCAGTTTCAAAAGGTAATATGTGCTCGCGATACGTTGAACGAATCAAGTTGAAAACTGACGAACATTTTCATACCGCCATTGTACATTCGGTCAATTTTGCCAATATCAAGTGACAAATTACTTAAATAAAGTAGTTTTTAGTCAAGTCAGTCAATAGAAAAGTCGGCCGTCATTGGCTTTGAAGAAAATGGTGGCGTTTTTCTTCAAAACCATCGGAAACATTTTCTTACACAGGATATCGCGCATAATACTTTCATTCCAACTGCTCACACTTTGAGCTAAGACCTCAAGTAATGTTGGTTAAAATACCACCGAAATTACACAACAGTACCCGAAGTCGGAGTTTTGCTACCACATTTCGTTACCAAATGTTGTTTTCGTTTCGCCTATTTGTCTCTCTCTATCGTATGGAGAAAATATGAGACGGCAAAAATACATATACAGGGTGGAATTTTGTAATGCCACCTGGAGGGAAAGTACTCTTAATACTGCAGATAGAAAATTTTACTCAAAGGAAACATTCCTTTAATATTGAATAGAAAGCAAACTGCATTCAAAGATTTTCGAAAATTCTCTTCTCCCACACCCGGGAATCGAACCGGCTAAAATCTGAAAAAAATACAATACACTGCACTTTTATTGCATCAATCGTTAGGGTCAATTATAAGGATGAAATCTCTCTAACAAACATGATAAATTAAATGAAAGGAAAACCAGGAAATCTGAAGTTACAAATTCAATGAGTCAATTTTAAGCTATTTAACTAACATCCATCTTTTGTAATACAGACTCCTTTGCGACATACTCGTAGCTGCGTGTATGAGGTAATTTGAACATGGAATGTTAGCATAAAATTTGAAAATTAGATTGTCATAGTTGTTATTCAGATTTTAGCCGGTTCGATTCCCAGGTGTGGGTGAAGAGAATTTTCGAAAATCTTTGAATGCAGTTTGCTTTCTATTCAAAAATAAAGGAATGTTTCCCTTGAGTAAAATTTTCTATCTGCAGTATTAAGAGTACTTTCCCTCCAGGTGGCATTACAAAATTCCACCCTGTATAGTAGTTAGAGTTGTTGTCTCATCTTTTCGCCATACAATAGACAGAGACAAATAGGCAAAACGAAAACAACATTTGGTAACGAAATGTTGAAAATGCACTGGGACTTCGGGCTCGGAACTCAAAATACTCACCAGAAAAACTAGTAAAATCCAATTATAGGAAAGTACGATACATTTAGAATTAAACAGATTTTTAGTTCTGTTTAATTACTATTGAAATACGTCGCCTCCTGATTTTGCCGACACCGGGTATAATTTTTAATCTTTTTATTTCATCATTTCACCGACAGAGAACGGGGATATCGAGAACTGTTTTTAATAAATATAATGAATTCCCGCTGTCCCCGTTCACCGCGGGACAATGGGAATACATCGAAAAAGCAATGTGACGTCCCAAAATGGCAGAAAATGAATCCCAACACTGCTTTGTATGACTGTTGTAGCTTTTCAACCTAACGGATTGACAAACTACGACCTCAAACAATGGTAGTTTCGTCTGTGAATTGTTCGTGAGATAATCGCAATGACAATAGCCTGTCATACTCTGTGAGCTCGCCCTTGACCGATTACGCAAACGCTTTGGTTCATCTCGCAGTAACCTCTGTTTAAACTATTTGTTTTTGTTACTACTCCACGACAGCTCGTTCACGAGTAGTTATATAACATTTGTTTGCTTGTTATAAAATAACCAAGCTTGATTTCCTATTTTATTGATTATTTTTATGATTGGCCTCTCAGCTCAGTTGGTAGTAGCTCTGCCTTCTAGCCGTAGGTCGTGGGCTCGATCCCCACTGAAAACAAATATTTTTGTGGTCAACGCAGGTGTTTGTTCTCTGTCTGGGTGGTATACTGTATAATAAGTATGAATTTACATTTGCGAACAGCATGTTTTAGCTTCTCGTTACATGACATTCTTCCCTTCGCATGACATGCCCGTACCACAACACACATTTTATTTTTATATTTTGTTCAGTTTGATAAATAGATAGATAGATAGATAACACTTTATTGTACACCACAAGAATAGGAACATACACATAGCGAAAAACTAAAACTATAGCGAAGCACAATGGGCGGTCTTTTCGCTATGAGCGATCTCTTCCAGACAACCTTTGGATGGACAGGATTTGAATAACGAGAAGGCGGTGCCATAAGGGCTTCTACACTATATATTATTATGAGAAATTATGATATATTTATGTAGGAACTATAGAAACATTACATATTATATACCTATACATATACATACACAATACATATACCTATAGTTTATAAACATGAATACATAGATAGCAACAATAATATAAACATACATAATTATACTGATAACATAGATAAATCATAATGAACCTCCTAATTCAACTGTATAGTGGCTGTGCAAAAGCTTTTTGAAGATGGGAAGGGATTTCGCTTTTCGAATATCAACAGGAAGAGAGTTCCAAAGGCGGGTAGCTTGTACAGTGAAAGAGTGCTTATAGAAAGAAGAAGAGTGGACAGGAGTACTAAGTTGTAGGGTTTCAGAAGATCGTAAGGTACGAGAGTTGGCGAGATGTAGGTATTCAAAGCGTTCTTTTAGATAAGGCGGGGTGGAGGGATTAAATAAGATACTGTACAAGAGGGAAAGGTGATGAGTATTCCTGCGAAAACGAATAGGCAACCACTTAAGCTTATTACGAAAATCGGAAACATGGTCATATTTGCGTAAGCCAAATATGAACCTAATGGAGAAGTTTTGGAGGCGCTCAAGCTTAAATATTTAATGCTCTTATTGTTTTGTTGTAGGTTGTTTCGCAAAAGCCTTCGAACGCATTCCAAAGTCCATGGCGTCCTCAATAATCGGGGAGCTAAGTGCAGCGCCATCTATGACGGGGTCGTTGACCGAAGGCTTGGGCCCGGCCGCGCCTCCTATGCAACTGATGCATGTACTAGAATGTACTGTTGATATCAAAGAAACGGACGCTAAGGTATGTATTTTTACCTTATTTCTATACAAATAAGCTATGCTGGGAGTTTCACTACGTGATAGAATCAGAAATGAGGTTATCCGTGGAAAAACCGAGGTCACCGACATAATTCGTAGAATTTGGAAGTTATAAATATAAATAATGTGGACAATTCACACAACACTATCTATCCCCAAACTAAGCAGAGCTTGTACTATGGGAACCAGATAGCTGATACAATCCTCGAATACATTTTGTAAATACATATTTAGAATACAATATAACACCCAGACAGAGAACAAACATGTGTGTTCACCACACACATATTTGTTCTCGGTGGGGATCGAACCCACGACCTACGGCGCAGAAGGCAGAGACCAATTTAACTGAGAGGTCAGTCAAAGTCAGTTGAAGTGGCAATGGGCAGGTCATAAAGCTCGATGAACCGAATGTCGACCATGAACCGGAAACCTTACTCATTTGGCTCATTTTGCATTCGTTTAGTTTTTATAATTCCATATTTGAATTATTACATAAGTCCAGTTTATTACCCAAGTGGTCGTTACTCGAATACCTATTTCCTCAAACATTTCCTTCCTTGAGATTTCCGCCATTGAAATATTGTTATTTTTTGTAATGTAAAATGAACCTTATTACGTCAGTGTTTACTATCAATTTCCATCACCAGGGTACGTTCAGCCACGTGCCGAAAGAGCGTCTCGGCTTCAAGTTGCGCGGCGGCATCGACAAACAAGTGACGATCAACGTATCGCAAGTCACCAATAACGTACAACACGAACCCGATGAGACGCCAGTAAGGAAATAAAATTGTTTCTTTTTATTTCTCCACTAGAAATATCACAAAAAAGTGAGGTAGATCAGCCTCGTAAATCATAAATCATTTTATTCAAATGGAAATAATCACGTCAGCTATCAAAAAAATTATGAAAAAATACATTTTCTCTTCACAGACTGGCTACACGGGTGGATTATACATAGAAAGATGCTTCGGTATTCTACTGGCTCCGGGCCGCAGCGTCAAACATTCCGACATGAGACTACTAGAAATGGTAAGTACCTAATCTACTCAAAATGAGAGGTCACGTGATCAAAAAAAAGTAGTCTTTCCTTGACAAAATGCACGTAACGAAATTTTTTTGACAACTTTGTTTGAAAAAATATATAAAAAACCTAACCCTAGATATAAAAAAAGGCCTTTTCAAATTTGATGATAAGTTCTTGTTATACTGGTTGAATTTCGAATAATGATGGTAAAATTTTCAGGTAAGCGGCTCATCAGGCGGGTCCGGTTGTTCAGTGTGCGCGCTGTGGAACGCTGGCGAGTCGGCGCTGGCCGCCTTCAACGTGGCCAGCGGCGACGGCGCGCCCGCCTACATGTCGCTGGCGCTGGACCTCGTGATCCGAGGCATTCCCGACCCATTGCGGTACAAATACAAATACAAATAGTTTATTTATAACTCAAGTTACAAGTCAATTGTTTACAAACAAACATAAAAAATTAGTAGATAAATTAAGACCCCCTCCCTTACTTTAAGGCCCGTATTCAGGAACAGTGGGGGTCCGAGTCAAGCCGCAAGCATAGATTTTGACTCTTTTCAATGGAGTACTGTTTCTGACTGACTCGAGCACTGTTTCTGAATACGGCTGTAAGGTTACATACGCACTATGCGGTTACCCGCAATGCGGCAGCCGCAAACTGAGCCGCACAGTGCGTATAGCAACCATCCGGGTGGCCGTCACTCGAGCCGCAGCCGCAGCCCGAGCGACCAGAGCGGTCTGCGGGTAGCCGCATCGCAGTGCGCATAGAAATGAATATTACGTACATAATTATGCTTGCGGTCAGCCGTACGGCTAGCCGTATTGCGGGTAACCGCATAGTGCGTATGTAGCCTAAGACTTGCAGTTAAAAACTTGTAGTTTGAATTGCGTTTACCGCGGTTTTTGTTCTAAAACCTCTAGCTTTGAGAAGTGTCGTGCCTTCATACAAAAACTGGCTCTTGATCATTTTCAATAGAGTTGTTCACAATTTTGCCCTTTTATATGCCCTATACTTCCCCGAGTATAAGCCACATATTAACAATATAGTCTGTATCTTCTAGGTGTTTGAGTTCAGTGATAAAAGTTGATATATGTACATAATATGAAATATTATTACAGATTGGTTATTGAAAGTCCACTGAAGATTTTCCCGCCATCAGAAAGGTTCTGGTATTACTCGAAGAGGCCACTAGTGCAGCAGTTTTATATCAATCTCAAAGAGGTAAGCAATAGCTTGTCGTGTCTTGTTTGACAGCTCTCGCAGCTCAGTTGCTAGTAGCTCTGCCAATACATGCGAGTCGGCAAAAGTTGTGTGAAAATCCATTTCATAGAAAACTCATTGTGTAATTTAAAAATGCAATTATCATTTACTCCGAAGCATGACCAAGGAGGTAACTTATCAAAGGTTTTATTTTAATAAAAAACAAATGAACACTTCAACGCGAGATAAATTTGTGTTGTTCGTTGTTTGTCGTTGTATTTTTGACAAAATGAGTGCAAGTGGTACTACTTAGTTTTAATTTCTTCGCATTATTTGAGAAAAGTACTATACAAGCCTAGGCCACTAGGCAATGATAAACTTACGTACGCGTGTAATATCAAATAATTTCGTTTACATTTCCAGTCGGTAGACGCACTAGGCCAGTTGCAGTACGAAGTGGCAAGCATAGAGACGTCAGGCGAGCTTGACAGGTCGCGTCTCAACCTGCCGCTGTCACTGTCAAGTCTGCTGCCGTCGCCGCTGTCAAGCGCGCCCGCACCGCCGTCGCCGTCGGAACCTGACTCCGACGGCGATGAGCCATTGCTCAGCGGCACTGGAGAGGTGTCGAAGGACTGCGGGGAAGATGTGCTTGTGAACTGGGCCCAAGTGCTTAGAAGGTAGGCGAGGTTTTTCTCTGGAGGTCATTTTTCATTCGGTGACGTACTCTGTCTCTTTCTATGGTGTCAAGAATCATATAACTGGACTTGTCATGCAACACATTCGCTGACCCGCTGTATCCTCATGGCACTCGTAATGTGACCTCAACATTAGGGGCAGGATATAAAAAAATAGAAACAGCAATAACACAAAAAGTGCGGCGCTTTTGTGGCGTCATTTTTTTAGTTACAATGCGCTGCAACGTAGTAGTGTAGACCCTCTGATTTCGAAAATGTTCTCGTAACTTATCGACAATACTAAAACAATACTGATGAATATTTGCGCCTAAGACGCGTAGGCAAGCCATAAAATCTACGATATCCACGTGGGCGCAACAAGCTTATAACTTTGTGTTGAAGTATACTTACTTGCTGTTCTGTTCTGTTCTGATATGTGAATCGAAAAGACAACAAGACAAGTAGATATTCCATTATGTTGGTTTTAATAAGAATATTGCACTGAATATAAAGTTTATAATAATTCAACAGTTGGACGGGCCCTCGACCGCGAGCGTTGAATCATCTAGTTCGTGTCGGAGTACCAGAAGCTTTACGAGGCGAGGTGTGGCTGCGGCTAGCCGGCGTCGACCAGAACGATAAGCTGATGGAGACATACAGAACACTTATTAGCAAAGTAAGTACATTTGAGTAATATCTATTAAACTAATATTAGGCGTCGTCCTAATTGGCAATCGATCGCGCGATGGTGCGATGCGATTTCATCGTACGGTGAAACTGCGTATGCGTTATCGTACGATGGCTTCAACCTTCAATTAGGACACTAAAGAAATGTGTGTGTTTAATCTCGTCGTGCGACGAAAACGCATCGCACCATCGCGCGATCGATGGCTAATTAGGACGACCCTTTAGTGTCCTTAGAAGATAATCTATCTTTTCAGCCGTCATCTCTGCATTCACTCCTCTCTTATCCATGTAACCTTTCACACAGTTCATCCGTGTTTTCCTTTGTCTAGCAATGCTCACGTATCCATCCACATCCATACTCATTACTCTCCTAGTAACATGACTTTCATCCCTGTTCATGACTCCTCAAAGAGCCGTTTATACACCACTATTTTGAAATTTCCAAAAAAAAAAGGCCGATATTAGCTGCTGATACTGAACTACTGAACACATCCACGAAAAAAAAAATTTTTTTGAGACATAAAAAAAAAATTTTTAAATAACCAAAATGTTTAGTCAAATTTTGAGAAATGATACAACATTTCATTCATAAACGCTAAATACCAAGCGGAACCGAACAGTGTAATTTTTTTTTCTCTCTAGTACTACGTAACTAATGTGTCCATAATTTTATGCAGGATTTCTGAAAATTTTAACATTTAATAACTTTGTCATTTTATCGAAACTAAAAATTCTGATTGCTCATTCATAATGTTCTACCCCTACTACATTAACCTATTTTTTTTTTGTAGTTACAAAATAGTGGTGTATATATGCACTTAGTGGCTTCTAGGTGTTTATTGATTCTCACTTTATTTTATGTCAGGATTGCCCCTTTGAAGCAGTAATACAACGCGATATAGCCCGCACATTCCCCGCGCATGACTTCTTCCGCGAGGCCGGCGGTCTCGGCCAGGATTCGTTGCTGCGTATGGCCCGAGCTTATGCAGTCTATGACCATGAAGTTGGATACTGCCAGGGATTGAGTTTTCTAGCAGCTACCTTGTTACTTCACGTGAGTATATCGTCATTTTTAGGGTTCCGTAGCAAAATGGCAAAAACGGAACCCTTATAGATTCGTCATATCTGTCCGTCCGTCCGTATGTCACAGCCACTTTTTTCCGAAACTGTTAGAACTATACTGATGAAACTTGGTAAGTAAATGTATTCTGTCAACCGCTTTACGATTTTCATACAAAAATAGAAAAAAAACATGTCTTGGACGAGATCTAGCATGTAGCTTTTTTTAATACGTCATAAATCGTAAACCGCAATTTACCTTCCGACGAACTGCAAGAACTTCTATAATATGTTACTTGTAGCTACGGAACCCTTCATGGGCGACTCCGACTCGCACTTGGCCGCTTTTTATCAATGGTCAACATTTATTTACAACTAGCGTTTGCCCGCGACTTCACTCCCCGTTTACGTTACTTTATCGGGATAAAAAATATTCTATGTCCGTCTCGTGGTTATTATTTTTTAAAGCCGTTAAGATAAATATTTGTTTGTATAATTAGTTTTACTTCTCAGATGCCAGAAGAACAGGCCTTCTGCCTGCTAGTACGTCTGATGTACGGCTACGGACTGCGGGAACTGTACAAAGACGGCTTCGAAGCTCTCTATATGAGACTGCATCAGCTCGATAGACTTATGGAGGTAAGACGCCATTCATTCTTTTAATTATAGACATTTTGGTATAGTTTTTTTTTGAAGTGATAACGTCTTATAATTCGATGGAGCCGGCTACACGCACGAAAAAACATGACTCATGCGGAGTTACCTCGCTCTGAGGCGTTCCATTTAAGGCTTGAAGTGCAAGCGAGAGCGCGGAACGAGCGACAAAAAGGCACGCACGGCCTCCGCGTTCGGCAGCGTTAGAGATGGGTTTTTGCCTGGGCATTTATGGACGTATTGAGTAAATGCCGAGTAAACGTCCATTTACGCCCAGTAAACGTCCCAAAACAGGGCGGATATATTTTTATTGTAAAATATCGCAAAATTCACAAATTATTACACAATGCTATGTTCAAATTACTAAAAAAGTTTTTTTTAGTAAATCTATAGTCATCATCAGACTGAAGAAGTCCACAGCTTTTTTTTTGTTTTTTTTTGATACAAATAAGTTGAAAAACAAGCATACGGCCCACATGATGGGAAGCGGTTCATGTGAGGCCGGACTTGCGACTTATAAAGAAGTAGTCGCTGGCCTGCACTGAAGTATGACTTGGCTCTGTTCAGCACACCGAGCTTTTAGGATGCCAGCTTGGCCTTATCTTCCAGATGACGACGGAACTGTATGTCACTAGAGATGTTGATACCCAGGATCCCAATGCTCTTGGAAGTGGTGGGGGGCATGTCTTGGAACTTTGCGGTATCTGCGACGAGAAGATGTAGCGCAATTTCCCGAACGCTTCCCATCCGAGTTGGATTCGTCAGCTGACCTCTTTGTCGAAGTTGGCTCTACCTAATTGGATCGTCTGACCCAAATAAACATAGTGGTCCACAACTTCGATGATATCGCTCCCAACATGTATGTACCAGCACGGGTGTGACATGACATGAGACATGATTTTTGTCTTGCTCATTTTTAGACCCACCTGTTGGGAGACAATATTGAGGTCTCTGAGCATTGTGCCTAAGTCTTCCGGCAAATCAAAGGTGAGTGATGAATTCGCCGTTGAACATCAACCTTTGAATGCCATACCTTGTCCAGGACACGAGCTTGAAAATATCCTCCAGTGCCGAAGTGAACAGTTTTGGAGATATGACATCTCCGTGTCTCACCCCTTTTTGCATGTGGATTGGATTTGTACTCTGGTCCTGAAGTCGGATAGACATTGTGGCATTCCTGTAGATACATTTCAACACTTCGATATACCGATAGTCAATTTGACATCGCTGGAGCGACTGTAGCACTGCCCAGGTTTCGACTGAATCGAAGGCTTTCTCATAGTCCACAAACGCTAAGCATAGCGGTCGATTATACTCCACAGTCTTCTGTATAATCTGCCGTAGCGTGTGGATGTAGTCTATGGTGCCTTTCCGGAACCTTGCTTGTTCGGGAGGCTGAAAGTCGTCGAACCTACGAGCGAGACGATTGGTAACTACTCTCGAAAACAGCTTAAAGACGTGGTTAAACAGAGAGATGGGCTTGTAGTTCTATAAGAGACAAAAGAAGAGAGAGAATAAGAGTGGACAGGAAGTTGTAGAGTTTCAGAAGATCGTAAGGTGGAGGGTGGAGTTAGAAAGATTTAGGTATTCAAAGCGTTTAGATTAGTTTAGCTTTTAGATAAGGAGGATTACACATGACACTGTACAAGAGGGAAAGGAGATGAGTATTCCGGCAAAACCCAATAGGCAACCACTTAAGCTTATTACAAAAATCGGAAACGTTGTCATATTTGCGTAAACCAAATATGAACCTGATGGAGAAGCAATGGTCAAGCCTCAACTTCTACATCTAGAATATTTGAATTGGTCCCGACTTTATTATTATAGTACAGTATGGGGTTAAGAGATTTCAGCTAGGTTGGGCGGTATTTGGGAAACTTCGTCAGGTCTTCTAGTAACCCATCCCACAGTGTTCAAAAACGAAAGCCTGTGCGTCCTACCTACGTCCGTCCTAGTAGTCAGTGACGGTAGGAGGGGTCCATAAATTAAAAGTCGCTCATCAAGCTGTAGTAAAGGCTATGCTCGGAGTCTTTCTCAAAGACAGGATTCGGAACGAGGTCATTCGATAGAGGACCAAAGTTCTCAACGTAGCCCAAAGAACTAGCAAGCTCAAGTGGCAGTGAAGAATCATGACCGGCCCGGTCATGATTCGAAGAACCGATAATGTAAAGACCACGTTTAGGCAAACGTAGTGTAGGATGCCTCAGATTACATGGGGCGACGATTTGCGCAGAGTGGCGGGCAGCAACTTGATAGGAAGAGCCAAACCGAACCCTGGGCTCAGTGGAGCGCCATGGGAGTGAGCTATGTCCAGCAATGGACTTCAAAAGGTTGATGATGATTACGATAGTGACAGCGATTAGCAGGCACAAATCTCAAATACCATGTGCGGTAAAATATTGGTTTAAATAATACCATCCGACTGTGATTTTGTTGATAATTCTGTAATTTGGCAACAAACACATTTTTTATTTTCTAGTGAGATCCTCTTTTTTGTTCAATTGCCATTTGTTTTAATATTTAAATGGTTTATACAGGTACTTCTTACGAATACTCAAAGAAAAAGTCTGATTTTGACTAATTATAGTTTCCGCCCTGATTTTGGACATTTAAAAGGACGTTTATTCGTTTTTGCCCTATTTGTCCAGTTTATGGCTTTTTCGCCCAACTGGGTTTAAACCCTCTGCCCATCTCTAGGCAGCGTTCGACATCTGTCTCTCTCCTACTTGAGTGAGCGATGCGTCCACGTGGACAGCTGTATGACGTTGTCACGTTCAACTATCATCAGTAAACCGACTTTACAGACAACCGATTTTTTTCATTGATTTTATAGTGCAGGAAATCACAAAGATTTTTATAATGTCCCAAAAGTTAAGAGCCGATCGCTTTAGTGCCGAACAGTCCCTAAGAGTTATTCGTCGAGTGTGATTAGGATCCGATGGCGCAGTGGTCAGCGCAGCCCCGTACCAAGGGTAAGGTTGCGGGTTCAAATCCCGCTCGGCTCTTAACTTTTGGGACATTATAAAAATAATTATGATTTTATTCTATTATGGTATTTTTATCTCCTACCGAGAAAAACTTGGTAGACTAAGGTGAGACGCCATTCATGATCTTAGTGTTTCCGCACACGGGCCTCTAGCCACAACTACAAAACGCCGCCACTGGCATATTTCCTCTAGTTTGCATGCATTTACCACCAAAGGTATAGTATGTATACTAAATTTTTTGGTACCATAGAAAAATATAATATGCCATCGCCTAGTGTGCTTGTAAACTGGCATCTTTTTCAAACGTCATAGGATTCAATATAAGTTTTGTTTTCAGGAACAACTAACAGACTTGCGAGTTCATTTCCAAGAACTAGGAGTTGAACCGCACATGTTTGCGTCGCAATGGTTCCTTACTGTGTTTACAGCGAGATTCCCCCTACCGCTGGTAAGTGAATCTCACCTTTATGCGAATAGTTATAAAGCTTACAAACATTTTAATCAATTTATTTTATTGGTAATTCTCATACAACATCAGTGCGATCTTGTTTTGACGCTAACTCTGCATTTAAAACAATACGGCCATATTCTAAATTTGAATACTTAAACAATGCCCTATCCGAGTTCGATGTCGAATATTTGTAAACAAACGTGTAGTATTTAATGTACCCTATGTAGAATGTAATGTTAAAAAACAATAAATGCGCAGTAAAATCTAGCAAACATTCAAGTCATAGCGAATCCAATTTTGCAGACCGACGTTTTTTTCGATCGGCGCGATGTGCAAATTTATCTTGGTCGAGCTATACCAGTGCTCTTATGCTAAAGGCTTTATTTTTAGCCTTCGGAAAGTAAAGATTCTTTATAATTTTTTGATTCCCAGGTTTACCATATCCTAGACGTGTTCTTACTGCAAGGAATGGACACGTTGTTCCAAGTGGCGCTAGCGTTGCTCTCTCGATCTCGAAAAGATCTATTGGCGAATGATTTCGAAGGAGTACTCAAATATTTTAGGTGAGATTCGTTTTACTTTACGCGTTTCTATGGAAACCATAGTCAGATAGGTATAGCAAGTAGGAACAGTACCCGAAGTCGGAGTTTGGCAACCACATTTCGTTACCAAATGTTGTTTTCGTTTCGCCTATTTGTCTCTATCTATTGTATGGAGAAAATATGAGACGGCAAAAATACATTACGTAGTTAGAGTTGTTGTCTCATCTTTTCTCCATACAATAGACAGAGACAAATAGGCGAAACGAAAACAACATTTGGTAACGAAATGTTGTAATTGCAGTGGGACTTGGGGTACTGTTATCTTAACTAATCTTTTCTGCCAGTCGTAAAATGGTTGTAAAGAAATGTTACTCAACATGAGAACAAATATTAAATATTTGGGTCTGTTATTTTGAAACTATTTATATTTACATAAGTTATGACACTTTATCATCTACTTGTCAGATCTATGAACAAGTTAAACATGCTATTTTTTTCCAGCTTGACGTTTAGTTTATTTAAATTCATAAGATAGTGAAAACAGTGACGGTTTTTGTAAAGCAACTTTTAAACCGATGCGATAAATCGAATAAAAAAGCCCTGTCATTGTTTATAACTATCAAATTGGTAAAGGATGACAATAATCAGATTTTTTAATAAATACCCATGTCTTTGAACTTACCCGGGTCACTGTGATGTGTTTTTGCATTGGTGCATTAAGATTTGGTTCCAATCTCCTGCCGCATCCACTACTAGTCCCATACATTTTCACCATTCACCTTCACCCCCTTCAAACCGAAACACAGCAGTACTGCTTCACGGCAGCAATAGGCATGGTGGTAGTACTTCCCCGGCCGAGCCACACAAGAACTCTACTAGAGTCTGGCCAACGAAAGCTGTCCAAGAAAAAAGGCGGGAATTTTAAAAAATCAAGAGCTGTTAACCCTGGCTATACACTGCTTAAACGGAATTGATACTATTTATTATTCAGGTAGTATTTTTTTTTGAGGAATAATAAATAAACGAGTACATACTTTGAATTCTGCCTAGATATTATTTTCAAATAATCCATATTTTAACTACAACCGAGGATTTTATTTGATGAGCACTAGCCAATATTCGTAATTTAGCCGTACAAAACATTTTGTGTGGTATTTTAGAAGTACTTCGGCTTTGTAAACAACTGCAGGATTATTTATCTTTTACCAAACACATTAATTCAGCTTTGGTGTGATCATGTGTCATATTTTCCTGTAAGTAAAACCCGTTCATGTTTTGAAACTCAAGTACCAAAATTATCCACGACGTCAATGTGTCAATTTGGACAGACTTAAATAATTGCCATATCAAAACTTCTGAAAATAATGCGTGGACAGCTTTCGTTGGCCAAACTCTACCTTTAGTCGCTTCGGTTTGGCCGCACCGTTATAACTCTTTATAAAACGGTTTAAATATATTTATGTCTCAAAGACCAATAAAGTCACTTACAGATAAAGTGTGTACACAGTGTACTAGTTTGAATTCAGTGGTGTAACAGTGATACATAATATTACATACTTAAAGTTAGACTTGACAATTATTACAGCTATGCTATGGATATAATGGACATGTTTTTTTTATGATGGTGTTCCTTTAAGAGGGAATTAAACAGGCGACTCTCCATACAAACGTAGTCCCCTATTTCCTCCCTGGATAATGCCTCTAGAGTAACCATTTTGTCTCATAAAATCCAGATCTGCTATATTCGTGCTCGTATGTTTTCCTTTTTTTCTGAAACTTATTGATAAAGAAAATATGACCCTCATATGAAATATGAGTTGGAGGTGATATTTTCTTTATCAATAAGTTCATATGAGGGTCATATTTTCTTTATCAATAAGTTTCAGAAAAAAAGGAAAACATACGAGCACGTAGGTATATAGCAGATCTGGATTTTATGAGACAAAATGGTTACTCTAGAGGCATTATCCAGGGAGGAAATAGGGGACTACGTTTGTATGGAGAGTCGCCTGTGTGATGCCCTCTTAAAGTTTTTTTAAAAGTGTAAATATACTTGTAACTTCCATAACACTGTTAGGCAATTTATTATTTAGTTGTGCTTCTTCAAAGATAATGTTTTTCTTTCCATAGTTTGTTCTAGGTCGTACTAATACAATAATTCACAGGGTAACACTACCAAAGAAATGTCGCGCGGAAGAGTCGTCGCGGCAAATAGTTAAACTCGCATGCAGTATTAAAGTTAAACGGCTACAGAAATACCAGTTGGAGTTCGAGAAATTTGTCAAAGGTTAGTACATTATCAAAGGTTAGATAAGTGGTCTGGTTGTAGCGACTCCGTCTAAGCGGTGGCCTTAAATCCGATCATGCACCAATGTGTTATTCAGTTCAATAATGCATGTGCACTGTAGTGTCAAACGTTGTAGGAAAACATAGTGAGGAAACCGGCATATCGTGGATCTAAGATCATGAAAAAAAATGGTGTAATGCGTAGATGTTTTGTTTGTATTTAAATAGACTTCTAGCTATATTTAATGGATAGTTTTTGTTGTCATCATTCATCATCATTATCAGCCTGAAGAAGTCCACTGCTGGACATCGGCCTCCCCTACACATTTCCAGGAAGAACGATTCTGAGCCCTTTCCATCCATCGACTTCCCGCGATCGCGGTTAGTAACAGTTCTTAAATCCTATGCGCAGTTCTCTCTTATTTTAACCTTTATTACGTTTCAGAATCGGCAGAAAAGGAGAAAATAAATGTGGAAATGGAAAGACTGAAAGCGATAAATACTCAATTGCAGCAGGACAAAGATTTGCTTGAAACGCAACTATCAGAGGTAACTAGAACCAAACCGTGATAAAAAAACATATCTGTACCCCAAGTCCCACTGCAATTACAACATTTCGTTACCAAATGTTGTTTTCGTTTCGCCTATTTGTTTCTCTCTATTGTATGGACAAAATATGAGACGGCAAAAATACGTTACGTAGTTAGAGTTGTTGTCTCATCTTTTCTCCATACAATAGACAGAGACAAATAGGCAAAACGAAAACAACATTTGGTAACGAAATGTTGTAAATGCACTGGGACTTCGGGCTCTGAACTATCCTCATAGCTCAGTTGGTAGTAGCTCTGCCTTCAGCGCTGGAGGGCGTGGGTGCTATCCCCACCAAGAACAAATATTTGTGTGGTGAAAGTAAATGTTTGTTCTCTGTCTGGGTTTTATAATAGATTTTATGTATGCATTTACAAAAAAATATATGTATATGCACTATATCAGTTAATTTGGTTCGCATAGTACAAGCTCTGCTTAATTTGGGGCTAGATAGTGTTGTGTGGGTTGTATATATATTTATTGAAGTCTCAAAGTAACACCTGGTTCTCTGTTTCTGTCTGGGTGTTATATTGCATTCGATGTTTGTATTTACAAATAAAAAATATCAACTATCTGGTTCCCATCGTACAATCTCTGCTTAGTTTGGTGCTAGATAGTTTTGGAATTGTCCACAATATTTATTATATGATTATTTGTCTAACTATTGTGCCAGGTACAGTTGTTGTCGTTAAATTGACAGGCTCGTTCAGTAGCAGATGAGGCTAAAAAGGACTCGTCCCACCACGCGGCCGTGGCTCGCGACTACCGCGAGATTTGCGCACGACTCGACAAGCAACTGCACAATATGCAAGACTACGTCAAAGATTGCACAAACTGCAGCTTGAAGCTGGCGCAGAAAGACAATAAACAAGGTATAAATAAACCAGTTTAAAAATGAACGCCCCTCCACCACGTTTTCTTGACGTTGGCTCACAGCAAAGTACTTCAAAATGATCTTTGTGACGTAGGTAATAAAGAACAATTTACTTTGACTGACTGAAGTAGTAGGGCGTGCAGTTTAAGATTGGACGATCTCTACGGTTGTAGGCAATAAATATTGCACATCGGCTTTTCTGTTTTCGTAGAGCGCTATCCCTTTCTGACGCACACTACGCTCTATGAAGCCGAAATTAACCGATGTGCAATATTTGTTTTCTACTACTATACGCATTATTAACCGACTTCAAAATAAAAAGGAGGAAGTTCTCGATTCAGTTGTATTTTTTTTATCGCATATGTTCGTGGTTTCATACAAAATATACTTAAAAGTAATAAAGAAAACAATTTAAAAGATTCACGCCAGAGACCATAATGGTTGTTAGAAAATATAAATTTCACGTTATCTTTTATAAAATTCTGAAGCGTACACAAATGCACAGTATGGCCAAGTCGAGAAGCACACAAATAAGATATTTAATAATAATATAGATTCATAATTTTTCATCGTTTACAGAAACTGAGCAAAAGGAAGGCGAGAAAGAGGAAGGCTCGAGCGACGCTGAGGCGAGACTAAGGCAACACGTGCGAGATCTAGAATTAGAACTAGCTCAGGTCAAGTTGGCGTTTGTGCAAGCGCAGTGCAGTAATCAGGTATCTCTTTCTTATTCTTATTCTATCTCTTTTCGACTACCTACCTGACTACTGATTACAGTTTTTATTTATTGTTCTCTGTTTGGGTGCTATATTGTATGCTAAGAATGTATTTACAAAAAAAAAGTATTATATCAGCGTTCTGGTAGTAGAAGCTCTACTTAGTTTGGGGCTAGATATTTTTGTGTGGATTGTCTACAATATTTATTTTTAAAGTGAAACTTTTATAACATCATCTGAAACTTTTTCGTCTGTGTGTTGCATGTCGCGTAACGGTTGGCCGCGGAGTAGGGATGCAATGAAAGGCGCTCGTCAGAGCAGCCAAGGCCAATATGGTGGCGCCTATAGTTCGCATCATTATAGATTATAGATTCATATATAGATTCCGAAAATTTCTATATAGTTAAATGTCTATAATGTAGAAAAAGTTTAACTTTTACCGTGGTACCGTTGGTTTACTTTTACATAAAACCACACAATTTTTTTTATTTATTTATTTATTCAAGATGGAAAAGAACACAACAAACATTTCTTGTACTAGAGTATTTTTCTGTACTCGTTATCTGATTCTAGTATTTCCACTTCCAGGAGCTAAGTCATCAGTTGAACACCGCCCTGCACGAAGTTCAGGCAGCAATGAACCAGAAAGCGTCTGATACTCCGTGGCTGGTTCGCACACTCGGTAAGGAATTATAAATACTGGGAGTTTCATATAGCGCTATCTAGGTTATGGTACATGATGTGGCCTAACGTAACAATTCGGCTGTGGTTCTGTTTGTAAAAATATTATAAATATTTGAAATTACTGGCTCGTGAGGCTGAACTTTGTATGTCTCAAGTTGATGGACGCATGGCAGTGCATCGAAGGGCACGTTCCTAACGTGCGTGACCTACGAGACAATGCTTTGTTACAGGCGATGATGGTTACCACTTAATATCATGTGGGCCATATGCGTGTTCCATCAACTAGTTGTATAAAAAAAAGCGATTTGCCATCTGAAATAGCAGACTACTTATTACCATGTTTTTCTGGGTTTAAGTGGTGGAACAGGCATTTACATCACTTTGTTTTAAACGGCCTGTAATAATAAGGGCATAGCACTTCTTCTTGTCGCGTTCTTTCAAACCAGTGTGTTGAAAGGATGGGGTTGCACTACATCCAACACTCTGGGACAAAGATGTAAGGTCTTATGTGCCTGCATTTTCATCGGAACCCTTCAAACCGGAACATAGCGAACTCTTTCACTGGCGTCTCATTAGTAGTAAAGCTGTTCTACTAGTACTTCTGCTTCTAGTCAGCGCTCCTACACTACTAAAGGTTGGAGCCCAGGGTACCATCACTCCAAATATTGCTATGCCCCAAACTTAAGGGCTTATTATGTATTCACCATCTTTAACTTTAAGACCTCACCATGTATAATAATAATTGCAATAAAAAATATGAGTTACACAAGGCACGAGAATCTCTTATTAAGTACAGTAGATGAACTAGAACTTTTCCTTGGTTTTTATTGTTATTAGTTAAATTGCACTCATGCTTAAATAATTATAATTTTTACTAGTTTTAGGCATCATGCATGAAAGTGATTCGAAACTCAAGATCTAAAAAAATATCTTCCTTTATTTTTTTTTTATTCATATTAATTAAACATGTTGAAACGTAACAATATTACTCTCGTTAAAATGATTCTTTACCTCATTGTAGGTCACTAACCAAGAAGTCCCAGAAAGAGGTGATCTCATTTTCTTTTGTTCTTGTTTCTTCATGCTTTTTATGTTACTAATCATTAGTTACTAACTGTTGGTTACTGCTAATTTTATGAACTGAACCCGTAGTCTGAGTGTCACTCGATCAGTTTGAACAATTCGTTTCGCATATGATACTCTCTCTTTTGTATGGAGAAAAGATGAGACAACAACAATACGTTACGTAAAAATCTGGTAGAAGCGATCGAAACGAGTTGCTGTCTCATCATTTCTTCATACAAAAGAAAGAGACACGTATGCGAAACGAATTTTTCAAACTGATCGAGTACGGGATATTTTTTTTTTTCATAAAAATAGTGTTAAAAACCATGATAGTTTGAAAAGCTATGTTGGTTACTAGTTCGTCACTAATCAATTAAAATGGGCTGTTAATGTGCTTTTATTATGCAATTCATGGGCTTAAATGTCTTTCATACTATAAACGTTGATTTCATTTAAATATCGTTGATGCATTCTACATTCATTACTATAAAAAAAATGGTTGCATGTTATTTGATTGTAGTAAACCATAGCTTCATCAAAGATGTAGGCTTGCTTGGCTTGCCACGGGCAATATAAATCCATAGAGAAACCAGACATATCATATTTATTACTTACCTTTATTAAGAGAGGGTCGTGCGAAAATTTGAGATGCGTTTTTAAAAAAATCATAACTAAATAACTAAGTGTAACGCTTCAGCGTTAAATAGAATGTCATGTTAAATAGTATATTTTTTTATCACACTTAAATTCGAATTAATCTCAAATGTATAGTCTACAATTAGTCCTTTTGCTAATTTTAAAATGTCACTTAGTTATTTAGTTATGAATTTTTTAAAAACGCATCTCAAATTTTCGCACGACCCGCTCTTAATACAATCCATAAAGGAAACTAGACATCTAATATATTTATGTAGATTCGCGGAGGATGCTAGATTAGAATAATAAACACACTTATATTATTTCGAAACTGTAAGTATGTTTGATTCCTCTCATTTTTGAAACGGCTAAATAAATTCAGATAAATCATGATATACAGTTTGTGACCTTTTAATCTGTGTGACGCGAGCGGAGCCGCGGGCGAATGCTAGTATAATATTGCTGGAAATTTCACACAGCGCCACCCCAAGTTATTGGGTGGTGGAATACTTTTTTATGTAGATTCTTGTAAGGTAAGAATCTTACTAATATAATAAACGCGAATGTTTGTAAGTATGGATGGATGGATCTGTTACTCATTTACGTAAAAAAATACAGAATGGATACTAAATACTAATGAAACTTTACAATAAAACAGATTATACATTAGAATAACACATAGGCTACAATTTATAAATACATTATAACGGAGAACGGATGTAAGTAACGGAAGCGGGGCGACTGCAGCCGCGAGCGGCCGCTAGTACATTATAATTACCATTTACAGAACCAACTTTGTTACAACGCAAATGCTTGAATCTAAATTAAACAATATTTCTCCCAAAAGGTTCAATCATGGAGGCCGCACAGAATCGCCCGTCATTCCAGACCTACCTGCCGAACATGACGCAAGAACCCCCGCCCTCACCTCTCCATAGACACAACTCATTCCCGAGCGGGCATGGAAGTCTCGACCGACGCGTCTCAGAGCCTTACAGCCCCGACGTAGTCCGGAGGAAGAAAGATCTGAACACAACAAAACGGCATTCGATGCTCGTCGAATCAAATCTTACTAAAGAAGCGAAGGAAATAAACCGAAGAAGTCACGATGTTACTATAGTTAAAAACCTCTCGATGGGCTGACGTTAAAGCTTAGTTGGGTTGAGTACCAATTTTGAATTCTATTGATTGTTATTTTTGTGTGGATGGTCGTGTAAGCGACAAACAATTTGTCTGCCTGAACCACGTGGGCTGCGCAGAACGAAAATTGATGTAATAAATGCGTTCAGTGCAGTCACGTGGTTTGTCAGAGGACAACTTGTGTGTTGTCAATACGTTTGTGGACGCACTATGTCTTGAGTTTTGGCAGATGATATTATATGAATATAGTAATTTAAACCAAGTGTTATGGTTCTCGGTCAGGTGGTAAGTTGCTGATTCGACTGGATAAACAGTATTCGTAGCTGTATCCTCTAGATGCGATAGGCTTGCAATATACGGAGTTACTGCAAAATAAGGGCGTGCCTCTTACGACCTTCTTTAGACATCTTCAAAGATCTTTGGCCTTACTTATAAAAATATTTCAAAAGATAAACAGTGCTTAAATAATTGCTATCTCTTACCACTGGATAATGACAAACAGTGACAGGGCTAACTTTAAGCAATGATTATATTTAAATTGCGTTTATAAGTAGGGCTGTTAGAGTTGATGTCTACAGTGACCGCCGGTGTAGAATTCGTAAGCCCAAAAGCATGACTCAAAAGAGACCAATGTCTAAAATCTTGGCACAGTGCGTGCCATGTACACATAACCGTAAAACTAGTCATAATTTTATATATTCGAGCACATTAGTATACAGAATCATAATTTATAGATGATATTACACGTGTAGATATTTGATATTTGTTTTCAAGTTTGCCATCGAAGGTAGGGCTTTTAGCGTAGCTAAAATGTTTTCGTATGAAAATGTTTTTAGTTTAAATAAATAGGTTGGTCAAGAAATACATCTAAACTTAGGTCGTTGAGAGTTTTGGTAAAATGAAAGAATCTCTAAATAAAAAAAACACACAGTTTAGGTTAACCGCAATTTAAGGTATTTTTATTCAATATGATCATGTAACTAAATCTCTCCGGCATTGCAAGGTTTGATTTATAAAAACTAATCCGTTCAGAACGTTCTTGATCGTACGTTGATCAGAAATTACTGGTACGTGAGGCTGAATATCTATATGCCTCAAGTGGCAGTGCATCGTAGGGCACGTTCCTGACATGCGTGACCTACGAGGCAGTGCTTTGTTATAGGCGATGGTTACCAGGCGGGCCATATACTTGTCCCATCAGCTAGTTGCATACAAAAAATTTTGAACTATATATTTAACAAAATGTAGCCATATAGAGTCTGTTCAGAAAGAGAACCGTCGTGGAATTGGAGGGCGCTGCTGTGCTTAATCACCTTTTTTGTTTAGTGTGCAATACAGTAGCGCGTCTGTTGCGTTTTGATCCTATCACAACTTACTAGTGTACTATTCCTTTATTTAATTTTTATGATGCAAAATGCTGACAGAAAGAAAGGGATGAGCTGCCATATAAAAATCGAAACGTTAGTTCTCAATTTGGCCACGACTGTTCTCTTTCTGAACAGACTCTACCAATTTTTCTTATTTCGTGCAATATAAAAATAATTACATAATTAAATTCTAATTCTATTATTTTACTACAGATTAATGTTTGTTTAGATTTGAATAATTTATTTGATATTTAATAGTTTTGACATATAAATCTAGAAAAACGAAGACATTTAATATTTCGTTGACATTCTAGAATACATTCTAGAATAGTGTGAGTATGTGTTAGTGGATAGTATGCACAAGAGCTTACTTGTATCGAATGATAGCTAGCTTAAATAATAAAGGTAAGCGCGTTACTACTATGCATACATTTTGCATTCTGCCTTAAATTTTCTTGTAATAAAAATACATAGTGTAATCCAGAACTGCCATATTTTATATAGACAATTAATCAGGAGCCTAATTCTCGGCTCATCTCGGATCGTTTTGCAATTTTATTTTATTGCTTCTTTTCGAAGAGAGAATGGATGATTTTGATTCATCGACGACCTCATCGTAGAAGCCTCGACAGCTACGATATACGGAAAACGTAGAAAAGTGTGAGGTTGTGCAATGCCAATGTGTATTTATGGGACATTGAAAATCTCGGTCGGCCCGAGAATTAGGCTCCTGTACCGTGAAGTCAACTTCAGCTAAACCAGGATTTATTAAAACAGTTAACAGTTTAACCGTTTTGATTCCACTTTTATAGTACGAACTGCCAAAGAGTGGAACTCTCTAACGGCGTCAGTATTTCCGAAACGCTATAATTTGGGAATTTTCAAGACAAGAGTGAACAGGAGGATCATGGCTAAGCATGCTCCATCTTAGGCTGCATCCTCACTTTCCATCAGGTGTGATGGCATCCAAATGCTTAGCTATCTATTATAAAAAAATAAAAAAGTTTACATCAAAATTGGATGGTGATAAAAAAACATTCAAGAAATTTTGTTACTCAAAGTCTTGCTCAAACTACATGCAACAAATATTGCACATCGGCTAATTTTGGCTTCGTAAAGCGTAGTGTGCGTCAGAAAGAGAAAGCACTCTACAAAGTCGAAAAGCCGATGTGCAATATTTATTGCCTACATGCAACACATGTGTATTGTGTGTACATGTACATGAGTATTTTTGAAAATTGAAGAGCCTTATTAAAAGAAATAATGGCTGTAAAAAATAACTGTATTTTTTTTGGTTATATTATTTTCGCGTTTTTATTCCTCACTCATAGTTTAATTATGCAACACTAGAAAACAAAATAAACCCTTGAAGTACTACCTCATTTTATAGTTTTTGCGAAAACATGCCCAGTGTTGCTGCCTTATCTAAGAATAGTCTGTTATACAGGGTTATTGGTAATTATATAAGAAACCAGTTAAGAGCTCCTTCTTTACATCTTAACAAACAATATTTGTTCTACGACTTTTGCCAAAAATCAATACAATTCCCAAAAAAAATATTTTATGTTTTTGTAACACTTTTTAGCTCTGTACAGCGTAGACGTTTCATGGTAATGACCGGTGACCGGAGTAGCATCGCGACCCCGCACTGCACGCCCCTTTCATTAAGATTGCCGCGCGCCGCGCCACGGGGCATAGTTATAATTATTTAGAGTGACAAGTTTGTTATTTTTAGTTTTGTATGGAAAAAAAAATTACGAATTATTGAAAGTCGTAGAACAAAAGTTGTTTGTTATGATGTACAGAAGGAGCTCTTAACTGGTTTCTTATATAATTACCAATAACCCAGTATACACAATAAGGTCCTAGTAGTTCCTTGCTA
This sequence comes from Thera obeliscata, assembly GCA_947578465.1. Taxonomy (NCBI): domain Eukaryota; kingdom Metazoa; phylum Arthropoda; class Insecta; order Lepidoptera; family Geometridae; genus Thera; species Thera obeliscata. Next base: position 12,344,177 of record OX387926.1, read on the forward strand.
ACTACCAATACATTCCCATTAAAAAGCATTCGATAATTCTGTTAACATCCATATTTATATTTTGCCGGCGTATTTGAAAGTCACGGTGTCACGGAAGACCAGCGTTATAGTAGCACTCGATATTGTAGCATTTATGCTGAGTGGCAACCTATTTTCGACTGTCTTTTTATTCTGTCTTGTAATATTTTTGTGTGTTTTGTGGCATAAATAAGTTATGTTTTATTTGATTTGAAAAGTTTTAGCATTAATAGGAAGTAATTCACAGCATATAATTTCAGTAATTATGTTTTTAAAAGTTAGCTGTACATTACTTTTTGTATTTATATCATCATTCATGGGTCAAGAGAACTGAGGCGCACTTAAAATCCTTTGACCACACTGCACTGGTTTGAACTAACCAGTGACACTATATGAAGAGGGTAAGTCAAGAAAATGCTTGACAGGATAAAAATACGATTTGCCCAGTGCTTGAGTCGGCTGAACTTAAATGCAATTTGTGCGTATCGAGTTCGTTGTAAAATGAACTTTGAGTTTTGCTCTGTAAAATGTTCATTACAGTGCTACGGCGACATTACCATGGAAGATACAACTTGTATACATTCTAGTGGAGCCGACTGTACCATACTGTCAGCGTTGTTAGATAATAATATATTGTTAATCTAGTTAATTAAATCGCACTGTCTTATGATTGATCTCTATTTAATAATGAAACATTTTATAATTATTCTGACATGATATTATTGTTAAACATATCTTTAGTAGTGATTTTAAAGCAATGAATTGGATTCTAAAAAAAATTAATTTGTTAGATACAGATACATACAACCAACAAGTGAAACATACATATAAGTGATTAAATATACATCTCAGTTGCACAAGGCGTAAAACCCGTCACACACGTAGCTATAATATGTATTAATATAAATTATAGCAAGGCATATAACGATATTTTCAATACAAATATTCAAGTGACCATACACGCAGATTCATATAGGTACGTATAATATAGCTACATGTGGGGCGGGCAAATTCGATCATTTTTCAAGCTGTAGCAAACGTATTTTTTCACTTGTTAATAGAAATACAAAATTTGGTTTTGTTCCTATGTAGAACTCTAAAATAAGGTGTAAAATTTACATTTTGAGTTACACTGCTGGGCGTCTCAGTAACTGTTCCACAGTCAGATTGTCCTTGGCTCACATGCCGCGTAGTGTACCTCAAAATGTCATTGAACTTTCGCCTATAGTTTTCTTTGATAAATTAGCTGGAATTGCAAGTTTTGTATTTTACTTATCACAGTAAACCAGTCCATAACTGTAAAGGCGCAATAATGCTTCTAGATTCGTAGTTGTTTTATAGTAAGTAGACTCATTTTAAGAACCATGTAACCGGAGCTTTATAAATACGCCATCTATATAGTTATTGCAAAAGTGAGTTGTATTCGCCGAAGTGTTGTTTTAGTCTGTCATACAATATTGAAATAAACAATTTTTAATGAGAACACTGTATTTCAATTTAAATTTCCAATAGAAATATTATTTTAGAATTACTTTCGTAGAGTCTAATATTATGAAGGTTGCAAGAAAATTATAACCTGCGTAACATACAAAGCCCTTGGTAAGTACACACATGCGGGCAGCCACACGCGGTTTGGTTTTCGGACTGTAGCGAGAGGTTTCCTCACCGAACAAAAATATCCTCAAAAAGAGTAATTATGGGTTTCCTTCCTCCATTTTTTTGGAAACTCCTTGCTGTAGTGGGTATCCAAATAAACCTCCTTGGGTTCGTCCTCACGCTGCATAGAGTAAGGAAACTCCTTTGATAAGCATTCCATGTGCTGCCATCGAGCGCGGAGTAGCTGTAACTTTTAGTTATAAGACCCACTCATAGATGTCGCTACTGGTTTAGTAAAGGACCTTTGAATTTGAAGTTTGCTGTTACTTGCTTTGCTACAATAAAATAAGCACCATGACTAGAATGTAGTGGTTACAATTCCAACGCACTTTTTGTTCATGAATGGCCAAATAATTCATGTTGCCGCATATCACGCTAATAAAGATTTAGGTACCTACTATGTCTGTCGGTGTTATAAAAAATAAGGTAAAACAGCTGGCTAGAGTGTCGTGAGAATGTGACGCAATCAGCCCAGCAATAAATAAACGGGTAGGTATTTTCAGAAGAGCTTTTAAATTTAAACCCACTTTAACTTTATGACCTCGCAGCGCGCGTAGACTTTCATTATCTGTACAGGGGGGCAATTCTAGACCAGTGACTTTTTTGTCACGGTAGATATATATCACAAGAACTGTCAAATTTAAATAGACATGACATTTTCAACAGATATCGTATTCCAGCAATATCATTATAGACATTTATCGAGCGAAGGCCGTTAGATATGTGTCGAGTGGTGAGTAGTAGTCGACATTGACATCTCTAATATACTTTGGGTGACTTTGGGCTTTTTTTTCTTTCGGTCCTTGGAGCAGGCTAGAGTACCAAGACCATACCACCTAGTCTTACTTTTTAGGGTTCCGTAGCCAAATGGCAAAAACGGAACCCTTATAGATTCGTCATGTCTGTCTGTCTGTCTGTCTGTCTGTCTGTCTGTCTGTCTGTCTGTCTGTCCGGCCGTGTCACAGCCATTTTTCTCCGAAACCATAAAAGCTGGACTGATGAAACTTGGTGAGTAGATGTATTCTGTGAACCGCATTAAGGTTTTTACACAAAAATAGAAAAAAAACTATAAATTTTGGGGGTCCCCATACTTGAAACTGAAACTCAAAATTTTTTTTCATCGAACCCATATGTGTGGGGTAAAATTATGTTGAGGTTTCTAATATCGTTTTTTTCTAAACTGAATAGTTTGCGCGAGAGACACTTCCAAAGTAGAAAAAAGTTGGTCCCCCCCCCCTCTAACTTCTAAAATAAGAGAATAATAAATCAAAAAAAAAAATATGTTGTACATTACTATGTAAACTTCCAACGATATTTGGTTTGAACGAGATCTAGTCAGTAGTTTTTTTTTTATACGTCATAAATCGTAAACCGCAATTTACCTTTCGACGAACTACAAAAACCTTTATATTATGTTAATTGATGCTACGGAACCCTTCATGGGCGAGTCCGACTCGCACTTGGCTGCTTTTTTTGATAAAAAGTCAATGATGTTTACTTGTTTGTAGGGGATACAAGTTGGGAGCGAGAACGCGAATAATACTTTCTCATAAACCTACAATAAGTGAGGAGTGATTGAATTTAGCTCGTACTTAGTAATTATTCAATGGCGCAGTTAGAAGAGCAGTCAATCAGACAGTTAACGTCTATACTTGTATCCGGGGTTCAAGCTTCGAGAGAAATATTCTTTTTGCATTGAATGGCCATCTAGTTGATAACCTTTGAATTGAAAATTCAAGTCATCGGAGTCCTTCTCTTGAGTGTAATGATCCTGACAATGACATATCTACAACACTTCATAGACAACTGACCATAGATTAGAAACAACAAAGTTTACAGTTTTATGGTACATAACGTTCCGTGTATTTCCGGAATTAATTATTGTAACTAACATTTTGTGCGAAAAGTCCATTGATTACTATCTAATGAAAATGAATCTATTTACACAACAACAAGAACGCATTATAAACGCCGTTTAATAGGAAATATGTTTATTTGAAGACAATAATAAAGTTAGTGCTATCGAACTATTCTATCGATAGAAACGGAACGTAGATAAACATGAACAACAACGGGATAGTCTGTGGAAGTTCTAAGAATGAACCTTCTTTCTGACATCTCTATAGTAAAAGTCTAACGTAAAAGTCTAACGGTGGCTAGAATACGCATTTCAGCGCGGTTCGATATTATCTTCGACAAATTTGGTGATATGACACTGCTTTCGCGACATTTCAAATCTCTATTTCGAGCGTTAATCTCTAAAAGTCTAGAATTGGCCCCAAGACCTTGATTATGTTTCACACGGGTTTGCGTTATTTCCGCGAATCCCTATATCCTTATTTAACGTTCCTTCCTCTATCCTATGTCGGCTGCACTAGAATGTAATGTATCCATGCTATGCAATCAATAATTTCATACTGGTATTGCAAAGAAAATGCTCAAAAACAATGTTTAGAACTCTTCGACAGTTTTTATGATCTTTGACTTTTTGATTGAATTGAAAGTTACGAATTGTACCTACACATTCTATTGCAGCTATCCAATCCTATCCTACTAAATAATTATTCCGGAACAAGACAGGAACGGGGAACGGGAAAACTAACACGCGTTTAAAGTCGCGGGCGGTCGTTACTTCCTATAGCATACATCTAATAACATTGCATTTATAGGACTATACTTCGGCTTCATAGAGCGTAGTGTACCTACATCTGAAAGAGATAACCAGTGCCGTAACTAGGGCGGTGCCAGCGGTGCCCAGGCACAGGGCGCAGACCCTGGAGGGGCGCAGAAATGACCAGACCAGTATCTAGTTTTGTTTCATGCATGGTAGTTAGTAGGTACATTTTGTTTTATTGCGAATATGGTGTAGACGCGCCCTCTGTACTATCTATATCTATATGGCATTCTGACGCACTAGCGTGCGAGAGATAGATAGAAAATTCATCGTTCGACAAGAGTGAAAAGGATGACTTACAAAACTAAACGATTCACAAACGTTCCATTCTGCCGCGCCGTCCCTCCCACCCAATGTTCGGGGATTCCCCGATACATCGAGAATCACGCATTCAGATAGCCGGCCGGGGGCACTCGGATTGATTGTCTTGCTTCTCAACCATGGTCATTATTTGTATAAAATTTCATTAGTTTAAAGTAAAATTGTGTGTGAGAGTGAATAAGTTTATTGTTGATTTGTTGCTCGTTGAAGAACTAAAAAAACATGCAGCTGATTTGAGTATCAAATATTCTGCAGATATAAATGCCACAGAATTTTGGGCCGAAATAGAAACTTTGAAGAGTCAAGTTGAAGCGACTACATCATTTGATAAATGTGAATGTCAGTCAAGTATGGGTCTTCTCAAAGCTATAGTGGAACTGGATTTAAAGGATGTTTCCCAATGTAGTAGTCGCTATAAAGATATTTTTAACGATGCCAGTGACTGTAGTTTCCTGCGAGAGATCATTCAGTAAGCTCAAATTAATAAAGACGTACCTGCGCTCGACGATGGGCCAAGAAAGATTGTCTGGCCTAGCGATTTTGTCGATTGAACGCGACATAGCACGGCTCCTGTCGTATGACAATGTAATCAAGGACTTTGCAATGAGAAAAGCGTGGAAAGTAAATCTTTGAGTAGGTAGCTGTCCTTTTCTTGTGATTACGGTTTACCTTAGCCCCCTTGGGTCTTTACTATCGAGTACTTTGTGTCATTTCTGTATTTGAGCAAATATTTTTGAATAAACAATTTTTATCATAAAGAAATCTACTAAGTACCTATACCTTCGTAAACAAATAATTGTAAGTTTAATAAAAAACTTGAGAAACCGACTTCATTGTCAAACGGCTACACCGATTTTAATCAAATTTGTTTGGGACAATCTGGACGTAAGAATAACCTTCCAAATAAAAAAATAATTTTCTAAATCGGTTCATAAATGACGGAGGCATGCAGTTACAAACATTAAAAAAAATATTTAAAAAAAAATGGCAACACCGATTTTAATAAAATTAAAATGGGACTAATCTGGAAGTAGTACCTTTCAGATAAAAAAATAATTTTTCAAATCGGCTTACAAATGACTAAGTTATGCGGTAACAAACATTAAAAAAAAAAAAAAAATACAACCGAATTGAGAACCTCCTCCTTTTTGATTGGAAGTCGGTTAAAAATAGATAGATTTATTTTTATGCTTATTTGTCCACTTTATTGTCAGAGCCTGGTTAGAGCATTTTTCAAGGGCGCAGTTTTGAAAGCTCGCACCGGGCGCATAAAAGGCTAGTTACGGCACTGGAGATAACGCTCTACGAAGTCGAAAAGCCGATGTGCCTAAGTAGGTATTTATTGCCTACCACTATACCTAGTGTGCCATTTATAGTGGCAGGTGTATTACAGTCAGCTGTGTAGCTACCTCACCGTTTGACCTCGACAACTGCACGCAACCGCACCCTCCAAACCCGTGTGAACGGATGTCGTGTCTAGGGGTGGCTGCATGTGGCAAGCTGATAAATAAAGGTGTTTCGCTTCAATAGTTCCCGTGGGTGTCGTACAACGACTGCACTCAATTATCTAACTACAAACGAGATTGGGTAGACGGTCGGGGTCACCAATTTTGAAGGCAGATTGGGTGCATCATCATCATCATCAGCATGAAGTCCACTGCTGGTCATAGGACTGCACTCAATTATCTCACTACAAACGAGATTGGGTAGTCGGTCGGGGTCACCAATTTTGAAGGCAGATTGGGTGCATCATCATCATCATCAGCATGAAGTCCACTGCTGGTCATAGGACTGCACTCAATTATCTCACTACAAACGAGATTGGGTAGACGGCCGGGGTCACCAATTTTGAAGGCAGATTGGGTGCATCATCATCATCATCAGCATGAAGTCCACTGCTGGTCATAGGACTGCACTCAATTATCTCACTACAAACGAGATTGGGTAGTCGGTCGGGGTCACCAATTTTGAAGGCAGATTGGGTGCATCATCATCATCATCAGGCTGAAGTCCACTGCTGGTCATAGGACTGCACTCAATTATCTAACTACAAACGAGATTGGGAAGACGGTCGGGGTCACCAATTTTAAAGGCAGATTGGGTGCATCATCATCATCATCAGGCTGAAGTCCACTGCTGGTCATAGGACTGCACTCAATTATCTAACTACAACTGAGATTGGGTAGACGGTCGGGGTCACCAATTTTGAAGGCAGATTGGGTTCATCATCATCATCATCAGCCTGAGGTCCACTGCTGGTCATAGGTCTTCCCTATACATTTCCAGGATGCCCTCTCCATCGACCGACTTCACGCGAAATATTGAAATGAAGTGCCTGTAAAATCAAATATCTACGGGTTGGTATTTTATTGAATGATTTATTTGACCAACTTTTAAGTAAGAGTAACTACGAGTTTGATAGAACTTTATAAGTTATCTTTCCAGAAAAAAATATTTCTCCTTCACAAAATGTAATACATTGACTTACCTACATAAGTAATTGCTTATTATGAGCCTCGATTAGTTATCTAACAGAGATTGGACAAGACCTATTTGTTGTAAAAGCATAAAGTAAAAGTTAATAATAACTAATTATGTAACAAAAATGAATTATGGATTATGATGGCGTTACACTTATTTCATCACAAGAGGCTCTCATAGTGAAAGGAAAGTGATAGTTAGCCCTAAGATAGTAACTGCTGACTATTCTATCGATATAGTCACGAATTTCGTGCATCAATTTATTTTTATTACATTTTATTGGGTTATCATTATCATCCAGGAATTCACACTTTCGAATGTCTTATTGTTCGTCATTTTGCGTTTATGAACCACTGTCTTCTCTCCCGTTCTATCTCTATGCCCAGTAAATGGTTATGACTAAAAGCTTTTGGTTAGTGGTACACGTGGTAACCATTGCTTCTAACCAAAAGCTTGATTGTTCCTGAAGGATGAGTAAAAAATTATACATCAGAAAAATAATAAAGTTCACTATTTATAAAATAAAAATCATAATCCCTTTTATTATAAAAACCATGCTGTTATGGCAGTCAGTCGAGAGCATGAATCACAAGGAAACGAAACGGTGTCGAGTCTCGAGTTCTTCTTATTAGCAGGAAGAAATAGCTCAGACAGACAGACAGACTGTTGTTTGTTGTTTGTTTATGGACGTGCGGAACAGCTTTAATTAAATGAAAGTTTGAGTGTTACTTTTTTAAGAATCGTAAAAACTAACGTAGAGTAAAAAGTTGAAATAGTTATTTAAATAAATTAACCGGTAAGAAGACTTACCTACTTAGGATTCTAATGAATACATTTTCTGTGACTTTCATGTACTAGGTATCAAGCAAAGCAAGGTAGATTTAACTATGCTTATTAGATATTACTCTTGCAGTAATAAAAAGGCCTCTAGCTGCGCACATCTAGGCGATGGCGATGGCGATCAGCTGAAACGATGTAAAAATAGCTGTCATAATAAACAGCGACATAAAGACATACTTGAAACTGAAACTCAAAAAACTTTTTTTCTTCAAACCCATAATACGTGTATCTATGAATAGGTCTTCAAAATGATGTTGAGGTTTTTAATATCGCTTTTTTCTAAACTGAATGGTTTGCGCGAGTGAAACTTCCAAAGTGGTAAAATGTGTGTCCCCCTGTAACTTCTAAAATAAGAGAATGATAAAACTGAAAAAAATATAATGATGTACTAATATGCAAACTTCCACCGATATTTGGTTCGAACGAGATCTAGTAAGTAGTTTTTTTTTATAAGTATTAAATCGTAAACCGCAATGTACCTTTCGACGAACTACAAGAACCTTTATATTATGTTTCTTGTTGCTACGGAACCCTTCATGGGCGAGTCCGACTCGCACTTGGCTGCTTTTTCAAAGTTCACTCCTTTTCCCGGCTGTCGTTATAGAGTTATGTTTTAGCTAATTCTCAGAAAACTTCATGAATAATTAATCTAGAATAACTCTCACGCGGCTTTAGAATTACATAGTTCATACATAATCCCCTACATGGCTCTTTAGTTTTTTGTAGACTTCTGCAGCCAGTTCCAAGGAACTTCACCTTTATGATGAAGAGCATAAAATACATGTAAGGGCATAGCTGTGGTTTGTAGTACTCGATAATGTTGTGTTATCACGCGCACGACAACGAAGCACGAATACTCACGTCTCACGTTAATCATGATTTGTAGGGTGAACTCATCTAATTCTGTGACTCGCCTAATTCGGTGATATTTGGATTGAGCGCTATAACCGGGCTGTACGAGTGAAATCAAGGACTTTAAATACAGCCTTTTGCCTCTGTAATAAAGCTCAAATTCGTCTGTAAAGTTTGGGGACGCTCGAGTGAGCGAGATAGCAACAACTGGCGGCAGTGCTGCCATTTTAGCGCTTTCGGCGCTAGATCTAGCGCTTTTTTGCTATGTTCAGCGGGCATTTGATAATTTTAGCGCCTAACGGATAATTTAGCGCTTTTTTCAATTTTGTGCTCTTTGCCAGCTGGGTTATAATATGGCAATAGAGCACGAGGAATCCCATGAACATTAGTTACGGTTTGTTTCATGTTTGATTGACTAAGCTTCTTTCATTTTCATTCTGTCTACGTGAACGCACTGAAGTTCAAGTTTAGAAATAACGTTTTAAGCACTGATTTTATTAGTTACTTGTAGTCAAAGCGCTGCTCCGCAATAAAAATATACTACAAGGTGACGTCAAAATCTTTTCTGATCAAACACCTGCACAACAGAACTATATGAAAGACTTGAAGAATGAGCTAGCACAGAGAGTAGAAAATGGAGAGAACGACATCACGATAAAGTACGTAAAAGGCGTGCCTAAAATCGTTTCAACCAAGGATTCAAAAAACTAAATACTCTTTACCTCACCAATAGCGCTGATTGCTTAAACACAGATAAGCGGGAGAAATCTACCCATCAAGTACTTAATAACTATCAGAATATTCTCATGACTAAATCAAGCCTCAATTTCTTCTACGCTAATGTCAGAAGTATATGCAGATCGGGTAAGTTGGATGAACTTATATGTGTCCTTCATTCCTTCCAAAAATGTGTACATGTTGTGTTACTAGCGGAAACTTGGATAAGATCTGAGGACCAAGCTCGACAATTTCAAATACAAAATTATTCACACTATTACAACATTAGACAAGACGTTGTCGGGGGAGGTGTATCTATCTATGTTCATAATGATTTGAAGCATGAACTGTCAACATCCTCCTACATTGAAGGAAATAATTACCTATCAATATATATACATAAATATGCAATCAATGTTTGGGTTGTATACAAACCTGGACACACCAATTTCAACGAATTTATAACTACCTACGAACAACAACTTCTACAAAAAAAAAGAACTATCATCTTTGGAGATACAAATATAGACCTTCTGAGTTCCGACAGTACAACTAAGCGGTACAATACCATGTTAACTGAATCTGGCTACCAGCTAATAAACAAAATAGATCCAGATTACTGTACCCGGGAAACAGCTACTACCAGGACGATTATAGATCATGTTGCCACTAATCTAAAGGAAGATAAGTTTCATATGGCCATTATCGAGTCTGCTTTATCAGACCACAAAAACATCTACTTAGAAATAAAACGAGTGATTCCTCCACTAAAACATAAAGTAGAATATCAGGCTACTGATTTCACAAAACTGTACGAAATGGTGGAATCATCAAAATTTGAGAATAATACTCATGACTATATAGCCTTGGATGAACATTTAAAGAAGGTGCTAGCCGCAGCTAAAATAAAGAAGCACAAAATATTAAACCAACCTCAAAAAGAATGGATTAGCAGGAAGATAATAACTGGTATAAACGAAAGGAACCAACTATGGAGCAATTTTAAACGAGATCCTAAAAATAGCACATTAGAACTTGAATTTAAAACCAAGAGAGATGAACTGGCACAACTTATTAAGAACACAAAAGAAAAATATTTTCATAGTGAATTTACGAAATGTACAAAGAAGCCTAAGAAAATGTGGAAATTAATAAATAATCTTTCAAACAATAAAATTGTAAATAGCTGTGCTCCCCCAAATTTAATGTCTGAAAATGGAAAAATGGTTACAGATCCAAAAGATGTTTGCGAAATTTTTAATGACTTCTTTGCAAGTATAGGTACACAATTGGCAAACGATATACCATTTAAGTTTCACAACAATGACACATACACCCTACCTTATCTCAATCCAGATACCGAATACAGGGAGCTTTCACAATTTTCTCCATGCACGATTGATGAGGTATCCAAAATTATAGATAACCTGAACCCTAATACTAGTTCAGGTATTGACGGTTTTAGTACCAAAGCCTTAAAATGTGTCAAAAATATGATACTTCTAAACCTAACTGACTGCCTAAACAAACTTTTATCCGAAGGTATATTTCCAGATAATTTAAAAATTGCCAAAGTCACTCCAGTTTACAAGGCTGGTCCCAAGTCAAATCCTGGAAACTACCGACCAGTTTCAGTTCTGCCAATATTATCAAAAATTCTAGAAAAAATTATATACAAGAGACTTAACGACTACCTGACTGAAATTAAATTTATATATGTACAACAATACGGATTCCGACCTAAATCAAATACCCTCGGTGCAACTATTGACTTGATAACCACCATTAAAACAAAAATTGACAAAAAACATATAGCGTTGGGAGTATTTATCGATCTTAAAAAAGCGTTTGACACAGTCAGTCACGCTTTGCTTTTAAAAAAACTGGAATATATTGGTATAACTGGAAATGTTTATGATATGCTAAGTTCATACTTGAATAACCGATATCAAGTAGTCAAAATTGGTACCTATCAGAGTAGTCCTAAGCCTCTGACATGCGGCGTGCCGCAAGGTTCAATTCTAGGGCCATTATTGTTCTTGGTATACGTAAATAACATTCACCAAGCCGGCTTGCAGGGTCACCTTGCCCTTTATGCAGACGACACAAGTTTATTCTACTTCGGTAACAATATTTCAGAAATAATTAAAAATGCTCAAGATGACCTAAACATACTACAAAACTGGTTCCAATACAATCTCTTAACAATAAATACCTCTAAAACATCATATATAATATTTAGTGCTAAAAATAAAAAAATACTTGATCATCCGGAATTGCGTGTAAACGGGGAGATTTTGCAAAGAGTGGATCACGAAAAATACCTTGGCTTGGTACTCGATAGTAACTTAACATGGAAAGCTCACCTACAACACATAAAAAACAAGCTTTCCTCACTTGTTGGCTCGCTACACAAAATAATTCGATGTATACCTAAAAATGCCCGGCTTCTAATATACAATGCCCTGGTAAAACCCCATTTACTTTACCTAATCGAAATATGGGGTAATGCAACTAAAACTAATATAAAACCAATACAGATTTTACAAAATAAAATTATTAAAATTTTACATAATTACGACTTTTTAACTGCATCAACAACTATATACAAAAACACGAAACTCTTAAATATTAAACAGCTTTACACTTATAATACTTGCATACTTATATACAAAATCACTCACAAACTCATTCACTCACACCTTACATTCACAAAAAAAAGCGATACAATTAAATACTCATCACGTCGAGCAGGACACCTTGTGCTGCCTAACGTGAGAACCAATTATGGGAAAAATAACATAACGTTTGTTGGGGCACAGTTATACAATAAACTGCCGAAACATGTAAAAGAGGCGACTTCGCTCCATATATTCAAAAAAAAACTTTTTAATCATGTCTACGTCCATGAGTCTCTTTAATGAAAAAAAAACACTTCATCTCTTAACTTGGACCACCGCCTTTGGAATGTAGCGAACTCGCTTCTTAGTCAAACATTTTGTTAAACCGATTTTAATTCTACCCGCACTGGAATATTATTATTAACTAGATTAAGTAATTCTCATGTAAGTGACGTTAGTCTTAATGAGAAATAAAGTTCTTTAAACCGAATGTGTTTGTATTGTAGGAAGGACTTTCTTGCCAAGTTATGTGATGGCCAGAGACATTGTGATTCAGTTCATCAAAAGAAGATCAATGTGATTACACAATCTACCATACTAAACACATAGAGCAAAACAACGGAGCCGTAAACGAGATGCGTTTAAACAAGTCACAATCAGCGTCTCGCTTCCAAAACTTTATCAGAATTAACTTTTGAAACTATCATGGTTTTTAACACTATTTTTATGAAACAACGGGATATTTACCAAACAAAACGCACCATTGCCTGTCGTATAAAAGAACACATTAGGGCGGTTAAAAACATTGAGACACATAAGTCTGCCATTGCAGAACATCTTTTGGACTCCGGATCAAACCATTGGATCGAGCTACACAACCCGCAGGTGATTTCAACCGAGCGCCACTACATACCGAGATTGGTTCAAGAGGCAATTGAAATCACCAAACACAAGAACTTCAACCGTGAAGATGGTTTCCAGTTATCTGGAGTCTGGAACCCGGTGGTACGAATGTGCAAACCACCAAAAAGTGTGTCATCCACTACGCGTCCCGATACCGTCAGTGTTGTGTGTCGAAATCGACAAAATAGTGAGAATGGAACCAATAGTAGTCTCGAAACCAATAAAAGAGTGCGAAAGAGGGTAGATCGATTTATCTGCCAATAACATTTCTTTTACTCGTGGACTTCAGTTCAACCGTGATCATGGTGCATGCAACTGTGCCGAAATATCGGATCAACTCATCAAAAAATTTAATCATGGTAAATATCCCGTTGTTTCATAAAAATAATTTATCAGAATTGTTATAAGAGCTTATGGTTAAAGCCCATGTTTTGTTTAGTATGGGAGATTTATTTAATCACACTGATCGTCTAAAAAGCGCCTTAGTTAAAATTTCGAATTTAGCGCTTTATTGACCCGTTTGAGCCGATTTAGCGCTTTATTGGCTCGTGAATATATTCGAATCTAGCGCTTATTGCACCGCTGTCAGCGCTGATTAGATTTTTTCATCTGGCAGCACTGACTGGCGGTTTTGTCAGTTCGCGCGCCAATCTCAACGGTTTCGGCTGTGTTTGTGAAATGGTGGCGAATTTTGCTGTATTTATGTAAGTATTTAACAGATTTCTTAGCTTCTTTCTAATAAAGTGAATTGTAATTGATATTCCCTTGATGTGGCAGTAAAAAGTTCGTCATAATTCTGCGTTGTTTTAGTGTTAGAGCTTATTTTGTTCGTCATAAATATTAGCGTTTTAGCGGTTGAGTGGTTTCTGTGCTATCACAGAATTATAGTAGTTATGTACAGTTATTTGTGGTTTTAACTGAAAGAATTGACTTATTTTGAGTTTAGTAGATAAGATTGATGTCATTTTATTAGTTTTATCTTGTCTTAATTAAAATGACGACTTTGAGCCAATATTATATATTTTGCTATCACGGAATTGTGTGACACTTTTTTGTACTTGTCACGTAATTACGTGAGTAGTTTTATTACCAAAAATTTCGCAGCATTTGTTTTATTAATACGAGCTGGAAATTTAACCAGACGCTTAAATCTAAACAGGTATGTATTTATCATTATAATTTGCTTGTTTAATTTCAGATATTATGGATGACCACAACAAGAAGAACAGAAAATACTCGGAGTTCGATCTCAAAACCGCCGTTGAAAATGTTTTGAGTTCAACAATGACAGTTTACAGAGCTTCGAAGGAGTTTAACATAAGGAGTTTTTTTTAATTAAACTTATATAAAGTTAACTTGTATAATTCCGTTATATCAGAATTAAAGTAGTAGCTATCACGGACTTAAAGAGGTCACCACGGAATTAGGCAAGTTGACTTGCTTTGGTAAATTTGGTATAACTCTTAGGTTTCTAGAAACAAATGTGATTAATTGTGCCTATATTCCTCATAAAATACTGATTAAAACTCAGGCTAAGTCTGAATTAAAGTAATTAATAAATTTACTGGTATTTTATTGATCAATTGCTTTTGTCACGAAGTTAGATGAGTTCACCCTACATTAATTTTAATATGTAATATAAAGTCTTTTCATTTAAAGATGGGCATATTTATTCAGTCTCTCTCTTGATCCATACTTTTAGATTTTTAGCATTAAATCAACTTCAAAGTATTTTATTTAGCGGGTGCTTTATTTGGCAATTAGAAAACATGGTGCCGGCTGGTATCTCAACACAGCTAATAATACCTATATCATTTTAAAACGGCATAGAAGTTTAATTATCTATGGTCATTGTATTAATCTCATACTGTGCGCATGAGCCACACCACACATGCAATTCATAACCTTTGAGCCTACCACAACCTCTGTCTGGCTCTGTCTCTGTCTCTGGTTTTCAGTCTGTGTGAGTGCTGTCTAAATAAATCCTACGTCGAAACATCACATACACAGTATAATACACTGGTGAGTACTCACGCAGACTTAAAATCAGAGTCAGATACAGAGCCAGTGTGGTAGGGCTACTTGTCTTTTTCGTACATTTTTAATATTAAAGTTAAAAGTGTATAAGTGTTTTACATCCTCGTGTTTCCTCTATCTTGCTACATTTAACTACCTACAAGACGTATACAGGCACGCGAACAGTGCCAACCTAGACCCTTTCTCACACGCCGCGCGCCGCGCCAACTCTACAAAAACTCGTCAAAATGGACCACTCCATTCCGGTGGCCAAGAAATAATTAAATAGCCGATAAAGCGGGTTATATTTTGTTTCCGTTAAACAAATACATTTCCATAAAACCTTCGTAACAATAAAATAAGTAAGTAGGGCTCGGCCTTTCTTCATTGTATTCCGATTAGCCGATAGTGACGTTCCGCTCTCAATACGATTGTTCTCGATAACATCGTGGTCCAATTAACGCTGTAATGGCCCATATCGGCTACCGTTGCCCATTGGCTATGGATGAGAGGCAAATGTTTATCTTGTTTATCTAAATAGTAGCACCTAGTGTATAATAGTACCTATACCACCCTAATACGAGCATGTCCAAGGTTTTGAGTTTGTTCGTTTCCCCATATTTGAATAATTTAATATTTTCTTGACTCTTGATTGAAAGACTTCCTTGTTTTTTCTCGAAGGCGCCAGCTGCAGAGATGTTATTTGAATTAAAATTTAATTATTATACAGGTGGGTACACCCATAATTTTACTACAGTAGTACTTTAATGAGATGATGATGACGATAATGATACTACTACAAATACTGGCCGCCTTTTCTTTTGTTCAGACAATCACCAGAAATTTCACAGAAAGTAATCAGAATTGCGCCGTTTCCTTCGTTCGATTATGAAATCGGAACATCTCGATACTTCTTACTGCTTCGATTCTGTGAATTGATCGATTATTTTCGACGAGTCTATACTCTTTACTCTTACGTAATGATGTAGTCTTATTATTAGTGTACCTAAAAATAATACTCATGACTGGACTAGAGCCGGCCAGACTACGCATGGGTTAAGGGGCCAATAACCTTGAACTCACTAGCAAATTAATTTTGAAAAACATTAAATTCCAGAAAAAAAAATTTGACCCAATTTAGTTTGCCTACCAAAAAGTTCGTCTTACAAAATAATTACGAAATGTTGAAATGACAAGCGAGGATTTAAGCCCATTTTATTCTTAGAAGAAGACTTACCGCATGGAGGTTTTATCTAAAAGCTCTACAATCGAGCACTATGCAAGCTATTGCGACGCGATTGAGGTTAATAGATTTGGTATCCGCATTTGATTTGTCGCGATAACGTGCTTTGCTTACAGTGGAGGTTTAATCAACGTTATGCATTGAGGCTTTTTTATCATTCTAATGCCTTGGAAATGTTCATTTAAAGTTTGCGAGAACTCACTTGATGGAGAAGGCTCACGGGATACTTACTGGGAATGTGCAGGAAAGGCCTTAGTCCAGCAGACTTTTTCAGGCGAAAGAAAATGAATGACTGCCGAAACTATGAATGTGCTTACTTTTAATTTTATTATGTGTGTGATATAGTAGTGTAGTTCCAAATATTCCGAATTAAATGATTTAAATTTAAAACAATACCTGATCAGTGCAGCTTCAATTTTGATGAAAAAAATAAATAAATAATAACATCATAATTGAAGCTGCAGCGATCAGATATTGTTTCGGCAGTCATTCAGTCAGCTAAAACACACAACACATAAGTACAATAAAAACATACAATAAGCATGTTTTCTTTTTTTTGCACCTGTAGGTACATTACATTACAATGGGTGACTGATACGCCCTTATAACTTAACACGTGACTATAGCTAACTGTTTCTTTCGTAGTGACCAGTATCAGTATTGTTTTTTGCCGGTTTATTTCTAAGGTTAGAAGCGGTACCGTGTTTTTGTAGAAAGGTGTTTCAGTAAAGGTTTTTGATTAAATTTTCGTAACTTGCGTTTGGTACCTATGACTTTTCTACTTTACCGTTGATGTAAGTAATACTGTATGTTCGCGATCCGGCTCGAAGGACCACATGTACGTGATTGGCGTGACTAGTACGTGAATATTAGAGTGGCTGCCTAATTACTGGGTTTCTATGCGAATTTTAAGATGATTTAAATAAAAAGATGTGTGTGCGTTCAAAATGACAAAGCGTATAATAATCGGCCATTACAGAATTCATGGATGGAGGGAAAGGAACATTAATTTAACCTATTGCAGCTCGTAGTTAAGTGGTCACGTGACGTCGGGCAGTATCCATTGGTGTAAAAGAAATATGGTATCGAGAACTGTCCAATTTTAGCTTAACCACAGCGTAATCGCGAACACTGTAATTAGCGCCACTGGATTTCTAACATCAATCATTTTGTTCTCGTAATTTCCTACCATAGTTTACTATACTACCTGCCTACAGCCAGGTATAGATAAAGGTTGATTTATATCTACAGACATTGAGCGTGGCAGAGACGTGCCGTGGCAGACAAAATGATATTCTTCCATACAGTAACTATTAACGTATTTATATCTATCGTAACACGGCCGTACAGACACTTACAGACACGTGTCGTGCCCGGCCAGTATTCTCGGAAAGAATATTTTGTCTGCGCGGTTCATGTCTGTACGTGTCTGTGGCTCCTTGCCGGGCAGTGTAAATAGAGTATCGGAACTGCGTGTTTGAACATTTTCAATAACATGCTTTTTCTTCTAAAGCTATGCAGTAACTGCCAGTGAGAGTGGACGCCGATGACGGTGTCTGTCGGCAGCCGGGGTGTCTGTCACGGCACGTTTCTATACGTTACATATAAATAAATAGTGTCTGTCGGTGTCTGTCACGGCACGTGTCTGCCGCACTCAATGTCTGTAGATATAAATCGACCTTTAACCAGTCTAAAAATGCACGCCCCTCCACCACGTTTTGTTGACGTTGACTCACAGCAAAGTACTTCAAAATGATCCTTGTGACCTAAGTAATAAAGAGCAATTCACTTTGACTGACTGAAGTAGTGGGAAGTGCAATTTAAGATTGGACGATCGCTACCTAGTTATGTAATATGTTTCAGTAACGCACCATTAGAACCGCACATAAGCAAGAACCACAATGTTGGGAAAGCGTAGACATCTGAATTGTTATGGAGAATGGCTATATCAAACCAATGAATCATGTGGAAATCTCAACTATCCAAATGATTCAGGCATCGACTTTCTTGCTTACGTAATAGGGATATAAAATTATGTTTTATTGTTTGCATTTTAAATCGACCTCAGTTCTTTCGTGGTCCTATTATTTTGTCTTACTACTGAGACCACGAGGGAGAATTATTTCTTGTAGTTCCATCACTGTATACATAAAACATTTTTTTTTTGTAAATTATTGTATCAAAACACAACACCACGGGTCCAGTAAGTGACAGTTTTTCCTAGTATATTATATCTTGTATATTAATTATTATATTAGGGTATATTTTTAGGAAATTTTAAATTTTCGCTTGCATATTACAAGCATTGAAAACTCTTCTTTATTTTTAGATTTAAAACAGCCGCGGTCGCTCATAGACATCTGCAACACCAGAGGTGGTGCTGAACGCGCTGCCGGCCTTTTTAGAAGGACCCCATGTCGAAGCTCCGAGGGAAAAGCGCAGAAGGCAGTTTATTCCACAACTTATTCATTTCGATGAGTCCTTCTTCTTTCATGTTTGAAGATATAATGTACGTTTCTTAAAATGGTTTACTAGGGTGCCGCAACAACAAATTATTATAGCGATAGTAAGTGAGATCGCTGAACCAGCGCATTCCCGAGTGCATGTCTTGCATCAATCAGCAATTGGATATGCGCGTGCAAGGATGATCTAGAATTATACTGAAGAAGCTATTGCTGGCGAAAACATCGATGGACAGGAACGGAAATGACAAAATGATCTAAATTAAGAATAATTACACTTTTAGCTAAGTGGTTTTCTTAGTGCATAATAATTAGATTATGAATTTTTGAAACATAAATAAAATTTAAAAGGCTACTACTTTTGATCCTCGTCTATGCACCTTCACTTATCTCCAACTTTCCGTGATATTTCTTATAATCTGTCCATCGGATGAGAGAGCTTCCTATACAATGCCTCTGTCTTCCAAAATCGTATGAACAATATTTTTCAAACTGCCTATTTTCAACTAACTTATTGAATTTATTTGCAACAGAATATACATTATCTTCCAAATCTATTACTATAAAACATTAAATGAATAAAATAAAAAAAATCTAAAATTGAGATCATAATTTTAGACCACATTTTTTTGAGGAAGTGAGTGTTCCCGAAATGTTCTGCTCGCGGAAAACAGGCGAAGTCGCGAGAAACTCCTAGTTTCACCATAGTGATTTAACAGCCTATTTATCTTCCTAGAAGTATCTCCTAGAATTTACTGCTCCTAGCGCAACGTATGCTTTATAAGGTAAACAGATGTTGTCACTAGTTTTCTATGTGACGTAAACGAGAGAATCTGTAACGCAAACATGTTTGCACAGAGATAAGAGATCATCGTGTTGAAACTAAACGCAACATCATAAGATAGCTGCGCATAGGAGTTAGGGCTAGTGCACACCAGCGGATGGCGAGAGATAGATCGATAGATAGATCAACTCTTTCAAAAACGCGAAGAAAAATAGGCATTGCAGAATAATAATAAAAAACTGAGTTCAACGGAAGGCTATATCGCTAAAAGCGATCTCTTTCAGACATGAGATCATGGCTCACTATAATGAGTAGTGTTTCAGCCTGAAGTTAGCTGTTTTTGCGTAAATGGCCGATGGCGAACGGCAGATTCGCTAAACTCCTGACTTCAGGTGTGTCAAGCTATACGTACTTGTTGAACTGAATACCTAGGGAACCACGGTGTGCCAAATAAATTTAAGCGTGTCAACTTATTTGTTGAACTGTAAACCTAGGGAGTACCCAAAAAGTGGTGATGGCCTCGATATTTCTAAAAATAATTGGCCTTTCCTCCATTGTAAGTTGGTAACCCTACGTTTGCATAGAAAGTTATAAAGAAAGCAACGTAAAAACATTATGATATCATGGACAGCATAATGATCATATAATTTTGTTCAACACCGGTAATATCACTGTGTTTAACATTTCCTCTAATAACATTCTTTAGTCGTTTTTTTAGGCTTTGGGAATTAGAGATTTCACTTTGCGCGCCGGTTTGTGGGACGGTGTGGAAGACTTTAGAAAGGAGTTGGTGGAAGGAGACTCGGGGTAGAGATAGTTCTTCGTCTTTGGGAGAGGCCAATGCCCAGCAGTGGGACAAAGTCAAAGTAAAATATGTATTTATTCAATAATATCAAAAGGATCACTTTGAAACGTGTTGAAGCTAGGTGAGTGTAGGTGCCAGTAAAAAAGTAAAAGTAAAAAGCTTGTTTATTCAGATGTACTTAGTAGCCAGATACATAATACCGTATTCAAAACAGCAAAACAACATACTAAACTTGCCAGTACCACGCGACCAAGCCTAAAAGAACAGGCACCAAACTACTGCTTGGTTCCCATAGTTTTTTTCCCATCCTTTTACATAGCTATAAGGGATTAGGATCATCATAGTCATCAGCCCTTCACCGTTGAAGGAAAACATCGTGAGGAAACCCGCGGCTTATTCAGCTCCGCACGTATTGACCATGTCTTTCCTGTGGATTAGGCCGACTAAGCTGCCAGGATGGTATAGGTGCTGGGCAAGCCTATTCCATCTAAAATCCTGTCCCAGGCACTATAGCGTCCCGTGATTTAGGGCTTGTGTAATCACCAGTTACCTTTGACGCCATATAAATCATCTACATTAGATGCAAAGGCCTGTTTACTTTTTAGTCATTAGCCCAAATATTTCCGGATTTTGGTTCAAATGATTCCTGGAACTTTTTTTTTGAACCTGGCGTGTTTCGTACTTGTTTTCCTATACTTGATATCGTTCGTGCAGCCTACACAAAGACCCATCTAGTGACCAGACAACAAAGCTAAAACTACCTGTTCCTGACACGATCTCAACATGACCAAATACTAAACAGGATCCATATTTGTAGGTGCGTTGATCTCTATCGATTTAGGATTTAAATCAAAGCGGCCACCGTCTTTGGTAATCTAAAAAAGGTTACTAAAAGTTCCGCAAAGAAAAAAAAAAGAAAAAAAAACTCTAAGGCCCGTATTCGGCAACAGTGTTTGAGTCTGAGTCGCGGCTCAAGCATAGATTTTTTGACAGTTCTCGATTGAAAAATTACAAAAATCTATGCTTGAGGCTCGACTCAGACTCAAGCACTGTTCTTGAATACGGGCTTAAATGTTACATGTAAAACAGTGGACTGTTTCAGATGATAATTTTCTCGGTTCGATGAAGATTTCCCCCTCATACATGCTGCCTGTCACTTTGTGGAGGCTCGCTAAAAGTCTCTTGTCACTGTCACTCTTATGTCAACAAATAGAGATGGCAAAAGACGCAGCCTGCTAAGCTAAATGAGTGCTATAGGAAAGGACCATTATAAATGAAAGCACAGCTATATTATGGCCGTCGATCTTATCGAAACCAGGGCTTAACGTTCTCGGTATGACACATGATCGAACATGAGTTCCGTGTAAATGTCATAATAATATGATTCTAATCGAAATTAAATCGATGGTGGCATTGTGCAACTTTGCTTGTTGCTGTACCACCTAACTAAGTAAATCATAATAACCCAATAAATATATAAAAGATTGTATCGAAAAACAATGATGTTTGTAGTGGTGAAATTGCGAAGGTACAAAATATAAAATCATTTAGGTTTCAGGGTGTTCACTCCCTGAGCATTTTGAGCACAGAAAAAAAGGCTAGGGCATTACCTGTTAATATCCTGTTTTATAAAAAAGACCTTAAAATAGTAGAACTCTTCCGGTAGATACGGTAGTTATGTGTTTTCTAATGAGTACATTTTTGTTAATCTAACAAACTCCATAATCTTTCAAATCAGACAATCCAAAACAAAAAAGCGCATGATACCACGCTTACCAGGCGCGCATACAATAGGCAGAGGTTGCCTTCCTGTGCGCGGGAACTTACAACAATGCCCATTGTGACCGCTACCATTTCACCTACAATTACATACGTATACTCTCTATGGTTTTCACATTAGCTGACTGGTATTGCTTGGCTATATTCATTTAGCTACAACGACACGATTTTCATATCTCGAATCTTCGTCGTGAGTCCATGATGTTTACAAAATCCTTGGACGCCATCTCTATAGCCGTAATCACACGTCCAGTCCAGTTGCCCTGTTCAGATGGTATCGTGGTCTGGTAGCGAAAACAGAAGAGATGTTCCATAGGCTGTCTCCACAGATTCAAAATTTTCTCCTGAGATGGGTCGATGTTACCCAAAGAGGTTCGAAACCCAATGCAGAGCAAAGAGTTCACAAGTCGAGCCAGGTCAAGCTAATAAGTAATGCAGTTATTAGAAGTAATTTGACTGACCTCTCAGCTCAGTTGGTAGGCTCTGCCTTCTGCGCCGTATATAGATCGTGGGTTCGATCCCCACCGAGAACAAGTATCTTTGTGGTGAACGCAGATGTTTGTTCTCTGTCTGATAAGTATCTGTGTGTCTGTGTTCTAAGTATGTATTTACAAAAAAATATTATGTCAGTTATTGCTCTGCAAAATTTGGGGCTAGATTGTGTTGTGTGGATTGTCCACAATATTTATTTTATTTTAATTTATTAGATACCTCGAGTCGGCTGGTATAAATGGAAGTTGGCTAGTGTGGTACGTATGTTGTGTAATGTGTGAAGAGTTGTTTTGTTCGCAGGAACAGCACTGTTCTTTCTTGTTTTATGGTGGAAAGTACTGTTGCAAAGGGCTGACAATAGTTTTCTGGTTTTGTAAACGCATTAGGATATGATATAACTCTTGTTAATGAGTCTGTAGCGTTACCATTGTACACATAGCTAGCTACATGCATATTGTTTATGTTTTAAAGCTTATAAATACGTGACCGCGCGACAAATTTGGTTACTCTACCGTAAGACAGTCTATCGGAACACTCGCTCCTAGCGCGGTCACGCTAACTAACTGTAATAATTATTCGTTTTATGTTTAATTAAAAGAACACATTCAAATATAAATCTTATTATTTAGCAAACATCTTCCACACAAAATATACGGAGATCTAAAAGCTAAATTGGTGACCCCGACGTGATCATTTTTTCTGGTTTAAATTCACGTATTATGTGATAACCAGTAAAAGTGTACTAATTAAACGTGAAAGTGCAAGTGACTATTTTAAATTAAATTCAGTGGTTTGTGCCAAGTAGTAGTTTTACAATGACTACCACCTCCGATCACACCGAGCTTAACATGGAGCCTGGACCGGAGGGCGCGGCGTACGCAGCGCAGGCGCAGCCATCCACCGACAGCCTCATCACTGCTGTCACCATCAGCTCCAGGATATCCACCTTCTGGACCAACCAGCCGCGACTCTGGTTCCACCAATTCGATGCCATAGTCGCGCCACAGAAAGCAGGTGACTTGCACAAGTTTCAGTTAGTTATAGCTAAGCTGGGTAGGGACGAGTTAGCGCAAGTAAGCGACATTTTAGAGAACCCACCCACAGACCATAAGTATGACTGTATAAAGGCCCGCCTCATATCAGCTTACGAAGAGTCGGAGACCAAGCAGCTCCAAAATTTGCTCACGGAAATCGAACTCGGTGACCAAAAACCGTCACAACTACTGCGGCGGATGCGCGAGTTAGGTCACAATAAAGTACCAGAATCTACTCTCAAAATATTATGGGTGAACAGACTACCACAAAGTGTCCGGCCCGTAATCACTGCATGCGACACGGTTGACCTTGAGCAGGCGGCCAATATTGCCGATAAAATTACAGAAACTATGAGACCTGCGGATGTGTTCCAACTCCAAACACCATCATCATCATCATCGACGTCTGTAACAGAGCAGCTAAAAAAATTAACGCTCGAATTAACCGCTTTGAAAAATAAATTCAACCAAATGGATAACGAGCGGCGAGAAGGCGGTCGATCAAAGGAGCGTAATACTCGTAGTAATAATACTCGTAGCACCAGCAGATCACATTCACGCGGTAGAGGTAATTTCATCAAATATCAGAATCAAACTGCTGTTCCTGGTGACAGCGACTTCAAATGCTACTACCATTTTATACATGAAGATAAAGCCACCAAATGTGGTCACGACCAATGTTGCAAGAAAAGGTCGTTAAACTAGAACAGGCTACTAATGCGGCGAGTTTAGTTGCCGATCACACATATCGCCTCAGTGTTACGGATTATAAGTACGGCTACCGTTTTTTAATTGATACCGGTGCCGACGTATCCGTACTTGCGTGCAAAAAACGCCCAAACCAACAACCAGACGACTATACACTATATGCTGCGAATGGAACGCCAATATCAACATATGGAGTGAAAACATTAACTCTAGATCTTGGCCTACGGCGCCCAATGCGTTGGACATTCATACTAGCAGACGTACAACGGTCAATCATCGGAGCAGATTTCCTAGCCAAAAATCAACTGTTAGTTGACCTACACGGCAGAAAACTAATAGATAAGCTGACCAACATTTCCAAGAATATACAAGCTATTTCGGATAATTTCCCTACCATAAAAGTCGTCAATACCACAGATAAATACCATACACTACTGTTGCGGTATCCCGATATAACTAAACTAGAATCATTCAAATCGATTCCCAAACACAATGTGCAACACTATATTTGCACAAAGGGCGCACCCGTATATGAGAAAGCGCGACCCTTAAATCCAGCCAAATACAAAGCAGCTAAGGAAGAATTTGAACGAATGATGGAGTTGGGTATATGTAGACCATCTACTAGCCCGTGGGCAAATGCACTACACGTCGTCAATAAAAAAAACGGCGAATTACGTCCGTGCGGCGATTATCGTCGATTAAATGCAATAACAGAACCCGATAGATATCCAATACCAAGATTAATGGATTTCACATACATTTTAAGGGATAAAACAATCATGTCTAAAATTGACATACGACGCGCATACCACCACATACCCATCGCACCGGAGGACATTCCTAAATCAGCAGTAATAACCCCCTTCGGATTATTTGAATTCTTAAAAATGAATTATGGTTTACGCAATGGGGCGCAAAGCTTTCAACGCTTCATAAACAACGTCATGAAAGACACAAGAAATACTTTCTGCTATTTAGACGATATATTAGTCGCTTCCGAAAACGAGGAAACGCATTTAAAAGATCTTGATGAAATATTCAAACGACTAAATCAATTCGGCATAACAATAAACAGCGGAAAATGTGAGTTTGGCAAAAAGGAACTACTATTCCTCGGCTACCACGTCAGCTGCAATGGCATCAAACCGAACCAAGAAAAGGTAAATGCTATAACAGACTATTCGCAACCCGAAACTATCCAGGAACTAAGACGATTTCTTGGACTCATCAACTTTTACAGAAGCAGTATTCCTAAAGCAGCCGAAGTACAATCTGTGTTAGAAAAATACTTACACAATTCTAAGAAGAACGATAAAACTAAAATCGTGTGGACACCAGAAGCCACAGACGCGTTCAACAAATGTAAACAATTAGTAAGCGAAGCGGTACTACTAGCCCATCCAGATTCATCAGCAAATTTAGTGCTAATGACTGATGCTTCAGACAGCTGCATGGGAGCCGCGCTACACCAATCAATTAACGGTGAACTTAAACCACTAAGTTTTTATTCAAAAAAACTCACTACAGCTCAAACTAAATACAGTACCTACGACAGAGAACTTTTAGCGATCTTCATGGGTATTAAGCATTTTCGTTATATCATAGAAGGACGAAATGTTATAGTAGTGACCGACCATAAACCTCTTACTTTCGCCCTAACAAAAAAAGAGTCGAAATCCGATTCACCAAGACGCTTACGTCAACTTGATTTTATCGCGCAATTTTGTAATGAAATAAAGTACATAAAAGGAGAAATGAATGCTGCTGCGGATTTCTTATCAAGAATAGAGGAAATCCATTTACCTGATATCTTCGATTATGAGCTGCTGTACCAGAGCCAGATCGAAGATGCAGAGTTACAGGAGTTAAAAAATAAAAATAATTTACAATTTAAATCGATTATCATGCCATACTCGGAACGAGAACTAATATTTGAAATATCAACATCGCAAGCTCGTTTATACCTACCTACAACATTCCGAGAACAAGCTCTCTTATGTACTCATGGACTAAGCCATGCAGGAGTAACTGCAACAAGACGCCTTATTACACAACGTTATTTTTGGCCCGGCATGAACCACGATGTCGCTAAATTTGTACAAAAATGCATAAAGTGTCAAAAATGTAAAGTCCAAAGACACACAATTACACCACTTGGAGAGTTTGAAAATTCAAATCGATTTACTCATGTTCATATTGATATTATTGGACCATTGATACCCTCAGAAGACTTCACATATTGCCTCACCATCATAGATCGTTTCACTAAATGGCCTGAAGTCATACCCATTAAGGATATCACAGCCGAAACAATAGCAAATAAATTTGTAGAGCATTGGATTTCAAGATTTGGCTGCCCAGTAAAAATAACAACTGATCAAGGTAGACAGTTCGAATCTCAACTTTTTACACAATTAACAAAAAGACTAGGCATAGAAAAAATCCACACTACAGCATACAATCCTAAAGCAAACGGACAAGTAGAGCGCATGCATCGCACACTTAAAGCATCCGTCATGTCACGCTGCGACAACTCTAATCAATGGGTGAGAGAGCTACCTATGGTACTTTTAGGTCTTAGATCAACTATAAAAGAGGACATAGGATTTAGCCCAGCGCAAATGACCTTTGGAATGCCTATCCGTCTACCAGGAGATTTTTTCGTACCATCAGAAGCACATATTAATGATGCTGAGTATACACGTAATTTAATGGAAACATTGGCTACAATACAATCAAGTGCAAGAAAGCAATCGGATCATAGAAAAACTTTTATACATAAGGATCTCGCAACTACGGACTACGTCTTTGTTAGAAGAGAAGTGAAAAAATCACTAACTCCACCGTATGAGGGACCCTTTAAAGTAATAGAACGGAACCCTAAATTCTATACAGTTCAAATAGGTTCTCGAAATGTCGTTATTTCGCTAGATAGGCTCAAACCAGCTTACGCTATTAACTACACACCTAGCAACGCGACCCCAGAAACAATAGTTTCTCAGAGTCCGACACTTGTTGAAACAACAATGCCATCACTAAGTAACCCAAATAAAACACCTCGGCAACCTGATGAAATGGGTCCGCCGAAATCTGATGTGAAAACAACAGCTCCAGTCATAACGAGATCCGGTCGAACAGTTAAAAAGACTGTACGGTTTGATATTTGACTCTAGCTTATCAAGTGCTCACTATTACCAACAGCGAACAATACCGCGGTTATAAACAAAGATCATTCAGGACTACTCATTCACTTGGGAACGGGACTAGCCTATTTACAGCTACTGTACACTTCAAAAGTCAGCACCTTGTGCCAGCCGCGTAGCGCACTCAGCAGGGGTGCCATATAACCACTTGACATCGGCGGCGGTCAACAAAAAGTGTTCAAGTATAGTATAAACAGTGATTAACAATAACAAAAGTGTAGTGCGCGTTTAAGTATCTTTGTTCTAAAAAGAGACCTTTTGTTTATCAAAACATTAGCCACAGTGTACGCTATAATTACCATGAACTCTATATCACTTTAAGTATTAATATTTTTAGTAGGAATATTTTTATGAGATAATTTTTTTTAATGTTTAACTATAATCAAGTTAGTTTGTATTTTTTACAAGTTTACAAACTTTAAATTTTTATTTTATATAATACCTACTTTTAAAATTATGTTATAATTTTTTTTTTTATGTGGGATGTAGATGTAGCGTTACCATTGTACACATAGCTAGCTACATGCATATTGTTTATGTTTTAAAGCTTATAAATACGTGACCGCGCGACAAATTTGGTTACTCTACCGTAAGACAGTCTATCGGAACACTCGCTCCTAGCGCGGTCACGCTAACTAACTGTAATAATTATTCGTTTTATGTTTAATTAAAAGAACACATTCAAATATAAATCTTATTATTTAGCAAACATCTTCCACACAAAATATACGGAGATCTAAAAGCTAAAAGTCCATACTTTATTGGCATAGAATCTTAGCAGGAGTAGAGCTTTTTATGAGAGAGTTCTACTACCACCGTATTTTTGCCGCCAGGGTGATACTCGCATTGATGTGTAGATACTGAATTGAAGAAGCTAGACATCAAAATACGCTCCATCCCTCTCACTAAATCTGTGCGTCTCTTTCGAACGTCAGTTTACGTTTGCTTCTTCCTGTATCTGGCAATATAACAACGGACATTTTAATGAAATTACAAATGTACTCACATTGTTCTTTTTCTTCTTAGAGTGTCACACATTCTTTCAAGCCAGTGTGGTGAAAGGATTTAAAGCGCTTCTCAAAATCACTCCATTCGTGCACTCAACACATGTAGTGTTTTCGAATTTTTAGAACCTACGACACAAACTGGAGTTGAGTTAGGTGAATGGATGTTAAGTGCTTCTCGAAAAAGCTCTTTTCGTGCACTCGACACATGTTTTAGAATTTTTAGATCTACGACATGCCGGTTTCCTCACAATGTCAACATTGTTAGCTGCTCAAGTATTATTTCTAAATGCAAATTGACTGCTAAACGTAGTGCTTTGTCTTATCGCATTGCGAGTGTCAATTAGCGTGAAAGTGGGTGGGAAATAACTTTCCTGCTGGCATGGCAGCTTGGATTCTCAAGATAATTAATGTACCTAACATTCCTCACAGCTCAGTTGGTAACAGCCTTCTGCGCTGTAGGTCGTGGGTTCAATCCCCACCGAGAAATGATCTAAGCTGTCAGCTAATGGCCAACAGGGATTCATTCAACAGTGTTTCAGTAAATAAAAACACTGCACATTCATGGATAAATCATATGCTGTTTCCTTGACAGTTATATTGTGATAAGTATAATTGAAAGAAAGAAATAAATAAAATCGTTTATTTATACAAACTGTACATAATTGTATACAAGAAAACAAAATAAGGTGCGCTTTGATGTCTTTTGTATCAGAATATAATAAGCGAAAGAACGAAAGAGTCGCAACCGACCTACTACAGAACGGTTTTAGGAATATCTATCTACAAAACAAATATTTTAAGCAATAATTTTGAGGATATAGTCTGCGGCGTCCCACTTTTCCCTGGCTGGTACGTACCAGCCCCTCCATTGTGGGTCTCCACTGACCCGTGACGCTCGATCGACCGAGATGCAACGCTTCCTGCTCTGACGTAATGAGTTGCAATCCAATTTCCTACGTGAAACCACAGATGATCGTGCTATTGTAGATCTTTTTTATTATTGTCTTACATTTTTGCCAACTCTATCTAGCCCTCAACAATGCCAGATAACAGAATAGAAAGGAGTGCTAACAAAATAAATAAACATGACGGACATCGTCAGAGAGATCTTTGTTACCTTGATCATAAGATCTATGCTGGGAGTTTCACTACGTGATAGAATCATAAATGAGGATATCCGTAGAAGAACCAAGGTCACCGACATAGCTCGTAGAGTTAGCAAGTTGAAGTGGCAATGGGTAGGCCATATAGCTCGAAAAACCGACAACCGTTGGGGAATTCTCGAATGGCAACCACGAACCGGAAGACGAAGCGTAGGGCGCCCACCCACCAGATGGACCGACGAAATTGTTAAGATCGCGGGAAGTCGATGGATGGAAAGGGCTCAGAATCGCTATGTCCAGCAGTGGACTTTTTCAGGCTAATGATGATGATGAAGATCTGGCATATCTCAGTCTTTGTTTTTTGCGATGCTATTAGACACGGTCACATTATCTTCCATGCGTGGTACAATTTGCGTGTTCAAATCTGTAACGAATGGTATTTCTAGATTGATATTGACCTCGCGTTAAAAAGCTAGGCCGTTGGAACGGTGCACGATCAATTGGCTTTTGATTCCGGCGTAACTCAGGGATCGATTGTAGGTGCAATTTCATTTCTTTTTCGTGCGAAAACTCTAAAGATAATTTTGAAAATTTGAAGGCAAATATAAATGTTTTTAAGTTGCATCATTAAACCATATATTTTCAAAGAGTATCTATTGTTTACCATAAAAAGATAAGGTTAATAGGTTTCGTAGCCGGAAGCCTAGTTTTTTACTCAGGTTTTTGTACAGAGGTCAAAATATGAGTCACTTCGTCGTTATTTTGGTGGACATCCTATTAAACTCTTGAAGCAATCTCAAAAAGTGTCGTCATCAACCACGGCCTAGTCATTGTTAACTTCATCAAAACGTGACCTTGTCTGGCGTGGTTTCAGTTTTTAGATTGTCTTTTATGCCTACCACAAAGCACCACAAGCAGTTCCCTATGCTTTAAAACGTCCGTTGTTATATCGCCCGATTCAGGAAAAGCGACCGTAAGCTGACGTTCGAATGAGACGCATAGTTCTAGTACTTCGCTTACGTTCAATCGTTCGATTTTCGTTAGCTGAGCAAATGCTTCTAGAAGTTTAGAGCATGAAAAAGAAAGCATTCACTGTTCACTTACGGCTACAGAGCTAGCTGGTAGTACCTTCGTGTCCATTATCAACTCATATGCTCAAGAGTTGACCTAAAGCACCTATAGCCTAGAGAAGAAAAAAGCAATATTTGAGTCTGAGTCGAGCCTCAATAATAGATTTTTTATATTTTTCAATGGAGAACTGTCAAAAATCAATGCTTCAGGATTTTCTCAAACCCAAGCGTTGTTTCTGCCGGTCTACTCTTGAACGCGATTCCGATCCCAATTTTACGTTTTGACGGAATTTTGGCAGAAAACCCATAGGATTTCTGTCTAAATTCTGTCAAAACTTAAGTTTGGTATCGGAAACACGTTCAAGAGTAGACCGGTTCGTCTTTACTTTATAAAAATAGTTATTATCGAAAATAAAATTTTGGCTCGCTTGCGACGAATGCATGAAACAAATCTCCTATCACGAAAAACCGATAAGATATTGCATATAAAGTTGGGAGACTATTATCTTGATAAATGGATTCACTAGATATTTTTGATTGTGTCATGCTTATTTTACTTCTATCTTCATGGATTGGGCATTTTACAGGTTCTCAGGTAGATTTAGACAATATTCACTGTCTCTCTATTCAATAATATGCAGTAGGCACCAGAAGCTCTGTCTTGCTCTGTCTCTAGCTCTGGTTTTGAGTCTGTGTGAGTGTTGATTAAATAAATCCTACGCTGAAACGTCACACACACAGTAAAATTAACTGGTGAGCATTCACACAGACTCAAAACTAGAGCCAGAGACAGATAGAGCTTGTGGTAAGCCAACTCATACGATAACACAAACTCATAGCCAGATCACGCCTAATAATCTCCAAGCATTACCGTTTAGGCATATTTTGTGCATTTTAAAAGGCATTTAGCATCACGAATTTAATCTTTAATCTAGATCGAATTTCTATGTCATATTGCATTGTTTCCCAAATAATCTGGTGACAGCTGTCTTCAAGATAAGAGTCCAAGGGATCTATGTGACAGTCCTTTCTCTTCGAGAGGATTAGAAACTAGTAGATTCCAACTATGTTAAGACGATAATAGTAGATTGTTACACAAAGGCAATCAATAACTACTTACAACCGAAACTGTAGCTGACTGTACACAGGTATTACTTTTCTCGTTACCATCTATAGGGCCGGATGATGAAAGTGGATCGATTTCCTCATTTTCCATTAGTAACGGAAACGGAAACCATACAGCATAGCATAAATGACACGCTAACAGGCGTATTCTTGACATCGCGACCAAAACATATTAAAAAAAAACAAATCTATTCCATACAAGAAGTACACTCGCACAAAATTTCTGATTTTGTCCGTTTACACCTGTTTACACTAAAGTTTTATTTATTTTATTTTATTTTAATAATTTTCAGAAAACTAACAGCTAGGTAGGTACAAACATTAAATAAAGGTATGATAACTAAAGGCCAATTAAAAGTTTACACAGATAACTAAAACATGGTATAAACTAATAAAAACAGTAAAGTAGACGATAAAAAGAAAAACGTTAGGTAAGAAAGTAGTTAAGTACTAAAATGACTAAATGTTAGTACTTACCTATTATTTTAAGATAAATAAAATAAAAATTAGTTAATAATAATATTTTGAAAGTTGAATACATACTCCCAATCAAACAAATATCATAATTTTAACAAACATTTAATATTAAGAATTTAGAATGAAAAAAACCACGGATAAGATAATACTTTACATTTTATAGAACCACTACTGACCTGAAATTTTTGTTTAGTGGTAAATACAAGTCAGTACACAAGATATCTAGATTTTCTAAAGGGTAATATTTTTTGGTTTTATTACAGTCTCAACCGACGCTACTTAGTAAAACGAACCTTAAGTCGAGCCTTGACCCGAAAATCAATGAATGCAACAATGCTTTAAGTAACTCATTGTGCACCGGGGAATAAAGCCGATTTAGCAAATTATTGGATCCCTCGAGGGGATTTTAGTACGGGAGCTGACTGTCAGATTGTTTAAAGACTTGACTTGGTACAAAGGCAACTAGAGAGAGTATTATATTCCTTGAAGGTGACCCACCTATGGCAACAGGATCACTAAGCACATAATCAATCAGAAAAACCGGCCAAGTGCGAGTCGTACTCGTGCACGAAGGGTTCCGTACCATTATCTATAAATACTGCAAAAAACGAATTTATTGTATGGGAGTTTTGAGTTTTAGAGGTTTGTTTCCTCTTATTAAAATATTTAACTCTGTTTTTTTAGTATTTGTTGTTATAGCAACAACAAATATACATCACCTGCGAAAATTTTAACTGTCTAAATATCACGGTTCATGAGATACGGCCTGGTGACAGACGGACAGACAGCGGAGTCAAAGTAAATAGAGTCCCATTTTAACCTTTGGGTACCATAGAAAACAAAAGTGATGCTGCCCCAACGCAAATACCCTATTTTATACCAGAAATCGTTAGTTTTTGGTACTTAGTAAGTTAGTATTGTTCGTCCATTTTGTTTACTTTCTGAGGCTACGGCCACATCAAGGCAGGCAGGTGTTGTCACAGATTGCTGTGTTTATCGCTTGGATGTCGGGCTCCCTGCCATGAGTCTCATCTTTGTATCAAATCGATAGGCAATGTGACTGTCGGCTCCCTTACTATTTTATGTTGTCATTGAACGCTTACATTATTTGTGAACTCCGCAGTTGTATTGTGTGCTTTTATTAATAAAGGCTATTTTGATTCTCATTATTTACATTGCGATTGTACTCAAATAAACGTTTGCCTACAGTTCATTCTTCATCAATTCTTCAGGGTTTTTTTACTTTGAGGCTAATCTTTGACCGTAATTTGGCCTGATGTTAAATGATGATGCGATTCACTCTTCTTTTGAAGATATCCAAGTAGTAGGTAACTATTCAGAATAACAGACGCCAGCAACAAGTTCCACTCTTTGGCCGTCTGCATTAAAAAAGTGGGAGCGAAACACTTAGTGCGGGAAGAATTTATATCTACTATGAATGTATATCTCGTTTCCGTACGTCTGGTGTTCCGATCATGGGATGGGGTTAAGGGGAATGAGTTTATTTAGTTTTTAATACTGAGGGAACAATAGAAGGTTCTCATGATGCAATAAGGTAGCATCAAAGGTGTACTGACCTTAAAATAATAAAATATAACTAACATTAGATTAAAATAGTAAAAAAAGCATCAGTAGATTTCAAAATAATCGTAGAGGGTCTACGGCGTAGACTGCTGTGAGCCGTAGACCATTTTTAAATATACTACAATGTTCGATTGAGTCATCTAAAAATGATATGAGAATTCATAATATATAAGTAAAATATTGTTACTGTTTGTTTGTGTGTGTATGTGTACAAACCCACCGGCAAGTTTTATCATGCGCACTTGATGTGCGGGCAGGTTTTTCCGCAAGTAGGCCGCTGGTGGGCCCTTTTTGCGTGACCCTTGACGCGTGTTGCTCGAACTTTTTTAGGTTCTACAACACGCCGGTTTCCTCACGATGTTTTCCTTCACCGTTTGAGAGTACTGGCATAGTGCACATACATTTTTCGACAGAAAAACTCATTGGTACACAAGTGGATTTGAACCCACGACCTTCGGATCGGAAGGTGGGGCCACTACCACTAGACCACCAGTGTTCTCTGTACAAACCCACCTTAACAAACACATCGACAAAACATAACGACTACATTCACAGTGGTAATAAACCAAGGTGCAATTTAATAAATAAGCTGTAATCGGTTAAGCCTACTTTATTGTTTCCTAGTGTAGTAGAATAAATAACAGTTTCTACTACTGCGGTCAACAGTAAATCGTTTTGTGGTTTTGTAAATTCTTGGATTATCCACCAGCTTTACAAGAATGCAAAAATTGGAAAAAACGGTGAATAGAAAGATGGCCCAGATTGAGTACTTATTCCCACTATCTTATCTTCTTTGAGTGGCATCTGCAAAAGAAGCTATTTTTGATAAACTGAGACTGGCCTACGTTGGAACTAAAAAAAAGCAGCCAAGTGCGAGTCGGACTCGCCCATGAAGGGTTCCGTAGCACGAAGAACTACAAGAACCTTTATATTATGTTACTTGATGTAACATAATAAGGTTCTTGTAGTTCGTCAAAAGGTAAATTGCGGTTTACGGTTTATGACGTATAAAAAAAAACTACTGACTAGATCTCGTTCAAACCAAATATCGTTAGAAGTTTGCATAGTAATGTACAACATATATTTTTTTTAGTATTATCATTCTCTTACTTTAGAAGTTAGAGGGGGGGGGGGGACCAACTTTTTTCCACTTTGGAAAGGTCTCTCGCGCAAACTATTCAGTTAAAAAAAAAATTTTGAGTTTCAGTTTCAAGTATGGGGACCCCCAAAATTTTTAGTTTTTTTTCCATTTTTGTGTAAAAATATTAATGCGGTTCACAGAATACATCTACTCGCCAAGTTTCATCAGTCTAGCTCTTACGGTTTCGGAGAAAAATGGCTGACAGACAGACATGACGAATCTATAAGGGTTCCGTTTTTGCCATTTGGCTACGGAACCCTAAAAACATTTGTAAAGGAAGGTTCAATGTATGAAAATTTTAAATTCTCATTTGTAACCTCTCACAACTCAGACAGGTAAGGTAGAATTTGGTTGTAGATTTGATGCTAACAAAGGTGACACTTATGTGGTGAATTATGGAATAAGAACTTAGTGGTATTATACTTTTCCTGGGTGCTCTATTTTAATACAAATTAAATTTACTAAACATTACACAAAATAGATGCATCTATATCTATAAAAAATTCCTGTCCTAATTTGGAACGCGATAAACTCCGAAACTACTGAACGGATTTTGATAAAATTTTATAACCGTCTATAATATGGTCCAACTTAAAAGATAGGATAGTTTATATTCAATATTTTGGTGTTATTGTAAATTAAGGCGCAAAAGTTTCGAAATCTATGTCTATCCCTTTCTATCACGTAGGGACTTATATATGTCTATCCCTTTCTATCGCTTAGGGATTTTTCTGAAAATTCTCGACTTTGACGAGGAAAGAACGCTCTAGAATGTCTTTGAGGTTCTGGAATGATCAAATTTAATTCGAAGACTGAAATTATTCGGCTAGCATCCGGAATGCATCCAAACGTTAGTAATCCAGAATTATCTAGAATACTCAAATATACCCATGCAAACGGTTTTGAATTCTAGATTTGGACAAAATGTTCTAGAAAATAGTGCCCCTAAACGTTATAGAATGTTCTTTCATCATCATCATCAATTGATATCAGTCCACTGCTGGACGTAGGTTCACCTTGAGTAACAAAGGCTATATTTGTGTGTTTAAAAAATAAATGTCCACCCGTGCGAAGCCGGGACAGGCAGCTAGTATTACTATAACATTTTGAACTTCATATCATTATACGCAAACGTAGACACTTTTTTTTGCCGACACGCCATCGCCATACCATCACAGGGAACCGTAGTTGCTGTGTCCTTTAGCGGTGATCGGACACAGTTGCGTCGGACACGTCTGCGCACATCTAGGCGGTGGCAATGGCGATCAGTTAACCTGCATCATATTTGACAGCATTTTACTGATTGCCATCGCAGATCTCATAAATGTTCGCAAGGCTAAACGTATGCGTACTTGCGCAGACAGTGGATGATTTCATACTGGTTCTATATAAATAACTAGCAGCCCGTCCCGGCTTCGCACGGGGTAGACAATATTGTTGTAAATTATTTTGTTCTATCGCTAATAGTTTCGGCAGCGCATTCGACGAAAGACATTTTAAGACTCATTTTTCTAGACCTTCGGTTCACCATCGGCCCAGTACTTTTTTAACCTTTTCATTACAAACATACAAAAAAAGGGACAAATCTTTCCTCTTTATAATATTAGTATAGAAATACTGACTCAAAAGTATCCATCGTTTGCGCCCTGCCTAAACTGCAAATAAGCACTTTTGCAGCTTATTTACATTCTATTAAAACCAATGTTCAATATATTATGTTGATGTTGCTATTTCAACTAATGCCCTAATAACCAGAACCATTCAAGGCTTTTAATAAACACAGTTGGAAAAGCTCTTAAAGTCACGTTTTGATGTTTGGAAACAAATACCAAGAGAAGATGCCAAGTATATTGTTTGGATCTGGAACTCGGCCAATCACGTCAGTGTTCTTGACTACATTAGCGATTTAACTGGACATTCAATATAATCGTAGTTTGAAGCCATACGTCTTACAAACGCAATTTAAATTTCATCGTTAACGAAAAATAGTAATAGACATAGACATAACTAATAGCTATGTTTGCACCTTTTTGGAGTTAAAATTAATTTGCGTTTCTAAAAATTAAAATGTTACGTGGCGGGTGCAATAATGGTGAAAACTGGCCGTAGCAAAAAGTCATCACAGTGAACCAGTAGAATCTCACGCTACTCATCTCTTCCATTTCGATCACAATTTTTAAATGATTAAAACCTCAAAATATTTTTGTTATATTTTCAGTTATTATTTTCATAATAATCCCTTTTCTATGGATAGAAGATGGATTAGTGTGTCTTACCTCTATAAATATCAATTAATAATTATTACTTATGGCTTGCGCTAGGCGGTCCGCTGAAACGCTGTCAAATATCGCTGTCATGATTTGACAGTGTTTCAGCTGATCACCATCGCCATCGCCTAGATGTGTGCAAGCCTTTTCTCGTAATTTTCTAAGTTCTAAACTTTCTTTTATAAAGAAGGAAGAGGATTATTACGAAATTAACAATTCAGCGCTTTCTGACAAGAAAAGTTTTTCTAAAAGCAAATCTTTCTTGTATAAAAAAACTCTTCTTCGTTTATAGAAGACTATTAACGAAGATTGGAATCTCAATGGTTCCTTTTGATTTGCCTCAAGACAGTCTCGACTTACTGGCATTTACTGCGCAATAAGGAAGCAAAAGCTAAACTTTCATGTGAAAATAAAGACAATTATCAAATTATTCTCGGTCAGAAAGCTAAAGTTCATTTATTCCGTTTATTTGTAATAAACGGAATAAATGAACTTTAGCTTTCTTCATTTTTATTTCTTCATTTTTATTTCGTAACTCCGTGTAATAAAACAAAGCGTCGGTAACTTTTATTTTCACACAAAAGGTTAAAGTTCTTATTAGAACCAATTACAAAATGTTGTTGGGGTGATTACTGTGTAGTGGAGTGAGCATAGCGAATTGATTACCCACCTCTGATTATGAGTTAGGTATATTCATTTTCAACCGACTTCAAATAAAAAGGTTCATTTCGGTTGTATTTTTTATCGCATAACGTTTATAAACCGATTTGAAAAAATATTTTTTCTGAGAGGTTCCAGATTGGTCCAAAAGAAATTTCGTCAAAATTGGTTCTGCAGTTTGGCCATGAAGTGGCTGTCTCAAGTTTTTAAACTTCATTTGTATGCTTAAGGCTTACTTGCAGGACATGCGAGATTCATCTTCATAATTGTTTAACACAGCGAAAGAAAGTATTGAGAATGCCAAAACGACCTTATGAAGCCTTATTTTCATCATTAAGTCAATGATTATCAATTAATTTTTAGATGCATTTTAAATTTTTTGCATGCAAAATTGGAGATAAAAAAATCAAATATTTGATTGGTTGATCGGTTTTTTCGCTGTTTTAGAAAAGGATTACTTAAAATCCTTTCACCACACGGTTTGATATAACCAGTGTCACTATAAGAAGAAGAAGAAAAGGGTACGAAGCTACTAATGGTGATGATGTCCCATTGTTTATATAAACCCAAAAGAACAGTCTAAACAACTGTTAAATTCCTTCATTATTTAATAAAAACAGCCAATTCTTCAAAGTAAGCATACTGTTTGTTTTAATATCTACTGTGCTACAACGGGCACGCAACTAAAATCCATTATTTCAACATTAACTTTTACAAAGAAACGTTTTTATAATCGTTTGGCTCGTACGTTGTATTCGCCTCGTCTATGTTTCTGTTATACAGGTTGATCTGGAATGTAATGTTCTTTATTTGAAACCATTGTAGTAATTTCACTTCCACTGGAGTAATTTCCTTATGACATTCTGGCTAAGTAATTGATGGATCCCCACGCGACATCGTACGTGAAGATAGTTCTACTTGGAGTGCGAATTTTCAAGTTTTGTGCTACTGCTGGCGCTCTACCAAAAACGATTTTTGAAGACAGTAACCACGGAACTCCTTGAGAAGCCAAAGAGTGCTTATGTTAAATTTCAGATCTCAAAATTTTGTGATTCCGTGAGCTTATCTTTGTTTTTATTTTTTATGTTTTAGGCGCGCAGTACCCAAAAATATTGTAATAAGGTCAATAACATGTTTTTCTTCCTTCTAATGAAGTATGTTTTTTTTCGAAAACCCTTTTTCCTTTATCTGCTTCATTGAATTTATCAGTCACCCTGTACAACCAAAGTGTATGCGGAAATACTGGCTTGATTATGGTTCTGGAGTGAGAATTAACCACAGAGTTGTATTCTATCGCACATGATTGTCATCATCAAGATTATCCTTTTCCATATACGGAATGATCTTATAAATTCTACCAACTCTACAAAGGTAAATGAACCCCGTTTTTTGGCAGCATTACCAAGTATTTAATGTTCTGTGGCATTACACTTTGTCCTTTCTCACTCAGCTCAGGAGGGCTACCATAAAGGACATATGTCTCTGGACATATGTCTGGAGCTGGTGTGTGAGTGCTGACCACAGTGTATTACACTGTGTGTGTGACGTTTTGACGTAGGATTTAACCTTTTCGTCGCGTCAGATGAATAAGAAAACCAGCGCCACAGTTGCCTTTTATTTTTATTTCATATTTGCATCACTATTTGCCTCAGATGATGATAAGGTTATACGCAAATTGCATTAAGGGCTATATTCATTGCAGATATTGCTTGGCAAAGTTAGCTAGCTTGATGAAAAACATCTTTGTGACCTTGTTTGCCAGAGATTGAGGTCCTATGCTGACAATTTGATAATTTTAACAATGGTTTATGATTAATGTTACGCTGAAAACAGTTTTCATTATAGCTTACAACGATTTAGGGAGTCGAAACTCGCAAAATTATATCATGTAAAATATTCCGTTGTTCATAAAAATAGTACTAATAAATATTGTTTGCCATGAAGCACCGATGGTCTAGTAGAAGTGACCTTGCCTTCTCAACACACGCGGGTCAGTAGGCCTACCACAAGCTTTGTCCGGCTCTGTCTCTGGCTCTGGTTTTGAGTCAGTGTGATTGCTCACTAGTGTATTGTACCGTGTGTGTGACGTTTCGACGTAGGATTTATTTAGTTTACACTCACACAGTGTGGTGTCTTTTTAGTTGTGAAAATTACTCGATAACTAAACACGTGCTTGTACTAAAGTAAAGTTATACCTTTTATGAAGCTGAAAAAACTAGTTTAGAATGCAGCTAGAGTTATGTCCTTTTGGAATGTTATGAATCAAAATGGTATAACTTCACTTATGTTGTTTTTGGCAGAGGCACGTTCTTGGGTTAACAGTCTTGTTTTTGAATTTCGAACACAATATCTTATAGACACGTGTGTATGTGTGTGTTTTGTAAACCATATGTTTACATTCGGTGACGTCATGTAAACCATACCTACTGTGTTCACGTTTGTGACATCAAATCTTGCCACATTTTTCGCGAAATTGGACACTTTTTTATCAGATTTCTGGAAAATTACTAAAATTTTCAGGAATTTCATGCATATTTAGTTTATAGTTGGTTTTAACTGCATGTGCGTTACTGTGGTACCAAATGTTTGTTCGTCGTTAGTAATTGTTTTAGCTATTGTTAACTATTTACTCTATTTTTCTGAACAACTATGTTTTTTAAATACTAGATGATGTTATTTTATCTTGGTGTCATTGAAAGTCAAGAGAACGCTTATTCATAAGTAAGAAATTAAACTTTCAAATGCGTTTAAAATTGACGAATGTTGTATACTAATATGCGATAGATTTATCGCAAAGCACTTACACGGCAGCACCGTTACTTGACAACCATAATTTTAACCTGGCGGAGATAAACTCGCAAAAAGGCACATCGGAATTGCGGTGGGTCATTATGATCCAACTGACGTAATCATATCCATATTTCTATATGGATGCAGTTGTGTCAGTAATTATGTGATTTACTTATTTAGTCACATGAGGTGAGGAATATTATGCGAGTGTGTTTTTGAGAGTTCTATTGATAGGCACTACTTATTTTATCAGCCACAAGCTAGGACCGCAAGGCAGGGTTTCACAGGAGAATCCTCAAATGTGCGTGAGTATGTGTATTTTGATAGGTATTATGCGAGTGCAGGTGCAGGCAGCAGCCAAATACTGCCCCGCTGAGTCTTAAGGACCCTTGTAGATCTACGCCAGGTTAAAAAAAAATTACCAGGATGACATTCGAAAACCTCTTCTAGCATTATGCAGTTCGTGTCATCTTCAAATTATTAAACTACGAATTCTAGTGAAATGTACCAATATTTAAACTTAGGCAAATACCTTGCAACGTATTCAATTGCTGAATGAAGTAAAAACAATATTTTATGGATTCATTGATTATTATTTGTATAGAAACAAAAAACCGTAAGTTACCGTAAAATATGTGTTTATTAATATTACATAGTTTCTGAACGTCGCTTGAACTTGCAAATTGGGGAATAATATCACCATAGATAAGCAAGATTTTACAAATATCAGCAATTTGCTGTACTTTTGTATTGGTCCGTTTACGCATAGGGATTGCAATAATGTATTCAAATATACACAAATATACGGTCTTCTTCTTCTTCTTCAATTATTTCTAATGTTAGACTTATTTTAAGCTTGTATAAAATACTTTACTTTATTGAATGAACCTATATTGGAATTTTTCAAATATACTTATCTACCCCTTATAGGTGGTGAAAAAGAGTGATACAGCTTGTATGAGAAATAAAAACTATTATGAGGGCAGCCTCAAACCTCAGTACAGTATACTTGGTAACAGCCGCACCTTTTTAAGGTTCCGTAGCAAAATGGCAAAAACGGAACCCTTATACAGGGTTATTCATTATTAGCTGCAAATACTCAGGAATTAGGTTCAACAAATAAAATAAAAAATATTTATGAAATGATTTTTTTTAGTTTTGTTATGAAAATCCCGAGAAAATCGATAAAGGAATCATTGGCGCCTGACCTATTTTGACCTTTGATCCGCGCCCGCGCGCCGTGAGTGACACTCTGCGTTCAGTCACCGCCTGGGTGGGTCATCGTCCTGTTCTCCATGGCAATCATTATGCAATAGCCGTAAAGAAATTAATAAAAATAAAATTTTGATACAAAAACTTGAAAATTTTCTTGATCAAATTTAAAAAAAATAATTTTATAAATCTTTTTTATTTTATTTGGTGAACCTAATTCCTGAGTATTTGCAGTTAATTATGAATAACCCTGTAGATTCGTCATGTTTGTCTGTCTGCTGTCCGTCCGTATGTCACAGCCATTTTTCTCCGAAACT
Source organism: Thera obeliscata (assembly GCA_947578465.1). Lineage (NCBI taxonomy): Eukaryota > Metazoa > Arthropoda > Insecta > Lepidoptera > Geometridae > Thera > Thera obeliscata. Next base: position 12,386,542 of record OX387926.1, read on the forward strand.
ATAAGAGCTACACTGATGAAACTTGGTAAGTAGATGTATTCTGTGAACCGCATTAAGAAATTAATACAAACATAGAAAAAAAAACAATAAATTTTGGGGATGCCCATACTTAAAACTGAAATTCAAAAAAAAAAACATCAAACCCATACGTGTGGGGTATTTTTGAATAGGTCTTCAAAAATGATGTTGATGTTTCATATATTGTTTTTTTCTAAACTTAATAGTTTTTGCGAGAGACACTTCGAAAGTGATAAAATGTTGGTCCTCTAACTTCTAAAATAAGAGAATGATAAAACAAAAAAAAATATATGATGTACAGTCGCGGAATGAAAATGTTCGTCACCTTTGAGTCGGTTTTCGCTTGCACCAGATTGCAAGAATGAATTTTTATTGTACCAACATATTAACACGTGACGTTGCACGTTGCTATAGAATAAGGTTTTGCTTGTTTTTACGTAAGCATTGACAACACTCTTACTCTTATTATAGATACTCTTTATTGAAAACTACGATAGAAACTATAATCTATACTAATATTATAAAGCTGAAGAGTTTGATTGTTTGTTTGTTTGGTTGAACGCACTAATCTCGGGAACTGCTGGTCCGAATTGACAATATGTTTTTGTGTTGGATAGTCCATTTATCGAGGAAGGCTATAGGCTATATAACATTACGCTATGATTAATAGAAACGGAGTATCAATGCAAAATGTTGCAAAAACGGGGAAAAAATATTCCTTTTGAGAGTTTACGCATAGCGCACGCGACGTAAACGCCGCTTTTTTTTATAGGTAAAAAAAACTAACCTAGACATAGACATTCATTTATTTCCTGCTTCAGCACATGCATACACACTATTAAAATAAGAAATGAAAACACCACAAACATAAACCTTAAAACCTTTCCGTCTGCTCAACCCGAGGATAATTTTACTTTGAAGTTTATTTGATTATTATATACGCTTATATTTTTTTTGAATTTATATACATAATTGCACTTATAATAAATAAAGTATTCAATCATGTATTTATAAGTTGCAACTTTTACAACCCTACAACCCATTGTCAACTTGAAGTGTCACATTACGTCACTCATGTCCTTTAGTCAACCCGGTTGGTATTGTTTTGATTGTAGTAATTTTGATTTTACTAAAATTTTCAGAAAAACAGCCGCATTATAATGAAAAATTCCTTGTCCCTACAGCGTTGTTAATAGGTACCTACTAGAAAACGGCCTTCCTAAACCGAGCATCGCATCATTGTCCCATACAGGGGCGACGTGAAAATATTTTCTCGATAATCTTGAACTAGGACTGGGTTAGAAACCCTTTCCAGTCGACAACACCATCAACCCTGGAACCTTGGAAGAAGGACATTTTGTAAAGTTGTCCTGTGACTCCAGCCTAATTTTTCAACATAACGGTTCATTTTACAATCTAATATTCAATCAAACCGTTTGTGTTTTGCTTAGTTTCTCATGAATATCGTTCCATCAGCAATGCAGGATTAAAGGTTTTATTACAATTTACGATTTCTTACTTGTGCGAAGCAGGCTTTTATGCAAGGACAGGTCAGGCAAGTATTAAGAAGAAGAGTAAGAGATTCAGTGCATTTACTGCCCATGGGACTTAGCAACTTTGCCTTATTAAAAAAAACTATTTTTTTCCTTTATGTACTCATGTGATTATAAAAATAATTAATTATTTATTTTCAGACATCACACCCCACATTAACAAGATAACTTACTAGGTACCTTTAGTAAAAACAATATAAGCTTATATCACAAGAGCACAGTTACTTCAATCTTGGGCGTGAAGTGGTCTCTAGCTAGTATAGATAGACAGATAGATAGATAACTCTTTATTGATTTCCATGACCAACTAGGTAAGTACGATATAGTATAGCACAAGCGCAGTATAGACGAAGATATAGCGAGGAATACAATATGCGCGAAGCCAGCTTTTAGAGTCGTATTTCCTTTTACTTTGCAATGAAAGCAGTAGTGATCTTGGCAGCACACAGAGGATCATCACCGGTTTAAATTCTGACATCTATGTGATTGATGAGGCATCGCATTATCTTCCTGAAAATTTAATAAACTGTTACGATACCCTCTGTCTATAGGCAGTGCATTGTTGACAATCCACACAACACCATCTGGCCCCAAACTAAGCAGAGCTTATACTATGGGAACCAAGTAACTGATATATAATACTTAAAATAGGTTTGCACATTTCTTTACTAATGGTGTCACCAAATCGTTGATGGTTATTTTTTTTGTTTAGGAATGCAAATGATGTATTGATTTAGTTGAGTTTGATGCTATTTAAATTTGTTGAAATATAAACAACACTGTGTCACCTGCAAGCTGTATCATGCGTAATTATGTCAACGTCAATAATGGATCATGACAGATTCTCTCATTAAATTATGATGATTAGTGCTCTCTGGACACTGCGCTGATGCTGCGCAAATGAGCTGAAGAAATAACCGATTACAAAGCCAGGGAATCTTTTCTAAACAACTGTTTCAGATTATTCTTATGCAGCGAGGATGACTTCCTAATGTCCACTGGCAAAGTGTTTCACAGTAGCATAGCCTTGACACTGAAACACCTGTATTACTATATTCAGTTGTAAAGATATAATCGATAGCGATAGGATGCATCGACAATAGCATCATAGTAAACACAGTTTACGGCCGCACAATGACATTTCACGGGAGGGCTGAACTACATACAAACTATACATAATAAATATTGTGCTTATCTAAAGTTTTTCCAAGGCTTAGGATGGCAACAGAAGTCGGGTTTGGCCATTGGTATTCCGAATTTGGTTAGCTGATCCGGCGACTCGAAGGCGTCGAATCCATACAACACAGCAGTTCTGTCCTCTTACACGCACGATTGCTAGCCGTTGGGTTTTAAACATAATAGTAAGTAATAACACTAGGTACTAAAAAACTATATTTTGTAGTACTTTCGGGCTATTATTGTTTATGATTGATTCGAAATCAGAATCACTTTGGGATCCGGCTGCCATAGGTCTCATTTTTTAATCACGTCGATATGCCCTGACGATCGGCTCCTGTATTATTAGGTTTTGAAACCCGACAGCTAGAAATCGTGTGTGTGTTACTGGCCTAAAGGAGTGGACGTGGCATATCGAAAAAATCTTACATTTCCGAAAAAAAAGGTCCTAGAAGTAGAAAAAGTTTGGTACACATCCAAAGACAATCATCTATGTTAGTTAAATTACAAATGTGTGTGCAAGTCTGCTAACCCACACATTAATACCTTTCCTAGGTTTAAATGTGTGAGTCAAAGTATGAATGTGTGAGTCAGTTTGGTCTGGTTTACATAGCTCATGGTCAGGCTCCAGGTAAAAGTTTCAACTCGAAACTTGAAGTGCTTTCATTGAGCACTTGGCGAGATTATCACCAAGAGATATGTATTTTGAAAACGCTATGATCATGTTTGTGAGCCCAATTAGTCTAATTACTTTAAGCAGCCAGTATTCTTCATCAGAGATAAGCGCGGCGCGACATTCAATGTGGCTCATTGTTAATACCGCGTTGCTCGACTTTCTCCTACTTTGAAAGTGTTGTAACAGCACGTAAGAAGGGTAATCGTGATCTGTATGACGATTAATTCATATAAAAACCATATACGGAGAACTAAAGCTAATGGCCATAGCCACACTGTTTTCCGTAGTAACTCCCCGAGGTATTAGGTTAGGTCGAAAGAACCTGCGTAATTAGATTTAATTTTATGCGGCGCCTGTGTCCCAAAACAAAAACAACTCCCACGAAACTTTATGGGAGAGACGTAAACAACGATGACAGGTAACGCTTGGGCGCACAGGGTTCGAGTTGGCGTTTGGCGACATGTCTGGATAGCATCTGTCAGCGGAGACGTCTCGGGCAGAACTAGATTGTCTCCAAATGTTGACGCTTCTACTTTGGCGACGGACGATTCGATTTCCGTTGATGGGGCAAAGGCCCGAAGAAAAGACGTCGAACCGGCTGTTTTTGCCACGATAGATAGGAGAGATCGCAGCGCGCGCGACGACTGCGCGCCTGCGCTGCCAGTACTCCGCCGCTCCCCGCCGCGCGCGCGCGTTCCGACTCCTCAGTGAAAGGCCCGACCCGGCCGCAGAAACCGACCGTTATCGCCCTAAATGACCACCTAATGGACGAACGAAGAGGTAGCCCCTGCATGCTCGTGCTTATAGTGTAACGCTTGTGGAGTGCAGTGTTGTGTTCATGTCGAAATGGAGGAGGTCCGCATATCGGACTGGCCCGAACCGCCGGGCTCCCATGCATGGCTGCCCGCTTACGGCTTCCAGCATGATTTGATGGATAAGGATGCTGAATATTTTGGCACTAACGGTGAGTGCCGCTCGTGTTGTTTGTTTTGTGCGGAATCCCTAGAGCGCGGTGTCATCAATGTGTTCAGGTTCGGTATTGTTGTGGCTTCGGCGTCTCGGAATGTGGCGCAAGCCGGGATATGCAATTATCTGGCTTTTACCTCGTTAGAGTGTTTGATGTGTTGCGAACCGCCGATGCCATGATGAGGGCAGTTGCCACATCTCATGGATGTGAGCACACGGGTTTCGTAAACTGGTTTCTAGCACGGGCTTATTGGAGAATTCCTGTTAGTGCACTTATCTTTGCTTTCTGAAGAGTATTTAGCTGTTAGCTGTTGAAACTGGGATGCTGAAGCACTGTTAGCTGACTTCCTAGGCACAGCCAAAGATGACTCATTAGAGCCGTTTGCGAAACTAATGACCTCTATAAAGAGAACTGACAGAACACGACTGCGATTAATCTCGAACCGGTAACAGGCTCTAATTATGACACTAATTTGGAACAATCGCTAAATAATGTTAAGTAACCTCTCATTGTTCACAAAAACGAAGGTATTGTTAACGAAACTAATAATTACCTAATGAATTGAGTCTCAAAACAATGGAGGCTAGAACTTGTGAAGCAGATTAAGATACGAATCTGAGATCATTTTTAAAAATAAACTGACGACCCTCGCAATAAAAACAAAAAAGATAACCGAAGACATTTGGAATGCAAATAAAGCGAAAGTTTACAAACTGAGTAAAAAGTAGACGGTCACAACAACGTGCCTTAATTGGAAGACTCGCAAGCTTACAAATGACATCAAATTGTAATACTCATTTTATATTGCCTACTAGCTATCTGAAATTAAATCTTTCCTGGGAATAAAGTTGTTCACATTGAAAGCACGTGTCATAACTTTGAGAGAAATCGCATACAGATCTAATGTTCAATAGAACAAAAAACTAAGATATTCGCACTGCTGGTAATAAAAGCAATCAACTCTTCATTACTTATTCAGAGGAAATAGCTATCATCATTCATTTTAATAATGTTGAGGTAGAGCATTTTTACTCGGATTTCTTGGAAGAAAACACTGTGAAAGTAAGAATTGGTACCTATGTAATCAATATCTGAAAAGATAAGACTCATCTGCTCAAAAAAAGAAACGATAAAAAGTCTCAAACTTAGTCAAGAGAAATCTCAAAGAAACGTCATAGTAAATAAACAGTCCAGAGGTTATTACTCTTTTACGTGTTTGTACGAGTGTTGTAAACTTGTTACAAAAAATCGGGCTTAGACGTGTCTGGCATCATAATTTAAATCTATTAAGTTTTGATAATATATAAAGTCGATAAAGCTATCAAAAAGGTACCACAAGCTCAATGACCTTTATTACGTATTCATAATAATCCATACAATGTGACGTCATTAAATCTACTTTCGAAGCGAATAGCTCAGCCGGCAATTATACAAGTCTTGACATATTTATAACAGATTTTTGTAATTAGAATCCGGCTTGTTATAAGTACTTGTTCAAGTAGATTTTTCGATTTTTACGTTAACGTTATGCATTTGTTTTACTAGGGTATCTTTAAATTTTAGGTAATTTAGTATATTATTTATTTATTTTATTTATTTAGTAAGTATACAGATATGTTTGCTTAATATGTATCAGTTGCAGGTGCTTTATAAAACTACGCACAGTTGCTTAAAACAGATTATGCAAGGTTTAAATAAAAACTAAACCAAAAGTTGCTAAGCTGTTACGAAAATAACAATTAAGAACAACGATTAGAGAACTTTTAAATAGCAGGTGGTAATAAAACACGCACTTTCATAGCAATTAACCAACGGCGTAATTATAGAGAGCACAATAAATTGAAATGCAAAAGTAGCGTTATTATGACGGTTTTCGGACAACGACCAGGCTTCCAGAGAGTGAAATAATGCATTCCACGTTTTACCGGCCCCGAGAAGCATGTCGTCAGACCAGTTTCGAGACAGTAAAGGTCATTTCTCATCCGTGGGTGAATCGCATACCTGAAACACATCTGCACCGGGCTCTTGCATTGAAAATAGCTGGGGTCCCATAGGGGCCGACTTTCTGACCTCTGTTTTTTATCTGCTAGATTTTTGATGTGCAGTGCAATATGCTGCTTCATATATTATGCTCTTTGTTTTTGTTTTCTTTAAGTGTTTGCATGATTTTTTGTGTGTATTTGTTTTGTTTAAAATTTTGATAATAATGTATAGTCTATACTTACTTGGTTCAGAGGGAGATATTAAATTACCTACCTGGGGACAAAGTTGTGAAGCTTACAGTTACAGTATTTTACTATACACATATTTTCAAGTAAATTGATAGTAATGAATCATGCGTGATTTTACTGTTTTACTACGGTCTCGGTCACTATCACATAAATTGTTGAGTAAATATGAACTGCGCTCTCAAAATATTTACCTACCCTATCTCGCACTCTTACTAGCTGGTAGTGTGACAATTACAAAGGGAAGATCACGACATAATAGTTTTCGTGACTCTTTGTTTATTAAATTGCATAGCTGATTTTTTACTAGTCTGTCCATGTGCCAAATACGAAGTGTATCCTCAACTCTTTAAACTCCTGCCAAGATTAATAGGACCTTGAGCTGTCTCCAGTAACATTTGAGATAAACCGTGGATCAGATACGAGCGTAAAGTGTATGATTGTATTCAGGTTGAAGTATTGATGAATTTATCAACGTTGACATTTTGATGTAGGTTATTTGCGTCGTTGGTTCTGGATTCCGCTTCTTAACGACTTTGATCTCATGGAAATTATTAAAATTCAGAATTTACTACATTTTCTTGAAAGTGATTATGGTTTTAACTGTAACTTACCCCTGCAAGAAGTTTTATAAAGAAGAAGAACGAGCTACTATGAATAAAAAGAGGGATGAAGGTCTCCCATACAATATAATGAATGACAGAAAAATTCGCAATGATAAAGTATAAATTGTCAACGGCTGATTGTAGAGCACCCGTATCATATGTAACGTAATAACACATACACATTCATTGTATTTGATAATAGAAGGTTATTTGATAGGAATTAGCAAAGCGTGCTTAAGTGTAGTAGGCAGTTTATAATAGGGTCAACGTGTGTGTTGTGGTTTATTATCAATACTGATTGAAGTTAAAGAAACGAACAGGTTGAAACCGATAGACATACTATTAGAAACCAGCAATAGTTCTCAACGACAATCAAAGCAATAAATAGTTTAATTGACCAATTCGCTCAAACTGAATCAGTTATTTTGCGTGCCAAAACTTTCGTGACAGTGAATTGGGACACTTGGTCACCATTATCACGAAATAACGTGCTAAACGTTATTTTAACTAGATATTTTGTGATAGTTTCACTCGGGGGTATAATTTCGCGACAGTATTGCCATTCAGTGTGTCAATGCAACAGCCACCGTCTTGATTAACTTGGATTTGTTTGGTTATCTCTAGATCGTTTAAATGGTTAATGTGCATTTTGTACACTTTACAATTTAGTGTAATTTCTCACCTTTGCACAAAAATTACAACCATGAAACAGACTAAAATTGTTAGCAAAACGACATTCAAGGACAAAAGATTTGGTTCGTAGAGGCACATAGACAGATATAAGTCGATGCATTTCTTATCTATGGATAATCGGTCGTGACTACGGATTCTAATCATTTTTTAAGCCATACACAATAACAGATAGATAATTTGTGCAGCTCTTGCAATACGAAACAATTTTTTTTCCTTATCGCAGTCATTATCAAGATTGGCCCTAAAACAAATGAACGCAGTTTTTCGTAAAGTTGGGAAAAAACATCGTCATTGAACGTGGCCTTTCGCAGTGGCCGGCCTACTTCCCGTGGACTTGCAACACTGATCATTGCGAAAACACAGATAAAAGTAATGCATGAGATCAACTTATCTAAGATAAAGTATTCAAATGAACTGATGCCAAAGGTTGGTGAAGAAGTTTATAGGCCACTTGAAAGCCTTCGTCAAGGCTAATAATTAACCTACAGGCTAAACAGTGCATTGTAGATAACGCCGTATGCATTTTTACATCATAAAATAAAATAAAATAAATAAATATTGTGGACAATTCACACAACACTACCCAGCCCCAAACTAAGCAGAGCTTGTAATATGGGAACCAGATAGCTGATATAATACTTGAATACATTTTTTTTTTGTAAATACATACTTAGAATACAATACAACACCCAGACAGAGAACAAATATTTATGTTTGCCACACAAATATTTGTTCTCGGTGGGGATCGAACCCACGACCTACGGCGCAGAAGGCAGAGCTACTACCAACTGAGCTAGAGGCCAGTCTAAATGTCTAAAAATCATGCATTCGCACTGCGCTTGATATGTTATAGTTCATAAGATACATATTAAGCTATCCAAAACTCCTTGGTCAACAATCTCTTTTCATAAACAAAATATATGAAAACTTTTGAATTGAAAAAAATAGTAGATACACACATTTGTATGCATTGATGTGCGTCTGCGACTATTTTAGTAGATATAGATACCGTTGCATAAATATTGTTCTATTAATTTAAATTAATAAATATTTTCTTTAATTAAAATTACATTTTGTTATGCATAAAAGTTTTATTTACCTCGCATGAATGATGTAAAGTAGAATGCTTACCTCGGTTGTAAGTAACATTAAAAACTGAAATTTGTATATTGCATTTGTGATTTCTACAATCTATGAAAGAAATATGATTAGATATCTGTAGGTTTATCTGAAAGCCATGAGCTCGTATTATCCTCTATAGCACAGCTCATTGATCAATAATGAATTTGACCTATTTACAACCATGTACAAATTAACTTGCTTGTAACAACGTCATAATCATCGTCATCAGCCTGATGAAGTCCACTGCTGGGCATAGGCCTCCCCTACACATTTCCAGGAAAAGCGATTCTGAGCTCTTTCCATCCACCGACTTCCCGCGATTTTTCCACGGTCCATCTGGTCTGTGGGCGCCCTACTTTTCGTCTTCCGATTCGTGGTCGCCATTCGAGAACCTTTATTCCCCAACGGGTGTCGGTTCTTCGAGCTATATGACCTGCCCATTGTCACTTCAACTTACTAATTATAAGAGCTAAGTATGTAATATTATGTGTGTAATGTGTATGTATTGTTCCAACGTAATACATTACTTTTCAACCTTGTTAACTTTTACTACAAGCTAAGATATTGCTAAATCTAAACCAATTTCATACATTGTATACGTAATTCACTTTTTGTTGTCTATTGCTAAACCGTTTACACGATAAATGAATTAAAATTTGTATTTCGTGTTTATACTCAGAAATGTTAAGTGCTTTTTGAGTAACTACGTTGGGAATATAGACTACCGTTGTTGCGGATACTTTGGATTGCTAAAAACGTACCAGCGAAGCCCGCCGTTGCCCGGGAATTTAATTATTCTAGCTAGATCATTCTGGAATATTTAGGAACATTCTGTTCTAGAACATTTTGGCAAACTCTCGAATTTGTAGAAAAATCCTTATGGTGATAGAAAAGGATGGACATAGAAAAGTCCCTATATATTAGAAAAGGATAGACATAGATTTCGAACCTTTTGCCTCACTTATACACTTCCATCAATCCTGTCAAAACTTCCCTACTGACAACAGGAGACTGTTATATCTACCACCACAACGGGGCTCCTGCTCGGCGTTGATAGAGAAAACCCTGGACATACGTACACACACTTGCTTTTTATCTTCTTCTTATCGTGTCACTGATTCTTTCGTACCAAGTGCGGTGAAAGGATTTTAAATGCGCCTCAACGAGGCTCATTTAAAATCTTTTCACCACACATGCTTTTTATATTAAATGTAAGTATATTGATTAAATCAGCTCAGGTTCCTAAAGCACAGATCCGCTCAATTTTGGGGCTAGATGTGTGGATTGTCCAGAACATTTTACTGATGTCCTTGTCCTAGAGAATATTCATAGGGGGTCAGAATAAAAGGCTACCTACTTGCATATTTATTCAATCAAAATGTTCTTTATTCAGTAGTATCATAAGGATCACTTTGATCGTGACTTTAAACTGGGCACCTTTTTGCTGTTTCTCTATATAAATTCTCAGACAAAGGTCACAGACATTACTATCTCAGGAAATGTGGGAACCGGTAGTGATAATACCGCCAAGAGCCAAGACCGGGACACAGCATAACAAAGAGTCAATGCAAGGAACAGATCAATACATAGTTTCTACACCGAAGGCCTTCAAAGTAGCCTGATTGCTTGTTATACTATGTTAAAGTGAAAAGTGCAAAATAGGACTTGCTATCGACTCGGCCAGAATTTAGCGCTATAGCTGTTTGTGTGTTCTATTCTATTTATTTTAAATGAATTGTTTTCGTCTATCGTTGCTTAAGAGGTTGCGCTTACGAAAAAGCCCCTTAGATTTAATCAGTAATTGATCTTTAATTTATGCATGTGTTAGTCTCAAGGGTTTCATTTCATTTCATTTAATTTATTGATTGCTCACATGTACATAAAAATAAATAGCATTTTGTTCTTATGGTAGCCTAAGTCAGTACATGCACCCTGTTGGGCACTGCAATGTCATACATAGCAGGTTTTTATTTGCTATGGACCTAAGATGTTTCATTTTTGCAATGTGCATTTTATAGGTTGTCTGAATTAAATTATTATTATTATTGTTATAATTTAAATTCTTATTCAGCATTAAATTGAAGACCTTGAGACTGACCTTGAAGGTTTACGGCCAAAAGAACACAATAACTTCTAATAAATCAGACATTCACCTTTAAGCCTCAGGCTGAGTCACTGTAAACAAATAATTACAGTTTGAAGACACATGTTACAAACGTAACCTATAACAAACATACTCATAGGCGCAGTATTGTATTGTAGTAACCGATTCTCGTTGTTTTACGGTTCAAGTAATTACTTTATAGCTTTGTTTACTATTGAAAAACCTATTTAAAATAAATTAAGACAAATCACAAGGGAGAGAAACTAGGAAGAGTCTCAATTCGAGCGTACAAGATCGATACGTTTCTAGAACTTTTTTTTACATCTTCTTGTTGTGTCACTAGTTCTTTAGAAACAGTGAGGTGAGGGATTTTAGGGAATGCTCTTTTCGTGCACTTCACATGTTATCGAACTTGTTAGGTACGACGACATACAGGTTTCGTCTCGATGTTTTCCTTCGCCGTTTGAGAATACTGTCATAGTGCACATATATTTTGGACAGAAAAACTCATCGGTGCACGACTTGATTTGAATTTTGAACCCACGACATTTAGGCCTACCACAAGCTCTGTCTGGCTCTGTCTCAGGCTCTGGTTTTGAGTCTGTGTGAGTGCTGTCTAAATAAATCCTACGTCGAAACGTCACACACACAGTATATCACACTAACGAGCACTCACACAGACTCAAAATCAGAGACAGAGCCAGGCGGAGCTTGTGGTAGGCCTACTTATCGGAAGGTAGGGCCGCTACCACTACCCCACCAGTGATCTCCCAATAGAAGGGCTATCAGTGGTATTCTGGAATAAAACCGCTGTCGCCATGTCCCTATAGAAATACGTGCGTCTACAGTAAAGCCTTGCGAACATCTAAACGTTCTGCGATAGAGAACAGTGAAACACTGTCATACATATCTGTCATATTTGACAGCGTTTCACTCAGGGTCATTTAACTTTGTTTGAAGCTGTGAAGACTACAAAATATGGAATCGAATTGAGTGAGGGAGAAGATATTGAATATGCAAGAGGAAACGAGACAGAACAAGAAAAAGTTACCATTATACAAAAGCCTTGTGATGAATATCAACAATCGATGAAAACGATTATTAATATCGATACTAACTTTATTTTCTATAGTTAAATTTACATGTAAATGATATGTTTACACTTATTTTAATTAATAAATTACTAAATGAAAAGTTTATTTATTCATTTATGAAAACCTACACATTAATAAGCTCAATATTTAAAATAATCGATTATTTTCAACAAAGTGAGGTGTCAAGAATCGAGATCAATATTTTGATAGATTTGTTGGATGGCAACCCTAATTTTAACAAAATGTCAACTTCATCTGAAATCAAAAAAAGTTTTTGTTTTGTTGTTCGAGTTTTTCAGTTTTTCTAGAGTTTGTGATGAAAGCTTCTACAAATATATGTTTACTATCTTCTCCCCGTCGTATCTGTTTGCTTGAAGCAACAACACTGTGGTTGAGACTAGTTAGTAAAAAAGTGAGAAATAATATAGTGATCTTGTGTGAGAACAGTTCTGAAGAGAAAACAAATAAAAAATCTGTTCTTGTCCAAATACATTTATTATGGTTGATTTGAGATCTTGCCTACAATGTTCAATCCTGATAGTTATTACTATTTCATAAATAAAAACAAAAAGTGAATTTACGATTATATTGTTGCGGTTATTGACAAATACTTCACGTTGAATTTGGCTGTGTTAATAATATTATAGTAATTGTACTTCTGTTTGTTATACAACAATTTATGTATTTAGATTTTAGACCAATAAACGAAGCATCATCATGATTTCGTTTTATTTTATACCTACCTATAGTATTGCAATAACAGTAGGGCGTAGGTAGGTACTAATGTCAAACTACCCGCCAACTCGCCAGCACTCGCAGTTACTGTGGATCCCTAATAGATGGCGTTAGCGTCTATGCGATATTTCGTCTACACTTTTTATGTATGGAGTTGTGGTTCTTCTCTCGTAGAGAGTATTATATTCCTTGGTTTCACTGATCGCCACCGCAGAACGCTTAGATGTGCACAAGGCAAGAGTACCTACGTTTTTAGAAATGTAAGTTATGCAAAACCCACGCGAAAGTGTCAATGGCGAAAGTTTTAAAGAACCCGCAATCGTAACGTAATATAAGTGGTAATACCATTCGCTTGTCGGTCAGAGCACAGCCAGCAACGGATGTTTTTTTGTATACAGTTAGTGGATGGAACAAGCATTATGGCCCACCTGATGTTAGCGGTAGTGGAAACATTGCCTCGTAGGCCACGCACGTCACGAACAAGCCCTACGATGCATTGCCCTGCGTCCATCAACTTGAGGCATACAGATATTCAGCCTCACGTGCCAGTAATATTCACCGTACAGTACCGTACGTACCGTAGTTATGCATATACCTACAGATCAAGACATTTCCACCAATAGGCTATCTTTTCTACATGTATCATACACTCGAGTACAATAATTAAATCCAGGTCACCCATACAGCTTCATACAAATACAAAACGATACCTACTCCTATGCTTCAGAAACCATATATTACCCACGAATGAAGTAAAATAATAAATAGTGGTGACAAATACTCTTAGCCTTTGTAATATCTAGGTTGCGAATACTTCCAAATTCATTGCTGGCGAGTGTAGTATTGAACCGACACAAATCTTCAATGAACTGTAGTATCGTGACTGTGGTAGTGAATGTTAAGACCTTCCTGCTGTGAGGTATGACGACATTGGAGTACTTGCAATCGGAATGCATGTACAAGCTAATCAACCGAACCGCGAGTTACTTTCGAGGCTTGATACAATAATAGTTTGTGTAGTTTTTTCCGTTTATTCCATCCAGTCCTACTAGTAGTTCGATTATCTAACTGTTTGGACAGATATATTCCAAATTATACTAACAACTAATCGAACATTTTGGAACGCAAGTTTTATTACAAATAGAGCTTGTACTAATATCCCGGTATGCTGAAGTAGAAAACAGATTCATACTCATACTCATATTATTTATTGCAGTTATTATGTTACATGGTGAGGTCTTTAAGTTAAAAATGGTAAATACATAATAGGCCCTAATGTTCAGGGCATAGCAATATCTGGAGTGGAAGCGGGCCGAAGTCTGAAAAAATAGATAAATTAAAAGCTAGTTGTTATTTTTATATTATGAAGTCAATTAAATTATTATTATAACGCAGGCAGTGTATCATTGAAAAAGTCATTTAAATTATAATAGCATTTTTTTAATACGCCCAGTAAGTACTTGACATTAGTAGATTGTTTTGTGTTAAATTCCAACCTGCTGTCCAAAACTGTCCAAAAATTTATGTGCACTGTGCCGATACTCTCAAACTATGAAGGGAAACATCTTGAGGAACCGGCATATCGTAGAACCTAATAAGTTCGAAACTATGTGTCTGGAAGAGATCGCTTTTAGCTATAAGGCCGCGCATTGTATTTGTACCTATATTTGTAATGTTTCTGTTATAATATGTTTCTTATGTGTACAATAAAGTATTAATCTATCTATCTATGTGTCAAGTGCACGAACAGAGCCTCTTTGAAGCGCACTTAAAATCCTTTCAGCACACTAGTTCGAAAGAAGCTCCATTTAGCTCCATTTCCAATTGAAAATATATTTTTAGACGTAAAACTATGAGATCATGATCCGATATCAGTAGATGATTCTCACCACATTTTAATGTGCTCATAAAAACATCCGCATCAAACACAAACACATTAAAATCGATTTATTGACTTTCTCACACCTTGTTAAAAATTTCCATGCTTCCGGGAAACACCATTGTTTTATGTTTTGTTTTTAACTCGATCAATTTGGCTAGTTTCTGGTTTTTTTAAAGAACTTGTTTCATTTTTTTCATTTATTTTTCATTTATTTCATTAATAATTATACATTTGTGTCTGAAAAATAGTACATAATAAGCAAAAATAATATAAGTCATAACATAAAAAGATATAGCAGTCATTTCTCATATCTACTGATAAATTGGACGTACCTACGACGGACGTTGGACTACTCTCCAAAATCAAACCCAAAAAGTCAATAAAATTGCAAGGAACTTTTTTGTTTTCCTTTCCTTAAGGCCTGCGCACATCTAGGCTATAGCGAAGGCGATCACGTGAAACGCATGACAGCGAAATTTGACAGCGTTTCAGTTGATCGCCAACGCCATCGTTCGGTCTTGCCCGCGATGTTTGATGGTACGAAACTTGAGGGATATCAACCATGTCTGGGTATTAAAGTTGTGAAGCTATTTCCATCTTTTTTTTTAATAAAAGTTTCAATAGTTTTGTAGTAAACTGTCTCTATGTTATTTAATAGCTGTCGTAAAAACGCTTTGAAACTGTTTTATGAGTTTTATTCCATGTCCGCATATTTGAATGAGTGGGTGGAATGCGTACGGTAACTTAGCATTTTGCGAATCTACAAAGCCGCCATGTTTCTTTTAATGTAGGCGAGGCTATGCTAATTAAAAAAAAGTAACCTATTGTGTCGTTCCAGGTCACGGTAAAGTTTCATCCAAAACCGTTCAGTCGTTACAGAGATGAGTGGGAACAAACATTCACACATACTCACAGCCTTTCACAATTTTATCATCATCATTATCAGCCTGAAGAAGCTTAGGCCTCCCAGCCTATACATTTCCAGGAAGAACGATTTTGAGCCTTCTCTATCCACCAACAATAATTCCAAATTCAAATATGTACTATCTATATTATGTATTTATTCAATGGTATCACATGGATCACTTTGAAACGTCTTAAAGATATGTGAGTATAGGTGCCAGTTCCACGCGACCAAGCCTATAAAGGCTCGAACACACCTAGTTCGCTGGCGGTAGCGATCAGTGAAACGCTGTCAAATATCGCTGTCAGATTTGAGATTTGACAGCGAATATTTGACAGCGTTTCACTGATCGCTACCGCCAGCGAACTAGGTGTGCGCAGGCCTTAAGAACAGGCAACAAACTACGGCTTGATTCCTATCGTTTTGTTGTATGATCCCTATAAAAAACAAAATAATAATAATAATTATAGCAGTGAAGTTCCAGAGTGGTGCCGCTCCAACTTAGTGAGACGACTTCCCGTAATCTTAACATTAAATATAAAGTGATTTTATATATTTTATATTAAAAGTTCAAAGTGTGTGAGTGATAAGGCAATCAAAGGCGTTCTGCCTCTTAATAACACTTCTCCAAACAAACTTATTCTACAAGTACGTACTACGAAACTAAACGTAATCCAAGGAAGCGTCACCGAAACGGTATTTTTGGCACAATCACACCGTGAAATGGCATCTCGGAGGCTTAAACAGTATGTGCCACTTTCAAGTAACAGTATCCACCTCTTCGCTATTGCAATGGCACACCTAAACACCTATTTATAGTGACCTGGTGGATTTGCTAATGAATATTCTACGGAACTCTTATTTCACGAGTCCAACACTCACTTAGCCGGATTATATAAAAAACAACAACTATTACATTGTGTGGGTGGACAAAAGAAAAAGCCCAGTTCTATTGAATGTTACTGGCATAGTAGGCCAGCTCACAGCTGCTAATTCTACTTTTATTGCTCAGTTTGTGGCCAGTACCAGAAGTCGGAGTTGTATATCACTTGATATAAATAGTTCAGGTAATATTACTTTAGGTAGTAGGTAGTAGTGAAAGGTGGAGCGAACGAATTCTCGACTGGTACTCCCAAAATGCGACTATACCCCGTGGAAGACCGAAGACGATGGCGGGACGACATTATGAGAATATCGGGTGCAACATGGACTCGGCTGGCTAAAGATAGGAAGAGTTGGAAAGGGTTGGAGGAGGCCTTTACCAGACTCAATAAAAATGTAATCATAATAAAAAATAATAAATAATCAAATTTATAGAAAAACTAAATTAATGTAATAATTAAAATTAATTTGAATTTATGTATTATGTCACCATGTAACGAAAAATGTCTTCGGAATCAAATGGCTTAATAATAAAAAGTAGTAGTAGAGCTCTTTGTGTGTGGCTCGTCCGAGGAAGTACTACCATACCACCATGCCTATTTCTGCTGTATAACAGCATTGCTGTGTTTCGATTTAAAGGGTGTGCGTGCCGGTGAAATTACTGGCACGATGCCTCAAGTTGATGGACGCAGGGCAGTGGTTTTTGACGTGCGTGACCTACGAGAAAATGCTTTATTATAGGCGATAGTTCCCACTGAACTTCAGGTGAGCCATACGCTTGTCCCATAGGCTAGTTGTGTAAAAAAATTGGCTTTTGCCGGAGTCCCCTTTTTTTGTTGTCGGGGGGAAATCTGCACACAGACACCTTACGCACCGAGGGATGCGCTAAGGCTGTGAGGTTGATGGACACTTCGACTCACTAAAACCACCCCGGTGACCTCGATGCATGTCAAGAAGCTCCGTCTACTCTTAGAAGACTATGCATGCCAGTGTCTTACCGAAGCCCCTGGGTTAGCACACATAACGTTGTGTATGACCAACCTTAGTGACTGAGTTCGTAGTTATGTCATATTATAATGTTAGTTACTTCTTAAACCAGCTCTGACATCCTACTTCTTGCGAGTTTTAAATTCATAATTAATAGCATAATACTAACTACAGTAGTAGATTAGTGAAAATGAACTTTTCGACAGAATAACTCATTGGTAAATGACTAAATTTGAACACACGACCTAAGGATCAGAAGGCGGGGACACTACCACTAAGCCACCAGTGTTCTCCACAAATATTCTTCGGTACAGCTGCAAGTATATCATTTTTAGGGTTCCGTAGCCAAATGGCAAAAACGGAACCCTTATAGATTCGTCATGTCTGTCTGTCTGTCTGTCCGTCCGTATGTCACAGCCATTTTTCTCCGAAACTATAAAAGCTAGACTGATGAAACTTGGCAAGTAGATGTATTCTGTGAACCGCATTAAGATTTTTACACAAAAATAGAAAAAAAACTATAAATTTAAAAAAACTATAACCCCATACTTGAACCTGAAACTCAAAAAAAATGTTTTATCGAACCTATACGTGTATCTATGAATAGGTCTTCAAAAATGATGTTGAGGTTTCTAATATTGTTTTTTTCTAAACTGTATAGTTTGCGCGAGAGACACTTCCAAAATGGAAAAAAGTTGGTCCTAACTTCTAAAATAAGAGAATGATAAAACTAAAAAAAATATATGTTGTACATTACTATGCAAACTTTCAACGATATTTAGTTTGAACGAGATCTAGCCAGTAGTTTTTTTTTTATACATCATAAATCGTAAACCGCAATATACCTTTCGACGAACTACAATAACCTTTATATTATGTAACTTGATGCTACGGAACCCTTCATGGGCAAGTCCGACTCGCACTTGGCTGCTTTTTTAAGTCAATAATTATAAAGAAAAAGACATAATATGCCATAAAGTAAGACTATTCTCTTAGTTTTATGGGAATTTATTTGTAATAAAACTGATAAAAAAGTAATTAATCCATCGTAAAACGAGTCTATTATCATATCCTTCTCTCTACATGCCTATGCCTAAGCATTATCCCACACTGGGAACATTCACCGCATAAAGTGGAAACCTGTAAAATGCGTTGCGTGTGAACCAAGACCTAGTTACAACAGCGATAGGTTAATCGCGGCAAGGACCCGATTCTAGCCCTAAAGACTTATTTATCAGGGTCCCAGAAACTGTCAAGTATCTATTGAATTTGTCATTTTCTGTGATATAACTTTTCAAAGCAACGAGATTTAATATAATTTTGTGAGTTTTGACTCGCGAGTAAAAACTTGAACTTTATTAGAAATTTATTTTTAACCGACTTCCAATCAAAAAGGAGGAGGTTCTCAATTCGGTTGTATTTTTTTTTTTTTTATGTTTGTTACCGCATAACTTCGTCATTTGTGAGCCGATTTGAAAAAATATTTTTTTATCTGAAAGGTACTGCTTCCAGATTGGTCCCATTTTAATTTTATTAAAATCGGTGGCGCCATTTTTTTTTAAATATTTTTTTAAATGTTTGTAACTGCATGCCTCCGTCATTTATGAACCGATTTAGAAAATTATTTTTTTATTTGGAAGGTTATTCTTACGTCCAGATTGTCCCAAACAAATTTGATTAAAATCGGTTTAGCCGTTCGACAATGAAGTCGGTTTCTCAAGTTTTTTAAACTTATAATTATTTAAACTTATAATTATTCAAGATGTCTACGGTACACGGACACGTAACACGTGTTATTTAAACGTAGGAGTATATATTTTGGAGTGTTACCTTAAAAAGCTAATTTGTACTGCCATTTCGATAATGTACCTATGGCTCTTGTTTAATAAATTACTTTGACCAACTTGAACATTAAAATGACTGGCGGCTATTCAAATCAAACGTTGGATTTTCATATGTCGGTGTTATGAAAGAAAGTTAAAATACCTACCCCTTTATATAGCCCACATATAGCCTAGTTAAAAATAAAATTATCAATGAGTAGGTACGTAAATAGTTAATTTCATCTTGATAATTAAGATTTTTTTTTTTTTTTTTTTTTTTTTTTTTTTTTTTTAGAAATAGTGTACGCTATGTTACATAACCTACTCTAATAATATTACAATCTAGCCAAAATTCCGGCTAATAAGTAATTTGTCTTTGACCTAAATTTCTAAAGTAATCTACAACTAAGAATGTGTCCACTAACACTTTTCTTACTGTCTCTATTTATGATGACGACACTTTGTTATTGTGTTCGTAATACCACACACTTTGCACTTTTACAATGAGTAAATATGAATAATTACTTAATACTACACTAGTTCAAACGGTTTCGTTCTTTTAAGTCTTCTCACTATGTCCGTGTTGTCGAGGAGCTGGATGGCCTCGACGTTCACATGATGGTGAAGCCTTTTTTCGTGGGCTTCTGCACATTTTTTGATCACTGTTTCGACGAACTCAATATTTAGGTCCCGGTGAAGGTCGTCGTTTCTTACGTACCAGGGCGCATTTACGATTTCTCTAAGTACTTTGTTCTGGAACCCTTGTATGCTAAGGATATTTGTCTTTTTGGTACAGCCCCACAGCTGTATACCATAAGTCCATACTGGCATTAGGACCTGTTTATATAAAAGTATTTTATTTGGAACTGATAGGGTGGAACGCCTTCCAAGGAGCCAGTTCATTTTTTTGAACCTTAGATTCAGTTCATCTCTTTTCTTTTTGACGTGAGCTTTCCAGCGTAGCTTCGCGTCAAGCGTCATACCTAGGTATTTGGCTGTGTTTTCGTAGGGTATTATCTTATCATTTATATAAACTGGGCAGTACTGATCCTTCTTATTTGTGAAATTTATGTGAACTGATTTTGATTCATTTAATCTTATTCGCCATTTCTTTGTCCAGTCTTGGATTTTGTTAATAGCCAATTGAACCTTTTCTGCTGCTTCTGCGTGCGTACTTCCTATAGCCATTATAGCAGTGTCATCAGCGAAGGTTGCAATTGTGTTATTTTCTAACTTAGGAATATCACAGGTGTACAGTAGATACAGAACTGGACCCAATACGCTTCCCTGTGGCACTCCAGCTTTAATTTCTTTTAGTTCTGAGTAGGCGTCTTCTTGTCTTATTCTAAAGAACCGGTTCGTTATGTATGATTGCAATATATCTGCGTATTGTTTGGGTAGCATTTTTCTCAGTTTTACCATAAGTCCTTCGTGCCACACCTTATCAAAAGCCTG
Source organism: Thera obeliscata (assembly GCA_947578465.1). Classification (NCBI taxonomy): domain Eukaryota; kingdom Metazoa; phylum Arthropoda; class Insecta; order Lepidoptera; family Geometridae; genus Thera; species Thera obeliscata. Next base: position 12,407,446 of record OX387926.1, read on the forward strand.
TGCTACATCTAGGAATATAGTAGAACAGACTTTTTTGCTTTCAAGGGTATTCTCTATTACATTTGTAATTCGGTGAACTTGGTCTATAGTTGAGTGCTTTTCCCGGAAGCCAAACTGATGCTCTGGAATAAGATCTCTGGTTTCTATTATTGGTTTAAGTCGCTTTAGAATAAGTTTTTCAAATAGTTTAGACATAATGGGTAGCAAGGAAATCGGTCTGTATGATGTTGCGTCATGTGGTGGTTTTCCTGGCTTAGCTATCATGATTACTTCGGCAACTTTCCAAAGATCTGGTACATACTGCAGTCTCAGTGCGGCATTGATAATGTTTGTTAGCTTAACTAAAGCCTTTTTCGGAAGGTTATGGAGTATTTCTCCTGAGATAAGATCGAATCCAGGAGATTTTTTAGGGTTTATGTTTAGCTTGATTTCACGTTGTACTTCTCTTGGTGAAACGTGCTGGATGTTATGTTGATCGTCAAGTTCGTCATGTGTTATACTAGATTCGAGATATGTTGGACCGTCATTTGGTTTAAATATATTTTCTAAATGTTCAGCAAACCGTTTGGCTTTTTGTTCGTTGCTCACGGCCCATTTCCCACATCCGTCTTCTATAGGAGGGATTTGGGCACTGGGCCGTTTTATGTTCTTGGTTGCTTTCCAAAGTGAATAATCTGTACTACGATCACTGGTTAATTTCTGAAGAAATATATTAGTTACGTTATCATTGTGTTTTTGGATTTGTCTTCTCAGTTTTTTCGTAAGATTGTTCAACTTTGTTTTATCCTGTGGAGACCTTGACTGGTGCCATTGGTTTCTCTGTCTTCTCTTTTCACATACGAGCTCCTTGATCTCTCTAGGATAGCTATTTTTAGTGCTTCTTTTTTTAGGTTGTGGTGTATTTTTCCAGCAGGTCTGCTGTATATTTGTGATAAATCTTTCTAAATCTATGTCCAGCTGCTCTGCTGTTTTTAGTGGAACTTTTAGGTCTATGCTTTGATCTAATTCTATTTTAAAACTCTCCCAATCCGTGTACTTATTACTTAGGGTCAGAGTATTTTCTTTAAATAATATATTTTCACTTATTTCTAGATAGATAGCAGAATGATCAGAGTTCATATCGTAGCTCTGTTCAGTTCTTATGTAGCTTGTCGACAGGCTTTTGTGTATAAAAAAGTCTATTAGGTCGGGAATTTTTAGTGGATCAGTTGGCCAGTAGGTGGGAGATCTTGTTGTTGCCACGTCACATTTCTGCTCTCTTATAGCGCTCATAAGTTCTCTTCCTTTTGTATTAGTCAGTCGGGAGCCCCAATGCGTATGTTTTGCATTGAAGTCGCCTCCTAATATAAATCTTTCGCCGAGTTGTTGTAGAAGACTCAGGTACTGGTCTTTCTTGATGGAGTGTCGCGGTGGACAATAGATAGCTGCTATCGTTAGAGGATACAGCTTGGTTTTGATACAGATTGCAACAGATTGAATTTCTGGCTCTTCGTGTATATATTGCTCGTGATGTTTTATACTTTCTTTGATAATTATAGCACTGCCGCCTCTTCCTTTATTTGCCGGGTGTAGTGCATGATAGATGTTATAGCCTTTGAAACGAGTGTGTGACTGTTTTGTAAAATGAGTCTCTGATATTAGACATACATCTACATTTTCTATGTCTAGGACTACTTGAAGTTCGTTCTGATGTTTTTGTAGCCCATTACAATTCCAGGCCATAATTTTTAGTGTGTTAATCATTTTTGAGCCTTAAAAGCAGCAGTTTTGGTGCTACTTTCTATTTTCTTTAGTCTCTCATCAAACGATGCCATGAACTTAAGAATTTCGTTCAACTTACAGTCATTTGAATCTGTGTGCTCTTTGCGCTGAGTGGCTGCAGTGTTCTTAGCAGCGGCTTGAGCGTAAGATACGTTTTTGTTAGAGCTTTTCGAACTGGAGTTGCCCGGTTCGGGCTGGTTGATGGCAGGTGCTATTTTGCTGGTAGCTTGCTGTTGCTGGCTCACCATTGGTTTTTTGAGTGTCTTATTTTTCATCTTTTGCATTTCTTTAGCAATGATGCATCCTCTGTAATTAGCCGGATGTGCTTCACCGCAGTGTACGCATTTCGGCTTCTCATCAGCTGGCTTTCTGCAGTCTTTGGTCAGATGTTTTCCAGTGCATTTAACACACCTAGGTTCTTTGCCACAGTATTTGTGCGTGTGGCCATACACCTGGCATCTTTTACACTGGGGTATCAGCTTTGGAGATCTAAGCGGTTGTATATCAACCGTACATCCCAATATGATCCTTATCTCGTAGATTTTGTTTATCTCTTCTTTGTTATTGAAGGTAAGCATGAACATATTAAGTGGCTCCTTTGTTTTCCAGCTTAACTTGTTCACTGCATCTTCGATCTGGTACCCTTTTGATTGAAGGTCACTAATTATTCTATCAGGCTTGCAGGTAAAAGGCAGCTTTTTCACCATCACTCTGATCGGCCTATCTTGCTTGTTCTCGTAAGAATGCCAGAAACAGTGTTCGTCAGTCAATGACTTGGTTATGGCTCTGTAAGCTTCATCGTTGTAAGCGTTTATTTTGACACTGTCACCGCTTAGCATTTTTATTTTGAATGTGTCTGCGCTCGTGTTTCTAGACAAAAAGTCATAGAAGGATTGGTAGTCTTTAACGCCATCAACTATAACAGGAGGTGGCTGTGGGACTTTTTTAGTTTTTTCAAATGCAGCATTTGGATTTTGTGGTGGTGAGAGTGAGGGCGAGGTGTTCAACTTTCTTTTTTTCCTCGTTTTTGTTCTAATCCACTCTGTTTCTTTAGCGAGTTCTTCCTCATCAGTTTTGTATTCCACTTGCTGAGAGGAACCTTTTATGTTTGAGGTAGATGGTGGTGCAGATTCAACCTCCATTACACATTGCAGCTGTTGCTTGAGAATGTCTATCTGATTTTTTAGGTCGTTGACAAGGCTTTCGAGCTTAATACGCTCTCGCCTTTCTTCATTGAAGCGGGCACGTTCTTCTTCATAAGTTTTATATAATAGGTGCTCAGTTTCTGTCTGCAGAGCAACCCTGCTTTTTGTCGGAGTATCCATTGTTGAGGCTGGTATTAAATTCGCCTTAACAATATGTTTAGCCGTCCGTAAGCATGCCTTACGCAACGAAGAACTAGGTCATCGTCGAGGTCAGGCCGAGCCGCGGCTGGCTATGTTATGATGCGTTAGCACTTTGCACTGTTGGTACGCGCGGTCGCGAGCGACACAACTGTTCTCAGCGAAAATTGAACGATCACTGTGAAAATTGAACGATCACGATAATTAAGATGAAGCTTATAAGTTTTCACCCACAAGATAAAGTTGGTAAGTTGGTTTCAAGAGTTGGGCGCAGTTGATTCAGAAATAAGCTATTTTGGTTGCATCGTGTAAGTATAAAAGGTTGCACTACACTACAGTAATAGGCGGATGAGTCAATCCTCATCAGAAAAAAGCAAACTCGTCTCAGGGTCTTTCTCACCACAAGTGATGTGTATGTAGCCACCGTAATAAATTCATGAAATAATAAAAAACGCATTGGTCTTAACCACAGATCAAATTAGGAGAATGAGTGATACTGATAGCACATAGCACTTATAGTATGGTGATTAGGTGCATAACAAAGTAACTACGTAAGAGGGCAAGCTTGAATGAAAGAATGTGAAGATATATCGCATTCCTAAACTTTTTACATAATAGACCATTAGCCCCGGAGTACACACAACGTCTCGCCTTGCTCTTGACACACGGTCACTCGCCACGCATATTAATAGACTCAAGTGATTCACATCACTATAGTTCAACAAGTTACGAGTCGAACGCGAGATATGACAGCGAACGCTTGTCTTCTGTCAGATTATGATCGAAATTCAAAATATCGAATACAAAAATTGAAAATGCCGCGAAGTTGCGTAAAATAGTGATGTGGGCGGTGAATTAGAGATGTGGCGATGCCGACTCGGAGGCACCGTAAGTAGTATTGATTGGGTCTGAAGTATTTTAATTACTTTAATTGCCATATTCTTGTTGAATGTTTGGTATATTTTAGATTGAAATAATGTTCTTACGAGACTTTGTACCGAAGCTACGAACAAAGAAGTAGTTTAATTATGCCAAAAACATTGCTTGCATTTGTAACGGTGGTACCAACTTGTTCATACGATAAGTTTTATTAACAGGATGTTGGCCATATGGGCGGTATTAATAAATATTAACCATGGTCTTAGGTGCGTTTTATATTAATAGTTAATAGTTTTTCGAATAAGTAAATCAGAAACTATATGCCCAAGGTACACCTTATATGTATATGTATTCTTGTTATTTTAACGCTTTCTTTATGTGTCCAAAATAAGTGAATTTTCTCTCTATTTCTCCATCTAAAAGTAATATACAGAGTTGTTTATAATCAACAATATAACTAACTAGCAATCTAGACGTTGCATTGTTGCTTAAAATAAGTACCTACCCTATCTAATCAGTAATCACAAATTTAAAAAAACTGTCATTTTACCTATTAAGGTAAACATTAGCAAACTAAACCAGAATAGCATCTGTAGGGAGCATTAGCCCGTAAACCTTTTCATATTCTAGCTTTGCCGAAAATGTTACAGAAAATAAAATAAAAAAGCTCTATGAAAAAGTTAAAACATTTAAACTACTGTGACAAATGACTTTCAAAGACAAATCTACTCTGACAATGACAAACTACTTCAGAGAGTATAAAAAACTGACCTATTTACTCTTATTTTAACAAAGCATCAAATGGCTTTTGCATTCTACTAGGTATAAGTATGTTGCGTAGAGAATAATTAACAATAGGGTTGACCTATATAGCTCGAGGATATACTGGTTGAAAATAGTTTTATTATCTGTACAAATCATAATATCGGCCGTAACTAGCTGTGCCCGTCGGCATTCCTCGCATGCCTCGGTATCACGACCGCTGGCATTACATGCTTCGAACCGGTTCCACCTCCTTCGAGGTCGACTCTTTTGTTTATTTGTTTTGGTTCCTAAACAAATTTACTTTTAGCAGTTTACGTTTAATTTAGTGAGTATGTTTGTATCTACTCTGCCCTCCTAATTTAGACAACCGTAACTACTAAAAGTATAGTTTCGAGATATTCGCGCCTAAAGTTTTTTTTCTTAAAAAAGTGACCAGTGTCGCAGTTTTAAGAAGTTTTTGATTTTGATTATTTTGGTGCATAGTTGTGATGATTCCCTACATAATGATTGGTATAATGTCTTAATAGCGTTATTACTTTCAATTTAATTTAGCAAGTAATATTTATGTTTAGCACATTGCTAATATTTTATATGCTTATCCTAAGCATGAGCACCGTATGTCAAGTAGTTACGGTTTATATGCCTAGGAATCGATTTTACTTGGCGTAACAAAAAGCACTAACTAATTTTGACGTGTAAACGCATAGATAGAAAAAGCAGCCAAGTGCGAGTCGGACTCGACCATGAAGGGTTCCTTAGCATCAAGTAACATAATATAAAGGTTCTTGTAGTTCGTCGAAAGGTAAATTGCGGTTTACGATTTATGACGTATAAAAAAAAACTACTCACTAGATCTCGTTCAAACCAAATATCGTTGGAAGTTTGCATAGTACAACATATATTTTTTTTAGTTTTATCATTCTCTTATTTCAGAAGTTAGAGGGGGGGCACCAACTTTTTTCCACTTTAGAAGTGTCTCTCGCGCAAACTATTCAGTTTAGAAAAAAACTATATTAGAAACCTCAACATCATTTTTGAAGACCTGTTCATGGATACCCCACACGTATGGGTTTGATGAAAAAAAATTTTTTGAGTTTCAGTTTCAAGTATGGGGACCCCCAAAATTTATAGTTTTTTTTCTATTTTTGTGTAAAAATCTTAATGCGGTTCACAGAATACATCTATTCGCCAAGTTTCATCAGCCTAGCTCTTACAGTTTCGACACGTCCAAAATCAAAATCACTTCTCCACTAGGAAAATAGGCGATAAGAACAACAAAGTCTTATAAAATATTACTTTATGGTGCTATTCATAAGGTTACACATTTGGATACAAGACCAAATTCATATAATTGCGATAAGGAAAAGAACCGTAAGGGCTCATACGGTAATAATGTCTAGGAATGCTATTAAAAAATTCGTGGTTACGGTGCTCATGACTCAATTAACTTCGTAAATATAGGTTTTATTTAAAATACGTCAAAGAGAACATTATAGATCTCATCACGCTAATTCCGAATCTATAGCTAACTAATTTTTGATAAAAACCCTACTTACGGTTGTCTAAATTAGGAGGGCAGTACCATTGAAGTTCGTTTTCGCTGAGTAGATAAGTAGACTTACCTAATGTAAACTGTATAAAATGTTTGGTAGGTAAATAGTATTTTTCAACTTCATATTTCATAGTTTAATAATATACCTAGAGCAGAGCTCTACTAGATAATCTAATTATATTATCTAGTCAATATAAATTTAAATAAATTTTCCCATTACCGAGTAAATTCTTACTATTCATACAATATTTATCGAAAGGGTACTTTTTATGTCCTTAGTAAAATCAAAGTAAACCTTTCAATAATTACTTGTTCTGGAAAATGTATATTATAACAGGTAGATGAAGGATTTTTCGTATCTGGAATTTTCCTCACGTTTCTCGAAGCCCAGTAAGACCACGCATTAAATCTATTCTCTACGATAATCTTGCTCAATGAACTCACAACGAACATTATTATAATATTATACATACCATACGCTGACGTACCTGTACACCACAGAGTAAGATTCTCGGTGCGATTGGTACCACAGATGATAAATATTCAAGCCGCGACGATTTCTCAACGAATTCCTGAACGCAGCTGCAACCGTCATCGTCAAATTGATTGCGACTCGCATTCGATTTTTGAATCGATTTTTTTCTTAGTTTATAACCAAGGATATCTAAATTGTGTACCAACCTTCTTGTTATGTATTTCTTTTATTAACCTATAATTAAGTATGTGTTATCCAATTATGTAATTTATAATAATTAATTTTTATAATTTTTACACTACGTATTAAATAATAATACAAATTTTGTGACCTATAATTGTAAATAATTATCAATAAAATGTTTATATCTGTTTATATCTGTTTTATATCTTGACTGACATTCGACGTGAGCGCACGAAATGTTACACCACTTTGGTTCAGTGGCTTTTGTTAAGTGCTTTATTACAATATCATTGATATTTATGCAATAGGAATTATTAGTCCTAAGTATTATGCCTGCATGTCCTGTTGCAGTCTATTTAATTTTGTTGTTATAAAAGTGTCAGTGTCAAGAGACTTTTCTTCTTCTTCTTCTTATTTAATGGCATCTGTGTCTAGTGAGGATATATCACATAAATAAAATACTTTTTCGTCAAGTCAGTCAGTCATAGACAAGTCGGCTTTGAAAACAAATGATGATCGTTTGTTTTCAAAACCATCAGAAACATTTCAGTTTCGATCAAATCAGAATATCACATAATACACTTTCATTCCAACTGCTAACACTGCTGTGTATGTTATGTTAAATAAATATATTTTCTTTGTTTTCTTTCTTTTCTTTCTTTCTAACACTTTGAGCTAAGACCTCAAGTAATGTTGGTTAAAATACCACCGAAATTAAACAACAATACTCCAAATAACACCAGAAAAACAATTAAAAAAGCTATGTGACTTCCCAAAATGACAGAACCCCCAAGCACATTGTTTTTTCATATTTATTGTTTTTCTGGTGTTATTTCGAGTTCTGTTGTGTAATTTCAGTGGTATTTTTTTAACCAACATGTGTGCGCTTCAAGTTCTTAGAACTTTTTCGGTTCTACGATATACCAGCTTCTTCACGATGTTTTCCTTCACCGTTAAGAATACCTACGGGCGTAGTGCGCAACACAATATACGTTTTGGGACCGAACTCATTGGTGTACGACCGGATTTGAACCCTACCATCCAATCATGTAGCTTGAGGTGTTCTAAATAGGCTAGCATGTCGTTTTGTATCTTATTTTTTTTTATTATCATTTTAGAATATAAGTAGGTACTACTACCACTTTCTTCTTCACCTACATGAATCGCTTATGTTACTATGTTTAATAACCATGCGATGTCAATAAAATGTATTGTGGGTATTGAGTATTAAACATTGTGATGACGTAGGTACTCGCTTCAATGACTCGTGATCGATCTCAAGGTGAAAACCACTTGACTGGACAATATTGCCTCAAGTGATTTTAATAAAATAATAAAAATAAGGATACGAGAGCAGAAAGGAGACATCATCATCATCCACAGCCCGACCTCACCCACTGCCCAGAGATGCAATTCTAGCAACACAAATCACTCAAGCGATCGCTGAAATCGATGAGAGTTGTAAATTTATTGTGTCAATTTTGAAAATGGAACGTGTATTCAGCAATTGACTCAATCGAGCCGTGTTTAGTATAGGCATCCCTTAGTTTGTGCCATCGGCTTTGATCTGTGCCAGTCTAACCCATTTCCGCCCGCGACTTAGACTATGTCGTCCATCCATTTTGCTGCAGAGCGCAATATGGATAGATCTTTCTGAAATTTCCCATCTATTTTTTTTTTATTTCGGTAAGGAGTACTTTTTTGAGTACTGTTACGTTAAAATAAAATATTCTGTTAGTAAAGTTGATTAGATTTTGTACGTTTGATGTATGTACCTTAACTTAGTAGGTACTAATGATAATTACATTTTTCATACAAAAGCTTTCAACGCGCTTGCACAGACTGTGCTAAAAAATATCGATAGGAAATTTTATGAATAAAAAAAATATCGCGTCGATCTAAGAACCACAGAATTATGTATATTTACCAATATTATTCCTGCGTTGGTACACGTTGGTTGTACTACGTTGTTATTGCGGTTTTTTTAAACTGTCGTTCTGCAAAGTCCCATGGCTAGCCCAATGATAAGGCTATTTTTAATGTAGGTACATGTTATGAGAAACCTTATTTATAATTTTATTTTGAAAGATCCCTAGCGTCAACTATTGAAATTTATGATTTTTGAAAATGGAACGCAGATTCAGCTGTCTTGATCGAGGCGTGTTGCAGGAATATGAGCTCCGCTAATATAATACCTATGTTAGTCAAACGCAGACTCTGCTCTCCGTGACCAAGTAGCGGTCATCACAGCATAGCGGTATAATGTAACGTTTTTGTTTAGTTTTAAAATAATTACATTACTAAGCTACAGACTCGAACTTGCTACATGAAATAATTAATGGTGAACATGCAATTTCCAAATCAGATCTCGCTGAAAACAATGCAAAATTTAATAATTTTTATGCTTTATTGAATAATATTTATGTGTTTAATTCTCTTTCTGTTAGTTTGTAAGGTGTACAATAAAGATTTTTCTATCTATCTATTCAATTATTTAAGACAGTACTTTTATAGCCTTCTGTTTTTTTGATTACTGTTTTCAGTTCTAAATCTAGGTCTATTTTCTGCTATCAAAAATCTGAAAGCGCTTACTATGGTCACCTAGGCTTTGCATGAAAACTAGTTGGTGCGGTAGGTTCATACACTGCTATACTGAGTCAGGGACTATTTGGCATGGCATTTGGTACGGGATGTGGCTAAACCTAAGTTGTTTACTTTTTTATTTGTGTTTGTATTGATATTTTTTTGTGCCTTTCTTAGTACTACGTATGTTTGCCAATTTAGCAATTTTGTGTATGCTATGTATAAATATATTCTTTTATATTCTTTTCCTTTACTAACAAATCGAGCTTTACTAACAAATCGAGCTGCGATAAATGCATGATTATGATGATAATTGATAAAACACGTGCTCATGAATATAAATTTTCTAAACAATATTTTTCACAAAACGTGATCGTTGCCAGACATCTTCAAGGTCGTTGCCGTCAGGTTATCTTTACAATGTTTCTAAAATACCTATTTGTTGTAGAATGTTTTACGTTTAGTAGTGCTGACCTATTTAAAATGAACCACGCATAATTTTTGAGCTTTTGAACACACCATTGTGTGGTGAACACAGATATTTGTTCTCTGTCTGGGTGTTATATTGTATTCTAAGTATGTAGGTATTTATACAAAAACAAAATGTGTATAGTAAGTAGATATTATATCCGCTATCTGGTTCCCAGAGTACAAGCTCTGCTTAGTTTGGGACCAGATAGTGTTGTGTAAAAAAAAAAAATACTTTCAGATTAGACCCGAAGAAATTTCATAAAAATCAGTTCAGCAGTTTGGCCATGAAGTCGGTTTCTCAAGTTTTTAAAACTTATTTTATGTAGAAAAGTTAGACTACCACCTTACTATTTTTGGCGCCAAGCAGTCATGTCAGTCATGTCAAGTCAGTCATTGTGGCTAAATGAAAACTGCTGAATGGATGATATCCGAGATTACCTACTACCAATGGTATTATATTCATGTACACTTGTAGGCAATAATATTGCACATCGGCTAATTTCGGCTTCTTATAGCGTAGTGTGCGTCAGAAAGAGATAGCGCTCTACAAATCCGAAAATCCGATGTACATATTGCCTGCAACCGTAATATATTATGATGTTCTTAATTTGTTCTTGCTGCCCTCGAAACTTTTGATTTTGTATTGCATACGTCTCACTAAGTTGGAGTGGCACCACACTGGAACTTTACAGCTATTATTATTTTTGTTTTGTAAAAGAATCATACAGAAAAACGGTGAGAAACAAGACGTAGTTTGCCTGTTCTTCTAGGCTTGGTAGCGTGGAACTGCCACCTAGACTTACCTAGCTTTAAGACGTTTCAAAGTGATCCTTGCTATACCATTGAATAAAGAAATATTTGAATTTGAATTTGGGGTTTCTAGTTAAATCTAAATCCGCGGTTGGTAATCCTGTGCAGTAATAAAAAGTAAGTGCTTACGTACTTATATTAAAAGAAGGTCATTGCTATTTTGAACGGCAAAGGTCATATTGATTAAAAACCGAGCCGAATATCGCCATGTTTGGTAATAATTACACATGCAGAGATAGTACCTATTATGTTAGTATTCGTGACCTAGCAATGTCAAAAGGTGAGTTGGTGAATGGTTAATTAACTGTGCCGTCAAATAACCCGGGTAGTACCCGGTAAAATGTAGGTATGGTTCCCGTGGAATAGACTACGGGGGAGCAGCCAATTTTTTTTTTGTAATTTACTTGTGCTACTGTCGTCTAAGTCTATCTTATATATAGCACTATACCACGTCTCCTTAAACACAAAAGCTCACTGGATTGAAATGCTAATTAGCAATAGTTCTCCTTACATTAATAGATAGATATTTATTAATTACAAGGATACACTAGGTATGTTGGATACAGTTTTTACCTTAAAAATAAACAGTCACCGTAATACATTGGGCGGCCTTATCCCTAACATCGATCTCTACCACGAAAACTTGTATACCATAAGACCTTTAAAAAGTATTTTACCGATTTAACCGCCGTAGTAAAGAAGGTTCTAAGTAATCAGTGTCTGTGGCATCGTAGCTATTAGCAAACAGTTAAAGCGATTTCGATTTAGTTTAATTCTTGTTTTTAAAGAGATTTGTTCTTCCTTACATAATAAGATGCAATAAAGTTGGTTCATCCGATTTTTCTTTTACTAAAAGGATCGGTTATTTTAATTTTGTTTTAAATCCACTTGTTTTACGTTGTAAAGAATAGTCCAAATAATATACACATGGCATTTCTGCTCCTAATTCCCACGACAATTGAATCCTACTCAAAGCCTATTTGTCTCATTTGGCAGTAGAACTATTACAAATCTCACCACGCGAAGATCGAACCCTGAATACAAACAGACACACAAACCGTTATAACATGTGTTGGCAGGTGTACTCTAGTACACGTCCGGCCTTACACACGAGTTGCGTTCTAAACGATTACTGAATTAATATTATTGCCTACAAACAAAATGCACTTACCTTCCTGTGCTTTTATTCTTTTTCATAGAGCATTTTTAAAAATGGTGTTCTTGGTTTACAAGTTCTTTTTTTTTCGATCATACGTCATTTTTTTTTAATTATTTGAAGGGCTTTGTCACAAATCGAAAAAAAGGCAGAGGACACTCTTTGCTGGGAGCAAGAAGTTTCCGAAGTCAATGAAAAAAAAAATCTGCGGCTAGAGCAAGGAGGTTTGAAACCGGCAACAAGGAGTTTAAAAAGTCTAGGGCTAGAGTCATGCGCAGTTCTACTGATTCCTGTTTTTTATGAGCAAACTCGCTACAAAACTGTCGGAACTTTTTGGAAGCTGCTGGAATATTTTCTTACAATATTTTCTTCTTACGTACTTAGGTCCGTACGCTTACATTTTCTCATAATATCGACTTCCTATAGAAAATGTAGAGATTTACCAAAGGAGGTTATAAAAAGGCTTCTCAATAATTCTTCTTTTCGTGTCTCTTGTTCTTTCGCTCCTTCTGTGCACTTGACACACATTTTTTAGGTTCTACGCCAAGGCCGGCTTCCTCACGATGTTTTTCCTTCACCGTTTGAGAATACTGGCATAGTACACATACACAGAAAAACTCATTGGTAGATCAAACGACTGAATTTGAAACCTCGACCTGAGGATCAGCTAGGCTGCTACCACTAGATCTCCAGAGCTTAAAAACCTAGGCTTCTCAATGAATACCAATGACGTCAGTATCCAATCCAGCCCCGCGTCTGTCCACGCATGCGCAGTTCCCTTCCCGCGGTCCACTGCGCGGGCGCCACCTGTCGGCCTCACATCGGCCGTTCACCTGGCATTGTAATTAAAGCCTAGCGTGGAATGAAATACTTATTAAGTACCTGTTATGCAACTTAATGAATAGCTTCTATGTTGAAAGTAAAAATTTGCTTTTTTTATGAAGTGACTTGTTCCAGGAAGCTTTGGAAGACCGATAAACTGGGTGGACTAAGAGTTAACATATAGGGGGTGGGTTACCATAGTCACCACGCTTAAATAGGAAATGTAGGTATCAGGGAAGGTCTAGGTATGTCTAGCTGATGATGTTATCCGACATTCAACTCAATTTCAATTGTTTATTTTTTTATTCACGTAAAATAACATTGCAGATATTTTATCCAATGCGTTATTTAAGCCTTTGGAAATTAAAAACTTATAAATATCTAAAGTCCGTCCCAAGACCATCCCATCCCATCTGGCGCGAATCTATCAGTACTTACTAAATAATGTCCATTTTGTCAGTGTTATCGCTTTTTTGCAGTCCACTGCTGGACATAGGTCTCTCCCGTGGCGCGCCACTGAGCCCGGTCTTTGGCTCTTCACATCCAGTTGCTGCCTGCCATCTTGCGCAAGTCAAAGAATTAGCAAGCTGAAATGGCAGTGGGCTGGTCATGTTTGCCGAAGAACCGATAATTGTTGGGATAAGCGAGTTCTGGAGTGGAGACCGCGCTTGACCGAGGCAAATGTAGCGTAGGACGCCCACCCACCAGGTAGACCGACAACATGGTTAAGAAGGAAGTCGCAGGAAGTCGGTGGAAAGTGGAAAGGTGTCAGAATCGTTCTTCCTGGAAAAGTGCAGGGGAAGCCTATGTCCAGAAGTGGACTTCTTCAGGCTGATGATAGTGAGTGTAGGACGACCTCAGACGAGATGGAGCGACGAACTAAGAATAACATTGTGTAAAAACAAAATAATTTTATGACAAGCGTCTAGCGTGATGGACACGTCACAGTTTAAATAGGTAGGTACTTACGCTTCTACTCCAATGTTTACAAAATAGAATCAGCTGATATGAAAATCATAGCACAAAGCTGCTAAATGCTTAGGTAAAGATTTTTTTAGGCAATTTACTCTACGTGACTGATACGAGTAGGTATGTCTGTCGTAGACTGTTACCTACATTAAATAAATAAATAAAATAAATAAATATTGTGGACAATTCACACAACACTACCCAGCCCCAAACTAAGCAGAGCTTGTAATATGGGAACCAGATAGCTGATATAATAGGTACTTTAATTTTTTTTTTTTTTTTTTAGACGCATACATTACACGCAATGTTGTTGACGTAGACATTTTTTTGTGACTTTTGTTTTGATTGATGGATGTCGGAGCGTTTACAGGAGAGCCTTTGCCTACTACTAATAGTACTGTAGACTTTTTTGTTTTTTTATTACTGCCATCTCGAAATGGCGCTACGATGTTTCTCTGACGTGATCAAAGACAGTTTTTTTCTTTATTTCTTTCTACAGGTAGGATAACCTTAGGTAGACTTGTGGGACCTAAAGTTCGGTTTACTAGGTAGGTTAGGTATTAACTACCTAGTTTGGTACCTATAGTGGCTATGAGTAATATAATTGCGTAATTGACTGAGGCAACGATAGAAAGTTTCATTGTGATTGCGACGAAATAAACGTATTATCACTGTTTACTATTGTAATTTTATGCATGATTGATAGTGGGTGTAAAATAAAATGCTACTTGGGCACCGCCAACTAGTAACGCCATCTGTGGGCGAGTAGCATAAACAATAAGCAACATCGAATAGTCCGTCCCACTTCACACTTTGCAAAGTGTAAATCGGGATATAATATTAGTGCATGTATTTTGTTGCAGGTGATAATGGCAGCACTCACGCTTTGTACCTCGAGACTATAGTCGAGGAGACGAGCGATGACCTGCGCTCCGAACGCTCTTCTGCCGCGACATGGCTCTCCGACTCCGATGCAGATTCCGTCATACACGTGCGAGGGACGGCAGGTAAATAATCAAATAAAGAAATGATGACACTGCTGCTCAAGAGGCAACGTAAATTTCTATGTTTTGTAACAGCGCCATCTGTTATCGAGTAGCATTACTAAGTAACCAGCAAACATGACATTTGACGGTTGGTTCACAAAACACCAATAGATAGCGCTGGTTATGAATCACAATCAGATCTGTAGAAAAAATCTGAATTGTCTCTAGGACCAAGAAGAATTATTATGTTAGTGAATCTAGAGATGATTAAAAATGATAGGATTTATGAAAACTGTCGCCTAGCTATGGTAGCCTGAAGACAGCCAAAGCCACTGACACAATGAATACGAGACGGACTACGTAATTTAGGCAAATGAAATAATAGCTCAGAAAAGTAGGGTAACTCATTCAGAAATCTTGGATTTGGTCCAAGTGTCTACAAAATGAGAACATGCAACGAATCCGGCGATGTCATTGTCATTGTCGGCGTCCGGACGGAGCGACGTCCGCTATCCACTCGCGACGCGTTAGGATACCTACCACTCGAAGTGCTCCATAGTGCCATAGCCGTGTGCATCCGTGCAGTGCTAGTGCTGTGCTGATAGGAGATTCCTCCAGCAGGTTCCGAGTGCGACAGCGAGTCGGAGCGCGAGTGGGCTTGTCCGGCGAAGCGACGGCGCCGCGAGCGCGCCAGCTCGCCCACCAGCAGCGCTTCACTGTCGCGCTCCTCCAGCCTCGCGCAGTTCGAGTCGCTGGAGCGGTCGTGCGCCGCGCCCGCCTCACCCTCTCTGTCGCCGGACTCGCTGGAGTCCCCTCCCGCGTCGCCGCCGCCGGCGCGTGTGCCCGCACGCACCCACCTCTCCGCAGAGAACCTCAGCGAGGACAGCGGCTACAGCGAGCGCTCGCGCCGGCCCGCGCCGCGCCGTCCGCTGGCCTGCGCGCCCGCCGCCGCCGCCGGCTCCGCGCCCTGCCTCGCCGCGCCCGCGTCCCCCGCGCCCGAGCGCCGCCCGCCGCGTCCGGCCCGCGCGCTCTCCCTACCCGCCGAGCTCGACGTGTGCGCCGAGCCCGCTCGACCGCTCCCACACCGCGCGCGCTTCCGCCAGACCTTTGAGGTAAGCGACCGCCTCACCGTCAGCGTGGCGGACCTCACCGCACTCGACTACCGGGGGGCTGGTGGGGCACCACCACGACGGCCACGCTTGCCCCCGCCACCTCCCCCTCCCCCGCGCGCTTCCCGTAACCCTCCCCCACCGCCGCCAGCACCGCTTGAAGTCGCCATTCGGAGGCCGACCCCAGTGAAGGAGTCCCCCGCGCGAGAGCCGAGCGCCGGCAGTGACTCGACCACGGAGTCGGAGCTCGCCTTTGCCCGCGAGATGGAGGCCACCGCGCTTCGGCTCGACGAGAACGCCCGTCGCGCGCTCGCCGGCGCCACGGACTACGAGCGCGAGCTGTCCGTGCTGACGGCGCAGCGGCTACGCGACTCGTGGGGCGCCTGGGACGACGTGCTCGACGAACTGCGCCGCCGCATGGAGCCCCCCTCGCCGACACCGTCGCCGCCGCGCACACCATCTCCGGACCCGCTACGCGAGCCGCGGTACGCGTCCACGCCGCTGCGCAGCAACGACGCGCGCGTGCGCTCCACGCCTGAGCTGCGTGCGCGCGCCGCTACGCCGCAACGTTCGACGCCGGAGGAACTGCGCGCCTCGCTGCAGCTGGTTGCGCCGCCAGCGCTGAGCCCCGTGGGCCGGTCCGTGTCTGCGGGTTCGCGCGGCGTCACCTTCTCCCCCGTGGTGGCGGAGGTGAGCTGGCGCGAGGCGAGCGCCACGAGCGAGTCCACGACGACGGCGAGCGACGACGCGCACGACGCGGAGGTCGAGGAGGTGGGGGGAGGCGAAGCGCCGCGCGCGCCTCTCGCGCCGGCACTATGCGCGCGAGACATGGCGGAGACGGGCGCGCGCGCACCGCGCTCTCGAATAGCCGGCTTCCTGTCGAGGTTCGCGAACTTCCGATTTTCGGGGCGCAAGGAGAAAAAGTCCCGGGGCGCAGGCGCGATCCCGCGGCCGACGCCGGGCCCGGGTGTCGGCGCGGCAGACGCGCTCGCCGGTGCGCGCGGGGCGGCCGCGGCGCCGCACTACGTGCGTATCCCGCTGAAGGAGGAGGGCGTGACGCTGCGCGCGGGTGGTGCTGGCGGTGGCGGCGGCGGCGGTGGCGGCGTGGCGCACAAGCCACCGCGGGGCCGCGCGCCGCCCGCGCCCGCCATCGGCGTGCTGGAGACGGATGTGGACACGCAGCGCACGGTGCTGCACGCGCGCTCGCTGCTCGCGCTGGCGCCGCCCGACCAGCGCTCCTCGCGTCCGCACAAGTCCATGGAGTTCCTGCTCGACAAGGAAAACGCACAGACTATCCAGGTGAGTGTCTCGCTCGCGTTACTTTCCCGCCCCTTTAGCTCGCCCCATCGCACCCTCCGAGCCGCACCGGCGGCGATGATGTTTACAAACACCACGATCGATCGCCGGCCGACGACCGCCAGTGCCGATGACACCGCCTTGCATAATTTGCGTATCATTAGGTACCGTAGACGAGTTCCGAGAAGGTATCGATGGCGAAAGCGCCATCGTATCACGTTCCATAGAGATTACGTGTACTAGGTATTTCGGACCGCCCTGGTGGTGGCGGCGAGCTTCACGATTTAATCAACGCCGGCCGTCGCCGTCAATACGCTTCACCGCTAGATAATAGGCGCGACGCACGGAACGTTAAGTAATAAATTGCCAGGTCGGATCCCCGGGGACATTGCGACACAAGAGCCCTCAGTACCCGCCCGCATGTATCACACGCAACAGACAGACGGGAGGTGAAAGTGCGCACATCTGAATTCATAGACATTGTTTGCATACCATGCTTATCCAAATACGTCATGGACTAGGAAGGTAACTGTAGTTTTATCGCACGATGCAAATGCGATAAAACATACTACCATCCCATCACAGTACCTAACTACCAAAGTACTTATACAATCACACTATCGCACCCTTTTTCACTAAAGTTATTAAATAATCCGTTTGTACCAAGGTTCGCTCTATTTTGCTTGACAAAGGGAACAAAAACAAAGAACATTCTTCTCTCCAAATTTTAGCCTAAAGGCACAAAAACAAGAATGCTGGTAAAAAAGTTTCAAAAGTCATCAAATGTTGTGACCAGCATTGATGCACGAGGCACACTCAAGGTCTGAACACGGTCTAACTGTGGGAATTATTAAGATAAGCAATACAACAATGTGTTGTTCAATAAGGATAATTATTTTAGGAAAATGACAAGTACAATGCTGTTATTCCGCTTTAGAGTATCAAACAAACTGAATAATCCGAAATTTAGGATCTCGATTGTTGGCATATTTTCTTACTTGAAGAGCTGACATTTAATTAACATAATCAAGCCACATCCAAGAGACTTGATTATGTATATTATAATTGTGACTAAGAGTGATGAGTATGGATGTGGATGGATATGTGAGTAGAGTTAGACCAAGGAAAACATGAACTGTGTGAAAGATGACATGGATAAGAGAGGAGTGAATGCAGACATGACGGCTGATAGAGGGGAATGTAGGAGGAAGACATGTTGTGCCGACCCCACATAAAGTGGGATAAGGGCAAGAAGAATAAGAAGAATAGACATAGACAATTATTTAGGTATTTGCTTCTTAGCACACAACATACCAACATCTCTTCTTCTTATCGTGTCACTGATTCTTTCGAACCAAGTGTGGTGAAAGGATACCAACATGAAAAACAATTATAAATAAGTAAGATCACTAAAGTAGTACATAACAATGATAAAAAGAGAAAGACAGAAATTAAAAAACTAACAGAACATTATGGATTCATTTGGAGAATCAAGTCACATCTAAGATTACGCAATCCTCAAGATCACGAGGATCTCCACACAAATGTCAGTCATTTTTCCACCAGTTCAAATACAATGAAATGTGTCTACAGGTCACACACAAACCCGTTGCCACTACGGAATAGGTCTTACCTACTCATGTAGTCATGACACACACAAACTACTGTTGCATGTGTCATTCGACAACACATTGAATAAAATAATAGGTACCTTACCTACCTACATAACAACAACGAAATCATCCTCGGTTATAGTACGAGTATCTACATTATAAAAGTTAAGCTTTGCTTAGGACTCTACAACTCTACACTATACAAGTTACGTCTAGATCGCTCACTTCCTATATCAGTTCTCTGCTGGACGTAGGTCTCTCCCAAGACGCGCTACTGAGCCCGGTCTTCGGCTCTTCTCCTCCAGTGCTTGCCAGCTACATTTCGCAGATCGTCGCCCCACCTTTCCGAAGGACGTCCTATACTACGCTTACTCCCCACGTCTTCCACGTATTCGTTTGCACCAACAATGTCTGTTCTACGATAAACATGACGGCATTTAGAGTAGTTTTAAACACATGGTTAATACGGTTCGTTTGACCCCTGAGCCAAATAGTCGTGTTTGCCATTTGTTTGGGTCATTGACAATTTCGAGAGTTTTGCAGCCTTGTCCGCGTTGGTCGCTTTGACCTCACTTCATGGCCTCTGACAAAATGCTTTCAAAATCTAACACTTTGAGATCACAACTGATTTATCTCGACTAGATTTCAATAAAAAATGAATTTTCAGATAAAAAAAAAATCAGTTTGAAGTTCAAAGTGATTCTTGCAATTTTATTAAATAAAGTATTTTGACTTTACAATTTTTATAAAATATAACAAATAAAACCTTATATATTTGTGCTTACATACATAATATCTAGGTAATTAAAACAAACCAGTTATTACACCACAAACAAAAACAATAAATAAAAACCTACTAATAGATAGATAGATAGAAAATTCTTTATTGCACAAAATTAAAAATTACTGTACACAGGCGAACTTAATGCTAGATAGCATTATCTACCAGCTAACCTTTGGGTAATAGGGAGATAGGTTGGGTAGTGCACATATAAGATGAGGGCTTACATAAATACTAAACTAAAAATAAACACACAGTTAAGCGACAACTATCATCACTAATACACATAATCAGGAAATTCCTGCATAGCAAATTAAAACTAAAAAATACGCAATACTTATAATCTAACCTAGCATAAACTCACTTACATACACCAGGGAAAAAATATTTATTTCTATGTTTATAAGATTCTATCATGAGAGATAGATAGTGGGCAAAGATTTTGGATTTGAAGACTTCAATAGAGGAGGCCTCGCGACATTGATGTGGGATACCATTCCAGAGCCGGATAGCCGTGCTAGTGAAAGAATCTGAGTAGCGGGATGAACTATGCTACTAATGATAGAATAACGACAATCTAAGAACATTCCTTAGTCCTAAGTCGTGTTACGTAATGCCTAAGTTAGTACAAAGATACCTACGTACCAACACCATCATAGGTACTCAAGTTATCTTCTTCAAAGTAAATGCAGCCTACATCATCAAGAATCATAGAAAAGCGCCTAAAGTTTTTCTTTTATATCTCTTCTTCTTCCTGCCCACTAGGTGGGGTCGGCACAACATGTCTTTTTCTTCCATTCTCTCAGCTTTCCTTCCCATCCGAAAGTCTACTTTTCATTCTCAGCGATTACAGATTTTTCCATCACAGTCAAATGATAAATAGTTATTGCATCGCTTCAATCTTCAAAAATACACTGTATCCGTCACAGTTCGCCGAAATCTTCTAAGAAAATTTTGTTTCCTAAAAAGTGACAGCTTGAAGCTATGTGCGTCCGTCAGCATCGTTCGTTTACATTACACCGCTAGCGTTTTCTCAACGCTTTGCTATTATTTGTCTAAGGCAAGGCTCAATTACAACCGGTCCTAGAATCCCCACGTATCTGGCGGCCTTGCAACGCGATGCACATACAAACAACTTAGTTTTTATTACTATGAGAACATCTAACTATGCAAACTTGTAAATAATTTTGTAAAACAATTTAAAAAAAGTACTTAATAATTATAATCAAATACAAAGAACTAAACAAGGTTCAATCGGCCCTTAGTATGTGGTCACAGTAGGGTGTTCTTTTAATACAACTAGCCTATAACAAAACATTGCCTCGAAGGTCACACACGTAAGGAACGTGCCTACGACGCACTGCCCTGCGTCCATCAATGTCATGCGTATAGATGTTCAGCCTCACGTACCAGTAATTCCACCGGCACCTATACCCTACAAACCGAAACGCATAATGCTTCTTCACGGCAGCAATAGTAGTGGTAGTACCTCCCCGGGCGAGCCCTTCACAAAGAGCTCTACTACTACTTGATTGACCTACGTCATGTGACAGTCAACTCCCGTAGGCACTATTGAGGATGCGGTATGAATAATCAAATAAGTTATTTATTCTATTAAGCAAACTATAATTTACTATATAAAAATAAGTTGGGTTTTCCTTCCTGACGCTATAACTCCAGAACGCACGAACCGATTTCCACGGTTTTCGTTGGAAAGGTCTCGGGCTCCATGAGGTTTATAGCAATGAAAATTCAGGAAAAATTCAGGACAAACGAAGCCATCTGGTGGCGAAACGGAGTTCGCCGGGTTGGCTAGTTTAGTTACCTATAATATTGGTTCGTTTCAAAAATATTTACGTGCAAAGTTAAAACAATTCACCAAAGCTAATACTCGTACCATCTGCCTTATAGGTCGGTCACATTACCTTCGACGGCCCCCGGAGTACCAGAGACAACATTTTTATTGACATGTTGGTAATGCTCGTATCGCCGGTGACAGATTGGTAGAGAATAGTAGAGGAGGGAGGACATTGGTACTCTTCGAACAAATAACTCTTTGATATAACCAGGGCTTGCCTATGAATGAGGGTAAACAAATCCCACGCAAATAAATAGCTAATACTGGTTTATGTAGTCTGAGGAAAATATACTTGGTGGTGACTGTGAGCCGATTTTATTGAAGTTAAACATTAAAACAAAAGTTAAAACCTCTTTAAGCGGGCTTGATCATTTTTAGAGGTGGGAAAAAACAGAAGAATTTTTATAATTTTGTGGAAAAAACCAATGAACTCACGTCATCGTCACTGCACCATGCCATGACCTCTTCGGCAAAGATTTACAAATTTTGCCAAAAAGGCGGGAGGGGGGGTTTATAATTGTTCAAATTTAGAAGCATGAAACTTGGAGGGTATGTTTCTTTTATAGTATAAGGGTGCACTAAGAAAGGAAATTGGAAAATGATTGCCCTAAGCGGAGAAAAAGAGGAAAAACTTTTATAAGAAAAATCAACGGGGAGTAACGGCAAAGGGGCGAGTGAAGCCGCGGGCGTCCGCTAGTATAGTAAATAAAAATTAGAGTTTGAGAATATTAATATAAATGGGTACTATTATTAGCTTTGCGTTCTATGGAATCATCTATGTGGTTAGTGGCTAAGGATAATTGGGAATACCAGTTGAATTATTTTTTACTACCTTATGTACTGTGAGTAATACTTTATGTTACTAAACTTTACTTTATACTTTTAAGGTAATTTTTGAAATGTGTCTGCTTAAAGGTTCATACGTGAATACCACCATTTTGTCTATTTAGGGCAGTTTGCAGAAACAGTGGCTGAGTCTGAATGGAGCCTCAACCATAGATTTTTGACACAGTTCAATGGAGAACTGTCAAGAAATCTTTGCTTGAGATTCGACTCTGACTCAAGCGCTGTGTCTGCATACGGGCCTTAGGTGTTGCGCACATCTAAGTTCTGCGGTGGCGATCAGTAAAACGCTGTCAATCGCTGTCATATTTGACAGCGTTTTACCATTAACGATGGAGCGACCTATATCCAGATATAGCTCAGCTAATCCGATCAGTGAATTGACCTAGATGGTCGGTTTTCTAGATAACTAAATATCAGCTCGTGGGCATGCCAGGTATTTTTAGGTCAGCTAGGTAAAATGGAGCTTGCTGTACCTAACTTAGTTTACATAAAAGGTGAAGATTTTTTTATTATAAAAAGGTTTTGTAGTAGGTTAGATACGTAAGTATTTCGTAAAAAGTGGACTGTAGCTTTCGTATAAACATTCAAAAATAAAATAGGTATAGCTGGCTCTGACGGTAAAATTGAAACGTCTTTAATTGTGAAAATGTGTTAGGCTTGATTTGGATATCATTCAAAAATGTTTTAAAAAACAAGTAGGTATTTTGTATAGAAATTTGTTACATAGTTTTTAAAATGTTAATGTTGAGTTTATACTTTGCCCTCAGAGGGCGGTCGAATAAACTCACCTTGCATAATGTAAATAGGTTAGTAAGAAAATAAAATAAAGTATTTAGACGCATGTAGTAGGCAGTTTGATTGATAGCTGATACTGTCGAAAGGAAATACGCAAGATAGCATGGCGAAATGCAAATATCCAATTTCCTGTTAGTAATTTGGTTTCCGACACGTAACAGGATGGTTGATTTTGGTTGATCTAACCACAAAATTATATGATAGGCACTTTACCTAGTTTTTGGTAACAAATTCAACAATTTCGGTTTTAACGTAAGAGTTACGTACCACCATTTATGTTAACTTTCATCAAAGCTCAAAGTTTTAGCTACACAAAGTAACTTACAATTAAACACATATTTACAAAATCTACAAAATACACAAGAAACAGTTGAGCTATCTGCAGATCGTTACAAAGTTCAAAGTTGTTTTACCACGTTTTTGTAATTACTCATAGAAAACAAATGTATTTCTGTATGTAAATAACTAGAACAAATTAAAATGGACGTTATTTATCCAGCTGAATATTCGTTGCAACAAAATAACGAATCGGAAGTTGCTATGGACAAGCGCTTCCAGACTCAAACATACGATTTTTGAATAATAAAACATCGATTCGATATTTCGAATTCAGAACGCGCCCGATAACTGACACTATCCGTATTCCGTGTGTGCCAGAAGAAAGGCGATACGATTTGCAGCGTGTTTGATAAATAAAAATCGTATATTGTACGTTCAGCTGAATGATAGCACACATTCCACAACTGGGCGTCAGGTTTCAGTGGTTACAAGAAGTTTTTCTGCATCAACTCCTCATTAAAATCGAAAAAATCTCACAATATTGGATACATTGTTATATAGTCTTCCTAAACTACACCAAGAAAACGCATCGCCGCCGTACATGAGCTTTTTTGGCATGAACAAATAAAAAACAAAACGTTTGAATTTCGAACAATAATCATAGGAAGCCCGAGCCTCTTCTGACAAAAGCAAATAAAAAACATAACGTTTGAAATTCGAACAATAATTAACAAAGTTTGGGTAGATGCATGTTTTCTTTTTTCGAAAATCTACGGAAAATACAAAACATGGTAGGGAATTCTTTCACAAACTATTTTCAAGTTTGATGCTAGTTTTGTCGGATGGAAGTAATTTTCCAATTGTATTAAACTATGCTCATTCAAGTTGCATTAGGCCAATGGCTTATGTAATGCGGAGTCACTGCGGGATCGAATTACGCTTGTTAGGATAAATTACGTGTCGTGCGACTGCTCATTCTAGAGTGTTTTCAGACGGTGCGATTTTTTTTATCTAAATATATCATGTAAACATGAATTGTGATTATCCGCGTTTAATATTTTAACGATAATTACTATTAATACTTTTCTGAAATCTTTTACTTGTCGATTGGTAACAAAACGTAGTGGGGCAAATAACTTGAACTCTAGCAAGGTCTATTGTTTCGCGAAAAGGTCTGAATATACATAATAATATATGATGTTTAAAAGCAGACGAAAAGCGATAAAAAGTATAGGTGTAAATGATAAATGCGCAGTAACTGCCAGCTCCGCGTGTAAAAGCAACTTTACGCTCATAATGAAGAATGACGTTTCGTGAGAGCCTACCTACTTTACATAATTCACATGTCATTTACCTACACAATTGTAGGTAGGTTTATTTATTATGATTATTTTTAAATATAACATAGGAGCCTCTATGAGGGAAGAAGCATCATCCATCCTCATAACCTGGATAGCTGGTTTTCCACAAATGCTTGTTTTTCATATGTTATCACGGTCCTTTTCTCTCGGAGCTTCGACATTTTCCGAGAGGGTCCTTCAAAAAGCGGGTCTATCTCTTCCTAAAAGACCGGCAGCGCATAAGCACCACCTCTGGTGTTGGAGGTGTCTATGGGCGATGGTGACTGCTTCCATCAGGTGGCCCGTCGGCTCGTCGGCCAGCTATGACATAAAAAATAAGCATAATGTAGGTAGGTTATACTCTACATCTACACCTATTTAATTGCCGGTACTTAAAAAATAATAATATAGTGTAGTCTATATATTTATTTACTTGTGTATGTAAATATCCTTATTATTTATTATTTTTAATATTATTTCTTAGTGCACCCTAGCCAACCATCTTATTAGGTATACGTTTCTCTCCATCCAAAGGTTGTCTGGAAGAGATCGCTCTTCAGCGATAAGACCGCCCATTGTACATTAGTGCGTGTTTAATTATTGTTACTTTTTTTCCATTGTTAGTTTTAGGTGTGCAATAAAGAATTTTCTATTCTATTCTATTCTAATAATGAGGACAATCCGCACAACCCTATCTAGCCCCAAATTAAGCAGAGCTTGTCCTATGGGAACCAGATAGCTGATTATAATTCACCTATTTTTTTGTAAATACATAAGTATACTTAGAATACAATACAACATCCAGACTAAGAACAAAAATCTGAGTTCACCACACAAATATTTTGTTCTCGGTGGGGATCGAACCCACGACCTACGGCACAGAAGGCAGATCTACTACTAACTGAGCTGAGAGGCCTAACTGTATGCAACAGCAAGTATACAATTCAACTGTAAAGACTCTAATCAACTGCGCAAGTGAAATTGACCTACAAATTTTACGATATCTTGAAGTGCAATTAAAATTGTAAAAGTAGAAAACTGTAATTGCCATCGAGTTGTTCAAGTTGAGAATATGATTGGGAAAGATATTCTTGAAATTTTGAAGACGCTGACATTCAAACATTTTCTCGCTCAAACGTTTTTTAAGTATAGAGACAATTGTCAAACAGGACGAAATAAATAAAAATAATGCCCAAGTTTTATGTATATTATGTTAAAATTCAATAAAATCATGAACTCGTAGGATACGCACGAAAGGAACGTGCCCTATGATGTACTACCCTGCGTCTATCAACTTGAGGCATACAGATGTTCAGACTCACGTCCCAATGTTAGGATTGCGAGAACGAATGAGTTGACGTAGCATTCGTAGGTAATAAAATTAGTTCCCCAGCAATCCCGCAGGGCTCTCATCGTTTCACCTTTCTAAATCAAGGCTAACGACATACGCTAACGATAAGTCGTTTTGCGTTAAGCTTACAACAAAATGATGTTAAAAGTCAGAATAGGCCCACGGGCCTGGATACGGCTTTTCAATATCCCCGGTATTGCCATTTCGCTCAGGTGCTCCCAAAGGATATTTGCTTTGACCACAGATTATATATAGTTGAACCGCATATAAGTTTCACATAGATGGCAATTTGTAGGAATTTACTTATACGGCAGACACGCGAGCGATATTGAAACGTTAAGGTCGGCCGCATACACACGTTTTCCGTATTTGATTTCCGACTTAGTTTTTCGTACTTTGATATCCGAATGCATGGAATCAAAGTAATGTCAATGTAATGTAATATATTAACTGACCAAAAGCTCATTTGAAGCGAAGACAACCGTGGATGTAGTAGGTACTTCTCGCTCGCACACTTTGACCTTTTCAAAGATATAAAACCACTGAACTATTTATCGAAAACCGCGAGCAACAACTCTAAACAATCTTTGTTTAGAAAAAGAATTATTTTGATCCTAGCACGTTTTACTACTTAATAGTTTTCCCAACTGGTTTTTGTGCATAAGAAAACTTCGTACGAAAACCAATGTTTGAATCAAAAGTTCGCAATTTCCGATCTTTCAAAAAGTCAAAAGTGTGCGAACGAGAAGTAAAAAGACACTTTAAAGAAATTTTACATGATAAAAGTGAGCCACATTCATATTATTTACAGAGGTCAGCTAGAATGTAATTCAGTCTTTGAATTCCACGTAATAAAGTAGCCTAGATGAAAAGCCAGAATGGTAGCCGTGTTTCGACGTAATGAATGTGAATCTGCTCGCTCCGAGAAAAGTTTCCCGTACGAGTTGGTATGTACACAATCCCTAACAAAGCGAAATGAGATATGTTCAGTGGCGTAGCTATACCGAGGGCTAGACGGGGCAGTGCCCCGGGACCCCTAAGCGCAGTGGAACTTACAGACTATAAATTTAACTATTGAACATTTCTCCCACGTTCGGAATATAAATAACATAGTAACGCCACTTTAATAATTGGCAACTTATCTATACTTCTATACTAATATTATAGAGAGGAAAGATTTGTACCTATTTTTGTATGTTTGTAATGAATAGGCTCAAAAAGTACTGGGCCGATTTAAAAATTCTTTCACCAATAGAATGCTACATTCTTCCAATTTGACATAGGCTACATTTCATTTTGAAAAAAAATAGGGATCCTTGGTAAAATTTGAACAATGTAACCGAAGGTGTAGAAAAATGAGT
Organism: Thera obeliscata; assembly: GCA_947578465.1. Taxonomy (NCBI): domain Eukaryota; kingdom Metazoa; phylum Arthropoda; class Insecta; order Lepidoptera; family Geometridae; genus Thera; species Thera obeliscata. The sequence continues at coordinate 12,434,830 of OX387926.1, forward strand.
CTTAAAATGTCTTTCGTTGAATGCGCTGCCGAAACTATTAGCGATAGAACAAAATAATGTACAAAAATAATGTACAACGATGTAGCCGGCTGCACGCATGACTCATGCGGCGCTACCTCACTCTGAAGCGTTCCATTTAAGGCTTGAAGTGCAAGCGAGAGCGCGGAACGAGCGAGAAAGAGGCACAATGGGCCTCCGCGTTCGGCAGCGTTCGACATCTGTCTCTCTCCTACTTGAGTGAGCGATGCGTCCGCGTGGACAGCTGTATGACGTTGTCACGTTCAACTATCGTCAGTAAACCGACTTTAGAGTCAATTTTTTTTACCCAGCTTTTGTAACATAGGTAAGTTGGTTTGCTTTAATATCGCGTATTTATCTCAAGCAAATCTGGGCCTAGCAATCTACGTATGAATAAGGGTATGTATGTTTTGAAATAGAGGTCGGAATACTAGATCAAGTTTTTGATTAGTTTGGTATTCTGATTCAAGTACCTACCTAGTTGTTTGAGATTTGTTTATAAAGGCTTCTGTGCTAGAATAGGGCTGCCATAAATGCAAATACGCCGACCGGGACATTTAAAACAAAAATAGGGTAAATCATGGATTATTCAAAAACTCGGGTAATATTTAAGAAACTTTAATCTTTTCTTTGCCCATTCATATTTTTCGGTAGATTTGACCTTTTTCAGTAACTCCTTTTCCCCTTTAACGTAATTATAAAATTCTGTACACGTCATTTTATAATTATAAACGCATTGAATGATGCTTTCGACAGTGCTCAAGTGAATTACGTTCTTTCGTCCACTGCGATGAAATTAACGAAAACACTCGTTCCACATTAGTATTGTGGCCTGGGATTGCAAACACATATTGACACATTTCAAGAAGATTTGCTTTTCTTTATCTTTCTTCGGTTTTTTCAAAATAGTATTTACATTTTTCTTGCATGTTTTTAGCTTTTCACTCATCGGTCATTTCACATTCAATAAACGATTTTAAGTACATAAATTGTGTGCATGACAGGACAAATAACTTGCTGGCCGGGACACCGGGACACAATGCTTCAAACCGGGACATGTCCCGGTATACCGGGACGTATGGCAGCCCTATGCTAGAAGGATCATAATTTTATCATGAAGCTTATTCTTCATTAGCAGACGTTTTATAGAGAAAGGCCAGGTCAAGAGTACCTTAAACCGACGCATGTATGAAGTATTCAGTATATTTATTGCCTTATTATGTATTTAAATATAACAGTGTCAGATCTTAGAACTAGTTTTTGAATCAATACATAATTTACCCTGTAAGGGTGTTGCAATACTGGAGAAACGGGCCGATATGATTATAGATTTGTAAGCAGGTTTAGTATAAAATGTTATATGGGTTATTTATTATTATAGTTATTCTTTTTGTTCGTCGTTAAAGAACTCGTCTAGTGTGTAGTAATTTTTTTGTAAAAGCATCTCTTTAAGTTTATTTCAAAAATGTTGTATTTTTCTAGATGTTTGATGTTTTCCGGAATCTTGTTATATATTTTAACCGCCATAACATTTGATCCCGAGCTGTGTATCTTTAAATTAGATGTAGGTAGCACTAGGTTATGCTCATACCTACTTTTAAAGCGCCGCGGTTCATCGCTTTTTTTTTTAAAGTATTGTGGATACTGCCTCACAAACTTGCAGATTTCTAGGATATATATCGAAATAAGGGTCATAATTTTTAGTTCGCCAAAATACGGTCTACAGCTCTCTTTTTATATTACTAAGAATACGTATGCACTTTTTTTGTTTTTATGAGAGATTTTTTTATGTTTTTATGAAGAATGTTATGAGAGTGTATGAAGCGAAAGAGGTACTATGTCAAGGGGAAATCCGTGATGTTTGCCTACCCCCATGGGAAAGAAGCGTGATTTAACGTACCTAGTATACATACATGTAAAATTATTATAAAGTAAAATGTTAAGCAGGAAGTAGACTTATAGAGACCCTAAAAACCAAACCTATAATAAAGGGGAGTAGTCTCTCTGAGTACTTTTTTATTCCAGCGAGTATTCAGCGACAGCTTTTTAAGCTTTTTAAGTCTTGCGCACACCTAGACGATCCTCGATGGCGATCTGTTTCAGCATAGGGTTTAAACACACTGCCGCGAACTTTGACAGCAATACACTGATCGCCATTGCAGGCGATCTAGATGTCTGCTAGGCTTAAAAAGTTCACAAAATTATTATTTTTATATTTTGGCAATTGGTTTCACCCCAAGAGCTCGTTACAAAATGTGCATGCTCTCGCAAGTAATTTGACAAAGTTGTGGAACTATTGAGTAGAATGGGGAACTTTGGCAATTCCCCAAGTCTCGTCGCAGAAGAAGTAACAGTGCTCAAGTATAGGATTCTCACTTCTGAGCTACGGACACTTGAGCAAGTTATTTTACTCTAAATTTGAAGTTGAGTTTCTGTTAATGACTTTTGTTTAAACATATTTCAAGCTTTCAGTATCATCTTTTGACTATGGCCTCTCAGCTCAGTTGGTAGTAGCTCTGCCTTCTACGCCGTAGGTCGTGAGTTCGATCCCCACCGGGAACAAATATTTGTGTAGTTAACATTCTCGTTCTCTTTCTTGGTGTTATATTGTATTCTAAGTTCTGACTATGTATTTACAAAAAAATATATTTAAGCAATATATCAGCTACCTGTTTGGTTCCCGCATAATACAAGCTCGGCTTAATTATAAAAAAGTCTGTGTCAGTATTTATTCTCTAATATCATGTTTCTCTAATTATGAGCAGTTTGGATTTTGTTTTAGGAAATCAGTCAGATTTTTTCTTGTCTTCCTTTCAACCTCACCAAATTAAACCTTAACGTGACAAGATACGGTTCATTTTACGTTGCAATATAAAATCACGTGACACTGGCCCTGTCTAAGCCTCGGAGCGACATTATAAGCCCTCGAATGCGCAAGAAAACCTCACCAAATTAAACCTTAACGTGACAAGATACGGCTCATTTTACGTTGAAATATAAAATCACGTGACACTGGCCCTGTGTAAGTCTCGAAGCGGCATTATAAGCCCTCGAATGCGCTTGAGAGTCCAATTTTCCAGCTGTAAGCGCCCGGCTCGGTACGATGAACATCTGTACCCATTTTGAATGAAAAATATGGATTATTAGGGCAGAAAGACAGCGGGTACCTTTTGGGTTCACGAGGTTTACGGGACAGGGCTAATAAGTTTTGTTTATTCTTCGACGTAGTATTAAAATAATACTCGAAGAATACGTACTATAGGTCGTATTTATCTGCAGACTGTTACAAACGATCTAGAAATAGCTCAACTGATCTAAATCAGTGAGTATTGATCATACTTATACAGGGTTATTCATAATAATATAGAAAGTAAATATCACCTCCAATTCTTAATCCATATAAATCATATTAGGGTCGTATTTTCTTTATCAATAAGATTCTGAAAAAAAGGAAAACATACGTGCACGTACGTCATTTTTTCTCATAAAATCCAGATCTGCTATATAGCAGATCTGGATTTTATGAGAAAAAATGGTTACTCTAGACTAGAAGCATTATCCAGGGAGGATAGATAGATAGATAGATTAATACTTTATTGTACACTTATGAAACATATTATAACAGAAACATTACAAATATAGGTACAATGGGCGGCCTTATCGCTAAAAGCGATCTCTTCCAGACAACCTTTGAGGAAAGGAAGGAAGAGGGGAAATAGGGGACTACGTTTGTATTGAGAGTCGCCTGTGTGATGCCCTCTTAATATCTATTAAAATTACAGTGTGGCAATAACTAAACAGCAACCATACCTACCTACACAAACCCGCATCACCACGTGGGACTTGGATTGCGATATTGCCAATACCAGCTCAAACAATATTGCTGATTTCATTATGCAATGAGCCTACTTATAATTCTATACCTCGTAGTATCAGTTGCGTAGTGATTATTATGATACACATTGACATTCAGCTTTGATAGTCAAGTATACGGATATGCGGACGTTACTAGTTATTAGTACAGAATGTGTTATACGGCCTCACTACTAAAGATTTAAATAACGACAATTTCTAACAAACTTTAAACTTACGCTTTTTTATAAACGGCTTTTGTAAGTTGCTTTTTCACTTATCTGCTTTTTTTCAACTATCAAAACATTGAACTTTTCAAAAGCAAAAAGCAGATTATAATTTTATAACCCGAACACATCCAAAACATTTTTATTTAAATAGAAAGCTAAGCATTAGACTGCCATCACACCAGATAAAAAGTGAGGATTTTCAACATTATGTATCATGTATAATTGTCGTCGTTTAATTTAGTTTTCCCTCACTGTTTGAGGTTGCGAAATTGGCGCATTGCATGGCTAAATTCAAACACGTAACCCTACGATACAGTATATTTTTTACCACAAGACCACCAACAGAGAATAGATATAACGCTACCAACACTTATAAAACTATCAATAACTTAACCCGTATGCAGAATTGGCCATCTGCCAGCCTACAGCGGAAATGATAATATTGCAACAGACAAACTGTTGTAAGCTTTCATAATAATCTCTGCGTTTAATGAGGTCGATATCCCAGTTGTAATAAGTTCTCTCTTGGTTCAAAGGTCACTTGAAAGCATCCGTTTTTTCATATTGGCCTGGAATACATGCAACTTCAGACAAAAGGCTAAGTGTAGGGCTGATCTCGATGGCTCAATGACAATGCAATGGTAATAGTTGGTGAGAGAGAACTCATTGCTTTGAGACTTAGCAGTAGGCCTCACACATAAAACCTCTGTGCTTCAAAACTCTCGATGCTCAAAAAAACGCATCACACTTTGTTCCTAATTTAAAACACCTCGAAAGAGGTTTCATACTTTTTTCCCTACCAGCCAGTAATCTTAACGCACAGATTATCGAACAGTTAGTATTCAAGTAGCTCCAGAAGGTATGCAGTTCCGTGTGTATCCAGAAATAGCCGAATGGTTTGGAGCGCACATTCCATAGCATCGTTAGTAACGCCCAGTGAGGATGTGGTATTCGTATGCCAATGGATATTCCTGTTGCTGGAATGGAACTTAGTTGCTGGCGGTTGAAAGAGAATGGCTTAGGTAATTATATATTATAGCCAAGTATGGTTAAGTCAGTAGAAAATTACATAAGTCTGATAAAACTGAGGCGGAGAATTTCCAAATTGATTCCAGATTTTTTTAATGTTCGATATTGATATTGCCTGGTATAGGATACCAAATAGAACAAAGAATACCCGCGTTTTGTAATATTATGCACTCTTCCTAAAATATTCGCTTTTTAAAATTTGAAAAAAGAACACGGCCCTCTAAAAGCTGAAAACTTTGTTTTAACTGGCCAGTCGATGGAACGCGGAAATAAGCTAGCGGGAAGCGTTTTCACATTTGGCTGAACACAATTAAACCTAGTTATCTAGGAGACGCATGCTGGACACTACTGGACAGAAGTTAATAAAGCGTCCGGTGAATTTTGTCCGCACATGCGTGAACTCCTTTGAAGTCGATTGCACGGATGTTGGGAACTGGATACGGTTTCAGCTCCGGCAGACATAGAGCGTAATGATCCTAATGTCGACGTTGAAATCATTAATAAGTTACCCGTGACTTTGTTTACGACACACTTGCCCTCAAGAACTAGTGACACAACAAGAAGAAGGTTTTTTTTACATACTTAGGTGTAAGCTTAAGCTTACATAGGTGTAAGCTTTCAATTTTCAGGAGCTTAATGCTTATCTTCATAGTGGTCTTTAGCAGTCATTTAGCTTAGCAGACCAGTAAGTCTGTTGCCATCTCTATTTGCTGACATGAAAGTGACAGTGACAAGAGGCTTTTAGCGAGCTGTTGTTGTGTGCGTACGCACGCACACATCTAGTGAGCTGCAGTGAATACCTATTTGCCTTCCGCTTGGTTCGCTCGCCGCAGTCCTAAAAAGTGTCAGGCAATAATCTATTTAAAATGTATTTATTTATAGAACAGTTCAATCTCTACTTCTATGGGACAAATGGGCCAGTTTTCGTTTTAACAGTTCTACCATGGAACTAAATGGATTAAAAAGTTGTAGCAGTTCTATGACATCACAGTACAATAGAACAAATGGTAGTTACCGTTATGCATGATTCAGGGTATCTAAAATTATCTATCTTCATTCCACGAATACTCTAATGTTACAACATGTGCACCACATAAGCTAACCCAGTTCTCAGTTCAGTAAGCCTCTTCCACGAACTCTTATATCACCATTCGTTATTTGTAAAGAAAGCTCATTCGTGCTAGTTAAATCGCACAGAGAGTTTCTTTACGGTAGTCATTCCACTGACCAAACATTTGCTTCTCTGCTGCGTAACTTCAAAGCTACAGCGTTAGAATAAGGTTCAAACTTGCGTGCTTTTTTAGTTTTATTATCAAACTCGATAAAATTAAAATCGTACACCATTGAAATAAAGTCGATATTCCGCTGTGTTTTTATTTTGAGAGCAGCGTGAGCTTCCAATTATTTCTGTGAATTGTCTAATTTCATCTGCTAACTTTCGGAACAGGAAGTATTGGTTAGAATAGCCCCAATTTTTCAATGTTTCCTCAAACAGTATTTCCTTGTTATGGCAGAGTTATTAGACATTGTAAAAGCAAAACATTTTGTAAAGCTGTCGGTTCATACCTATACCTAGTTGTATGTATTGCAATCTTTATTCACTCTCTATTCAGTTAGGATCTAGGATAGGCAAGGCATATACATACACTGGCGAGCTTTAAACTGGAGTCAATTAATCAGAACAAATTTTTCAATTTCTGTCTAATGAACTAGGGATTGTGGTAATTTTGTAAGATACCAAACCTGACCAGCTGCTGTTGGGCCTCTGCCCAACAGCAGCTCGAAAAAGTAAGAAAGAGGGATAAGAACGGGTGGACAGTCAGATGAAGACTCAAAAAAACAAACTTGACCCAAAAAAAGCCTGCTATGAGACCTAAAATGTCTCCTGCCCACCGACAAATCCCTTCAGTTTTGAATATTGTTTTTTTATATTACTGCATATTCATTTTATTTTAAATCTTTTTCATAAGTATCACTTGAAAGCTAACAAAATTACCTGTCAAATAATATACCACAATTCATAGTTCACTGCATAGAAATTGTGTAAAAATTTGTCTGGACTACCCGCCATGAAGCGATTCCAGTTTAAAGCTCAAGTGTAGATACCCTCACCAATTTTACTAGTCCGCTACTAGTTTCTTTTTTTTAAAGTCCGCTCTAGGTACACATCTCAACGGCCAATGTAAACACAAAATGTTATATCAAGAAATGTTTGTACTTCATCGGCCAAGAAATTGACCTTCAATTTAAATGAGTCATAGAACTGATTCCTCTTTGATTGATGGGTAGTTTGAAAACATTTGCCAGAAATTTAATTTCAGAATCCGAATTTCAATGCCGATAATATATTTTGATGGCTGAGAGATGGATGGCCTGTTGTAAACATTATGGATAAGAATTTGCGTAACGCGCTGTGACTCTGACAAACTTTTTTTTATACAACTAGCTGATGGAACAAGCGTATGGCCCACCTGATGTTAAGTGGTAATCATCGCCTGCAACAAAACACATCCTAGGTCACGCACGTCAAGAACGTGAGCTACGAACTGCCCTGTGTCCCTCAACTTGAGGTATACAGATATTTAGCCTCATGTGTCAATAATTTCACCGGCACCCACACCCTTCAAACCGAAACACAGCAATGCTGCTTCACGGCAGAAATAGGCATGGTGGTAGTATTCCCCGGACGAGCCACACAAAGAGCTCTACTACTACTAGAACTACATAATTTGTGATAAACTTATGAATATTATGACTGATGGATGTATGAGTCATGAGTTCCATCAGAAGAATGCGGGCGTGGTATAACAATTACATAAAGATGAGCTCGATCCTAATTGCGTCTTATTTTAAGCTCTCGTTTCTAGAATGCTTTTATGCCGGCAGAAAAATACAAAAACATCCTACTCATATTACTTATTGCAATTATTATATTAATAATTGCAATTATTGCAATTATTTTCAAACTTCGGCCCGCTTCCACTCCAAATATTGCTATTATTTGGAGTGGAAGCGGGCCGAAGTTAGAAAAAATGAATATAAAGCTAGCTATGAGTGGTGTATTGTGTATTTAATTTAATTATAACGCAGGACGCAGATTCTAACCTAAAGGACGGGTTTTTACTGTCTTTTAGTAAGGCTTTCACACTGGTTCTAAAGAACTAGTGGTATGACAAGAAGTATGGCCATCCGTATATTATAATATACATATTATTATAATATTGCAGTCTTTATTTTAGTAGTAGAGTCTAAAGTAGAGACGACGACATAAAACCTACGTCATAGAAATCATTTACGATTTTAGACGACATTTGCAAAGATAAAATAAGCAGGTGAGTAGGTATTACAGCCACTTCCTCGTTGACTAATTGTACCATCCTGTTGCGTCAGGAGTTTCCAACTGCGTCAGTTATAAACTGATCTAGGTACTACATAGACTTATGGATAGTATGAGGTATCGGGTGTACATAATTTTAATATACCTGTAGGCAGGTTTCCAACAGAACTGCCACGCACTTCATTGAAAAATACTCATGTGACAACCTCTGAAAATAATAATTTTACGCGAATAGAAACACATCGACATTATAATTCGAAATCAGTGAATATTGTATAAAGTTTTGATATCAAATGATATTCAATGTTTTTTATTTATGAAAAAAAAAACAAGTCGTAGTTTTTTATCCATTATACGTTTCTCCATCTTTATTTTCGATGGCTCCAGTCTCATTTGCCGGACATGTCAGTGTCAAGTTTAAACAAAACACAGTCAGCTTTTTTCTGGCACAGCCAAGCTTGAATTCGCCGGGAAACCAGCACTGACATTTATACAAACACCCACAGCCCCTAAACGGGTTACCCACAAATGAATGCTTAAATAAACTGTTTTATCGCTCGGTTAATAATAAATGCAGTGGAGTGGACGTATTAAGTATTGGGTGGTAAGGGGGAAAAGAATTAAAGACTTTGGAAATTAAGGTGTAGTGCTCGAAATCATGAATATGTTTTATTAAAACTTTTTCATGAGACCTCACTTCATATAATATGAAGTGAGGTCTCACGAAAAAGTTTTTATCCACATTTAAACTCCGAGCGAATTTAACTTAAATTTTAAAAGCAAACTGTTAAAACTGAATCCCATGCAGTTCTTTAGTTTAAAAGTTATGTTTCAAGAGTCGCATGATCGAAGCTGTCTTCGCTTGATCAATTACACAGAGACTATATACCTGACTACATACCTGGTTCTTACATGGCTAAAGAAATAACTCTCTCAAATACCCACTGAACGGAGGCCATGTTGTGACGTCATTGAGTAGAATCTAATCCTGGTATGCGATACCGACGTGGGGGGCGAAGCTCGCGATAAAACCTACGCTTTTAGAACTCAACCTACGTATCGGTAAAAGCATTAAGTGGGATAGGAATCATATCAGCATGCGGGTACATGCTAACCACGTGAGCGATCATCAGTCTGAAATATCCCACAGCTATACGTAGGCCTCCTCTAATTTATAGAAAGAACAATTCGTTACCTTTGCAATTTCACCCGCTTTCAGGTCGAGGGGACTCATATTAACGTATATGCTTTGTCTTCAGATTCGAGAACCTTTGTGCCCCAAATTTTTTTTTTTAATTACCATATTTTATCCTGCCTATACAGTAAAAAAACTGATCTAACTTTTATATGGTCGGATTCCTACTTGGAACTCAAAAAAATAATGTTTTCAATGTATGTTTGTTTCAGTCCATGATATTTTAAACTAATAAAAACCTTTCTTGTTTCAGGTAAATCACACGGCAATTCACACCATATTAGTTAGTGAGTAATGTTCAATTTTCCAGCACCTGACAAATTAATGTCGAGTCTGCAAATTCAATTAGCCCATTGTCACCGAGCGTTCTGTAATTAAATTAACCCTTGCCCACTTTGTATGCATGAAGCTGTTCCCACAGATTAAAAAGATCTACATGGGCAAGCAAACCAAGCAAACACAGGTCCTCTAAAAAAACAAAACGTCACATTGTGGTTTGTCTGTCAGCTCTAGAACATCTAAGATTTAAAATTCGTATGAAACCACTTTCTTCACGAATTTTATACTATTTTCTTCCATTAGATTGCGTGGATCTGACGTAGGTATACCTAGGTCTACTAACTAGAACGGCCACCGCTTCGACCTCTTTATGCGGTATCATGCTCTGAATGACAATTTTACTCTATGGCTCTTTTTACCTGAAGCGGTGAACCGGCAGAGAGGGTTATTCATTTTATACTAATAAGTAGACAACAAACTTACGGTCCGCTTGACTACTGTTACCGTAACGTCCAGTGTAATAAGTACGAAAGGGTCTGCCCTTTTTAGGGCGTGTAATTTTAAACAAAATGAAACTGGGGTAAGTAGGTAGATAAGTTTGTATAGTAACATCTAGTCTTTTGTGAGAACGCATCATAAAAATCTACTCCGATTTCATGATCCTCAAAGAATTCAGCGGAGAGCTTAGAAGCACAGATAACATACTGAACTATGAGGTCTACCGTAAACTTACTCTGGAAAATAAGCTTCGAGGCATGGACTTTCACGGTAGCCGACACGACACGAGAAAAAAAGAAAAAACCTCGCATCAGTTTCAGTATTTGTGCTCGGAGTAGTTTTTAAAACTTCGGGAAGGCTACTTTACAATTTAATTTTCGAAATTTATGTTATAAACTAAAAAAATATATAACCTATCTACTGTGTGTATATAAGAATACTTATAAGAGATTGTATTTATTGTGTGTATTGATTACAAATTAATTATTAGTAGGTACCATTACCATAATACTATTTGTCCGTCCATACTATTTGTCGTGCCATGGTCGTTTTATCCATTTCCATATTGAGGTCATATAGCTCGAAGAACCGACAACCGTTGGGGAATAAAGGTTCTCGAATGGCGACCACGAACCGAAAGACGAAACGTAGGGCGCCCACCCACCAGATGGACCGACGACATTGTTAAGATCGCGGGAAGTCGGAGGATGGAAAGGGCTCAGAATCGTTCTTCCTGGAAATGTGTAGGGGAGGCCTATGTCATGATGATGATTATTGGTCCGACAAAAAGACTGATTAGATTATATAATATCGGGTCGTGTAATGCGGTCAAAGGTCGTGTCGTTATCGGACGATGTAAACTCGCTCCCTCTGAAGTCTGTCGGCAATCTAATCATGTTTCTTATTAAAATACCTCCGTGGTGTATTCTTTGAGGAAATTCTATTGTGGAGTTTTGCTCTGAAGTTTCTCAGGCGGAGGCGAAGCAGACTTCGCCACTATGTACCTACTTTGGCGGGTAGTTATTTTCTTCCAAGTCTTGTATGAACAAACTACTAAGTACCTATAGTCTGTAACAAAATCTACCTACAGATAAAGCTGGAGGTTAGAGTTGAGAACAAAGTGTGGTTCAAGTTATATTTTTTGAAAACAGACGATAAAGCTGCAATTTTTTGTTATACAATGTTTTCTTAAAGTATTCTCAATTAGGTATTAAACAGGCTATAAGAATCTATTGTAAATTATGTATGCGTCATCAAGGGGCACCTTATAATTCCTCTTCATTTTTAAAATTCCAACTGTTAACAACTTAAACTATTGTCATCTCTTACCACTGGGTAATTTCATTTATTTAATGTCAGATAACGGGATCCATATTTGTTAGTAGAAATTAAATCTACATGGCAAAGGGTAGGACACTAGAATTTAATTACAATGCCTACATTTTTTGTTTATGACTGGAATATGAAACCGAAATTCTCGTCGGTAGGTGTCATCCAATTCCCTGACAAGTTTATCAACTCCTGGACACGAAGGCTGGATTGAGGTCACAGAAGGCAATCCCGTCTGAAGTAGTGCATTCACGGTGGCATTAGCCATTCAGAGCGCGTCTCGTCCCCATTGCGGACGAGCCTTTCACAGGACCCCTTCAATTCTAAAGGAGCTACACAGTCCTATGTGAACGTGTGGAGTATGAGTAATAGTAGGTCGGCTAGTTGACTTATTTTATTTTCTAAAATGGTCGAATTGTGTATCTAAACAGCTTTTTTTTTGCTACATGGATTTTCAGAAAACACATTCCCGCAGTCAAATAATTTAAAAACAAGGCGTCATTAAATAGAGATTAATCCGATACGGCGCAAAATCCAAAATGTCCGGCTATTTGATAAAAAACGAGAAGAAAAAATTTCAAATTTCGAATTCTATATTTGAAATTACCTAATCATTTTTTCATCGGTTCAAAGTAATAGAACATTGAAAAATTTGGCTATCAATAGCTTCTACCATTAACCTTACCCTTAATTTGTTTGAAGGCTTGAACACACCGCCAGCGAACTAGTTCGCTAGCGATGGCGAACTAGCCCCCAAATAATTTGAAGTCTCCGAAATGTACATTGCCATCACAATGGCGCTTTTGGCGCTAGGTCTAGCGCAATTTCAAAGCATTTAACTGCTATTATTTTGTAGGCTAATCTTGGATTAACCTTGGATTTTAAATACGTGTCGCAGTTTTTTAGTTCATATAAATTGCCAAGTTAAAAAAAAATTACATTTCTATTGAGTTTTCAAAAAAAAAAGATATTTATTGAGCACTGTGACATGCGCACCTATTTTATCGGACAACTTGTGTCTATTCAAAGTATCTAGAAGCATTTAAAGTGTCTAGGTTTATGACTACAATGCTTAATTTAAAAAAAATAAAAATACATTAGTAAAAATAGCCAAACCCTGGAATGGACCTGGCAGCACTGGCCGCAATTTAGACTGTCAAGATATGAAAGATATTTAGCCCAATCAAAACACTTAACTACTGCTAGGCATGGGAAATAATTACCTGCAGTTAATCGGCTCATTTACAACCTTGAGCTTGTTCAGCTCAAACAACTCAGCGGCTCAAACATCATGTAGTTGTTGTAGAAGTGTGGAAGTGCGAGTGCAGAAGTTAAGCCGCTTACAGACCTTCTGGCTTCACTTCGGAATCATTCAGTTAATATAGTTACCTACTTTATTTTTTTTCACTGAAATACCTAACCTACCTACCAAAGTAGCAAGCAGCAAATAAACTGAATAAATAAAGTCTGTTTAAACTATTATCGCCACTGTTTGTTTTGAGCCGTTATTTATTAAAATTAAACTGCTAGCTATGCTAAAGTATAAAATGCTATGATGTGCGGTTTTGGCCCTTACGTATTTATTGCAGAAGCAAATTTTCAACATAGTTTCTATTATTGGCTATGCATACCGTAAACCTTATATCTCTTTGTGCTTCTTCCAGAACGACTTCCAATTTGATCAGGGCGAGCAACGCCAGGCTCCATAGCTCGTCTTAATCTAGGTCTTTACCTATGAAATTGTACATTTGAATATTTTTTATGCCATTAAAATTAGATAGGCGTAAGGCTCCAAACCCCACAGCAAGCTCAGCCGTATAATTAGTTGGTCTAACTCCATCACGGCTAAGCTTGCCGCGGGGTTCCAATTCTTCGGTCCAACTTTTTCACCACTTCTACTATCGTCTTCAATTCAAGGCCTGCACACACCTATGTGCTCTTTACCGTCGTCAGTATTTTCGAAGCATTACAACATTGGAATTTTCAAGTCAAGAGTGAACAAGTGAATAATAGCTAAGCGTGCTCCACCTTAGGCTGCATTTTCACTTTCCATCAGGTTTGATGGCAGTCAAACGTTTAGCTATCAACAATAAAAAAAATACCTAATGTCGCTGGCCATGGCGATCAGTGAAACGCTGTCAAATTTGAAAGCGATATTTGACATCGTTTCATTGATAGCCATTGCCAGTGACCTAGGTGTACACAGGCCTTCATATCGTTGTTGACAACGGTTGCCAGCCGACCACAAGGCTCGTTTTTCAACTCATAATTTGCAGATTTAAATTTAAGGCTTTGCATGGGTGCAAAATACAAAAGCACATTTTGCCCTCCTTTTTAGGGTTCCGTAGCCAAATGGCAAAAACGGAACCCTTATAGATTCGTCATGTCTGTCTGTCTGTCTGTCTGTCTGTCCGGCCGAGACACAGCCATTTTTCTCCGAAACCATAAGAGCTAGACTGATGAAACTTGGTGAGTAGATGTATTCTGTGAACCGCATTAAGGTTTTTACAGAAAAATAGAAAAAAAACGATAAATTTTGGGGGTCCCCATACTTGAAACTGACACTCAAAAAATTTTTTTTCATCAAACCCATACGTGTGGGGTATCTATGGATAGGTCTTTAAAAATGATGTTGAGGTTTTTAACATCGTTTTTTTCTAAACTGAATAGTTTGCGCGAGAGACACTTCCAAAGTGGAAAAAAGTTGCCCCCCCCCCTTCTAACTTCTAAAATAAGAGCATGATAAAACTAAAAAAAATATATGTTGTACATTACTATGCAAACTTCCAACGATATTTGGTTTGAACGAGATCTGGTCAGTAGTTTTTTTTTTATACGTCATAAATCGTAAACCGCAATTTACCTTTCGACGAACTACAAAAACCTTTATATTATGTTATTTGATGCTACGGAACCCTTCATGGGGCGAGTCCGACTCGCACTTGGCTGCTTTTTTCTACACTAAGCCTGTGCAAAGCTAAGGCGATTGGCTAGTTATGTACATGGAATACATAGTGAGATAACTGGCATGTCGTAGAACCTACATAAACCGTAAAACATTGTCAAGTGCACGAGAAGAGCCTCATTGAGGTGCGTTTATAATTCTTTCATCACATTACTTTTGAATGAACTTTTGTCACCGTAGTATTAAGTATGTTAAGGCTGCAATGCTTTCTAAATGAGAGCTGAAATAAAAAGTTTTGGTTTGATTCAATTTTGGTGTGAGCTACACTGAGCTGCACAAAACGTAGATAATAATGACTCCTTCTGTCTTCGACCATATCACTTTACCAAACTTTGACACAAGAGGTGGGCGTGGCTACGCCGCCGCCACGACCAAAGAAGTAGGAAATATAAAACTTGTTAAACCCATAGAGCAGCAGCATTGTTTTTGACAAAGTCAAACGGCTTCGTAGGTATTGCTTTTACCCAACATGCTGATGCAAACAGGAATGTTATGATATTGACCACTATGTGTGTGTATAAGTATTTTATGATTGCTCATCTGTTCCCCTATATCAAATAAATATAAAAATAGAACTAGTTTATTTTAATTATATGACAGCTGTCAGTTGAAAGCGATTCTATCTAGGGCTGAAAAGTATTATTTTCAACCCACTCCTCAGGCAACTTCAGACCTTCTTTCTGAATATGAGTAATGAAAAATATAAAATAAAATGTCAGGAAATTAAAAACAAAAATAAAGTAGAAAATCACACGCATCACGCTCGCAGAATCCCAAGCATTCAGAAATAGTTTTCATCCAGCGATCCTCAAACATCTCACACCCAAGATTAAATGAAATGCGTGGAACAGACATGTTAACATACATAGCATAGGTACATAGCGGTGAAAATCATAACCTTTCCTTTTTTTATTTTCTTCGCCGCAGTCTATGTCTATATCTAATCGAGTATAAATAGTATAAGGTCGGGCGCGATATAGATTAGATAGATCAGAAAACGTCGAATACAACAATTCAAATTCAATCAGTTTTAAATTTCTAATCCGCACAAGATTTTCGCCGAACACATTTTGTGCTAGACCTAAATGGTAAGAAAGTTGACAGACTGAACAGTATCCTTGGTTCATTAGAATTTTTCTATCAAACGTTTTCTGATGTACTTACTTAAGTACCTACCTATTAAACACCCGGCCTTATACTATTGAATTAGAGCACGGGTAGTCTAGTTTAGAGGGTAGCGAGCAGTCCAATCCAAAGATTGACTGGACTCTCAGCTCATTTGGCAGTAGCTCTGCCTTCTGCGCCGTAGGTCGTGGGTTCAATTCCCACCGAGAACAAATATTTCTTTGGTGAATGCAGATGTTTGTTCTCTGTCTGAGTGTTATATTGTATTCTAACTATGTGTTAACAAAATGATGTGTAGTAAAATGTATGTACTATAGGAATGAGATAGTTGATTGTAATACATCAACTATCTGATTCCTATAGTACAAGACAAGCTCGGGGTTAGATAGTGTTTTGTGGATTGTCTACATTATTAATTTATTTTATAAAGATCGTGGGTTAAAATTTGGTCGTGCACCACCAATGTATACTATTCTGTCAGTTCATCACCTATCTTATTATATAAATAGATATACTGTAGCTGTAGGTTTATCGACAAGATAAACCTAGCTCTAAGACTTCTCAAAGTGATCATTGATATTTATGTAATTTTAAAGGTACAATGAATAAAATTAAACATTTTTACTTTACTTTGACTTTCACTTTGAATACTGCTACTCCATTGTAATCTCCATTTGATAACTCTTTGAATTGCTCGAAATCAATTGTCAATTTGAAAAAACGTCAAAACTATAGCGCTTGCAAAACAGGAAAGTATTAAAAACCGGATTATCTCCGGCTTCCGGCCAAAAACCGTTTCCAGGTTTGGTCAACGTAATATTTTTTCATATACCTAGTAGAATTTTAACAAGAAAACAATATTCTAAGATACCTACAAAATCAACTATTAAAAAATTGTATGAAATAGGAATTAGTATCTAGTGAAGTTTAATATTACTTACTTTATTATTGAGTAGTTTATTGTTGAGTAGATTAGTAGTAGTAGTGGAGCTTTTTGTGAAGTGCTCATCCAGGGAAGTACTACCACCATACCTGTTTCTGCCGTGAAGCAGCATTGCTGTGTTTCTGTTTGAAGGGTGTGGGTGCCGGTGAAATTACTGGCACTTGAGGCTGAACATCTGTACGCGTGAAGCTGATGGACGCAGGGCAGTGCATCGTAGGGCAAATTCCTGGCGTGTGTGACTTACGAGGCAATGCTTTGTTACAGGCTATAGGTACCACTGTTACCACTTACAGGCCTATACCCGAGTGGGGTCCTAGCTAAAGAAAAATAAGAACACAAATGAACAAAAAGTAAAACTGAAAAAAAACTAATAAAAATAAATCTAACATAAAAATAAAGTTTAAAATTAAATTTAAACAAAATAATGACTATAATGTATGAATGTAAATAATAATGATGATATAATAATAATCGAAATAATAAGTAATAATATGCATGAAATGTAACTTAATGTAGTTATGGAATGAATGGGCTTTTTTTTTTTTTTTTTTTATAGTTACCACTTAACATCAGGTGGACCATATGCTTGTTCCATCAGCTAGATGTATTAAAAAAAAAGACGCAGTGCAATAATAGAAAAACAAAGTATTGGTTTTATTATATTTTATCGGTTTTTAGCTATGTATGCTTTTAGACAAAAAAAATCCATTTATAAAAATAATGCATCTTTTTAGTAATGTTTCAATTATCTGGACATATTAGGGCTAAGAATAAAGTGATGGTGAACTGAACGCGCGAACCTTGTGCAAACAACACCCACACCATTGCCTCCATATTGCCACTGTTATGACTTTTGAGGAACAAGATTTAGCGCAGTTTCAAGACAGTATCTAACACTAATACTAGCTCGCTGCGTACAATGACAGTTCGCGGCGCTGTGTGGGGATGAATGCAAAACCCTACGCTTGAAACTGATCGCCATCGCCATCGCAGTTCGAAACTGTTCGCCGCAATCTTTTCTAAGCTTAATTCATTCACCCGCTAGTCCGGGGTACCTAGGTAGTTTTTGTTCACGGGGATTAAAAACAAAACAATATTTTTGAGGCTCAATCAGTAAGATTTATGTTTCTGATACTAAGGAAAATCGGAATACGTAAAACTTCCCTCACTGTATAGGCATACGCCTATCTATCATTGCGTCCTGAAGTGAGGGTAGTTATTATACCTCCACCTCTCAACGACGATAGCACTCATGTCAATGCTTCAGTCTGCCCACGACCACAGTTATTACAACATAGCCGAAGCGTCGGGGAAAATTATACGCGGTAAACACCCATCATCATCATTATCATCATCATCAACCTATATTAGTCCACTGCTGGACGTAGGTCTCTCGCAAGACGCGCCACTGAGCCCGGTCTTCGGCTCTTCTTCTCCAGTGCTTGCCAGCTACATTTCGCAGATCGTCGCCCCACCTTGCCGGAGGGCGTCCTACACTACGCTTACCTAAACGCGGTAAAAATACCCGTGTAACAGTTTAATGTGTGTTATGATCGCAAAAGTTTAAAAAAGTACTATTGATAAATTTTGCTTAGCTGTCCGGCTTTTCGCAAAACCGGAAAACCGGGTTTGCACGCCCTAGTCAGGACGTAATGTCAGATGGGAAACTGATGGGTGGCTGAACTAATTGATGCCCGCGACTTCATCGACTGTCTCCACGGGTGGTGATTATACACTTCCTTGTTTCGATATTATATTTATGCATTCCATCTCTTATAAAAAAGTCCCCAAATATTATAAATACATTCACTTGTTCTGTTTTTTCTCCATCAATCAAAATATTACACGCTGTTAAACATTCATATCGAATACCATAAACTTAGCCTTATGATTGTATTTGTTTTTGTATTTATTGATTTACTTTGATTATGACGGCTCATTCTAGGTATGTAAATGCCCTTATTTTATTTTTTATTGATATTTGATCTTATTCTAAGCTTCTCTCCATCCAAAATTTGATTGGAAAATACTGATTTGCAGCGATATAACCGCCCATTATGCATTACTATATTTTTAAATAGTTTCAAATAAGATTCAATCCTATTATTATCTTACACAACATCTTTTTTTGCTTTTAACGTAGTTAAACAAATATTTTTAGAAGTAATACATTTTTTTTCTATTAAAACTAATAGGAAAAACAATTTCCAGAGTTCAATAATATTAGAACGAATCCTCAATAGTTCTCTTTTTCCAAATTTTAGACTCTACGGGTCGTTTTCACCGATGACTAATCAGTAGATCAAATATTTGACGATTGTTTAATACACAAAATTAAGAAAAATTAAGTAGGGGGTAGTAAAACATTAAATAGGGGATGCTTTGTCTGTCACGATCTGGGAACTTTCGTTTTTATTAGTAGTGATCGCAGCGTGCAACTGTCAAAAGACGCGGCAGTGTGTGCGGATGTATACAATTCCCTATGTTGAAACTGAACGGTTCGCCACCGCGCCCGCCAGCGAACTAGGTGTGTTCGAGCCTTTAAAGTTGAAAATTTATGTCAGTTACATTGACAGCTGCGTAAAACTTTTCACAAAGATGCAAATCGTATTCCTCAATGACGCGTGAAATGGAATAACAAGACATCGATTTATCGGTTCAGAATAAATGTTTACGCTACATATTTATTGCAAAAGTCGAAGGCGAATAGAAGAAAAACTTTCTATGAAGATTGAAAAATACTTCTTTGTAAAAATAAATGACAATCATCATGTTTTTCAGTTATGTATAATCTAGGGTCAATCAGATGAAGGAGGTTTTAGGCCGCCAAGATACCGCCTTCGTTACGGCTTGAAAACTACTGGAACTAAGTCAGCATCTAAGCTTGGCATGCTTACTGAAGCCCACAAATTAATAAATTATAGTTTAAAAAACTAAAAAAAAACGCTTTTATAACTAATTGA
Source organism: Thera obeliscata (assembly GCA_947578465.1). Lineage (NCBI taxonomy): Eukaryota > Metazoa > Arthropoda > Insecta > Lepidoptera > Geometridae > Thera > Thera obeliscata. The sequence goes on from OX387926.1 coordinate 12,454,593, forward strand.
ACTGTAATAAATAATCAATTGAAAAAATTATATTATTGTACAAAAAAGCGTGGGGTGCTTTTTATAATAACATCAGGTATAATAAACTATTGATAAAATATTTACAACAATCAAAATCAAGCCCTAAAAAAAAAAGCTAGTAAAAGCGTTATAAAAAAAGAATTAGGGATAAACAAATAATACTAGCAGTCACCGAAATACTGAAAACCGAAATGGTACATAGGAACGACAAAACAAGCTAAACAACACGTTCTCATTTTCTAAATAAGTTTTATAATTTGAATTAAATAAAGATAAATTATATTTCCTCAGTCCTGTTTTGAAATAGCATCGTTTTGAAAGTCTTAAATTCAGGGAATAGCTAAATACGAGCGAGTTGCATCATCTACATTAGGGAAGCGTGCCAAAGAATGCATTTTACCTAAAAATAGGGCGGCGTTTTATTGGTGCTCATTGTTTTAGGAGTGGTGTAAAATAGAAGCTTACTCGTAAATTTAAAACGCGCCATAATAATAATCCATTTTCACTTCAGCACTATGTAGTTATCTGAAATAAAACATGTAAGCTATAAGCATCTTATGACTACCTACGTAACATACATAAATATTTTAAGTATATAACTTTGAGTGGTTTTGTTAAATCAGTTGCTCTAGTTCTAGGGTTAGAAGGTAAATCGGATAGGATAAATACCTAAATACATTTTCAATCTATCTAGGCAATGATCCAACTTCCAAAATCCCTACTAAAGATAAAAGTGGTGACCCTATTTAAAGCTTCAAAAGCTTACGCCTTGCACTACACCTAAGCTCATTCGTTCCACGAGATATTTAGGGCTGTCAACTTACACGGCCGGCATTGTTTACTGTCTCAACAAGTTAGTATTACAGCCACTGATGGATGATATAATAGCTTATTAAAAGCTTTAGATAATGAAGAGACTTCCTCTTGTATATTTAATTTGTAACAAACAAGACTTGGTTGTTGCAATATGGTCGCAACTTTATCGGGAGAAAAAGAGGTTGCATGTAACAAAGTATACGATATTCTTTGTTCTTTTTTTATAACACTTTTTAGTTGGATTATCAAATTGCTCACCTATTATTACAACATGACCTACGGTACACAGCCCTACGTCCATCAATTGGAGGCATACCGTGTTATTATAAGATATCTAAAAAGTCTTTGTGATCATGATCACGAAAGAATAAAAGTCAATTATTAGAGAAAATTGGATGTCTAGTCAATTGAGAAATATGTAGGCGCCTACTCTTTTTATTGCTTTAGGAAACTCATTAAGTATTGTATTTTTTTTTGTGTTAAATTACTCGTTGCTTTCTATTAACTTAAAGAACTCAGAGATCTACCTCTGATCTCGATCACAGACTAAAAAACAACATTGTCTATTGCTTAGAGTTCATCTACATTTTTTGCTAAGAAACTATCAGTACATAAAAGTAACACTGCCTTCTGCTAATCTTCTTCTTTTTTGTGTTAAATTGATTATTGTTTCGTAAATAATAAAGAGAAATCTTGAGGTTGAGACCGCAGTCGACCGCAGACCATAAATAAACGTTGTCTATTGATAGAGTTTCCAATTGCCCAATCCACCGCTTATCTAATTCCTCTGCTGACCCGGGATATCCATTGAGCTTCAATAGGCATCAGTCATCGTTAGCACGGAGCTCTAACTGGTACAATGCAATGCTCAATTTGATCCAATTTATTTACCCTCCGCCACAAAAGGAATAATAGTACTCTACGTCACTAAGTTGTACTCTAATCCGTTCCCGCGGTAGATGATTCGTTCTGGCTGGTTCGATATTCGTCCTAAGTCAAATATATAGGTATTCCAATTCCAATGTTTTTTATTCAGAAAGCACATTCATCCTCTTATCGAGGGGACACCCCGTATCGTGTGGTCGAATCCTACCCAGGTTGTAAGCACATTATTAATCTAACCATCACATCCTATGATATTTTTGAACTCTAGTTCAAAAACTATCCAACTTAAGAAGGGTTGCTATTTAAAATGAGTGGAAAAAATAATGTCCTCATAAATCCTCAGAAGAGAAATTGCCGTCTTTTACCAAAGGGTATTGAAAAATAGTGACAGGGCTAACTTTGAGTAATGTTTTAAAAGGAACATCTTAGGCATGTCATGTCTTAAGACAGTGCATTAAAGCTCATTTTCCTATGACTATCAATTGAGATCGGTATGCCTTCACCACTTGAAATAGATTGTCACCGACAGATGGCAGGATGTGAGGTTAGGTGCTGAATCCTAAGATCCGTGGATTACGTGATTAATAAAACGCGAAGTTCCTCTGCACTTTACCAACAAGGGCAGGGGTAAACGTCTAGTTCCTTTCATGTGTAGTGAGTAGTGCTAGTACTAGTGCACAGGTGCACAGGTGGTGTAGTTCCTGTAAAGATCTAGGTGTGGAACAGTAGTGTCATGTCATTTGCGGAGTTTGCGCTGCGGTACGGAGTGAAGATCACTGTGCAGAAAGTAAGCTTGTATTCTTATGCTTGCTTCTTATCGTGTTACTAGTTCTTTCGAACCAGAGTGCGGAGAAAGGATTTAAAGTATGCCTCAAAGAGCTCTCTTTTTATAGTATTCAACTTCTTTAACTCAAATAGTACTTACACTTAAACTTGATCGAATGGTGTCGTGCCTGTTAAAAGCTACTGCGCGCTGGAAGAGTAGGGCACGTTCTCAGTGTATGTATTCTATTAGGTAATGCAATTCTTATAACCAGTACTGCTTAGCTTCAGGTACCTAGAGTTTGTACCCTAACTTTTTATCATGATAAAATCCATTTTCAGTACAATATAATCAAACGTTTGCTCAAAGAAATTGCCGCGTTTCCAATAACTTATCTTGATCAAAAACAACGATAGTGTTATAGTAACCATAAAATGGTTCGATGAAATACAAGTCGCTTTAATCTTTGTTTTTCTCTTGTTAAAATGTAAATTCCTTTGATCCTTTCTGTCAGACAGACAGTTAACGAGCTATTCAGTTTCGAGACAAACAAAGCAATTTTCGTTCCTTTAAAATTTGATAGGACACGCAAGACCGTAAAATGGTTACAGAATGTCACCACAGACTAAAAAAGACTTTGTCACTCCCTGGGGTCGATGGCTTGAGATAGTGGGGATCGTCTCTTATCCAATGAATTCATTTAGATTAGAAGTATGCGGGTATCTAGTAGAGTTCACATATATTTTCAAAAAGTAGTAAGTATACTAAACCTGTGAGTATCTAGTTACAGGTTACTAACAGCTCAGCTATAGCATATGCCTGTAGCCGTTTGGATTTTTCCCTCAGAGGCTTCGTAAAAGTTTTATTATCGTGCCTGCGTTGTTTATGTCTGTGTTTTTATTTTTAATCAAAAACTATTTTTAACCAAGAAGTATCCAAGAATAGACTACGGAACGATTGCCAAAACTGTGGTCCAAACATCGTTATCTCTCAAAACATAACAGAAAAGGGTAGAATCACTTTGGCTGACCGCCAAAATGGCTGTCGATAAAATGAAATTGCTGAAACGCATAGGCCAAAGATAGAATAGTAGTAAAATGAGACGGAATTCAAGGAAGAGACGAAAGCTTTTTCCGGCTTTTGATCTGACTTCTGAATATATCTATCTCTGTGTTGAAGCTTGTAATAAAATTCCAGTAAAACTCGTCTCTACTCTACTCGTAAAATTCCTACTAGCTGTTTACAACCACCGTCCGGCTATTTGTGAAAAGTGGTGTGGTATTTTCCGGCTATTGCGATATAAAATTCACCTTTCTATTAGAACTTCGAATGCTTTGAAATCATTGAGCTATTTTTTTGTTTACTTTAATAAAAATACAGCTAAACGACCTTGTAATGTCAAAGAAAATCAATAATTCTAAGAAAGCGTCTAAACTATTCATAATGCAGAAAATCGACGCTTTCTTTTAGAAATATTGATTTTCTTTGACATCACAAGGTTGTATATAGTTAATCATAGATTAAGTAGAGAAGTCCCAGCAAAGAGCAGCATTGATATTCAATGAACTAAATTACCTACATACCCTAACCTTAATCTATAAAAAAAAATATACTTACTAGTTGATAGAACAAGCATACGACCAATATAACTTTTGAAACTATCATGGTTTTTAACACTATTTTTATGAAACAACGGGATATTTACCATGATTAAATTTTTTGATGAGTTGATCCGATATTTCGGCACAGTTGCATGCACCATCCGTGTTCAACCGTGATCATGGTGCATGCAACTGTGCCGAAATATCGGATCAACTCATCAAAAAATTTAATCATGGTAAATATCCCGTTGTTTCATAAAAAAAGCATACGACCCTCCTAATGTTAAGCGGTAGCCATCGCCTATAACAAAGCATTGCCTCGTAGGTCACGCACGTCACGTGCCCTACGATGCACTGGCCTGCGCCCATCAACAAATGTTCAGACTCACGTGCCAGTAATTTCAGCAAGTTTATGTACTTACTCAACTTCATAAAAAAGAAGTCCAATGCTAGACTTACGCATCAATCTCATAGACCTTTAGAATTTCGAACTAATGCTTCAACACATTCCAGTAAATATAAAAAAATACTATTTAAATATAGCTAAAATCTGGTATATTATTTCGATACATTGCCTTTCGGTCAACCATCTCGAATTACGAATTACCTCACAAAACCACTCTGTGGCAAACACTTGCAACAAGGAGGTCAAACACGTATATCCGTACTCCTTGATTCCTACAAATAATAAGTAACCAAAGTTATGGCCTAATTATTAGTTACTTTTTTGTAACTTTTGATCACAATCCAATAATTACTAAAGTTAAATAGTGCGGTAAAATGTAGGTATATACCTACTTATACTAAACTCACTACCGAGGACCAATGGGAAGGCCGTGGATTCAAATCCCACTCGGCTCTCAACTTCGAGACATAAAACAATTTTTACTACCAAGTTTCGACATAATTAAATTTACCAAAACCCAAATCGTTATCACAAATACCATGGCAAGATAAGTAATGCCATTATAAAAGTCATTTCAATTAATTAGAGGCCTATTTTACCTTTCAAGGCTTATTATCTTAGCTAACTGTTTGTTTGGGTGAGAAGATTGTACAAACAGATAAAACCAGAAACAAGTATTTATTGCTGTTATTCTAGTGAGATTCCTATCTAAGTGGCTGCCACACAATATAGCTTCGAGAGTTAATTATGACTTCCACGTTCCACGCCTATAACCACCAAGTATAGCCACCAAGTTTAGTTCATAGCAAACGGTATAAATAGTGCCTTGCTATAGAACAAGTCAACCAAAGTTCAAACGCGGCAAAATAGGTGAAGCTTCGTCACGCGTGTGGGGATACCCTAGACTAGAGACTTATAAACTCCTTGCTTTATAATAAGCTTTCAACCTCCTTGGGATATCCAAATGCGAAGATTTCTATTACGCACGTCCCACGTGTGCTGTTCATTGACGAAGAAAGTTGGGGAAGGGATCAATGGTATAGTCAAAGTAGAATAGAAGGCTTCCAACCTCCTTGGGATATCCAATAACGCGAAGATTAATGTCATGTGTGTGTTGTTCATTGACAAAGGAAGTTGGGGAAGTTTGTAAATTGCCTTTACACACGGTAGGTACCTACTGTAGGTATAGACAAAGTAGAGTAGAAGTCATTTTCAACCAAAGGCTGTTGTTGTATAAATTAATGTAAAAACAATAGCCCAAAGATAGATTGTAACGTCATAATCTGCCCTTTGAAAAGCAAAGGTCAATGACAAGGTTCGCTGGTTTAACCCTCTTGATACCTACCCGACCCAGCTTTAAAACCCTTTGTTGTAAATTGAGGACTTGCACTTTGATTTGTGTTCATTGTAATTCAAAGTGATACTTGTGATTTTATTTTAGTCCCTTCGAGTTTTACACTTTTCAAAAGGTTGATTTTATTCTCAGGGTTATATAAAGTGAGAATAACCATAGTAAGTCGTTTTAAACTCCTTGCTGCCGTAGGAAAAACAGGGCTTAACGCATTTTTTTTGAGCGTGCCGCGCATGCTGGAATTGACTGACAAAAACCCTTAAAAACCCATGAGATTTAACAGAAAGTGCTGGAAACTGGTGTAAAAAACCTATAAACCACTGAATAAATTCGGAAGGCGCTCAATCTAGTCAAACTATGATATTATTATCTTCTCCATTGTAATGGCTTTCCAACCTCTTTGAAAAAACCCATTAAAATATTTTCGTCTCTACAATACCTAAGTAGGTAAGTACGTTTTTTTATAAAACAGCTTTTCCTTATTTTATTCCTGTTAAGGACAAAGACTAACTTACTATTCCTCATGTTCCGTCCCAAATCCACCAATAATGTCAACGAGAATAATACAGGCATTTTCACAACCCCTTATGGGAAAATAAGGTTCCCTATTACCCTACATAAGCCTAAAACCGACAGCGAGTAGCCCTTATCTGACTCTTAGCCGTGACAGGGGGTATAATTGCTACTTAAGAGCCCCTTAGGAGCTCTAAGCTCGGCAGCTTGTACGATTCCGTGGTACAAAGGCTTATGTGATCCCTGTGGTCGACTGACCTATTTACAGATTTTAGGCATTTGAATTTGTAATTTTAATATTTGGACTTACAAAAAAGAGCCAAACAGCAAATTGGCTCAATCTAGCCCTGGAACGTGACAGCTGGAAGAATCTGGAGGTGGCCTATACCCGAAAGGGGTGTTACTTTAATATTTGAACTATAATTTAAGTTTTAAATAAATATATAATATTTGGACTTACTTCTAACTACTTTTTAGACACACCGCGTCTTAAAATTATTGTCTTATAAACCCCCATCCTCTTCTGGAAGTCACGAGCTTATGCAATTTATTTAACGAATAATAATCATGCATTGTAATTGCCATGTAAAATGTAATGTACAAAACTTCATGCACAGAATTTGCCAGTTGGTAACATATTATCGTGATATTTTCCTGTTAAAAATATACCAAAATCGACGCAGCTTCCTCAGTAATAAGTTACTTATTAGTGTAATGAAAAGCACCTTGCAAAAACTTCTTTTCATGCACAATAAATTCTCACCCCTAGCAAGTGTACACCCCTTTGGCGTCTCCTAACAAAGAACATAAGAATCACTATATGCGTAAGGGGTAATGGGATGAGGAGGCTGTAGTTATGAAACGAGGGGACACAAAATAAATGTTTGTTTACGTCTGTTTGCAACGAAAGTGGTCTTCCTTGGTTCTTTACATGATCTTTCTTTTGTTTTTTCCCGTATTCCGATTGATCATTGTATTATTGTCTAGAAAGCGAAATAAAAAATATTGTGAAGTTACTGCACAGCAAGGAATTTCCTAAGTCTACGCTAAAAATGAACTAGAATTAATTTAAATTTTTATGTTTATTTTTATAGTGCACTAGCTGGTGCCCGCGACTTCGTCCGCGTGGATATTTGAGTTCTTTTTTTTTATTTTGATATGACCAACTGTAGTTACCATAGTTTTGAGCTTGTACGTTAGAGTGTATTTGAATTTGAAGGCAAGTGCTGTTGTTTTATTTTTCAGCAGTGTCTAATTTAAGTATGATAGATGTTTCCCGCAATTTTGTCTTAGTGGTTATCATCGGTTTTTTTGTAAGCCTTTGTGTGTATTCGAACCTGGTGACAGATGCTGCGGTAGCTGATTTTTTTTAAATGTTTTTTTGCGTATTTTGTAAAGCTCTTTTTCGTGATTTTGTTTAAGTGGCTAATTTGGGCTATCGTATTTGTTGGTGTATAATCGAAACTGGTTTTTTTAAATGACATGACCAACTGCTATTTACCACAGTTTTGAGCTTGTACTTTAGAGTGTATTTGAATTTAAAGGCATGTGCTATTATATTAGTTAGTTATATTGTAGCTGAATTTTTTCAGCGGTGCTTAGCTTCGCTATGATAGGTGTTTTCTGCGATTTTGTCTTAGTGATAATCTTGGGTTTTTTTGTTAACCTCTGTGTGTATTCAAACCTGGTGCTGTCACCATCTGCAGCATCTGTATGCTGCGGTAGCAGAAATTTTTTAAATATTTTTTTTTTGCGTATTTCGTAAAGCTCTTTTTCGTGATTTTATTTTAGTGGGTAATTTGGTCTATCGTATTTGTTGGTGTATAATCGAATCTGGTTTTGTTATTTTGACACGATCAAATGCTAGTTACCATAGTTTTGAGCTTGAACTTTAAAGTGTATTTCAGCGGTGTTTAGTTTAAGTATGAAAGATGGTTCCCGCGATTTTGTCTAAGTGGTTATCATCGTTTTTTTTGTTAATCTTTATGTGTATTCAAACCTGGTGACAGATGCTGCGGTAGCGGAATTTTTTTAATGTTTTTTTTTGCATATTTTGTTAAGCTATAATTCGTGATTTTCTTTTAGTGGGTAATTTGGGCTATCGTATTCGTTGGTGTAATAAACGAATCTGGTTTTTCATAGTTTCGAGCTTGTACTTTAGAGTGTATTTGAATTTGAAGGCAAGTGCTGTTGTAGCCGTTTTTTTTCAGCGGTGTTTAGTTTAAGTATGATAGATGATTCCCGCAATTTTGTCTTAGTGGTAATCATCGGTTCTTTTGAATTTTTTTTATGCATTCAAACCTGGTGACAGATGCTGCGGTAGCTGGAAATTTTTTAATGTTTTTTTTTGCGTATTTTGTATAATGTTTTTTTTTTATCATATTTTGTAAAGCTCTTTTTCGTGATTTTCTTTTATGGGGTAATTTGGGCTATCGTATTCGTTGGTGTATAATCGAATCTGGTTTTTTTAGTTTGATATGAACAAATGCTAGTTACCATAGTTTCGAGCTTGTACTTTAGAGTGTATTTGAATTTGAAGGCGAGTGCTGTTGTAGCCGATTTTTTTCAGCGGTGTTTAGTTTAAGTATGATAGATGATTCCCGCAATTTTGTCTTTGTGGTTATCATCGTTTTTTTGATTTTTTTTTGTGTATTCAAACCAGGTGACAGATGCTGCGGTAGCTGGAAATTTTTAATGTTTTTTTGCGTATTTTGTAAAGAACTTTCGTGAATTTGTTGAAATGGCTAATTTGGGCTATCGTATTCGTCGTTGGTGTATAATCGAATCTGTTTTTTTTATTTGACATGACCAACTGTTAGTTACCATAGATTTGAGCCTCCACTTTAGTGTATTTGAATTTTAAGGTGAGTGCTGTTGGAGCCGATTTTTTTCAACAGTGTTTAGTTTAAGTATGTTAGATGTTTCCCGCGATTTTGTCGTAGTGGTTATCATCGGTTTGTTTGTGAACCTTTGTGTGTAATCGAACCTGGTGCCAGATAATGCGGTAGCTGAATTTTTTTAAATGTTTTTTTACGTATTTTGTAAAGCTATTTTTTGAGATTTTTCTTAAAATCATTTTCCGTTTTTTCTTCTTTCAGGGAAATAATTTTCCTATCTTCTTTCTTAGCGCACCTCTGCTCTATTAGAGGAACACACCTTCAAAGTTTCACGCTTCTAGGGCTAACGGTTTAGGCTGTGCGTTGATTTTTCTTTATACCATTTTTCCCCTTTTTCTCCTCTTCGGTAAATAATTTTCCATTTTCCTTTCTTAGCGGATGCCTACGTCTTAACATCTACCTGCATGCCAAATTTTAGCCTGATCCGTCCAGTGGTTTGGGCTGTGCGTTGATAGATCACTATGTCAGTCAGTCAGTCAGTCAGTCACCTTTGAGTTATATATATATAGAAGAGAAGATTAGTGGCTAATTTGGGGTTTCGTATGGGTGTTGGTGTATAATCGAATCAGATTTTTAATTTGACATGACCAACTGCTGTTTACTATAGTTTTGAGCTTGTACTTTAGAGTGTATTTGAATTTGAAGGCGAGTGCTGTTGGAGCCGATTTTTTTCAGCAGTGTTTAGTTTAAGTATGATAGATGTTTCCCGCGATTTTGTCTTAGTGGTTATCATTGGTTTTTTTGTAAACATTTGTGTGTTTTACAACCTGGTGACAAATGCTGCGGCAGCTGAAAATTTTTTAAATGTTTTTTTTTTCCGTATTTTGTAAAGCTATTTTTTGTGATTTATGTTATATTAGTGGCTAATTTGGGGTTTAGTATGCGTGTTGGTGTATAATCGTATCAGATTTTTTTAATTTGACATGAACAACTGCTAGTTACCGTAGATTTGAGCTTGTGCTTTAGAGTGTATTTGAATTTTAAGGTGAGTTTTGTTGGAGCCGATTTTTTTCAACAGTGTTTAGTTTAAGTATGATAGATGTTTCCCGTGATTTTGTCGTAGTGGTTATCATCTGTTTGTTTGTGAACCTTTGTGTGTAATCGAACCTGGTGCCAGATGCTGCGGTAGCTGAAAATTTTTAATGTTTTTTTTGCGTATTTTGAAAAGTTATTTTTTGTGATTTTTCTTAAAATCATTTTCCGTTTTTTCTTCTTTTAGGGAAAGAATTTTCCTATTTTCTTTCTTAGTGCACCTCTGCTCTATTAGAGGAACATACCTTCTAAGTTTCATGCTCCTAGGGCTAACGGTTTAGGCTGTGCGTTGATTTTTCTTTAAACCATTTTTCCCCTTTTTCTCCTCTTTAGAAAATAATTTTCCATTTTCCTTTCTTAGCGGATGCCTACGTCATAACATCTACCTGCATGCCAAATTTTAGCCCGATCCGTTCAGTGGTTTGGGCTGTGCGTTGATAGATCACTATGTCAGTCAGTCAGTCACCTTTGAGTTATATATATATAGATGCCACACGAAGTTATCTAAGTAAACAGGTATCAAAAGTATTTCAAATCATCCCAAAAAAATAAAAATAAGGAAAAAGATTCCATTTATTTTTATCCCAAAGAATTAATATACTAAAGAATCTGCGAATACAAACGTGAAGCAAACACAATGAAACGAATGTTACTAGCGCCATCTAGCGTCGAATAGTCTAAGCTCGTACTATTCAAAGAGGTTGGAAACCCGGCAAGGAGTTGTTTTCGTTTCGCGCCAAGACTTAAAAACTCCTTGATGAGATTTCTAACCTTTTTATTTTCGGGTTATCTGTTTTCTTCATAAAATTTTAAATTCATTCCAAAACGTGGGAATGCAGCCAGCGTTCTTGGCACCATGCCTCATGGACACCCACTTTTGTTAGATTTTTAAGTTATAGTTTTAATTAGTTTTAGTTTTTTTTGTTAATATTATGAATATTTGTTTTGTTGTTATAAAATTAAAAATATTATGGTGATATTATTCCCCATCAATTTGCAAGTTCAAGCGACGTTCAGAAACTATGTAATATTAATAAACACATATTTTCCAAAACAACATTTGGAATGGAACCCGCTGACTTAAATTTTTTCTTAATATAAAGTTTGTTTTATGAATGACAATCTACGTTGGGTCAGGTACGAGTAGGATCAAACATCATAATATTTGGGTCACAAGGACCACTTGAAACGTTTTAAAGCCAGACGAGTATACTATTAAGTGACTTCCCCGCGACCAAGCCTAAAAGAACCAGCATGAACTTGCGGATTGGCTCCTTACGTTTTGCGATCCCTGTACCTCGATTATGCAATCCTAAAAGACACCATACTTTACTATGTCACAGGGTGGCATAGGGTGAACAACCCCGGACACGTGCCAATGCCAAACAAAGATCGTGCCAAGTACAATGGGTCCACTATTTGTTTTTTGCGTCTCTGGTCCCGCTATTTTATCTGTAGCTTCGTAGCACTCGTGTCGTAGGCATGGTGCTACGGCTGCTACGAAACTCGATCTACTGCAGAGTTAGGTTTGAAAGTTGACTGACCTCTCAGCTCAGTTGGTAGCTCTGCCTTCTGCGCCGTAGGTCGTGGGTTCGGTCCCCACCGAGAACAACTATTTGTGTGGTGAATGCAGAAGTTTGTTCTCTGTCTGGGTGTTATATTGTATTCTAAGTATGAGATTTACATTAAAAATATTATAAGTTTCCCAGGTTCCGATAGTACAAGCTCTGCTTAATTTGGGGCTAGATAGGGTTGGGTGGATTGAAAAAAACTTTTCTGCATCCCAATAAATAACTTATATAGAAGAGGGAGAAAAAGGGGACAAAATTTTATGGGGACAAAGATTCATCAAGTTAGGGAAGATTTTCGTAAAATTTCTGTTTCAAATTTTTTTAGCAAGATCAAAGTAAATGCAGACTAATTCACTGGTAACAATAAAACAGCCAATTGCGTTATTGTAGGGGGTTAATAATTAATTATCTACTGTAAAACTGGAATAAGACAAGGCAGCACTTTACATTTACAGCTATACCTTATAAACGCAATTTATTGCTTAAAATTAGGCCTGTAACTGTTTGTTTACCTGGTGGTAAAGCCTTGCAAACATCTAATGCTGCCTTCCTACGGTGCGTGGTTCTATTAAACGGACTTAAATCCACTCGTAGTCGGATAGCGTGAACCACAGCGCGCGCGTTGCTTTCAACTGTCATCGCGCATGCGCTAAGGGCATGCCTCACGTGCGCTGTTGATTGCGCTAGGACGCATGCCCTTAATGAACAAAAAAGGCACAGTGTGGCAACGCACACAGAAAGGCCTCCTGTGCTACCACGCACCTCGGCGCACGATACCGTTGCCATGGTGTGTCGTGCGAGCTGATCCGCCTCCGTGCGCGATATCACACACCGGTGGGAAGGGGCTATAAGTGATCTGCGATGGCGATCAATGAAACGTTGTCAAATATCGCTGTCATATTTGACAGCCATCGCCTAGATGTGCGCAGGCCTTAAAAGATGGCAATAGTTGAAACACTGTTTATCTTTTGACATTTTTATAAGTAAGGCCATTAGCTTGAAAAACTTATAGGTACCTGTACCTACTATGTTTGAAATTCAACGAACGCATAACGAACCAAAATGTTTTATTGCTTGAAATATCTACCTTTCCCTATTAAAATTGTTTATGCGTAAATCACGCAATACACGCATTTAGGTTTTCCTTAAAGTAACCTAGGTCACCGACCAAATTAGCTTTTTTGGTTTGATTCAAACGATTAACCAAGCAATTTTAGCAAAATTTTAAATTTACTGAAAGTATTATGTTATCAGAAAATTTATGAAGGATAGAAAACTTGGACGTTAGTCTGTTATGCCCGACTCTCTTTGTAAGTCTTTTTGAAAGAAAGAAAGAAATAAAACTTATTTATTTATATACGGCACATGGTAGATAAGAGAAATTCGAACATTTTAAATATATAACGAACAAAAACACATGTGCTTACATAATATAAGAAGTGAAGTGATGCCCCACTCCGTTTTTGTTCAAATACTCTATTCATTCAAAAGATTACTCTCTATCTAGATTCTTAATCTATTCTGTCAGAGCGAAGTTACAGAGTCAATATTGCTGCATTCTCTACTGTATCATACCCTATCTGTTGTTAATTATTTAGGTCACGACCTACATTAAGATGCACGTCATAGCCCACCCTTTCCACTTGATAAGATAATGTAAGATGTCAAAACTCTAGCCGGGGTATCAAAACTTCAGCAATTTATTTTCTGGGCACGCAGACCCTGAAAAACTTTACTGTCACAATAAATTCCCCTTTATTACCAGCTTCGTGTCGTATCCCTGAGGAAGTGGATATAAAACGATGTCAAACTGGCCTAATTAGGAAATGCTTTTTGAGTAGCAAGGTCACAATGTCACGCAACTTTATTTTGAACCCTCAAAGGTACTTGAACCACTCCCGATATCAGCTGTATGCTACATCCGCGGTCGTATCAAGGACGATACCATCCATCGCTTCATTGATTCCGATAATATTTCCGAAAGCTGTCCGATGAAATGATGGGCTCATTCTTGGCGATAGTGTCAAACAAATGTCAAGATTTTGTTGAGAAAATATGATGAGAGGATTGTGAAGTCAGCAAGAATCTGTTGGGTGTGTGAGGTGAGGACGCTTGCGCGGTCGGCAAGGGCAGGCCAGGCGGCGCGGCGGCGGTGGCGCGCCTTAGTCCGGCGCGTGGCAGAGTCGCGGCCGGCAGTGTGACATGCGCTCAGGCTAGCGCGATACCGATGCCGAGTGCCGCAGTGGCGGAGTAGCGCGGAGCCGCATGCCCGCCCCCAAGCCCCCATCAGCGCAGCCTCCAGCCCGCCGGGCCACCCTTAGCTCGGAAGCCCCGCGCTCGCTCCGATTCAGTCTCGTAATTGGATTTTCTCGTTCGATAAGCAACGTTTCTGATTTGATTGGTGAACGCTTTCCGCTTCGATATTGCAGCTTGCTTCTCCACTTCCTCTCGGAGACTGTCGACGCTTTGTGTAGCAGCTTTTATTGTTTTTAAAATTATTTCTGTCGAGTGTTACGTAATCGAAGACACCGGTGCATCGGCACGCGGCAACTGATCGGTATTTATGTAGAACGTTGGATGTGAGTGTGCGAATACCTGCCGGTGGAAATGACTTGCTGGGAAAGTGTAGGTCTGCTGGGCCCATGCGCGCTTCTGTCTTCCTCTGACCATAGGGTAAGTTATATTAGGTACTCCTCAAAATAACCATGCTTTTCACGCAGTTGTTACGCAAACGCAAACTACCTGTTGTGGATATCGTGCAAGCCTTTGTTTTAAAATTCATATTCACAAGTACTACCCAAAAGTTGAACACTTTAGACCGGCCCTTGAAAGTTCGTTGAATTCGTTTTGGCCAGTCAATGGGCCATGCTTTTTCTTCTTATCAAATAAAATTACTTATCTTTAAAATTGTACTACGTTCTGACTAGATACGTCTGGTTTCTGCCTGAACGATTCGAAATAAACATGGTGATTATGATAATTTGTTGTTTCCAATATTTAACGATATTGACTCCTCTCTGGCTTAATGATCCACTTTAGAAAACAATTGTCTGACTTTAACCTTAGTTTTAACTCAGTGTGCCAGCTGAGCAGATCGTATTTTTAAAATGGTGTCAATAGTATTACTCACAACCGAGGAGGTTCTGCAAAGAAATGGATATTGGTTTTGCTTGGACACTATATGGGTCACAGAGGAGTTGGAACCATTTGAGGAGGTAAAACCAGAGCATGTCTGCATCAAACCACTCACCAGAGACTTTTACTATGCTAAGTACCCTGATATACCGAGAAGTGAGTCAGAAGATGAGAATTCCTTGAGCCTGAATGGATTTAGAATGAAGCACGATGAATGGAAGACAAAGATAAAGATTAAGAAGTTTATTGCAAGCAGACGAAGTTCATGGAACTCTCGTTTAAGCGTCAGTGTTGTGGGGGCTAGAAGTAGCGAATCATTGAACAATGAAACCAAAAGGATAACATCACTGGTAGATCAAAAGAGCGTGAGCAACTCTGGTAGTAAAGTGGAATCAAAGACAAACGATGAAAAAGTGAAAGATTTCTTCAAACGTTTACTTGAAAGTGTTCCTCCGCCGCCAATTGAAGATTTAGACGATGAATTAAAAGCCAATTCAATTATCATGCAACCGAAAGCAGAAGATTTCAATGAAATAAATCTACCTGAATACGCTGATTTTGAAAATTGCAAGCTATTCCAAGCTAGCAGTGAACAAAGTTTGCTACCAAAAACATCAACTTTAAAAAAATCTAAACATAAAGTCAGTTTTAACTTTGACAATGAATTTGAAAACCGTGACTCTTGGCATGAGTCTATTTACGGTTTATCAGATTTGGTAGCACCGAAAAACTCTAAGCATAAATCTATGAGTGGTGCCAGCAGCATGGCTTCATTTCCATCATGGTCTGAAATCATAAATGAATGTGGACTAGACAATAGCATTGTCAGGAGTAGGGAATCATTGCGTTCCACAGAAGAAATGATAAGCCAATCACATCGAAACTTTAAAATTGAAGATATTTGTAGTGAAAAATCTGATGAAGACGCCTACGCAAAGTTCGCTATTTATAAAATTTATAAAACTATCAAAACATACAAAGGCATGATTGATTCTTCCTCTATGAAAGATCTGGGTGAAGTGAACGAAGATAAACACCTGAGTCATAATATGATCGATGCTTCACAAGTTTTGAATATGTATAGCTTAGTGCCGATCAGTTTTCACGAATTAGACGAACTGGTAAATACAGAGCCGATCGAGAGTACGATATTATAAGTTTATTTAGTAGAAGTAGAAAATATCTAGTTCGTAGCACCGTAGGCATTAAATATTTTTACACCAACCTTCGTATTTTTGTGCCCTCAATATCAGGTTCGCATATTATTTTATTCACTCAATAATTTTTGGCCATGTTTTTTTGTCTAATTTTTGACTAGTTTTCTAACCAACTTTTAATTGTTTGTTACAGCCCCCAGAAAACGAACTACAGAAGAATTCAGATCGTGTGCTTTCTGAGCACGAGTTGAGGGTCCAGAGGTCACTTCAAAAGCTCAATGTGCCGGAATGGTGAGTGTTTTAAACTTTATTTATTTATTTTTATTTAGTTAACTTTAAATAAACTCATGGTGCCTCATAAGGAAATTCTTAACATAGACCTCTATAATAAGAAGAGTAAGAATAACTTTATTAAAATCAAAACTGATAACTCATTATTTACTGCTGAGGTACACTTTTAAACTAATCGGTAGGTATGTACGAGCTAATATTCATAGTACACTTATTTCCATTTTAGCCATTTATCTATATATATAAACTATGTATAAACCACAACAGTCCCGGCGTAAAACATTAGTGGAAACTTATTAATAGAACTGGTTGCTTCTTGATTTAGCTATAGTGTTCTTAAATGTAATGAACACGACTTCAAAGCTAATCATAATTAGAAACGCACGGTTCACTCCACACAACACACAGTCGTGTCAAGGACTCGGCGAAAGGGTTCGATCGAGTAACCACATCTTGTTTTATTCTTGTAGGCACTATTCTCCGTTGTAAGCATCAGCTTATCTATCAAATCAGTCAGTTGAAGTGTACTCTTAAATAAAAAGTTTAAAATTTAAAGTAGTAAAACAATTTGTGTAATATTGCGTTCTACAAGGTTCCTCTATTGCACCTCTATTATTATTACCGTCATTCAGTATATCCATATAGTGAGGTACAAGATGTAATAAAATAAGTAGACCTTAGTTTCATTTTGTTGCAAAAAAACGACGTCGCGTAAAAATATTTTTGTCATAATTGGCTTTTACGGAAAGCTGTTACAGAACATCAATCCATCATCCACGTTTAATGATTTGAAAGCTTTGTAACTCGGTTGCTAAAAGAACACTCTGCCTACTACTCTTTTTCTCTCGGTCGGTTGTAACTCCGTTATACATTTAAATAAGTTTCAGTCTGAATATTTTCCCTATTTTTGCTGTTGTTTATTAGAGCATGAGGTTTTTCTGTTTTTATGATAAAGTATGTACCTAACCTAAACAAGGTACCGTGTATAGCAAGTATGATCCTAATGAAAGTGTTGCACAAATGCTAACTGCTAACAGCTCTGAAGCTCTTGCTAATGCACTGGCTAGTAATTAACGACTCAGCGACAATGATGGGTTGTTTCCTTCTAATTACATCGTGTGAATGACCTAGTTTCTAAGGTTACAATACAAATACAGTGCAAAAGTAAATGATCCAGGTAGGTAAATATACGCTTAGAAGTTAGAACCAATCATTGAATTTAAGCCTGGTATTATTCAGTGAACTAGTCAAACAAACGCGAGCGTGTTTTAGTATAGGTCTGTTCAGTTGACTAAAAATGAACGAATTATGCCGTTTCGTCCCCTTTTCTGTTAGTTACTATATTTTGTCGACTGCATAGATAATTTGCCGTGTTCAGTATTTATACTTATAGATATCATAAACAACTTTCGCCTCAATGGCGGCCTCCAGTCCAAAATAGTTGAGTTGAAATCATTTAATTAATATGTATCCAGGTTTTGTAGATTTAGTCATTGTTTTTGTTCTTACATTTGATAAATTTACCAGCCTTGATTTAAATGTAACGAATGACAGATCTTCCCTGACAACTACCCACATGGTGCTCACGAACTTCCTAGAAACAGTACGTATACAGAAAAAACCGGTCAAGCCCGCACAGGCTGTCGCCTTAAAAGTTAGATACCTCTGTTGACGCTAAACCGACTCGAGCAACTGTCAGATAACTTTTTAATTAAAAAGTTCGACGGCAGAAGGTAGATTTCTTATCAAAATTGGCACAGATTCCTCAAAAGCTGCAGCTCCGGGATTTAGTTTCGAAGTGGGTCAATGCAATAAACAAGTGACTCTGGGCTTTCTCGGAAACGTTCGACAAAATATATCACTTGTAGAGATGACGTTACTCCTAATATCAGGAGAACTCTTCTTTCTGCCCTTATCCCACTTTATGTAGGATCGGCCCAACATGTCTTCCTCCTCCATTCCCCTCTGTCAGCAGTCATCTCTGCATTCACACCTCACTTATCCATGTCATCTTTTATAGTCATCCATGTTTTCTTTGGTCTACCTCAGCTCGCATATCCATTATATCAAGAGAACACAGAAACGAAGTGTAGATGTTGGTGGCAGTCAGGATATTTTTTCGAACGTTTTCCACATAAACCCCGGTACATAAATTAACTAATCCCCTGGCAATTTTATAATTTTCACTCGGCCGCTCGAAAATGTAGCATTGGCACTTATCGTCAAGATTAGCTAATTTCATGTTTTGTATGGCTTTTTGCTGTGAAAGTTATTCTTTAGTCCGCGGTAGAACAAAAGCCGTTCCACCTTTCTCTTGTCACAATATGCCATAGCAACGGCTGGGAAATTAATGGTGTATATTTTTATCGCTATCGTAATAACGTTAAATTATGTTACGTAGGTACGGTAGCTACTTATGTATTCATGCGTGACAAATTAGACGGCTCGATTAGATTTGCAGGGTTTTAAGAGAAAATAACGATCCTATGCTATTCTGAAACATTTTGGACTCGAGATATGCACAATATCGCCTGCCATATTTAGTGATTCAACCGCCAACATTCACTGATGATATGATTCCACTTTTCATCACCATTATCGTGCAGCAGATCTTGCCCAACTCAGTTAGAGTCCCATGATAGCGTTGACGTCGTCGTTGTCGTTCTAGAGAATAATAGACCTAGATATTCTTACTAGTCTAGGTGTGAATTTAACCTACCTGTTCTGAAATCGTAGACTTTCAGTTCAAGGGGAAAGCTAATAAACTGAATGTGTCATCAAATTTTTTTTTCTTTCTTTAGGTACAAAAATGCGCCACAACCCCGCGAGGGTTTCCTTCTCCGCAAGCGCTTGTCTGACGCGTCGGCTTCAGCTGGTCGCTGGAGCGGGCTCAACTCGAAGACCACGTCACTTGGCAGTCTTGGAGGCGCCCATGTTCAGCCCCCACCACCACAGTTGTCTCCACACACGACTAGCTTCGGCCGGTGGTCTACCAGCCGGCTTAATTCTAATCAGGTATGAGTTTAAGTGAAATGTTTTGTGATGAGATATGGAATAGTTTGCCAGCAGTGGACTACTTCAGGCTGGATGATAATGAAGAGTTAAACACACAGTTTTCTCTAAGGATCCCTCGATAGGTTCGCTCTCAGTCCTAACGTTGAGCCCAAAAACACCATAGCTTTTGTCCGGTTGTGATTTATCAATAATTATGGTCTATGCATTTACACATTTTATCTCAACAAACGTAAACGTGATATTTCTTCCATTTTAGTTTGTAAAACTACTGTTGGTATAAACAATTCAGCACTTATTAATACCTCGACATTTAAAACTCATTCATTTGCAAAGCAATGACCTTTGACTTGCATTGAAGTAATCCGTAGAACTGACAGTTCTACGGATACGTAGAACTGTCAGAGTACGGCTTCTGACAATCCCAGTTCATTCACCGCTCCGTTAGTTATATAAACGAGTGTATTGTTCCATTTGATTATATTGCTTTTTGAATTGATTGAACCTGTCTGCCAATTACAACTCTGGTAGAGTTCAACTTCTTCGCCTAAGATATAATGCTTAAAGTTCGGGAGTTCGAAAACTTTCCAGTCTTAGGTTCCAATCTACGAAACCAAAAAGAAGATCGTAGAATTCTGATAAACTATGCATATTGATTCTGAGATTATTTACTAATCTTTGAATCATAAAAACTAAGATTTATGGCCTTTAAAACCAAATATCAATAATCCACTGGTAGGTCAACCTCACAATGTGCGTGTACAAAGACCTAGGCAATGAAATCTCATGATTGAATTGAACCTGTTTAGTAAAAGTGGTTTTGCTCACGCGATACATTAATTAGATCTGAGGGAAATTATTAGAAATTTCACTTTCTAATAATTTGTTTGGTTATAAACGAGCTTTGTTAACACAAAGCTGAATAAACTGCTTTATTAATAATGGTAATTTCTTTTGCTTTTACTATTTAATTTTCGTCGTCATCAACTTCACTTCTACCTCGTTCACTGGCTGCCTAATTGAAGGGGTACCACTCAGGTAGATTGGTCATTTAGGTGGTGATACTCAAGAGATGCTACAACGCATCTCCTGGTGCATTCTCTTAGTAGTCACTACTTATGACCTCCATGGGAGTTTTCGATATGGTCCTATTTTGGGTTCACTGAGCCACGACTGTTAATTTTATCAGGAGTCAGTAAAATTTTTAAATTAAATATCGATTATAATCTAAATTTGTATCAGTTGTGTATCAGTTGTATTGTATCACAAGGGGTCACTTTGAAATGTCTCAAATCTAGGTGAGTCTTGATGCCGGTTCCACGCAACCAAGTAGGTAAGTTCTTCAATGCTTAGTCGCGCGGCAACAAACTACGGCTTGGTTTCTACCTTTTTTGTCCGTTCCTTACCGATCATGTCTGTCTCAACATCAAACACCTAAATCACCAGCACCTCAAATACAATAAAAAATATTTCGTTCCTGACTCTGGAACCAGTTGATTATAATGAAAGATCCACTAACAGAGAAGACCGAGGATGTAGAATTCAAACCACTTTATAGCCTTTTCTTCAGTTTTATTAACAACTTGAGTACTTTATGGATCTAGATACATTAAGCTAAACTTGTACATGGCTATCGCCGAGACGAACTAAGTGGACTTGTCTTGTCGACGGTTCAAAACCGAATGCCTCCTTGAATTACCATTCGCTTGCTTGCAGACCCAAACCATCCCTACTCTTTATTTTTATAGCTTGAAGCTTGAAGCTTGAAGGTTGGAGCTCAAGCAACCGATGGAAATTCAATTACCATATTGATTTATTGATCCCTGAATAATTCTGTATTTTGTAACGGTAACAAAACAAATAATATTTTTATGAACCTAATCATCTTAATATTAATTAATAATACCTTCTATTAACAATTTAGTAACAAAGTCCACACTTCCTGTCAATTAAGGTACCACAAGGTTTCAAATAACATCTAAAACTCATGGAATAATAACAGAAGCTTACAAGTTCGTCCATCCTGATAAACAGTCACGACCTCGTGATAGGTACATAGTTTATGAAATAACACGTTTGTAATGATTCATCAAAACAATAAACAAAGTGACCATTTTGTTAAACATCCACATTTTTTTCAAACATTTGTATCGACTAGGTACCAATACGAACAATATACTAACAATATCAATATATTATATACCTTTATATTATTAACTATTCAACTTTATCAATTCAACAATACTTAACAACATGCAAAGAAAATTATCAACAAACCACGAATATTATCAATGAACATAATCAACGAACATTATCATGAACTTTATCAACCTCTTATTATCAATATCTTTAATTATTAACAATCATTATCAGTATTCTAAACATTATCAACAACGTTAATAACGTTATCAACGTTATCAACGCTATCAACATTATCAACATTATCAACGCTATCAACGCTATCAACGCTATCAACGCTATCAACGCTATCAACGCTATCAACATTATCAACATTATCAACGCTATCAACATTATCAACGCTATCAACGCTATCAACGCTATCAACGCTATCAACATTATCAACACTATCAACATTATCAACATTATCAACATTATCAACATTATCAACATTATCAACATTATCAACATTATCAACATTATCAACATTATCAACATTATCAACATTATCAACATTATCAACATTATCAACATTATCAACATTATCAACATTATCAACATTATCAACATTATCAACATTATCAACATTATCAACATTATCAACATTATCAACATTATCAACATTATCAACATCTGTCACATCAGTCACATCAGTCACATCAGTCACATCAGTCACATCAGTCACATCAGTCACATCAGTAGCATCAGTCACATCAGTCACATCAGTCACATCAGACACATCGGTCACATCAGTAGCATCAGTAACATCAGTAACTTCATTTAAATCAGTCACATCAGTAACATCATTAAAATCAGTCACTTCAGTAACATCTACAACGTCAGTAACATCAGCCTCATGAGTAACATCAGTATCATAAGTAACATCAGCCACATGAGTAACATGAGCAACATGAGTAACATGAGCAACATGAGTAACACGAGAAACATGAGTAACAAAAGTAAAAAAAATCAAAATCAAAATCAAAATACTACAATACTATCAACATTATCAACATTATCAACATTATCAACATTATCAACATTATGAACATTATCAACATTATCAACATTATCAACATTATCAACATTATCAACATTATCAACATTATTAACATTATCAGCATTATCAACATTATCACCATTATCAACATTAGTCACATCAGTCACATCAGTCACATCAGTCACATCAGTCACATCAGTCACATCAGTCACATCAGTCACATCAGTCACATCAGTAGCATCAGTCACATCAGTCACATCAGACACATCGGTCACATCAGTAGCATCAGTAACATCAGTAACTTCATTTAAATCAGTCACATCAGTAACATCATTAAAATTAGTTACTTCAGTAACATCTACAACGTCAGTAACATCAGCCACATGAGTAACATGAGCAACATGAGTAACACGAGAAACATGAGTGACAAAAGTAAAAAATCAAAATCAAAATCAAAATCAAAATCAAAATCAAAATCAAAATCAAAATCAAAATCAAAATCAAAATCAAAATCAAAATCAAAATCAAAATCAAAATAAAATCAAAATCAAAATTAAAATACTACAATACTACAATACTACAATACTACAATACTACAATACTAACCATACTAACCATACTGACCATACTAACCATACTAACCATACTGACCATACTGACTATACTGACCATACTGAATAAATAATTATTGTGGACCATCCACACAACACTATCTAGCCCCAAATTAAGTAGAATTCGTGCTATGGTAGCTAGATAGATGATTAAAAACTTTTTTCTTTAAATAAAATAATCGTTAACACAATGTTAATCGTTTAAACAATACTAATAATTGACTTGAAACTAAGACATCATGTAATAACTTGCGTTTAATAATTATTTATTCAATTGTTTATCTAGCTAATCTAAGCTAATCTAAGCTAAGCTAAGCTAAGCTAGTCGACAGAAAGTGTAATTGAATGTATCAACAAATGCACACTCATTTGTAGTGTGATCAAAAGTTATAATTTCATCATTGTTATATC
This sequence comes from Thera obeliscata, assembly GCA_947578465.1. NCBI lineage: Eukaryota > Metazoa > Arthropoda > Insecta > Lepidoptera > Geometridae > Thera > Thera obeliscata. Next base: position 12,478,244 of record OX387926.1, read on the forward strand.
CATTTCATCAATTTTTCAATTTAATGCACACTTATTTGTAGTGTGATCAAAAGAAATCAATCAGTGCTATCCATTTCATCTATTTTTCTGTTTAATGCACACTTATTTGTAGTGTGATCAAGGAAATCATTTCATCAGTGCTATATCCATTTCATCCATTTTTCTATTGGTGGTTCACGTCTCATTTATTTTTATTTATTAATAAAGGCTTTTAATATGATTTTATTACTTACATATATAATGGATTTAATACTTATATAATGGAATCTTACTAATAATTGTCACAACATAACACATACTTGCATCGCTCACTCATTTAAAATCTTTTCAACCCTCTTTTCAACCCCTTACCATCCTTTTATTTTTAAGTAGTCTATGCCCTTTCTCAATTTCTACACTGTGTACCTAATGTCATTTAAATCAGTTCAATATTTCTGGCGTGAAAGCGCGACGGACAGACAGACTTAAAGTTTAATAAGGTCATCATTAATCTATCTTCCCAGTTCCATTTGTGTTTTAGCTAATGATTATCAACCAGTTTCTACTTAGTACTTTTTTGTTTGGCTATCCGCAATAATAATAATAAAAAGGTTTTTAATTTTGCTGTCATTAATTACTTTTATACTCTTCTAACCGTAATTAAGTAAAATCGCAACATTACTATTAAGATTAATGACTTATGCAGATCGGAAATTCTAGATCTATTCGCTTAACACAAGGGAGACCAGGACAAATTTGCAGCTATTTTCTTCTCCATCAACGATGTAAAATGGATGCGATAGAGCTCATGTCAACCAATATGATACCTCCTCACTATTTCAGCGAAAACTACCCATTTGTTTATAGCTAAGAACTCCGTATTCCTATAAAACACGCGGAACAACCATCTACTCATTTCGATGTCATCTTTTTTTTTCGATCTTGCATTCTCGACTAGTGATGTGTCTCGTCGCCGTTGATTTAAAACATTTTTACCAATAAAGACACAAAAATCCAGTTTCAAGAACCAAATTGAAACCTGGAACCTAATGCCAGAGGCAACAGCGTTGAAATAAGAAACTCATCACATTTGACAACTGAAACATAGGAGGATCTAAAACACGTTGTTTTAACAACAGCTGACGCAGTACGTGTACCTCGATGACTCACAACATAAAATACATCTACCGTCTTAACAGACATAGCTAACGCCAGCAAGGCATATGCAAGAAACAGCTTTTTGTCGTATCTTTTTTTTTTTTCAATTATTATTTTTATACGACTAGGCATTGTTAACAAAAGCACCAGCCAGATAGGCTAGGCACTAAAAGATGGAATATTGAAAGGCCTAACAGACCTATCTACTTTCCTGAAAACCGCACGCATAAAGAAAGAGCAATTATAATATTTTCTGACCACTAGCTCGTACAAAACGACGGTTTCATCCTTTGTTGAACGTCACTGGATAGCAACTTCCTACGCACAAAAAAAATTCTACCCATAACAAAATTCACCCTGAAAAGGGTATGGATAAAATTGAAACGATGATTCATAAACTTATGTAGTAGGTAAGTTTAATTCTGTAAGGTAGTACTTTATGTACAGATTTAATAGGCATTGAACTAACGATTTATACTTAGTAACAAGCTAATAACGCTTTATTTAGTTAGGTACGCTTAGTTCCAATGAGGTATCCTTGTTTGCAATAAAGTGTTATCTATCTATCCATCTATCTATCTGAACTAGACACACTGCACTTTGGCATTATAACACCCCTTAGACAATCAATAATAAATGAACATGATTTTAACTTATTTACTTTTAACTGCTGAGGCTAATTTTTAATCCCTTCGCAGATTCTACCACTGCAGTTTACCTTTCATAATGAACGATGTTGAGTAAGTTATACTGCAATCGGATAGATCACGGTATACAAAAAATATACTGCATTAACAAAATATTTGTAGTATAAACTGTTGTTTTGTTTTCTGATAATTAATACTAACCGATTTTAGGTTGAAAACGATCCTTCATTCCTACGAAGGATTGGATAATTATGCATTTGTCCAATCGTAACCAAGAGCATGGTAGTCTTAAGTCATTCCAAACCTCAACTGAATGTCATTGTCGCCAAACCAGTATTGTGATCAGCCGAAGCAGAGATCCTTCGCGTCTACATAAAAGTTCTTATACTTAGTTAGATCGAGGAGTCAACGTCATAGACTATTAAACGTTTAGTTGCAAAGTACCCACCTTAAGATTAATTGTGCACCTAGTTTACCTTTCTAGACTTTTAAGTCAATTTTGAAAACCCTGATAACTAGTAAATAAATATTAAGTGTGTGATGTGGTTTCCTACCTATATCATTGTACCTGTCTTTATTCATTACCCCTCCTATTTATAATATCATATTCGTCAATTATTTTCATTACCCTTCCTATTTATAATACCAGTTTACCAGTTTAGTACTGAAGGCAACCTTAAGTGAGTAAACACGAGGGAGAATATTTTGTTTGTTTGAACCTATATTTTTTTTTTGTGCGTAATTTTGTGGTGATTTAAATAAACAAACAAGTAACCATCTACTATTTTTCTTAGCGCCTCTATTTCCTATTATTCTTATATTCCTGCTACTGTTCTCACGGTGGCACCTACTGGAATGATATTAATGATAAAACTTGCCCCCACCTCAGACGTCACATCATCTGTCTAATGACCCAGACAAGGTCGCTGTAATCCATTGCATATCCAAATAAATAAATAAAAGTAAAACAAAAAACTGACAACGTAGGTACCTATCTTCACCAGAAACGTATTTGAACCTTGGATCACTCCTATTTTCTTGAATAGTATTCGCCATTTGGACAAACTGTATCGAAAATTTTAAAAACCACCTTTAGGACAAATAAATCTATACTAATCACAACCGCACTTTTAGAAACAACCTCGATAAGAAACTGAGGGTAGGTACGCACCTACCAACAGGAGAAGACCAGAAGATGTCCCAGGGATACGTACATACATAGAATACCAATTAAATCCGATAGAATTCTTCCACTACACTCCGTAAATATACTCTTTGCAAAAGTGAGAAAAAAAATGCCTATCTACCGCTAAGCTCGTAAGCAACCCAAAATCATAAGAACTCCCCTTTTTTTTATATTTCACTTCTTACCCTCTATCGTTATCATCTGAATATTAAGTTTCTGATACAACATTCACACACACACCCTCACATGACCATTACACATTCATGGTTCACACCATTAACCTAAGTCATGTATTATTTAATTTAGGTATATCGTTTCAGTTTAGCATCAGTGCTGAATCTACTCTAGTACTTGATGAGCCAATATTAAAAATCTTTGGGAATTGAGACGTGAACTCACGTGTTAATTTTCTACTGAAATGTCTTGCAGTTTCGTTTACTTCATTCTGCTGGTAGCGCTTAACCAATCTTCACGATGTGAAACAGCAACGAACGGCTACAACTTGCAATCGCCCAGCTAGTCCAGTTTCGGTGTAGTGGCATTGAGTCGCGTTCCAGTGTCGAGTCCAATCTTCTTGATGCTCCATGTCCGGGTGGTCCATGTTCTATTGCGGCCATGGTCGGATGACACACGTCATTCTCCATTGGTTTCTCCTCGCCGTCGCATGAAAAGAAATATATAAAAGGGATGATTTATTCGATAACCAACTACAGTATTTCTTTTTTATGACAATCTATGGTAGATAAAAGAAATACAAGCAGCGCTTAATCACATTTAATGTGGTAGCATCACCCAAGGGTATCCTTGGCATGTGCGCCACGTGATAACCTATGCATGCATTTAACTTTCCTAGAATAACAACCGCTATCGTGTGGTAGCACTACCAAAGAGTAGCCTTGGTCATGTGTGCCACACAACAACGTAGGTATGTAATTAATAAACTAAAATACACTACAGCGATCGTGTGGTAGCACTACCAAAGAGTAGCCTTGGCCATGTGTGCCACACGACAACTTGTGTATGTATTTACTAAAAAAAAAAAACTAAAATACACTACAGCTATCGTGTGGTAGCACTACCAAAGAGTAGCCCTGGCCATGTGTGCCACACGATAACCTCTGAATGCATTTACTCAACCAAATAAATTATAGCAATCGTGTGATAACACTACCAAAGAGTAGCCTTGGCCATGTGTGTCACACGATAAACTATACATGCGTTTTTACCAGATAATTGTAAGAATTACAGCTATTACTTTGAAACAATATAAAAAATATTACGTACCTTGATTCTACCCACTTCTGACTTGAAAGATCCACTAACAGAGAAGACCGAGGATGTAGAATTCAAACCACTTTATAGCCTTTTCTTCAGTTTTATTAACAACTTGAGTACTTTATGGATCTAGATACATTAAGCTAAACTTGTACATGGCTATCGCCGAGACGAACTAAGTGGACTTGTCTTGTCGACGGTTCAAAACCGAATGCCTCCTTGAATTACCATTCGCTTGCTTGCAGACCCAAACCATCCCTACTCTTTATTTTTATAGCTTGAAGCTTGAAGCTTGAAGGTTGGAGCTCAAGCAACCGATGGAAATTCAATTACCATATTGATTTATTGATCCCTGAATAATTCTGTATTTTGTAACGGTAACAAAACAAATAATATTTTTATGAACCTAATCATCTTAATATTAATTAATAATACCTTCTATTAACAATTTAGTAACAAAGTCCACACTTCCTGTCAATTAAGGTACCACAAGGTTTCAAATAACATCTAAAACTCATGGAATAATAACAGAAGCTTACAATAAGAAGTATCTCCCGCCACTTCTCATAAAACAAATCAATTTATTTTATCATCAATCTTTCCAGACGTCTCCCTGCTCATCTACCCGCAGTAGCATTCGCGGCACCAGCCCGCTTTGTTCCCCATCAGCCAGGTCTTCGTTCAGCGCGCGGCAGCCATACCTCGGGTGGAGGAGTCAGGAGCGACTGAACAGCACACCTAGAACACCCCACGAAAGGTAAATTATGAAAAAGATTAGTTGAAATGAAAAAAAAACATGGCTTTTTTTGTCCGGCACGATTTCCTACATGAGAACTTTCTTTGGAAGACCTTCCTTAGCTTCTAATACAGATTTCTTTCAAAACCTCAAACTTTCAATCCAAATTTAGTTCGTCTTTAGTAAGTCCTAACATTTGTTTTATTTTCAGGTTAGCATCATCTCTTCTCCAGCAGTCTGCATCAGCTAAAGCGGCGGAAGAGATCCAAACGTCTATCAAGGAGGTTACATCGGCTATCGTGCATTACGTGTCTGGCTTGGAACCGGCTAACGGCGACTTGGACCAACCATCTCCTAGATCCAGTCAGAAGCTGTTCTGGCTTGAAAGTTCGTTTGTTGGTTAGTTATTGCACTTATTTTATTGTTAGTTTGGCACCTTGTATCGTCTTCCTCTTCTTTCTTGTTTTTTATGGGTAAGTGTTGTCACTTTGCACCATCTCTCTTTACTTTCTCATATTATTTAGGTTGGCACTTTGTTGATCTGCCTTTTTCTTTCACTACTCTCACAACTGGGAAATTTTGTCATCTGTCTTATTGGTTTTTACAGTAGCTTTTTGTAATTTCAGGTACGAAGCCTCTAGAGTCGCCTCAGACTCCTCTCGTGGTATCAGAAGCACTACCACCTCCTCATCCCCGGCCGCCGTCATCCCTCCGCCTCGACCACCGAGCCGCGCCCGGTGAGCGAGCGTGACCACACCACCACACATTGCAGGCTTGGTACTCGATCACAAAACACATTCCCATACACACACGGCAATGTATTGCTGCATGATTACAAAGAGGCTTCGAAATGCATTTATAAGTCGACACCCCGAGCCTGCAGTGTTTTTGAGTTTATTATTACTTCTCCGTTATTTGTGCTGTTTCTATTATAGTTTCTGTGGAGTCTCCCTTTTCTGAGGATATCCATTTTGTGAATTATGTGTAATAGAGCTTTATAGAGATGTTAAGACTCAGGACCATTTGTAACATTCATGTGCACTATTTTTTGACTCCCAATTTTTATATGTTTTGTACAAGTGTTTTCATTTTGCTGTTCAGCACCGGCTTGTAGTCGCTTTACCAGTTTATGTGACCACGCAATAGCTTTTTACTTTTATTTTGATATGGCGGTAGTTCACAAAATGTATACGTTACGTTGCCAGAGTAAAATGTAGGGAAATGTAGGGAGTTCAGGAAGGTAAAGAAGTTCCGGATAGATCAGACTCCCGCCAAACTGTTCCAAAACCTCTATCTTAGGGCATCTTTGTGTTTTAAAAGTTGATTAGAAAATAATCTTAACTGATGCATTTCTCATGTAAAGTACATGTAAAGATTTACCACTATCAGACATATCAAATAATTCATTGAATAAAAGATTCATTATTAGTGAGTCAATAGATAAGTTTTGTTATTTTATTTTAGTGATATTGCCATAAAATGTCATTTCTTGAACCAGTTGATTCTTCTGTTATTATAGTATAACGTCATACAGTGTACAGATTAAATTATTTTGTTGGTGTGTTTTATGTTTCGATACTTTTAGTTTTTAGTTTAATGCTAGCAATAATTTAGTTTCTGTATATAAAATATTATGTTGCTAAATTTTATTTAGGTGCTAATACTAATTAAAGATTTGTTTTTTATATATTGGTAGGTACAATGAAGCTTTAATGAGTCACAAAACAAAAATATATAGCCTGAAATACGAAATCAACTATAAAAAATATATTTTCATCTATGGCAACAGTTATCAGAACCATTAAAAGTGGTGGTGATAAGTGATAAATGTCTGGAATCTAGAAAATTTCAAGTTCCTTCTACTTAAATCACCTCGTAATTTATGTTGGGTCTTTCACAAGTCCCTAAGTAAATTATACAGGTTCTGATTAGGTTAGAATTTTATTAACCCAAAATTAATACCGAACCATTCGATTTTTGAGTCACGAATTTGTTTAGCATAGGTAAATATTTTTGCTAAACAAACGAAAAAAATTAAAATTTTAATGAAAATACATAAATAAAAAAACAATATGAATTCTATTCCTTATGCTGATTTTCTTGTAACTTTCTATGCTAATATATATTTATGTAGCTCTCTAGTTATTAACAATATTTAATCCAATTTACCAATAGAGAAGTACCTAAACAATTGTATTTTTTATGTAGCCTAAGTAATAATATATATTTTGTATGAAATATGCTATGGAATCTCAGTATCTTGATGTTGAAAAAAATAGACAAAACTTCAATTACGTGGCAATCTAATTTCATACACAAAAATTTATGTTTTCGATAGTATTGTGTCTAATTTTAGTTAAGTTTAAATATTAGTGGTAATAAATATATTCATTTTTATTTTATGTAGTTGGTTTTATTTTATTTTTGTGATGTTAAAAGCTTTTTTCCGTTGCTAAACTGCAATTAACCACAATGAAGTACAAATCTTTTTTCGCAAAAGCTTTCTACAGGCACATTTTTATAGCCCTGATGCTTTTTTTTTGTTCAAGTTTATCGAAAGGTCGTCGTACCTTATAGATATGTAGGTAACATAGTATAGCTTAGTTATTTACAGATCTAGGTACTGCGATCCTATCCTGCCAAGGTAAGTTTGATCCAACGTTTTCAACTCTTTTCTACCCTTCATTCTATCTTTTTACCACGATATAAAAGTAAATAGAAGAAAAATGTAACTTAAAACAGGGTGCAATTTCCTTATCGCACAAAGCTTTACTCTATCCTGTCTTCTCTTCACTTCATAGCATGTAAGCTCACTCCAACTTCTTCGCAATCCCTGACTAACTCCTGTACTTGCAGACTGGCAAGAATCCCAACGCTCCCTGACCCTGGGCATCACCAGGCCGTCTCCTGGCTCCACCACGCTGGAAGACGTGCTGGACTCTCTCTTGGGTCTTCCGTCGCAGCCGGCGAGGATACCCACTCCTCAGCCGAGCCCTAGGAAGTCTAGCAGCCCCTATTATTTGATGGGAGGCAAGGTACTCTTCAGTTTTTTACTCCACTCCTTTCATATCAAAATAAAAGAACACGAAGATAGATCAGATGTGAATTAGGGAACTTGACAAAAAAGTTAAGTAGGAGAGATTTTGCTGATAGGGCTATTGAAATTATATGGGCTCGGTACCTTCTTGCTATGGCTTTAAACATCGCAGCCACTAATAGGGACTTTTGGAGAGCTTGTCTGACTGAAAAATAATCTACCGTCCAAGCAATCCAAGACCTAAGCCTGCGAAGCCCAGTGATATTAGAAGGATTAAGCCTGACCTAGAGAACATCTTAACTCATTGTACTATCTTCTGATTCATAGACTTGCCTTATAGGGTAAGATGAAACACGGTGAGAGACTAAACCTTCAGTTTGTACAGACATTTATGCGGTTTCAGTTGATAATCAACATCATAATGCCTTTTGCATCTATAAAATATGATTTAAGCAGCGTCTGTTCTTCTTATCGTGTCACTGGTTCTTTCAAACCAATGGTGGTGAAAGGATTTTAAATGCGCCTCAAAGGAGCGTTGACGTATACTATCAGCATTTGTTATGGAGGAACGATAGCTTACAGCCCATATAACCCATTCCTGGCAATCCATCACGTTGTACGGCCACGTTCCCCATTCCCAGAGCCCTCGCTACGAGCAGCTGGCAAGCAGCGGTCACAGCAGCGTGTCTCCCGCCTCTCGGTTCTACAGCACGCCCAGTGGACCTAGCTCAGTCACTGACCCCAGTCCCGAGCGACCAGGTAGGAACGATATGTAAGTCTCGGACGTTCCAATTTTATTATATACACTCGGTTGGTTTGGTCAATGACGATTTTGAAAGGCTTTATTAATAAAAATATTAATTCCCTGCAGTGGCAGAATTTACTAAATCAACGACCCTACCGCTCACTTTAAAAATTCTGTATAACTACAATGTGCATATTTTTTGTATTATTTTGACAGTCCACACGTTTTCCCCAGGATTAATATCCAGCTAGATTTTCTTTCTCAATTATTTTGGCAAGCTTGAATTGGCTACGCATTTGATTGTTGCATGTCCTTGCTTGATGCACGTTGATGTTTAAAATATACTTTAGATTGAGAGATTTGAAATGGTTCTGAGTCGATAATATACTGGATGATTAACTTCTGTTTTTATTTATATAAAAAAGTCAGTACATGCACTTAACTTCTATTTGATTGATTTCAGGCAATTCAGTTGATAATCCTACGGCAATGCAAGAGATGAGACGGCCACGATCTGCTCAAGGTGACCATCATTCGCGGCGAAGAAGCGAACCCTTCGCCCAGCATAGTGCCTCGCTTGATCGCCGCACCAGCCTGGACTCCGGCGCCATACGCCCGCCTGCCGAACCACATCTAACCCACAACGACTCCAAGGCTTCCCTTGCGTCCCTGCAAACGGAAAACAGCTCGGATGAGGCATTCGTCAAGTGCAAATATCCGAAGTGCACATCAAGAGCTCCGCTAGCAGACGCCAAGAGGCATTACAAAACCTGTCACAATTGCACGACAGTGTATTGCTCAAGGGAATGCAGGAGAGCGCATTGGGAGAAGCACAGAAAAGTCTGTTTGCACTCCCGAGCGAGCAGTCTCTGTAGGCAAATCATATCAACGGCCAAGGAGGACGCAGATGCCCTTCATCAAATCAGCACCATTGCGCATAAAGGTTACCTAGCACTAGGCAGAGGTGTCGTCAAAATTTTCTTCACCAGTCCTGAATCAGCGGAGAAGTTTACAACCCACGGCTACCAATACCTCACTGAGCCGGAATTTTTAAAATGGACGTCTCTACAACCTAACGAAATGGGTGTGGAACTGTACACCGAAGTGGTAAAGCTGTGCAAGTCTTACAACCCTGAGACGAGGGTGATTTTATACGTGGCTGTGTGTATTATCAGTGAAGTGCCGACGAAAGGAGCAGTGAAATGGGAGCGACAGATGGTATCGCGATGTGCAAAGTTGCGTCTCAGCAAAACGGTTACAGTGGTCATACAAGAGCAAAATCGAAGACAGCGACAGCGTCGCGATAGCAAAAGCACGCCGGACGATAGAGACACCTTGATACTAACATCCAAGCTGCTAACCGCTGGCGAAAAGAACGCTGCTACCGCGCATAAGTTCAGAGAAATATGCTTCCATAACATATCGCTGGAGCTGGAAAGGAGAGGAGTCAACCTAAAGAAGCATTTTCCTGAAGTTTACTCTAGATTAGGAGCGTATGTGGACGGAACAAGCGATAGGTTCATTCCAATGACCATATACCCGAGAGACGCGAGCAGTGGACGGTCTTTTATGTGCATCATTATGCCAGACAGTGACATAGAGAGCTGTTCGCCAGTAGACGGCAAGGTTATAACGGTAGATGTAGGCGTAGACAGATCACGACACCAGCTGTCCACTCCCATGTGAGGTAGGTTATTGAATAGTTTGTAAAAACTGCTTAATATAAAAACATTCCTCGCGTAACGGCATCATTGGAATCAGTCTAATCTATGAAGCCTGGTCAAATGATATGTGCGCGATTTTGGATATCCCTTTGATGTTTAAAGCTATATTTACCTTTTATTCATGTTACGATCAATACTTATGTAAATGTACTATTGTTGATATTTTTTCTGTACCTACAATTATTTTTGTATTGTGACGTGCTATATAAAAAATGAGTTACGTTTTGATAATAATGTAGGTAGTTACCTACCTAGGTGTATATCATAAGTTAAATTATTTCCTATTTTAATACTTGTTTCAACTGACAATAGTTTATTGTAAAAATAATGTAAGCCCATAACGGCACAAAATGGAAACTGTAAAATAAGATTTTAAAATGCTTTTGTCACGAAAGTAAAGTTTTTATACCAAATTGTATTGTATTGTATGCTTAAAAACGCATCTATAGTTGGTGAGTGGTGGCACTTAAAAGGGGTCTTGAATACAAATTGTTCGATAATAATTATTTTTTAAGAATCTCAAAGCTAAGACAATACTTAATACACAATCACAATTTATAATGCAAAAGTGCCACAACTTGCAAACTATAGAAAAAATATATATTTTAGTGTTTCAACTTAGATAGTAATTTACTTTTTAGATGAAATACATAACCGGAAATGTTTTAATTTTTATTTAAAAACGTTGCAGGTAAATAACTGCTTTGGTAGGTACTTTGCCTATCTACCAACTTGGTATGTTTTCTGTGTCCGACACAGAATACTTGCGTGCTAAAATATTCCAACACTTACACATTCCAAAGTATCTAGTGGCTTTCTGGGCTTTTTGTCCATTCGACATGGACTCTTGAATCTCTTTATCTCTTTGGTGCCAACTCGTGTTCTATAAAAAAGTATCACTGATTTTTAAAGAACATTTTATGAAAATATTTACTTCCTATTAAATGTTGTAGTAAATAAAACTTCAGTTCGGTTTAATAAGGCAAATAACATTGGTTTTTATTGATTCAATGGATTATATTGGATTATTTCACAATTTCATGTTACCTAGTTTTTTTTTCGAAATCATGGTTATGGCCGCCAGTCTAATAGTGTGGCCACCCTAATAACAAAAAACATTTACGTTTCGTTCCTTAGCAAATGTGTACGATGTTATAGTGTCTTCTGCAAAGTAAAGTGCAACAAAGAGTATTTTAAAATGTTTCTAATTAAGCTCTTAAACATTTTTCTAAAATTCTATTTCAATTTTAAAGTAATATTAAATTACAATCCCTACCTACTCGTATTGCCTTTGTGGAAATATTTGTTACTTAACTACGTATAAAATATTATATTTGTAATGTTGCCATATCATTGTTTTTCTTAGTCTGGAGTCCAGATTTTTATCTAGTTGTCCCCTGTAAATGTATTTCAAATAAACAGCCCAGCTAATTAACTTATGTTTGTTTTATTTCTAGCTAATATGTACTAAGTAGATGGTAATAGGTACCTATCTTTAGTAACCGCTGGTTAATACGTTCTTGAATGTCGACCATGGAGGCGAGAACCGTAAGACGAGTCGTAACCGTACCAACGACATAAAAATATCTGTAGGATCGGCTCACAAACTGAAAGTCGCTCAGCGAGCTATGTAGAGGGCTATGCTCGGAGTCTCTCTGAAGGATAAAAGCCAGAATGACTTTATCCGACAGAGAACCAAGGTAGTTAACACACCTCAAAGGATTATAGTAAGCTGTAGTGGCAGTGGGCCGGTCATGTTTGCCGTAGAACAGACAGTCGCTGGAGCAAACGAATAATAGAGTGGAGGTCGTGTCTAGGTAATCGTAGTGTAGGACGCCCTCCGGTGGGGCAACGATTTGCGAAATGTTTGCTGGCAAGCACTGGAAGAGAAGAGACCGAGCTCAGTGGCGGCGCATCTTGGGAGAGACCTACGTCCAGCAGTGGACTGAGCAGGTTAATGATAATGATTATATCTGATTTCTGATTTCTGATTATATAGATGTATGTCTTGAAGTCGGAGATAAGCTAGGGAAGAGAAGGCCCAATAACGTTTTTCCTAGAGTTCCTAGGTCCAACAGTAGATTTCTCCAGGCTAATGGTGATGACGATGACGAAAACTGCCAGCAAATAAAAGTTTTTTAATAGATCCGATCTATAAAGGACAATTATATAAACTCGACCGGTCGGGTTCAAGATTCTAAGTTGACTTCTTCATGCCGCTAAAATATTATGCGTTCACGACTTCAATGCATGTTTCCTATGTAGGTACCTATCTAGTTTGCTTAGCTATACCTGCCTAACTTCCTAAGCAAACTATCTAGTTTGCTTAACTATACCTACCTAGGAGACATGCATCTCTTTTCGTAATCTTACAAAAAGAGAGAGTGAAATGACTAGGTAATAGCATAGACAAATTATATTCGTCCATGGTAATAGATAGTTTTAAGGCTGACTTCGGTAGACTTCGGCTGTAATTTTTTCGTTTGTTATTGCATAACGTCGTCATTTATTTTAAGAACCGTTTTCAAAAATATTTGTTTCTATGATTATTATTTCTGAATAGATTGATCCCATAGAAATTTCATCAAAATTGGATTTGCATTTTGGCCATGGTTTCTGAAGTTTTTTAAACTTCAAGATTTTTAGAGGATCGTATTAGCATCGTCAGGGTAAAAGATAGCTTCTTCATCGTAGTCGGCAAAGAGCAGCCCAGCTGCCTCCGCTGCGGTGAGAATAGGATAATATATTCTTTAATTCAATTCAAATTCGTGCGCTTTAATATAGCGTCATCTAGCGGGGAGTAGCAATATTAAAATAAGTTAAATATTTTTAAGAAACAATATTAGCTGTTATTTTGACATATAAATTGATTGATTGCTGCTTTGACAACTATCAATGATGGTGATGCAGTGATGGGTGAAATTGACGGACAACAACTCAGTCAGAGGCAGTCAGACAAAGACAAGACAAACAAACAGACAGACAGATCAGATCAGAAATTACGCGATTGGTACGGTCGGCCCGTCTTCATATAATTAATTTGTTCATAAAATCTACGTAGATTAGTCCAAATTATTCAGTGTCTCATTAAAAAAAGTGCAATGGTCTCTGCACACGTTATTTACGCTACGGTGCCGATTTCGGTGATCGTCGCCCTCTGCCTCCTGCGTAAGTGGCGGTCTGTTAGTTGGCCAAAATGTATGGCCAATACTTGCCTCAGGGGCAAGACATTTCTGATTACGGGAGCAAATAGTGGTGTAGGGCTGGAGACAGCCAGAGCACTGGTGAAACGAAAGGCGCGCGTCATATTTGCTTGCCGGGACGTCAACAAGGCAAAGGCCGCTATCGCCGATGTAAGAGCCGACCACCCGAATGGAGGTGAACTGGTGAGTACTTACTTTGAAATCCGAAAGGAATCTTTCGAAAGCATCGAAACTGATCTTTGACTGAGCCTTCGATTATTGACAGAGCATTGCCCTTTGATACAGGATCATTGCATTCATGACCCTGATTATCAGTACAAAGACAGATGAAAAGAATAAAATTCTTGCCAAAATACTTATCATCATCAGCCTGAAAAAATCTACAGATGCACAGGCCTCCCCTAAACATACCCGGTGAGATTTTTTTCTCTATGGATCTCCATAGATAAGCTCTGTCATAGAATATAGTTAAAAGTGATCCATTCAACCTTGGTACGAAAATATAAATGCTGTGGTTTACCAACTTCTTTCTGAATAAGTTTTTAGTGACTACCCGCTTCAGCTACCGTCGTCAATTTTGAGGATTTGACAAGCACAGACACGTAAAGTCACTAACCGGTAAAAGCACCTTGGTGCATTTCCATACCAAGAAAAAGTTTCGCGCCAAGCGTTGAGACATCTGTCTGACTCGCTTTTTCTACTACAATGCCCATAACGAACGAAACACCATCCTTTTCGCACTAATTTGAGCTTTGTAAATATGTAGGTCAACTTCAAAACAGTTACCTAGACGTCAACAACACAAAAATGCAAAATCAGTCTTACGGAACCACGCGCGCGGGTATTGTTTACGTGTGAATTTTTGTGTTTTTGCTATTTTGCAAGTGTTTTGTGTTGTTTAGTGTTTAAATATCGCAATAATTACTCAATAAGTAGTTATTAACGATATAGTTTTGTGTAAGCAGTGATTGAATTCGTTCAAATCGAATAAAATAACCAGCACCTTCTCGAAATTTTTTCGCAAGAATATTTATTCACGCCGCTTTTTTATGTAAGTATTAAAAATTATTAGTATGACAAATTATGATAAATGCAACTAAACCCTTGCTTCAGGGCTGAAATAAGCTTTCAGGGGATACTATTTTTTTTACTATAATTACAAGTAGGACTTTTCTAGAAATTAAATATTATTATGATCCGCCTGCGCACCCGCGATGCAAAAAAATATTGCTATTATTTTTTTAAAAGCAGGTATCTAAAAAAATATTTTTAAAATGTTTTTTTATACTACGGACTGTTGTGTTTTTCTATATTTATGCTCAGATTGAATATAATATCACATTTATAACAATTTTATCGCTTTATTTTTAAGTTAATTTAAATTAATGCTTCGAGTTCTGTCAAAGTTTTTGAGATAGTCAAAATTTTTGATTCGGAACTGTTTACGTAGTATTAGGCCAGCAAACTCATCAAAATTCTAAATGCAATTCATCATGCCATTATGCTCGAATACAAGAGATGTTAACAAGACGGGAGTTCCAAGAACATAAACACACATCTGGCATTTCAAGTGGGTCGCGCGCGACGGGGCGTCTTGGCGCCAAAACAAATGCTAGCGTCGGTGATTCAGCTTCGAGGTCGCGTGACGTCACACGTTTACCCAACTATTTTTTTTTCGGTTGATTTATGCCTCAAGGTGCTTTTACGGAGTTTTGTCTTGGTATGGAAATGCACCAAGGTGCTGCAAGCGGTCCACTATATGATATCCACAATGCAACTTCAAGTTCTATTTTACAGATCTCAATGCAGCTAGACCTGGCATCATTTGAATCAATTGAGAAGTTTGTAGAAGTTGTAAAAGCTGGTTTCTACAAGATTGATGTGCTGATCAACAACGCTGGTGTGGTAGTGCCTTTGAATGAAGATCTGAAGACTAAAGAAGGGTTTGAGATCCATTTCGGTGTTAATCATTTGGGACACTTCTATCTGACTCAACTGTTGTTGGGTCTTTTGAAACGGGCTACTCCGAGCAGGTTAGATACCTACTCGTCCTATTTAACCTTACCTATCCTAACCTAATCCTAACCTATTTCTATCTTATGCTGGGTATAGTCTCTTCCATAGCACCCCATTCTTTTACTGTTGAGCCTTTCGCATCCAGGTCCTTCCTGCAACTTTGCTGTTGGTCCATCTCATGTGAGGCCTGCATTTCTGTGGCAAGCAGACGGTCTTTATTTCTGCCTCATCCCTAGGCTCGCTTACAGCATAAGTAACGTGCAATTTAATAGGTACCTATTTTAGTTTTAACTGTGCTGGATGTTTGATTAGGTTTAATCAACTTTGTCACTGAAAGTAGACCTCGAGTCTTGATCAGGGTCAAAGTAATTATCTAATAGACTGAATAATTATGACATTACCAACCTGAACACACCTCCAATTAATTTGTAGTCAAAGCTACGCCACATTCACCAATAACAAAACCATTTACTTACAGAATAGTGATCATCTCTTCCTCTTCGCGAGTGGAGGAACGAGGGAAAATTAACTTTGACGATTTGAACTTAAAGGCTGATATTGAGGTGGCTAAGAAAGGGAAGGCTGGTCTTTATAACCCTGGATATTGCAACTCTAAGCTCATGAATGCGTACTTCATGAGAGCCCTCGCTGATCAGCTGAGAGGTAGCGGCATTGATGTTAATGCTTGCTGCCCGGGATTCTGTTACACGAATTTGTTCAGGTAAATACATCATTTTATGAGGTATTCCTGGGCTGGCCTCTCAGCTCAGTTGGCAGTAGCTCTGCTTTCTACGCCGTAGGTTGTGGGCTTGATCCCCACCAAGAACATTTCTTGTACATGTTATATATAAGTGATACATGTTCTCTGACTGGGTGTTATATTGTATTTTAAGTACCTATGTATTTAGAACAAGAAAAAAATATATCAGCTATCTGGTTCCCATAGTACAAGCTCTGCTTAGTTTGGGGCCAGATCGTGTTGTGTGGATTTTCCACAATATTTTTTTATTTATTTACCACTGAGATAATATCTTAATACCAAGTCTCGAGATTATGTTATTTATGTTCATGTTATAACAAGGTTATAACTGATCAAAAGTCAAAACAGAACGGACAGTTCTTGATTGGAATCAAACCCATAACTTCTAGTTCAGAAAACTGAGTTCATACTGATAAATTTACTAGTACATCCTGTGAAAATATAGATAAAATTATTTACAAGATAACATCAAGTCAAAGACTAAAATTAATCTTTATTGTTTGATAAAATTAATATTAATACGCCCTGTTTTGTTTCAATAATTTGAAATTGTAGATTAGATTGATGATAAAAATTTAACTAAGTTAATGGTTGTTTTTTCAGGAGTTCAATAAAGTGGTATCACTACATATTATTCCCTATTTTCTTCCTGTACATGAGATCAGCCAAACAGGTTAGCCAGTGGTACTTTTTATACCATACACATGGACATTTTAAACAATTTTTTATTGATCTTATAGTGTTTACTACACTTAAGGAAATCACAAAGATCTTTATAATGTCCCAAAAGTTAACGGGGCTGCGCTGACCGCTGCACCATCGGATTCTAAATTTTAAACAATACAAGTGATAAAGTTTAAAATCTTAAAAATCGACTGCAAATTAGTATATAATTACTAGTACTCCAGAACTTAGATAAAAAAGAAACTACTGAACCGATTTTGATGGAATTTTAATGGGATGAGACCGATCACAATACTAAGCTAAAATATCCTAAGTTTTCTTGAAGTCGGTAGCAGCTGTAGTTCTGAGGTAACAAACATAAAAAATAATAAGTGGTTTGTTGGTCTTGGGAACGCTTCCATCTAGTACTGATTTGGATCAGTTGTGCTATCTCTAGATCGTTTGTAACGGTCTGCAGATAGCTCAACTGTTTCTTGTGTATTTTGTACATTTTGTAAGTATATATTTGTTTTCTTATTAAAAAATAAAAATGCAGTAAAAAGAACTGAATTGAAGTCCTACTTTTGAAAGTCGCTTAAATTTGAATTAGCTGCTCCAATGGCAAATGTTATTAATAGTTGTGTGCAAAACGGATATTTTCCGGACTTACTCAAGATGGCAAAAGTCATACCTTTGTATAAAAAAAGGTTCTTACTCGAATGCTAATAATTATAGGCCGATCTCCCTTTTGCCATTTTTTTGTAAAATTTTTGAGAAGTTCTTGACAAATAAGCTATACGAATTCATAGATAATCATAAAATTATTAACAATAGGCAGTTTGTGTTTCAAAAGAAAAAAAGCACTGCGCATGCAATAACCACTCTGCTTGAGAAAGTTCTTTGGGACCTAGACAGCTCCAAAAATACCTATGGCTTGTTTTGTGACCTCTCAAAAGCCTTTGATTGTGTCAGTCACCAAATCTTATTGGCAAAATTAAACCATAATGGCGTACGCAATAATGAACTATCTGTTATAAAGTCCTACCTTCAAAATAGAAAACAGATAACAGAGTGCAATGGTCATAGATAACAAGCTAACTCAATTGAAATGGGAGTCCCTCAAGGATCAATCCTAGGACCCCTATTATTCATCATTTACATAAATGACCTTGTAACATGTGTTGAAAACGAAACAGACATAGTTCTCTTTGCCGACGACACCACCATAGTAGTAAATGACAAGAATAAAGAAACATTGAGTAGAAAGATGGATGAACTGATTATGTCAATTGATGCATGGTTTAGTGCTAATAACTTACTTATGAACGTGGACAAAACCAATATTATGAGATTCTTTTTGGGTAATATTTTAAGCGTTGATCCAGTATAGAGATGGATTTGCACTAAAAACATCAATAAGTAGGTACTCATAATGCTCTGGAGAGCATCTTACTGTGGACAGTAAGATTTTGTAAATGAGATGTCTTTGTATTCTTTTTGATCACGCACTGACCTTTCATCCGAAATATTATATCTACATTGGAGGTCAGTGAGATAACACGAGTGCCATAGAAATAATGATGATATAATAGCAATATATAATCGATGACTAATGCATGTGCTACACGGTTTCAAACAATCGCTTAAAACAGAGGTTTTTAACCGTGTTTGTGATGGTGGTTTTAAACCAAATTTATTTCATGACCTTTAAGTGCCCTTGGTAGAGAGGCGCTCTTCTTCCTGCCCTTATCCCACTTTATGTGGGGTTGGCACAACATGTCTTCCTCCTCCACTCCCCTCTGTCAGCCGTCATCTCTGCATTCACTCCTCTCTTATCCATGTCATCGGCACACAGTCATCCATATTTTCTTTGGTCTACCCATACTCATCACTCTCCTAGTCACATGACTTTCATCCGTCCTCATGACATGCCCGTACCACGCCTAATTTTGTCACTGGCGCTAATTTCAAACTTTCCCTAATATACTCATTCCGTACCTATCCTATCGCTCGAAGTTATGCGATAACAAACATAAAAAACAATCTAATTTTTCTCAGGGCTCAGAGACAGTGGTATTCTGCGCAACCGATTACAGCATCGAGGGTAAAACTGGCAAGTTCTACCGCGATTGCACCGAATACACCTCTAAGTATCCTTTCGACAAGGATGTTGAGGCCAAGCTCTGGGAAGTCAGCGCGGAGTTGGTGGCATCTCGCAAGCCGCTCTGAGTGGCGTTTAGGACGCTGCTGACCCGTGTCAGTTGGTAGCGTCCACCCTTATGTCTGATACATGTTGATCAA
Source organism: Thera obeliscata (assembly GCA_947578465.1). NCBI lineage: Eukaryota > Metazoa > Arthropoda > Insecta > Lepidoptera > Geometridae > Thera > Thera obeliscata. The sequence goes on from OX387926.1 coordinate 12,497,674, forward strand.
AGTGTTTAGCGAAGTAGATTAGTTACACTGAATTTAGTTTGGTGAGAAATGCCTTGCAGGGACCCGATTCTAGCTCAATTAAAGAAAGAAAGAAAACATATTTATTTGCAGAAGCTTAGCAATTTAATTTATGCTATGCTTTGTTTTATTTCTACTTTTGTGTAAAAATCTTAATGCGGTTTACAGAACATCTACTCGCCGAGTTTCATCAGTCTAGCTCTTATAGTTTCGGAGAAAAATGGCTGTGACATACGGACAGACAGACAGATAGATATGATAAATCTATAAGGGTTCCGTAAATTTGCCCTAAATTGTAAAGAAATTAATTATCAATATCTGAAAATCGGTTGCAGGTTACTTCCGAAATCATAGTTTTCCAAATTGTTAGTACCTACTTTAAATTGTATTTATTTATGCATGTAAATGTTTGGGGTAGTTCAGACCAAAGATTGTGATTTTTATTTTTATTAAGTACATTGTATTCGATGGGTATGAACTTTGTTTTATTTTGTATACCTATAAGTTAGGTGTTCAAAGGTCTGAAGATACTAATGGCCTTACTTTATAACAATATGTCATAAGATCAACGGTGCTTAAACTATTGGTCTCACTACACTATTACTCTCACCTCTGGGTAATGACAAACAGTGACAGGGTCCAAAAGTCGTCCGTGGCTGCACATAGTTTAAGAACTCCTGCTTTATAGGATTAACAAATGTCTATACAGGGTGGCCGGAACATTGACGTCCAAAATAAAGATTTTGGTCCCTCATATCGTGGGGTATCCAAATCACCCCCATGTAGGTATATTCCTAAGCGTGTAGCTAAGCAAAATAGACCTAGGAGACATGCATCGAAGTCGTGGACGCATAGGTAATATTTTAGCGGCATGAAGAAGCCAACTTAGAATCTTGAACCCGAGGTCGAGTATATTCTCTCTTTTCGTAATCTTACAAAAAGATAGAGTGAAATGAGTATGTAATAGCATAGACAAATTATATTCGTCCATGGTAATAGGTAGGTAAGGCTGACTTCGGTAGACTTCGGCTGTAATTTTTTCGTTTGTTATTGCATAACGTCGTCATTTATTTTAAGAACCGATTTCAAAAATAATTGTTTCTATGATTATTCTTTCTGAATAGATTGATCCCATAGAAATTTCATCAAAATCGGATTTGCATTTTGGCCATGAAGTTGGTTTCTGAAGTTTTTTAAACTTCAAGATTTTTAGAGGATCGTATTAGCATCGTCAGGGTAAAAGATAGCTTCTTCATCGTAGTCGGCAAAGAGCAGCCCAGCTGCCTCCGCTGCGGTGAGAATAGGATAATGTATTCTTTAATTCAATTCAAATTCGTGCGCTTTAATACAGCGTCATCTAGCGGGGAGTAGCAATATTAAAATAAGTCAAATATTTTTTGGTCTAATGAAACCAGGGATGAAACAATAATAGCTGGTAGTTTGACATTTAAATTGATTGATTGCTGCTTTGACAACAATCAATGATGGTGATGCGGTGATGGGTGACATTTGACGGACAACAACTCAGTCAGAGGCAGTCAGACAAAGACAAGACAAACAAACAAACAGACAGACACAGATTAGATCAGAAATTACGCGATTGGTACGGTCGGCCCGTCTTCAAATAAATAATTTGTTCATAAAATCTACGTAGATTAGTCCAAATTATTCAGTGTCTCATTAAAAAAAGTGCAATGGTTTCTGCACACGTTATTTACGCTGCGGTGCCGATTTCGGTGATCGTCGCCCTCGGCCTCCTGCGTAAGTGGCGGTCTCGTAGTTGGGCAAAATGTGTGACAAATACTTGCCTCAGGGGCAAGACCTTTCTGATTACGGGGGCAAATAGTGGTATAGGGCTGGAGACAGCCAGAGCACTGGTTAAACGAAAGGCGCGCGTCATATTTGCTTGCCGGGACGTCAACAAGGCAAAGGCCGCTATCGCCGATGTAAGAGCCGACCACCCGAATGGAGGTGAACTGGTGAGTACATTGGAATCTGGAAGGAATCTTTCCCTAGATCATTCGGACAGACCTTTGACTGAGCCTTTGATTATTGACAGGGCATTGCCCTTTGATACAAGGTCATTGCATTCTTGACCCTGATTATCAGTACAAAGACAGATGCAAAGAATACAATTCTTGCCCAAATACTTGTCATCATCAGCCTGAAAGAATCTACTGCTGCATAGGCCTCCCCTATACATATATTCCCTATATATTTCCAGGGAGGGTTTTTGTCTTAATGGTTTTTTTATACATCTAGCTGATGGAACAAGCATATGGCTCACCTGATTTTAAGTGGTAACTACCGCCTATTACATAGCATTGCCTCGTAGGTCACGCTCGTCAGGAACCTGCCGTACAAAGCACTTTTCTTCGTCCATCAACTTGAGGCATACAGATACTCAGCCTCATGTGCCAGTAATTTCACCGGCACCCACACCCTTCAAACTGAAACACAGCAATGCTGCTTCAAGTTAGAAAACGGCATGGTGGTAGTACTTCCCTGGACGAGCCCTTCACAAGGAGCTCTACTACTACTCCATAGATAAGCTCTATCATAGAATAACTACAAGTTTATCTATTGTATCAATGCAGCTCCAAGTTCTATTTTACAGATCTCAATGCAGCTAGACCTGGCATCGTTTGAATCAATTGAGAAGTTTGTAGAAGTTGTAAAGGCCGGCTTCTACAAGATTGATGTGCTGATCAACAACGCTGGTGTGGTGGTGCCTTTGAATGAAGATCTGAAGACTAAAGAAGGGTTTGAGATCCATTTCGGTGTGAACCATTTGGGACACTTCTATCTGACTCAACTGTTGTTGGATCTTTTGAAACGGGCTACTCCGAGCAGGTTAAATACTCTTTTAAGACTAACCTTCTTCTTCAACCTATTTCTATTCTGAGTCTCTTCTGTAGCACCCCATTCTTTTTAGTCTTGGGCCTTTCACATCCGGGTCCTGCAACTTTGTTGTTGGTTCATCTCAGAATGAAATACAGATTCTGTGGCCAATAGGTGGCATCTATTATTAAAGATACTTTCTGCCTAATCTCTAGGCATGCTTACAACATAAGTGACATGCAATTATAATACCTATTATAGTTTTAACTGTGTTGGGTGTTTGATTAGGTTTAATCAACTTTGTCGCTGAAACCTTGAGTCTTGATCAGGGTCAAAATAATTGTATAGCAGACGAAATAATTTTGACATTACGAACCTGAACACACCTCAAATTCATTTGTAGTCAAAGCAACACCACATTCAACAATAACAAAACCATTCACTTACAGAATAGTGATCATATCTTCCACACTCCACGAGCGAGGGAAAATCAACTTTGACGATTTGAACTTAAAGGCTGATATTGAGGTGGCTAAGAAAGGGAAGGCTGGTCGTCATAACCCTGGATATTGCAACTCTAAGCTCATGAATGCGTACTTCATGAGATCACTCGCTGATCAGCTGAGAGGCAGCGGGATTGATGTTAATGCTTGCTGCCCGGGATTCTGTTACACGAATTTGTTCAGGTAAATACATCATTTTATGAGGTATTCCTAGGCTGGCCTCTTAGCTCAGTCGGCAGTAGCTCTGCCTTCTGCGCCGTAGGTCGTGGGTTCGATCCCCACCGAGAACAAATATTTGTTTGGTGAACATAGATATTTAATTTTGTTCTCTGTTCGAGTGTTATACTGTATTCTGAATATGTATTTACAAAAAAAATTATTAGTATTATATCAGCTATCTGGTTCTCATAGTACAAGCTTTGCTTAGTTTGGGGCCAGATTGCATTTACAACATTTTGTTACCAAATGTTGTTTTTTTTTTTTTTTTTTTTAATCTAATGTTTAAGGAACTTTGGTCGGTTACCGACCATGTCAGCTCCATGCTGCCCTCTCTGACTCACCTACTTCTCTATAACTAGCCCAAAAATGGACCGGAAGAGTATGCTAGCCACATCCGAGGTCGGAGTCGCTAGCATACTCTGGAACAGTCCCATATCGAGCCAATTTATATCTATAGCTCGCCCTAACTCCTCCCTCATCGATGCGCTCCGGGCGCACTGCATCAGAAGGTGGTAAACATCCTCTCTAACACCGCAAACTTCACAATTCGGGTTGTCTGCCACCCTCATCATGTGCTTATAAGCTCCCAATGGCATATGCCCGGAGCGCAATCGATGAGCGATTACAATATATTTTCTACATTTATAATTTAAAAACCACGGCACATGAGGTGGCTCGCTTTGTATAGTCCTATACCAAATACCTTTCTCCCGTGATGCAATATCGAAGTATACCTTCCATTTCACTTTTATTCTTCTTTTATATCTGTATAGTATCTCTGAATATTCAGGTTTCATATAAACTTCTGTACCATTCGATATTGCATCACGGGCGAGAGTATCAGCCACCTCATTGCCGCGGATCCCAACATGAGATGGAATCCACTGGAATCCCAGAGTCACCCCTCCAGATACCAGCGCTAAGACTTTGTTTAATATTTTGTAGGCAATCGATGTACCTCTGTGGCCAGAGGCGCATCGAGCCAAATGCTGCAAAGCACTTCTACTATCTGTCAGAATAATTGCTTTTTGAAGTCTTGCACTGATGACATAAGAAAGTGCCTCCGAAATTGCGAATAGTTCTATCGACATAATACAGTTGGGATCACTTATAAATTTGTAACACTCTTTCACCTTGTTAGTGGGATCGTAAAATGCCGCCCCGCTACCATCTATAGTTTTGGACCCATCTGTATATATCTTCTGCCAATCATTGTACTTATTATGTAACATATGCAATGTGTTATACTTCAGAACATTATTGTCATATTTATTTTTAGGCTCTACAATGTTATCAACTGTTGTTTTTATGAAGTCCATATTAAAATTTGTGATCCAAGTGTCTAAGGTATACATATATAAAGGATTACAGGCATTGATTATCTCATCTTTGGTGTCTCTATAGATGTTTACAAGCAGAGAGTTTTTGTTCCTACGGAAATATGTCAAATTTCTTGCACTTGCCAGGCTATTTAAACAATCGACAGTCACATTCTTTGACCAAGATTGAGCTTTAAGACAATATTTCGTGGCAAGGTATTCTCTTCGAAAGCCGAGAGGTGGTATACATAGCTCGCACTCCATAACATGGATGGGCGTGGTTTTAATAAAACCTCCGACAATTCGCAGCGCTACATTTTGCACTCTATCTAACTTAAGAAGGTGCGTTTTTGCGGCGCTGTCATATATAAAACTAGCGTAATCTATTCTACTTCTTACTAACGAAATATACAATCTGCGCAGATGTTTTGGGTGAACACCCCACGACGCCCCGGCCAAGATTTTAAGAATATTTGTGACTTTTAAAGCTTTTATTTGGGTTTCCCTAACATGTTTGTTCCAACGAAGCGACCTGTCGAGCCATACTCCTAGGTATCTAACACAGTCTACAACTGGAACAGTGTGGCCATTAACCACAACATTCACCTGATCTCTACCTCGTCCCTTGGCAAACAAGCATAACTGCGTCTTTGACACAGAGATTTCTAGACCTATTTCACTAAGCATTGAAGAGACGGTAGCGATACAGTCGTGCATATCTAGAACGCTATTCGAAATGTCGCTACTCTGAATAAAAAATACAAAGTCGTCAGCGTACTGAAGAGACATAATGTTATCGATTGACTGGCTTATCTTGTGTGTAATAATATTAAACAAAAGAGGAGAGATCGGGTCCCCTTGCGCAAGGCCTCTACCTGTCCATCTGATAAGAGCATGATCTTCATCGTCTTCCTTAATTTTTAAGTGTCTCTCTTTCAAGAACTGGAATAGGTAATTACATATTTTCGAGCCAACCATTAATTCATCCAGCGAAACCACCAATTGTTCCACCAAAACATTATTGTAAGCTCCTTCTATATCCAAAAAACATGCTAAAGTCGGAATATTATTGGCAAAGCCCGCCTGTATCTTGGAGACCAATCTGACTATGCAGTCCAGACTTGACTGACTTCTTCGAAAACCGGAGGTTGACTGTGCCAATATTTTGTTTCTTTCAACAAACCATTCCAGACGACGACCCAGCATTGAGTGGAAAATTTTACACACGCATGAAATCAATGAAATAGGTCTAAACTTGGGAGTTGACTCATTATTGTTAGGCTTAGGTATAGGTATGACTTTAATATTGCGCCACTGCCTTGGTATTACAGCGTCTTCAAATATTAAATTATACAGTCTTAGTAAAAACAACTTGCCCTCCTTAGGTAAATAATATAACATAGAGTATGTGATATTATCTTCTCCTGGTGCTGTATCTTTTTTTTTAAGACAGTTGTGGAACTCTTGCGGAGAAAACTCACTCTCTAACTGGGAATTAATTGAATTAAATATCGGAGATGGAGGCTGAACAAAATCTGGAGCTAGAGATTGCAATAATTGTTCCTTACTGTCATCAGAAGCACGAGCCCGAGCTTTCCTTAACCCTTTGATCCAGCGCATTTTACTCCACATGTCAGAGGCACTAGTTGAATCATCTATTCCACCGCAAAAGTTCCTCCAACTGGATGATGCGGCTTGTCTAATACTTCTTTGAGCACACGCAATTTTTTCCTTCATTAAATCATAATTATTTGGAGTCGGATTCCTTCTAAAATTCTTAAGCGCTAAGCGTCGTGCAGCAATAGCCTGAGATACCGCTGGAGACCAATAGGGCTTTGGTTTGAATGTCCGGGACGGATTTGTACAAAGTTTTAGAAATGGGATGCTTTGGTCTGCTGAGTGATTTATGCTATCAATAAAAAAGTCATACATAGTCTGTACATTACTGTTCCTCGGAACTCTATCATTAGATTAACTATCCTTACATATATCGTGGTAGAGCTGCCATTGCGCCAACTTAAAGTTACGACGTTTAATGAAAGAAGGTGGGTCAGAATGTTCTAAGCAAGTCTTAATAAACAGATGATCACTGCCTAAGCATTCTTTTGTCACGGACCATTTAAACAGGACCACTATATCGGTGGATACAAATGTTATGTCCGGAGCGCTTTCCTGTAGTACATTATTCACTAATTTCATTCTTGTAGACACACCATTGTTCAAACTCACAAAATTGTTGTCTATACTAGCGTCCAGTAGTTGTATGCCTCTAGCGTCTATTTTATTAGACCAGTTCGAGTGGTGGCCATTGAAGTCACCTGCTACAATAGATTTGTTTTTAAATATGGAGAAAATATTGTTCCAATCACACTGAGTGGTTCTTACAGATGGCGGACAGTACACAGACGCAATAAAATGAATAAATTTACAATTAAAAATTTTGACACACACTACTTCAATACCTGAATTGTTTACATTAACTGGATAAAGTTGTGTTTTGATAGAGTTATGAACCATGATAGCCACACCGCCATATCCGTCCTCCCTATCTTTCCTGTAAATGCTATACCCACTAATTCTTATGTTATTTTCATCACTTAACCAAGTTTCACTTACTAAGCATATTCCGATTTTTTCCTGCTGCAATAAAAGTTCTAATTCCTGCTTTTTAGGCATTAGGCTTTGAGCATTCCACTGCCCAATATTTAGATATTGAGCAGTCGAATCCCCAAAGCCTAAAGGTGAACGGTGTATTGTAAGGGTGTGACTATCCATAATGAAAGAGATTTATTAGTTTCCTAATAATCTCTCCATTACTGACTGCCCTCACAACAAACTTCGAAACTTCATCAAAACAAAACTTTAACACTAACTTAACTTTTTCTTCAAAACTTATTTTAGCAAAAAATATTTTCTCCATCTTACTGAATATATAACTAAACTTATCTGATTGCAACTCATCATTTTGATCTATCCTCTCTTCTCTATTTTTTCTTCGTTGTTCTTGATCTTCCTTAGGGGGGCACTTCGATGCCTTTGATGATTCATTTCTTTGCATCTTCTCTTCGGGCTGAGTTTTACTTTGGTTGTACATTTTCTTCTGAGATTTTGATTTCTTCTTTTTCTTTTTATTATTTATGGATCTTGAATTTTTAATTTCTTCTTCACTGCTTCCATTATACTCACCATCCTCCATACTCATAGATTTGTCAGAATAATCCCCATGGATCATCTCTTCGGTCACTACGGTCTCCACGGGTGTAGATTTCTTTCCATGTATTCCTTCAGGCAATGGGCTGCTTTCGTGTTCATAATATGTTCTTCTACCTGATACTGTTGTAAATGCTACTTTATAAGTGCAGTTTTGTTCACACATAATCTGACGGATTCTTTTCTCCTTCAAATAGCAAGGGCATTTTTTATCAAATGCCATGTGGTCCCCTTTACAATTTATGCATCTAAAGTTCATAGTTTCACAATTCTCATGTTCTCCACAGCACTTAGGACATTTTTTCCTTGATGATGGACACATCCGAGCTAAATGACCAAATTTCCAACAAACAGAGCATTGGTTGACAGGGAATGTATATGGTTCCACCTTGAATCGGCAGTCATAGCCGTATACATACTGTGGCAAAATGGCACCTTTGAAGCAGAAGCGTACAGTTTCACACTCATTCCATACACCAGACTCATCCATACGTCTCAGCCTTTTCACCGAAGTTATTTCAAACTCGCTGCTGAAAGATTTAAGCAACTCTTCTTCTTCTATCTCTTTTTCAATATATCTCACTAAGCCATATGTGGAACTGACTTCATTGGTGAAACGACACTTGTAGCCTAGTTCAGTGAACTTTGTACTGTATAACAGTTTTTCTGCATCTTCTCTGTTCTCAAACTTGAGTAGTATTTTATAAGCTGTTTTGTATTTGATCTCAGTGATGTTTGGAATGTTTTCTGCCTTCAACAATTTGGCTAGTCCTATTTGTTTAGGTAGAACCTCATTGGATGTTATACAAACTTCAAATGAGCTCAGATCTGGTATGTTTCTTATATTTCTTCTGGCATTGTTATGTGACGTACTTGGTAAATTATAACCTCTAAAGTTAGAGTTATTTACTGGATTTTGCTTCGGTTTTTTAGGCCTTTTCTGTACCAACGTAAATCCATCACTATCAATTACTGGACTCAGCTCATCACTATCACTTCTTTTTCCTTCCCCTCGCTTCCTTTTTCCGCCTAGCTGCTGAGGTTCATCTACAACTTCCAAACCAACCTGCAAACTTTCTTGTACTAACATCTCATGCCTGTCAAATGCCTCCAGCTCACACACTACACTGTCTCCCATTGTTTCTTCTTCACTCATATCACTTTCGTTTCTGGAACGAGGTCTAGAGACCTCGCCCATCACGCAACACAATATTGGGGTGATTCGTAAAATAAATGCCGCGAATATAAATTCTTAGCGTAATACGAGCGCTCGCTACGAAGTGACGTGCGCAACTGCAAATGTTGTTGAAAAATGATGAGACAACAACTCTAATTATTTAACGTATTTTTGCTGTCTCATCTTTTCTCCATACAAAAGACAGAGACACGTAGGCGAAACGAAAATAACATTGGGTAACTAAATGTGGAAGCAAAACTCAGACTTCGGGTACTGATAACAGAGTTCCTACATATACCTACTGATAAATTTACTAGTAAATCCTGTCAAAATATAGATAAAATTATTTACAAGATAATATCAAATCAAAGACTGAAATTAATCTTTATTGTGTGATAAAATTAATATTGCAAGATTAATTTTATTTGTTAATTTAAAATTATATATTAGATAGATGATAAAAATGTAACTAAGTTAATAGATTTTTTTTTAATTACAGGAGTTCAATAAAGTGGTACCACTACATATTAATGGCCCCTATTTTCTTCCTATACATGAGATCCGCCAAACAGGTTAGTATGCCTTTTTATACTTTATACATAAACATTTTTTTTTTATTGATTTTATAGTGTTTACAACACTTATGGAAATCACAAAGATTTTTATAATGTCCCAAAAGTTAACCGAGTAGGATTTGAACCCACGACCTTCTTCTGGTACGGCGCTGCGCTGACCGCTGCGCCATCGGATCCTAAATTTTAAACAATACAAGTGATAAAGTTTTAAATCTTAAAAACCGACTACAAAATGTACTCCAGAATTAAGATTAAAAAGAAACTACTGAACCGATTTTGATGGAATTTCAATGGGATGAGACCGATCACAATCTTAAAATATCCTAAGCTTTCTCCAAGTCGGTAGCTGCTGTAGTTCTGAGGTAACAAACATAAAAAATAATAAGTTGTTTTGTTGGTCTTGGGGACGACGCCTCCGTCTGGTACTGATTTGGATCGGTTTTGATCTATCTCCAGATCGTTTGTAACGGTCTGCAGATAGCTCAACTGTTTCTTGTGTATTTTGTAAATATTTGTTTTCTTACTAAACAATGTATAGTAAATATAAGATGGTAAAAAGAACTGAATTGAGGACCTACCTTTGGAAGTTGCTTAAAACGGATACATTTTTGATAATATTGAACGATTTATGTTTAGTTACATATACTATGTGTTTGTCTAGTTAAAATTCTACGCCAATAGCAACACTCTTTGGAACATAAAAAGTATCTTCTAAATATATAAAACTCTTACGTTACTGACTGACTGACTGACTGACAATCAACGCACAGCCTAAGCCGTAAGTCCTAGAAGCATGAAACTTGGAGGGTATGTTTGTTTTATAGCATAGGGGTGCACTAAGAAAGGAAATTGGAAAATTATTTCCCTAAGCGCAGAAAAACTTTTAAAAGAAAAATCAACGGGGCGTAGCGGCTGCGGGGTGAGCTAAGCCGTGGGCGGCCGCTAGTCTGATATAATATTATATTCTAACAACAATAATTACGCCATGTAATCGTACGTAGGTACATAGATTACGTCATTTACGATGTGTGTTTTTAATATGCTAATTTTAACCTGTTCAACTTTAGAGGCCAAGGTTCAAAGACGCATCGTACTTAACGTGGGTTTGCACTAAATAGTACATTGTTACCTGAGTGTTGAAAGTCACGTTTTTTGAGTCCCGAGACGGGTTTGGCGCCAGAGCGTAGCGAGGGCGCCAATGGAGCTTGAGGGACTTAAAAGACTTTCATCCGAGGTAAACACTGTGCTTTTCATTACGAATACAAGGAAAGTAAAAATAAAAACATGAAAGAAAAATTTGTGAAAATGAAGATTGAATTGCCGCCTTCCCGGTTTTTTTTTTCTTTTTCTCTGGCGGGCCTTCGGCTACGGCTCGCCAGCATTATTCAGCCATTATTTTCATTTTCATAATTTAAAAAATGGTAAATTGTTTGCTCAAATTTATGTTATTTTAAATAAATAGTTAAAGCTATATATTAATCAAGTAATTTAGAAGATATATTATCTATTTAATACTATCTTTATCTTATTAAAATTTAAATTTTACATTGCGCTCTAAACTTCTTACCGTTGTAATGGGTTTCCAACCTACTTGCTGAATAAAAAGTTGGAATTTGGTTCACGACCTCCTTGCAGTTAGAAAGACTTTAGAAAGTTGGAACATGGTTGAATAAAATAGAACTTGTTTTTTTTATAATTTGACAGCTGTCAGTAGAAAGCGATTCTCCCTAGGGCTGAAAGTTTTACTTTCTATTAGGCCCCTCAGGCAACTTCAGACCTACTTTCAGAGTATGAGTAATGAAAAAATATAAATACTCCTAATGCCCTCAACTCATATAATAGGCGTCCCACGGATATGCCACATGGAGAGAAAGTACCTACCTTGAATATTATAGATGGAACATTTTACTGTACCCCTACCGGAAACCAATCGTATGAAATCGGTGTGCGGTGCCTGACGCCGCGCCGTGTGCGGTGCCTGACGCCTATTGCCGATCGTATCGCCCACCTCTGCCACCATTTTGTATGGAGAAACCAAAAGCGCCCCTAGCGGATTCTTCAAGAAGCATGAATAGCGATTGCGAGACGGTGACGTGAAAGAAGACATTATTCGAATTTAAAAAAAAGTTAAACTGCATTCATAGATTTAATAGTTACCACAATATTTTTTTATTATTTTTGTAATTAAAATCTTTCTGTAAGATTTTGTAAATAAGATGTCTTTGTACTCTTTTTAATCACGCACTGACCTTTCATCTGAAATATTATACCTATATTGGAGGTCAGTGAGATAACGCGAGTGCCGTAGAATAATGATGATATAATAGCAATACATAATCGATGACTAAAGAATGTGCAAACACGGTTTCGAATAATCGCCTAGATCAGAGGTTTTAAACCGTGTAGGCGGGGTGGTTTAAAACCTAATTTCGCATGACCCTTGCCCCTTGGTAGGCGCGCCCGGCAAAGTTTGGGGTTGGTTTTAAACCGTGTAGAAGATGAAGCGTTTTACCAAGGTCACCTTGGTAGAAACTGTGGTTTTTACCGTCTAAAACTATAAAACTTGCTTACATATTCAAACAGCTGGCCTACCATGAGCTTTATAATGGTTATGGTTGTCAAAATTGTGTCAATAGTGTCAACACATTCAAACCCAAGAAGAAAATGAATGTGTGGGTCAGCCTATCTATACACAATTTGACAGCCTTAGCCATATGGAGCTTGTGGTAGCCCTGCAGGTTTCATTCTTTCATGTGATTATAGATAGTTGACAGCGTTTCACTGATCGCTATCGCCAGCGACCTAGGTGTGCGCAGGCCTTTATTTAGTTTATGTTTTGTGGCTCTAAAAGTCTTATTTTCCGCAGGGCTCAGAGACAGTGGTATTCTGCGCAACCGATTACAGCATCGAGGGTAAAACCGGCAAGTTCTATCGTGACTGCACCGAATACACTTCCAAGTATCCTTTCGACAAGGATGTTGAGGCAAAGCTTTGGGAAGTCAGCGAGGAGTTGGTGGCAGCTCGCAAGCCGCTCTGAGTGGCGTTTAGGACGCTGCTGACCCGTGTCAGTTGGTAGCGTCCACCCTTATGTCTGATCCACGTTGATCAAGTGTTTAGCGAAGTGGATTAGTTACTGAATTTAGTTTGGTGAGAAATATATTTCAAGGACCTGATTTTAGCGATTTTAGGACTTTTTTGTCACGTTAAATTTCTATTTGATTTTATTATTGTTAGGTATTTATTTCAGATTCTACAAATCCATAATGTAAGTACACAATAAAATAACACACAATTAGATTTCAAATAAAATAAAATGTCAAAGATGATAAAAAAACAATAAAATAAAATTATGTCGAATCCTATTGGGATTTTCATCCACCTATCTTAGTTGATCTTGGGCTAGGCAAAAAGTCTATTGAGCTAGAATAAGGTCAATAGGAGGAGAACAGTTTAGTCGCTACTTAGCCTATATAAAACTTTTGAAGACCTTTCAGTGAGTCTGTTAAAAGCCGAAGTATAGGTATAGGTCGGGTCATGATTTAGGAAGAGTTTTGTCGTATATCTCTACTTTTTTCCCAGTTTTTAAACTGTGAGGAACGATAAACTAGCTTACTTGCTAAACTCTCTTTTTCGATAGGCATAAGGACTTACCCACTTCGCTAAACACAATACGTGAACAATGTAAATTGGGTATTAGTGATGTAACTGGGAAAAAAATTATAGTAGAATGTAGTAGTATGAGGACCTCTACTTAAAATAAAAATGGGCCTTCCATTTCACCATGAAAAAAGGATTAGTAAAATTAAGTTTTAGAGGCTCAAAAGCACATTTTTGAAACTCTGAACAATATTCTCAAAGATTTTGAGAACTGAGGAGATTGCAGAGATAAGTTTTGTTCCTATTTTTAAGGCTATGATGTTAAAATATTTATTACTTGACATGTTGCTAAAAAAATGTTATTTATTTTTATGCCACACAACAATAAAAAATAAATAACTTTTTACTTTTTTTCTATTTTATTCGTGGTGAAAAGGATATATCCTACTTATCTAGATTAGTGTACTTACTATAATCGTGCCATTCTTTGAAAATGGTTGTGTGAGTGAACTACCGGGGAACACAGACAATAGATACTTGCATGAACGTAGATACCAGGGAACACAGACAATATAATTATACTTAAGGGGGTACGATTTCCATACAAACTTAATTTACACAACTATGGGCGAATAAAGTATTAATGTAATATACACTGAAATAGCTGTAATAGGCTTTTACAGTGGTCCTTATTACCGGCCAGTTATATAAAGTTGGAGTGTCAGCCGTTGGTCGTGGCAGTCGGGGCTTCAGAAAAAGAATGACGAAAAATTACTTTTTTGGTTTTTTATTAATATTTCTGTTATCCTGCAGTTTTCTCCAACTTTATATAACTGGCCGGCAATAAAGACCACTGTAAAATTCTATTACAGCTATTTCAGTGTACATTTATACTTTGTTTGCCCATAGTTGTGTAAATTCAGTTTGTGTCGGAATCGAACAACCTTAAATTGAATGAACGTAGATACCGCAATTAAAAATACTCAATACTCAGCAATATATCCAATGATCATTATAATCGCATAATATTGTTGTTGTAAAATTAATTGTGACTAGAAATGTATACTATAGAATAGACACTTTTCAAGTAGAAAATGGTTATGTAGATCTCGTTATAATATTTTGTTGTCAACGCTGCACACAGGAAAATCAAATAATTGTTTATGGTTAATTTTTTCCACCAGAATAACGCTATTCGTCGAATCAAAAATGTCAGTCCTTGTTTTTGACTAGCATAAAAGAGATGGACATAGTTTTATCTGACGGATAAAATAATCTGTAGATTGAAAAAATTGCCCTAAATTGTAAAGAAATTGTCAATTGTACTTTTTAAACTTTTGCGACCATAAAACATATGTAAACTATTACTCGGGTATTTATCGCGTCTATTACCTTATTTACTTAGAAATACCCGTGATTTAGTTTAAATAAGTTGTCAATTGAAATAAAACTGGCTATTCTGAAAATCGGTGACTGGTTACTTCCGAAATCATAGTTTTCCAAATATCTCTCAAGGTACCTTGTATGTTTCTAAGTATCTACTATTAAATTGTACTTTATTTATGCATGTGAATGTTTAGGGTAGTTTAGACTTCCAAAGATTGTGATTTTTATATTTATTACATTGTATTCGATGGGTATGAACTTTGTTTTATTTTGTATTCCTATATGTTAGGTGCCCAAAGGTAAGATACTAATGGCCTTACTTTATAACAATATGTCAAAAGATCAACGGTGCTTAAGCTATTGCCATCTCTTACTACTGGGTAATGAACAGTGGCAGGGCTAATATTAACTAATATTACTAGTATAGTATTATCTTATCTGTGCTAATATTAAGCAATGATTAAATTTAAATTGAGTTTTTAAGTATGGCTGTAAACACAGAACAGAGTAGAACGGCCCTGTGGCCAGAAAAGTGTCGCCAAAATACATTATGCTCCTTTACAAACGGCGCATTTTCGCCTTTTCTATACTGTATTCAGTATTCTGTGGCTGTAAAGGATAAACAGGTGGTTAGTGATACCAATGCGATCATACAACACCTCTACCGATATCTCTCGGAACTATTAAAGGCCAAGGAAAAATAAAATAGTTTCCAGTACATGGTTTAGTTTTATTCAATCAAAAGATTCTTCAAGGTCCAGCCTGTTTCTAGACAAACATTATTTGCAATAGCCTACTAACTACAGTGCAAAATAGGTTTTAACTTTATTTTGTTTTCATACACTAGCACTAGAATTGCTAAGTAGGTAGGTACCTGACCGAGCGAGCGAAGCGAGTTAAGTTTCGAGAATAGCCAAAGATGCTCTTGTCTGTCTGTACTCGCCAACAAGTCGCATTTTTCTACCAATCTGGACTAAATATGGTACAAAGGTTGTATAACTTTTTGATTGGAGGTACTTTTTACAAAAAGGGGGCTACTGGAACTTCACCGCATGAGATTCTATTTCGATGATTCATTTATTAATTGATCGGTAGTAACTTAAAATTAGGCTCATAAAAAATTGGAAAACATCAGTAGATATACAAATCCTGACATACGATTTTCATTAGCGTTAAATAGAATGTCATGTTAAATAGTATATTTTTTTAACACACTTAAATTCGAATTAATCTCAAATGTATAGTCTACAATTAGTCCTTTTGCGATTTGTAAAATGTCACTTAGTTATTTAGTTATGATTTTTTTAAAAACGCATCTCAAATTTTCGCACGACCCGCTCTTAAAACTTAAGCTAAGTAGCAAGTAGGGTTAGAATTTATCTACATGCTACATACTGCGTATATTTTGTTGCAATCAAAACCTAGACGCATCTGTCAGTTTTGACATTATTTTGAGCTTCGGTTGCAATAAAAACGAATAAAACTTACCAAGGAACGATTGCAACATGACGAAATGTTGACGTAATAAACATGAGATAGCGAATAGGAACTTCGCTTTGTAAAAGTAGTATAGCAACAGATATGTGATCGCTGTTCCTTGGTAGTATCAAACGTTTGATTGCAACAGAATTACATAATTTTCCAGCTGGCCTCACTATATTGGAAATATTGGAATGCTATATAATGGAATATAATTACAACATTCTTAAATATATTAACAAACCATGAAGACAGGCACTTAGTGATACCTTATTTCTATATTTTAAATAATAAACATTGCGTGCGTAAGTTGGAAATTTGTATGGTACAAATGTGCATTTTCTGTTTTCATCGCAGTTATGCTTACTTTTGCAGTAATGTTTAAGACTGATGGATACTTTAATATTAAATTTACAATACTTAACTGACATCTAGCAATATATTAAATTTTTCAAACTTCGCCCCGCTTTCACTCCAAATATTCTAATATATTCACCGTTCTTGACTTTAAGACCTCACCATGTAACAAACTAACTGCAATAAATAATAGGAGTATGAGTAAATACAAAATGTAATAAAAAATACAACCAAATTGAGAACCTCCTTTTTAATTTGAAGTCGGTTAAAAACATATAAAGTAAAAACGCATGCGTTATCATCACACGAACACTTTAGTAGGCTAGTGTTTATAATATCTATAATACGACGCGCAAATTAAATGAATGCCGAAATAAAAAATATGTTGATAACACAGCAAATGGAATGCTAGATTACATATTTATTCAGTGGAATAAATCGTTCAATACTGTACGGAGTTTTTTCTGGTCAACCAGTACAGACAGTGACCAGATTTAGGACGGTATACAAAAACAATGCTTGAATCTGAATCGAGCCTCATGCAAAGATTTTTGACACTTTTCAATGGAGAACTTTCAAAAAATCTATGCTTGAGGTCTCAAGCCTTGTTTTTGCATACAGGCCTACGAGCCGGTTGAAAAATGAGTAGAACAGTTAGGCCCGTATTCAGACACAGTGCTTGAGTCTGAGTCGAGCCTCAAGCATTTTCAAGTATAGTTTTTTTGACAGTTCTCCATTAAAAAGTTACAAAAATCTATTCTCACTGTTTCTGAATGCAGGCTTAGAATTATAAATTAAGAAACATTCAGAGTAAATAACTCTTTGGTTCGTATTATTAAACAAATAGAAAACCGAACAAACTCTCAACTCTTTGGTTCGCAATATTCTTGTACCTACGTGTATTAGAAAACCAACAAACAATTTCTCTTTTTGTACAAAAATTGAGAAAACAATGAAATCACAACCAAAACTTAATTTATTATTATATCTCACATAACAATTTTTTTTAGAAGATTTGCTACTTTTGTAAAAAAACGTAGGCACGGGCTATTTAAGTAGTAAAAATCGTGTACCTTCCCTAGACCTAAAAAATAAATAAAATAAATATTGTGGACAATCGACACAACACTATCTAGCCCCAAATTAAGCAGAGCTTATACAAGTAACTTAAGGATTTAGAGTTTTTAACCAAGTTCTAGGTGCCAAAGTTATATCTAGCGTGCCAAGGAATTAAAGATGTACCTACAGTTATTTTTATTACATTTGTTATTAAATTACATTTGTGTACAATCCACACAATACTATCTAGCCCCAAACTAAGCAGAGCTTGTACAATGGAAACTATGTAGATAAGCTGATATTGTAGATATCTTAATTCTTTGGATATAAAATTTGAATATCGATAAAGAGGGAATATCTACAAAGTTTGGGGATAGATTTATTCAAAGCATTATTTAATTACAGCACCAAGTTTTTTCTAAGTCTAGGTTTACCTACTTATTTTATTTATAACCATTACCCTATCTTTACAGGAGTACCTAATACAGTATATATAGATAAGACTAATATAATATAGATAACAAGATAGATATAGATAATAAGATAACCAAGAGGTTGAAGACCTTGTGGCTGAGCCTAACATCTTAGGAGAAACTAAAGCCGCAAGGCTCCGATGTAGTCGTCCCAGGTACCGTTGGGGCGACGAAGTCGTAAAGGACCTCCAAGAACTTGGAGCCAGCAACTACGCGGAAGCCTGTATGGACAGAGAAGCCTGGCGGACTCTGGTGTCGGAGGCCAAGATCCACTTTGGGTCGTTGCGCCACAGCAGTAAGTACCTAATATAATATAGATAGACTCTTAGGTTAACACGTTTCAAAGTGATCCTTCTGATACATCTGAATAAATAAATGATTGAATTCAAATTCTTAATTTAATAAGCTGCATTTGTTATTTCACCGCCCATTGTACATGATTATATTTTAAAATTATTGTTAAATATTTTTCTATCTTTAGTTGTAAGGCAATGAAGAATTTTCTTATCTATTCTATCACTAGTGGTGAATGGGGAAGAAAAGACGCCGGCTATGAAGTTCTAGTATTGTTTTCTGAATATAATTTCATATTTACTGACTTCTGTCTGTATTCAATGACATGTAGATTGTCTAACACTATATAGCTGTCAAATGTACATAACAGTCAGTTTCACGCATGCGCAGTTGCTCTGTGTATTTATTTACCTTATTTTCTAGAATTGATATTGTTTCATCTATATTAGAACTTGTACAACAAGCCTTAATATCTAACCTAAAATCGTAAGTACGTAATTATTTTAAACAAAGTAATTACAACGAAATATAAAAAAATAACTGCAAGACATTATACTTATACACCTAAACTTAATAAACCGTAAATGAGAAATTGTAAGTAATCAGAAAGAGACAGATGATAATCTGCCTCGCTCTAACCATTATCTCTAGAAAGAGAAAAATGATAATCTGCCTCGGTCTAATCATTTTCTCTCATTCAAGTCCGGACCGTGATGTGGACAGTTTGGATTCAATAAATACGATCAAATGCCTAAGTATTATTATGTAGAAATACCACTAAGTCAGATCAAATTATAGCTACACAAACAACCAGCATAAGTAGTTATAGACTAAGTAGAAAATTAGCCCATCTGAACTTTTTTATACAACTGGCAGATAAAACAAGAATATGGCCCACCTGAACTGGTAACCATCGCCTATAACAAAGCATTGCACATAACCTAGTACGATGAACTGCCCCGTGTCCATCAACTTGAGGCATACAGATGTTCAACCTCATCATCATCATCATCAGCCTGAAGAAGTCCACTGCTGGACATAGGCCTCCCCTACACATTTCCAGGAAGAACGATTCTGAGCTCATTCCATCCACCGGCTTCCCGCGATCTTAACAATGTCGTCGGTCCATCTGGTGGGTGAGCGCCCTACTTTTCGTCTGCCGGTTCGTGGTCGCCATTCGAGAACCTTTAATCCCCAACGGTTGTCGGTTCTTCGAGCTATATGACCTGCCCATTGCCACTTCAAGTTACTAATTCTAAGAGCTATGTCGGTGACCTT
Organism: Thera obeliscata; assembly: GCA_947578465.1. Taxonomy (NCBI): domain Eukaryota; kingdom Metazoa; phylum Arthropoda; class Insecta; order Lepidoptera; family Geometridae; genus Thera; species Thera obeliscata. The sequence goes on from OX387926.1 coordinate 12,517,459, forward strand.
GGTTCTTCTACGGATATCCTCATTTCTGATTCTATCACGTAGTGAAACTCCCAGCATAGCTCTCTCCATAGCTAGTTGCGCGAACCTCACGTTCAACCTCACGTGCCAGTAATTTCACCGGCACCCACACCCTTTAAACCGAAACACAACAATGCTGCTTCACGGCAGAAAAAGGTATTAGATATTTCCTCTAAGAGATATTTCGTTCGTTCTTACAAAAGCTATTTACTAGTGAAGCAGCATTTTTGCATTTCTTACATACGTAATTAGTGCGAATGTCGAACTATTGAACTTAACTTTAAAGCGATGAACACCGTGAAACAGCGTCGCACATTTTGACCTTTTGAAAGATATTTATTTTAACTTATCTATAGAAAGTTTGATTAAGTATTTTTTTTTACAATATTAGCAGCACTAAAACACATTTTTACTATACTGACAACAGTCAAACATCTCACACCCACATTTCAACATTTTTGAAGATACAAAATCACTGAACGTATCGAAAAATCGCGAATCGCACGTTATACCATCGGCCATGGTAAAACGTCGTGTTCTACGTGCCAAGCAATTCTAGCTCATGCTTCGCTGAACCGAGAGCAGCAAGTCGATCGTATGCTGGAAGTTCCTCCGTTGCCGTGTAGGGTAATGGAGTCAGGGTGTTGGAAAATACCTAGTTCCTTCTCAGCTCTTTGTTCTACTTCTGCCCATCTGGAATGAAATAAAATAAATAAATAATGCGGACAATGCACACAAAACTATCTAGCCCCGGCAAGTTCGGCAAGTTTATCATGCGCACTTGATGTGCGGGCAGGTTTTTCCGCAAGTAGGCCGCTGGTGGGCCATTTTTGCGTGACCCTTGACACGTGTTGCTCAAACTTTTTTAGGTTCTACCACACGCCGGTTTCCTCGCGATGTTTTCCTTCACCGTTTTGAGAGTACTGGCATAGTGCACATACATTTTTCGACAGAAAAACTCATTGGTACACGAGTGGATTTGAACCCACGACCTTCGGATCGGAAGGCGGGGCCACTACCACTAGACCTAGTGTAGTGGTGCTCTAGTGGTAGTGCTGCATCTAGCCCCAAACTAAGCAGAGCTTGTACGATGGGAACCAGACAGCTGATATTATAATACTTAAATACATTTTTTTTTGTAAATACATTCATAGAATACAATATAACTATAACACCCAGACAGAGAACAAACATCTGTGTTCACCACACAAATATTTGTTCTCGGTGGGGATCGAACCCACGACCTACGGCGCAGAAGGCAGAGCTACTGCCAACTGAGCTAAGAGGCCAGTCAGAAATACAAAAGTCAAAATCAAAATTTGTTTATTCAGTTGTATCACAAGGATCACTTTGAAACGTCTTAAAGCTAGATGAGTCTATGGTGCCAGTGGCGCGCAAAGCCTAGAATAACCTTTTTAAATCCTTTCATCACACTGGTTCGGGAAAACTAGTGAGTGAAACGATAAGAAGAAAATTAGTAACAGGCTGACAAGGGAAAATAACTTCTCGCTCGGACATTTCATTATTTTTGAAGATATAAAATCAGTTCATCTATGAAAATAGCAGTAAACCACATTTTGGAGAAAAACTTGACTAGGATTCGGTAAATATATCATTTTTAGGCAAACATTTATTGAATTATACATACTATTTATACATACTATTTATACATACTATTTATTGAATTATACATACTACAGCATTAAGGAATTTATGGAAGACGAGATTTAAAAACTACACCTTACCTACCTCTAAATATTACCAAGCCGTCCAAGTCAAATAGTCATAGATAGATTTAAGATTTAAGATTTTATTGTTAAGCTAGATTCTCTACAGAAGTTTGTTACCTAGATTTACATAATTTAATTTAATTTTGCCGTAAGGCCATTGTAATGCCCCAGCGGGGCTCATGTTCTGGACGTTATTACCCCCTAAGACCTATAATACACATGAAACAATGAATAAATGAATATGAATATGAATTAAATTGAAAGAAATAGTAACTTCAGTTTTTAAATAAATATTATGGCTCAAGGTGGATCTACAAAAAAATCTAAAACTTTTATCAATCATTTGCTGTCTTAATCTTAAAATATTTGAACTTTACAATACGGAAATGTTCATCTATTTTTGTCGCTGACGAAAATTCAATGCTCGGATTTTTATCATTCAATTTATTAAAAGTTAGTGTGGTGAGAGGAACAGGGCGATGGCAATCAGACGACTAGCTCCTTTAGAACATATTGCACTAGAGAATCGCAGTTTATAAAAAGAAGGAAGCTACCCTTCAAATTGCATTTCAACTAAGACTTCTTGTTTAATGTGCGTTTATGTCTACAAATCAAAATATGGAATCCTTTATTTACTTACCTATTAAGATAAGTGTCTGCCATAATAAAAAAAACTTGATAAGAGATAATTACGAAATCTAAACTTCCTCTTACAAAGTTTTAATGGCTTTGAACATCGCTTTGATTTAAATAAAATTATTCATAAACCTTTGATACCGCTTTTAGTGACTTCCAAACATTCTCCATTCCACCAATTATAACTTTCATAGCAATTAATAATTAATGATCAAACGATCTTACCAAGTGAAGTTCGATCACAATTATGTAAACGGGTTCATTCGACGCGATAAATTATTTAGTTTTTTTTAGTTGAAAAGTTTTTATTTGAAGCTTTGCTTTTAAATAGTTTTTTGGCAAGCGTTTACGCAGTTCTGGATTAGTTGGAATAAAAGTTTAGGCAAAGGGCTAAAAAATACGATTTATAGAGAGCGGTCACTCAGACCGCAAGCTGGGTAGAAATTTGCCAGCGGGTTAGAAAGTAATGTAGCGTGGAAAAGAAGGGACGAAACTTGAATTTGAGCCAAGGTATACTAGGCTCTTATGAATTTGTAGACGATAATAATGATAAACCGACGAGCATGTATGAAGAATGTTATGAGAGTTAATGAAGCGAAGGAGGTGTGTCAGGATCGTAGCAAGTGAAAATCCGTGATCTCTGCCTACCCCCATGGGAATGAGGCGTGATTTTATGTATGTAATAATGATAAGAAAGATGAACCACGGCCAGCGTAGAGTGGAGACCCACTCTATCTATGCTGGCCGTGGTCCATCTGCAGATTGATGTCGCCGCCGAGGCAGACCGAGGAAGCGATGGACGCGTTCTGCTGGGAGTGGCCGAATTTTGAAAAGTTAGCAAATGTAAAAATTTTGCATGTTTTAAAAAAGCATTTATGTGAACAAAATAACTTGCAAAAGCCGTTTATAAAAATAGGTGTAAGCATAAAGTTTGTTATACATTTTATGCAGTTAAGGCCCGCGCACACCTAGTTCGCTGGCGGTAGCGATCAGTGAAACGCTGTCAAATCTCAAATCTGACAGCGATATTTGACAGCGTTTCACTGATCGCTACCGCCAGCGAACTAGGTGTGTTCGGGCCTTAATAGGTATAGCGTTCGTGCAGCGTGTGTATGGAATGTCTTGTCATTGTCGGTAACGTGTTCAATTGCACGTAATTAATGGCAGATGCGCTGTGTACAAGTGTGAATCATTTACGTTTACTCTTTTTAGGGTTCTACACATCAAAAAAAAACAAATAAAAAAAGTAGGGTTCCGTACCTACCATTATCTATAAAAACGGTAAAAATCACGTTTGCTGTATGGGAAAGAATGGAACTCGTCGCGGAATACCTATAATTTGGATGTTTAAAAAAAAAGAGTGAATAGGTATCTTCTAGGTGAGCGCGCTACACCGTCGACCGCATCATCATTTAACATCAGGTGAGATTGCGGTCAAGCATTAGCCTATAAACTGTGGAATTTTTTTATATTATTTTTGGAGTATTTGTTTTTATAGAGGCATCATCTGTGATCATTATCAACTATTTAACTATCACGGTTCAAGAGATATAGCCTGGTGACAGACAGACAGACGGACGGACAGTGTTAGTAATAGGGTCCCGTTTTACCCTTTGGGTACGAAACCTTAAAATCCCCCTTCACCACTTAATCACTTAATCCCTTAATCACTTTTTTGTCCGTCTGTCGGTCAAGACCTCTCGCGAGATTTAGGGCGAGACTAAGGCCTTTAAGGCCAAAATAGTGCATAGAAGTCAGCCTAATCGAGTTTATCTCAACACCACCGCTTCTCCAGTATTGCAACACCCTTACAGGGTAAATTATGTATTGATTCAAAAATTAGTTCTAAGATCTGACACTGTTATATTTACATACATAATAAGGCAATAAATATACTGAATACTGAATACTGAATACCATTTCCTTAGTCCTTATGTCGTTATAGTCTATGTGTGCTTGGTATAAGCCTCACAATTTTAGCAACTAATTGGCACTTGCTTGGTCATCGTTGACCCTGAACACGCAGGAGCACGATACTATAATATAAGTTAAAAAAATTTGAGAAACCAAGTTCAAGACCAAACTATTTAACCGATTTTGATAATATTTCTAAGGAACCAATGTGAAAATATAATTTTTCAGATAAAAAAATTCAAATCGGATCATAAAGGACGAAATTATGCGATAACAAACAGTAAAAAAATAATTAAAACAAAACGGCTAGACCGATTTTGATAATATTTCTATGGGACCAATCTGAAAATATAACTTAGCAGATAAAAAAAATATTTTACAAATCGGCCCATAAATGACGAAGTTATGCTATAAAACACATAAAAAAATACATCCGAATTGAGAACCACTTTTTTTATTTGAAGTCGGTTACAATAGATCTCAGCTGTGAGCTAAATATTGACATCACCGCAGGCTACAAGATGAGATTACGGCTCAAGGTCTGTTGTCTGAGATTCAAGCGCTGATTACAGCTAAGGTACTTATTATCAAACTAGTTTTATAGTTGTTTTTATGTCACTTTTGGGAAATAAATCAGCATTTAAGTAATATAAACTGACGCATGGTAAAAAAACTTGTTAAAGGTTAGTTAGGGCATCCCTGAATTATTTTTGGAGTAAAAATAACCCATTTAAAACCTAGCTCAACTTGAATAAAGTCCGTCACTAAGTACTCGAGAAGTCGAAAACATGTGTCGAGTGCACGAAAAGAGCCTCTCTGAGGCGTACTTGAAATCCTTTCACCACACTGGTTTGAGAGAACCAGTCTTCTTCTTCTGTCGATGTTTCCCATTTTATTGTTTTTCCTATATGTGCTTCGCTCAGAATTGGGCCACATTAATAGCGTTTTCTGTGGCGTCAGTCAAATCAGTGTTAGGGCACTCTGGGCAAGACAGCAAATGAGGCATGGACTGTGGGACTCCGCAGTTGCAGTCTGCGTGGTCGGAGTAACCCCCATTTGAATAGATTATGCCTGCAGCGGCCCACCTGGCTCCGAAGTCTGTTCAGAGACTTCCAGGTTGACCATGGGAGTGAACCAGTGACAAAAGGGAAGAATGCTAACAGACACGATGATGACATAATACTCAATGATCCTTTACGTACATCCTGCACAGTGGGAAGCTTGTTAAGAATTAATTTAGTAAATCTGGGTTCAATTCAAGCCCACTCATTCTTTATTCACAGATCCTGGTCTAAGCTCAATGTGCTCCTTCAAGACTACATCGTCATTCAAAATCAAAACTTTATTCAATGTGTATTCAATCGCAAGAATCACTTAGAAACGTCTTAAAGCTAGGTGAGGGTGCCATATCCACGCGACCAAGCCTAGAAGAACAGCCAACAAACTACGACTTGGTTCCTACCGTTTTTGTATGATCCTTTTACAAAAATAACATTAGCCTATCGAACTCTACTGCTGGATGTAGTTTTACTCGCTCATACGGTTTTAGGAACTTCTAGGAATCATTACAGTTTCGCTCATGCATTTAGCATAATTAGTTGGATGGGTACACCAAACAAGGAAAATGGTATCAAGCCAGTAGCTCTGCCGGCCAATGACTGATGTTGTGTCTTGTCTATAGTTTCTTCCGCATAAAATGACTGTTTATTAGTACAAATAATGCACATCGGCTAATTTCGGCTTCATAGAGCGTAGTGTAATGAGGAAATCCGTAAAAGAACCAAGGTCACCGACATAGCTCGAAGAATTAGTAAGTTGAAGTGGCAATGGGCAGGCCATATAGCTCGAAGAACCGACAACCGTTGGGGAATAAAGGTTTTCGAATGGCGACCACGAACTGGAAGACGAAGCGTAGGGCGCCCACCCACCAGATGGACCGACGACTTTGTTTAGATCGCGGGAAGTCGATGGATGGAAAGGGCTCGGAATCGTTCTTTTTGGAAATGTGTAGGGGAGGCCTATGTCTAGTGGACTTCTTCAGGCTGATAATGATGAATGGTGATGATGAGAGCGTAGTGTCCGTCAGAAAGAGATAGCCCTACGAAAGCCGATGTGCATTATTTATTGCCTACAACCGTACATCAGGGTCAAACCTTGCCAATTGGGGCATAACATTGTTATAAAAACAATTTTTTATTGACATAAATTGTTATAGCAGCAAATGCTTCCGCGAAACATCAGAGTGTTGTAGTCGTGTTATTTAATAATTATTATTTTTCCTGTTTTCAGACGTTCTTAGGTTTGATCACGAGAAATTAGCGCCTAGATTTATTGGTAGGTATAAAGACGTTTCGGCGAGGCTCGACAAATATAGACCACAGTGGTAGATCTGCATAGAGTGGAGGGGATTGGGGGAGGTCTTAGCCCAGCAGTGGGTCATAGAAGGCTCATAATAATAATTATTAAGACGTTTTAAGGTGATCCTCGTGTATTTTTTATTTGACTTTTAGAAACTCGACAGCAAAAGTGGTATGATCCCTGAACCCCTGCAGTTTCGAAACTGTAAGAGAGTAGAGTAACTGTAGGAGGTGTTGCCACTTACCAGCATCACTAGGCTACAGAAATACCTACATAATCTATACTAATAATTTAAAGCTGAAGAGTTCTAATATTATAAAGTTGAAGAGTTTGATTGTTTGTTGAACGCGCTAATCTCGGGAACTGCTGATTGGAAAATTATTTTTGTGTTGGATAGTCCGTTTATCGAGGATGACTATAGGCTATATAACATCACGCTTCAACGACTCTTGGGAAACTGGGGCGGATCGCTAATAATACATATCTGGATCCCGCTATTTAATAATTATTAAAATGTAATTAATTATATGGATCCCGCTATTCTCTACAACTGGGAATAACTTGTAATTTACTTTGAACTTATCCTTCAAATGTCAATAGAGGAAAAAGTTACAAAGGGTACAAAAGAAGTAAAACGCAGCATACCTTTGCACGGCCATAGAGAAAGCCTCCACCACGTTGTTATCGTTCTTCGCCGACGTCTCTATGTAGGTCGCTATTTTGTTGTCGTCACACCATTGCTTCAGCTGATCGTGCGTCACCTCTCTGTCTTTTGAAGACACGTCTGACTGCAAAAAAACGTGTTTTTAGGATAGGAACTATGTTTTTACGCTCGGCGGAGATAATCTAGAAATCCTTTGAAAGAATAAGAAGGCCAAGGCTGTTAGTATTTATATAAATTTAGGTTTTTGAGGCTTTTGCCCAGCAGTAGAAGGTCAAAGGTTAGAAACTAATCCCCCTTAGGCTACGATGTATTATTATTAGCCTTCCAATTTTCAATTTATTAACACCTATGTATTTTAATATACTTTACTAATACACAAAAGGCTTTGCAAAAGTTTTTACCCCTAAAACTTTTGCATTTTAAAATACCAGCAGAATGTTATACCAAAAGTAACGTAAATAAAGCGTAGTAAGTAAAGTAGTGATATACGTAAATCACTTGCGCCTATTAAATAATGCAAAGTTATTTAGGAAGCAGGAATGTGGTTTGTGGTAATTATTCGAAAACAATGCTACTAATTTACTAATTAAAAGGATTCCACAACAATCTCAGAAAATGCTTTAGCGTAAATTATAAGGAAACATTGTGTGTTTCTGTGTCAATAAAAGATACAGGTATATTAATTACTAGCAGCCCGTCCCGGCTTCGCACGGGGTAGACACTATTGTTGTACATTATTTTGTTCTATCGCTAATAGTTTCGGCAGCGCATTCGACGAAAGACATTTTAAGACTCATTTTTCTACACCTTCGGTTACATTGTTCAAATTTTACCAAGGATCCCTAATTTTTTTCAAAATGAAATGTAGCCTATGTCAAATTGGAAGAATGTAGCATTCTATTGGTGAAAGAATTGTTTTAAATCAGCCCGGTACTTTTTGAGCCTATTCATTACAAACATACAAAAATAGGTACAAATCTTTCCTCTTTATAATATTGGTAAGTATAGAAGTAAGTATGGATTGATCGCTGGCCGTGTAAACTGCGTCCATCAACTTGAGGCATAAAGATGTTCAGCCTCATGTGCCAGTAATTTCACCGGTACCCACACCATTCAAAACACAACAATGCTGCTTCACGGCAGAAATAGGCATGGCCGTAGTACTTCCCCGGACGAGCCCTTCAAAAATAATTATTCTTTGTATTTATTACCTTATTCCCCACCACCATGAAGGGGTATCGATCGATCCCGTTCTTGACTCCAGCGTAATGCAAGAACTCGTTTAGCCACATTTTGATGTTACTGAAGGAGGAACGATCGTCGATTGCGTAAGACAGTATGCAGATATCCGAGCCTCTGTAGAACGGAGTTCGAAGAGATTTGAAGCGCTCTTGGCCTGCTGTGTCCCATACCTGTGGAATGAAAGCATATACAGATTAGACTAGATCGGAAAATACTTTTTGCACAACAGTTAGTACAGTCGCGGTATGAAAATGTTCGTCACCTTAGAGTCGGTTTTCGCTTGCACAAGTGCCTTGATCATGAACACATTTTATAGTGTATTCTGTTTATTCAGTTTCAAAAGGTAATATGTGCTCGTGATACGTTGAACGAATCAAGTTAAAAACTGACGAACATTTTCGTACCGCCACTGTACATAGGCGAACTTAATGCTAACAATAGGTAAAGTTCAAATGTTGTTGCACTATAATAGCAACAGGTAATTTTAAGTTAGTGCCATTTCGAGATGGCAATTGAAAACATTTTCTTTCAGTTAACAAGTGAAAATAAGCAGTCAGTTTGCTACGTTTAATCAATATTTATGAATCACAGCTACCGTGAAAGAAGATTAAACACACAACTCAACTATGGGTTGGTCTTGAGGTGCCCAATGTAGATCTAAACGGTAATTCCACGTCTACAGTTTTTTCAAACTGAATTAGGCAGGAATAGGGGCTATTATGTCAGACTATCCTACTATTTGGTGACCTATAATATAAGTTCTAACGAACTTAATCCAGGCACCAGACTTTCACGATGTTGGCATACAGTCGTAGGTTCCGATAAACATTCGACCTCCTTAGAGATTTTTGGACCGTCCACCCAACAACGGTAACCAGAAACCTTCACTAGCTCGTATTTTCCTCTTGTAGGGGTCAGAAAAAACACTTTCTTGACCCAAACTAGACATACCCAAATAGTCTCCCGGGATGCCAGAGATTTTGTCGAACGATAAAACAAATATAGTCTCGGGTAAGTGTCGATTTTTATATTCGTAACAGAGAATAGGGTACCTCATACTATAGGGTAAGTTTATTAACCCCACCTAAAGATGTGTTCGATGGGGTCAGTAGGCGTGGCTCACCACACAAAGAACTATAGGAACTGAACTACTGAGCTGATTGTAGGTATCTATAGGCGGAAATGAGTCATAGTGCGGCGGTCACACCTTGGCCATCTAGATTAAGGTATTTCGGAATACAGTAAAAGCTCCTTATTCGCGCTTCCTTTATTCGCGTTTTCACTATTCGCGGATAAAAAAAATGCGACCCAATTTCTATATTCGCGACGAAACATTTTTTTATTCGCGGATCTAATAAGTATATTATTATACATAATAATAAAATTATTCCACTAAGTATCCAACCCAATATCCTTGTCAAATGGACTAATAAAAAAGTAAAATAGATCTTAATATAAGTTAGCTTAAAGTATGTACTATGTACAATAGAATTCATTTATTTGGAAAAATAAATAAATATTGTGGTCAATCCACACAACACTATCTAGCCACAAATTAAGCAGATCTTGTACTACTACATACTTAAAAAACAATATAACACCCAGACAGGAAAAGACATCTGTGTTCAGCACACAAATATTTGTCCTCTGTAGGGATCGAACCCACGACCTACGGCGCAGAAAACACAGCTACTACCAACTGAGCTGAGAAGCCAGTACTATACTAATGTGATACTAAACTTCAACAGAATATGGAATAATAACAAAATCACACAACAAAATAAAAAGACTGTAGGTATAAATGAAATGGTAAATAAAATGTCTAACTTTGCTTGAAATCTTCTCAAGTTCAAAGTAATTTTTATTCAAGAATAATAATAATTTGAATTTATGCATAAATAACTAAGTTTAGTGTATAATGTTATGTTTACAATAACTTTTCATAATGGATGGGTTTTAAAAGAACAGCTGTGTCACTCACCTAACGGCAACTAATATTAGATGAAATCATCTACTTTTGTCATGCATGTTTCATAAGTCACTTAGCTTTTATTTGTTTACTGTCGATACCCTTTGATAGTAGGTTATTCATTACAAATAACATTTTACGATAAAATTCAGATCATACAAATTGACATGGGGAAGCAAACCAACACCTCTTGGGTTAGTTATCAATGAGTTGAATCATCATTGTTTCTCTCTTAGTCTAAAACATTTTGTGATAAAGTATATAATATTGTAGTTTTTGTATACTATTATTTTGAGTCATGATATTTGGGTCAGTGAGTCATTTATATTGCCAGGTGCAAGTCAGTCAGTAACAGCTCAGTAAATCACACTAATTGTCTTTGATGATGAATATGAGCAAGATGAGATGACTCACTCACTCACCCCTAAGGTTGACTAACATGGTCTTTCTGCATGGACAAAAATGTATGCATGGGTCATGGACAAACTGATTCTAAGGGCGATGACAGTATTTCTTGTCCACTGAAATAACTGTGGTTGCCTTTCAGATTACAATACGAACTCACTCCAACTACGAGTATGTGGAACCAAAGTATATTAACACTATTATCCGAACACAAGCTATATTAACACTATTATCCGAAAATACCGGTTTTCCGAACACCCATGTCTCCCAAATAGTTGGATAATCGATGCTGTACTCATAATTCGAAAGGTAATGACAAATCTTTTTTTTAATATTTTTCTTTTGACTTGGCCCTTGATTTTTAATACCCTGCATAACATGTGTGTTTCCTATAGTGGTGCAATGATAAGAAAAATATTGAGGTCCAAGCTCAGTGTTTTTAAAACTACATTCTTGGTTTTAAAAACTGGTCAAATGACAGTTAGCTTCATTCTTTGGCCCTGTCCTATTTTGAGAAGTAGTTACCAAAGACTTAGCATAGATTAGGTACAAATTTTAATAAAATCAAGTTTTGCTTGAATGGATTATGAAGCGGAACACTTTGTAAATGGTCAATTTAGAAACCAGTTGCGTACATACCTGCAATGTGAACTCCTTTCCATTAACCTCTATGGTCTTGTTCATAAATTCCACGCCAATAGTGTGAAAGCTGTGATCGTCAAAGTGATTCGATATGAACCTGCTCATCAGGCATGACTTCCCAACTCCACCATCTCCGAGTATCACGATCTTCAGTAGTGTACTCTTGGTCGGACTTCTGCCGAAACGATCATTATCGTCCACCATTATGGCAAAACACGCATTATAGTCCGTAAAACCTTCGTAAATAACTTGGGAGTAACCTTGAAACTTCCTGCTCTAAGAATTTTGACTTACATACAGTAGAATATTTTACAACACAAAAACACGTACTTAGATGTAGAAGTTATCAAAAGGTAATAGAGATTTGGATAAGGAAATAAAACGTAAAGTTCACACGAAAATAAAAAATACAATCAGCTGTTAGCTATTCAATCAGAGCACGAGAGCAGCCGTACGTGCGCGATCAATCAATCAATCGAACAAAACGGAAAACAAACAAGCAAAGCAGCCACGCACTAGGGACGGGGCCAGCTATGGTTAAAATATGGCTAACGATAATAGTCGAGTTAAACTTTCTGCAACTCGCGTTACCCCGAGAAAAGTTCGAGAGTGCCAACAATATAGTTATTCCAGATAATAATCATTACATAGTGTTGTTATTAAAGTTATTAAAACGAAGAAGAGGAAGGCCAACAATAAGTTGCCAGATAAAAGAAAAGGTTGCTGCCATGTCGTTTAAGGAGACCGCATTCGAAAGACTTAACTACGGAAAACTGCATCAAAACCTCGACAAGAGCTAAGCTCTTAAATTTAAGAAGAAGAAGTAAATTATTGAGCATAGAATAAAATAAATATGGTTTGATTTACAAAGCGTGGCGGGCAGTGGCCCTTTGAAATAAAAAGGAGCAGTGTGAGGAACCAACCCATTTTGAGGTGCTATTATAATGTATATGTATGTATGCATCCTGCTGAAGATCCTCATCGGATCTTAGTTTTCAAATCAAAAGAACTACACCAGCAACAAAATGAGACATATTTCACAGACTTTGTAAAATGCGTGATTGCAGGGTGGGTTTACATTTCCTTAAGTATTTTTAATTTGTTGGTCAATGAAATAGTTATGTATTACGAATGTTATTATATATTATTAGTTTGATTGGAATAATAGTAATTAGTAATCCAATAATATCTATATTTTACCCATCCCTAAAACTAATGTCAGTTTGACATTAGTGTGGTGGCATAAAGAGCCATCTATTAGGTGTTTTGAGAAACACTTTTCACTATCCTGCTTTATTGCATTGACATTGTCCATAGATGTCACGTCGTAGACTGAAACAAGTTTTGTTTTGACGCGCGGTCTCGATTCAACTCGGCTTGGCTGGCTGCTCGGGCTGCTCGCTCACTCTCTCACTTAAAGGCTGTTTTATACGAGGTAAGTAACTGACGCCAGTGCCGAGACAGCGCTGGCGCCAAAAACTGTCGCCCACCGTTTACACGAGGCCAGTCGTCGAGGATATTTTGTTTGGTGCACACACGTTCGTAAAATGAATAATCGAAAACTACAAAAAACGAAAGTGAATAATTGTTTAAGAAAAATAACCTTTGTGATGCCCTCAAACTTTTAATTTTATTTTTTACCTCGGAAGGGCCAATCTCTTCTATACTCAATTCTTGTGCAATACTCTGCAATGCGGTTGCACGCATATCCTTATTTCTATAATGTATAGATTTGTTATCCCACAGGCACTCATGTTCCCTGTATAGTTGTACGAGCTTTATGTTTTCGGCTTCGTTCAGTTTTTTCGTCATCGTATCGCGGAGCGATGCAGCGTAGTCACCATACAATACACCGACAGTGACTGGCTTCGGCGTTTACACGAGAACAGTGGCGCTGGCGCGGGTCGCGGGGGGAGCGGACTTGCGCCGAAAAATATGAAGCGGGAATATTGAAGACAGCGCTGTCCGACAGTACTGCGCTGTCTTCAAAATCGATTTACACGATGGCAGTGGCAGGTCAGCGCTGACTTGTCTCGATTTCGGCGCCAGTTACTTACCTCGTATAAAACAGCCATAACTCACTTCACTCGCTCGCACGCGTTCCGCGGTTTTATTTTATTATTCCGCTTTGTTTTGCTGAGGTGAGAGGACATGGTGTGGCGACCGTCTAATTGTGTTCAATGTTTTTCTTGAATTAAACTTTTTTAAGTGAATATACCACAATATTGTATTGACATATTTAGTGTTTACAAACTATTATCCGAAGAACTGTGTTAGTGATAAGATTGCAAGTTTTGCGCAATCTTGTGAGACTTAATGTCAATAAACTTGTATTTATGGGAAAGGTGTGCCGCGTTACCTGTTCGCGGTTGCTCGAGGCCGGGATGGTCGGAGGGCCGATGCTAATAAAGCTACGTAGTTCGTAGCTTTTGGATTGAGGTAAGCGTACTACCACCATAGGTACTGGCTTCGTGTAACTTGGTTCGTAAGCTTGGGGCCGCGCGGGAAGGCAGCGGGGTGTAGGCATAGCGCGGGGGGCAGTGCATTCACCTCTGACCCGCGGGCGCGCGCCGCCAAGGTCGGTGCGCCGCCTGAAGGTCGTCACGTAGGGTGCCTACCCCCGACGCCCCTCGCCATTGTTTACACTCGCGCACACAAGTGTTCCAAGTTTTTCTGATTTAAGTTGATGTTATTTTTTTATAATAAGCTTACCTACCTGTGTAGGTAGATACACCTACACACTACTACCTAACTTACCTACTCAATGTGATAGGTCGGTATTACTGATATCGACATGCTTGTTTACCTTTTTTATAGAATTGTAGGCGTATCTAAGAATTAAGTTTGTAAGGTAGGCACGCACCTAAGATTTTTACTCATATTAATAAAAATCTTAGGTGCCTGCCTAGCTTCTCAGTTAAAATTAAGACTTTTAATTTATTTGTGTAATAATTAAAAAAAAAGACGTATGCAGAGGGACAAAATAGGTAAAAAAATAATAATAATAAAAGATCTGGTGAGACCTAATAAGGTAGGTACTTACGCTTACCAAAAGGAAATAAGAGCAAAGCCTACCTATAGCCTGATGTGTGTGTGGTACACACAAGTAGGTAGGTAAGTAGATACTTATCCTACCTACCTTCGTTGAATATCTAATAAGGTTCCTAGTGTTACGACGAAAACTGTCATTGAATATAGCTAGAGCTCTATATAACTTTATTACACCGCAAATAATCATCCACGTATTCCGACCCATATTTTTTTCCCGACTAGTGATGTCTCTCCTCAACCGGTCTCAGTAGGCAGAGGCGTCTCTAGCCCATGTAGCGCCCGTGTGCAAACATTACCCAAGCGCCCCCTAGTAAGCGCGCGTTAAAAATGGAACAAAGTACAAGTAACAGCACATCAAGTTACCACAAACTGACAAATTTCCCCAATGGGTAATAAACTTGTTTTGAGATTTTTAAGAAGAAATTTTTCAGTTTGGTTACCACGATGTGCTGTTGAATGTATTTAGAATTATACAAGGTGTTCTGGTGTTTTCTATAACAATCCAAAACGTATCCATGATTATGATGTTGACATGACTATCTTCTTCTTTCTTCTAAATATATAAAACTCTCACGTTACTGACTGACTGACTGACAATCAACGCACAGCCTAAGTTAGTCCTAGAAGCATGAAACTTGGAAGGTGTGTTCCTTTTATAGCGTAGAGGTGCATTACTCAAGGCTCGGTCTTAGGTCCTTTACATTTCTTGTCCTACGTAAACGACATGAGCAACTGCATCACTAACTGCACGTGCTACCAGTTTGCAGATGATACCTGCCTGGTAATCGCTGATAAAAATCCACAATCAGCATGCCAACGTTTACAATCGGACCTGAACGCTCTCGCTACGTGGTGTCACGATGCTGGCTTGGTGCTCAATTCTAATAAAACAAAATTATTGATTATTAAGTCTCCTTATAAACAACCTGCCCCTATTCAACCTTTAATAGCCCACGACCACAATTGCTTGCACACAAATAGTACGAGGTGCGGCTGCCCTTCCATAGATGTGGTTGACAAGCAAAAATATCTTGGCCTAATTATTGATAACAAATTCAACTGGAGTCATCACATCGATCATATCTGCAATAAGTTGAGACATTTCCTTGCCAATATCACCATACTCAAAAATCGCATCCCGTATAATGTTAGGTTAATGCTGTACAATGCACTGGCTGAAACGTATATACAGTATGGCCTCAGTAGTTATGGCCGAACTTATAAAACGTACCTAGATGACATTTATAAATTGCAATTGAGAATTATTAAGACCCTAGTCTCACCTAGCATTAAAAACGAATTTCATGACAACGAAAATGGCCTCTTTAATCAATGCAAGGTTTTACCCGTTCATGCCCAAGTTGAGTTTTTATTAATGAAAGAACAATTTTTTAATAGCTCTTTACTAAGCTTCATTGAACACCCTGTATACACTCGGGCCATTTCTAGGAATCTATTGTGTGTAGCTCGCGCGAACAATGCGTACGGCGAGCGAACAACCGGTTTTATTGTCCCTCGGCTTATCAATAGCCTACCATTAGATTTGCGTAACAGTTTAACACCAACAAATATAAAAAATAAACTAAAAAAACATTTTTTGACCTTAGTTAGTATACAATAGTAAGTAATAATAGTAATATTTATATATAAGTACCTTGCTCCTCAGTTTATCTAATAGATAGTTATCTATTTATTGTGTACCTACATGTAAGAGGCGCGCTCGTGATAGCATAAGCACAAACCTTAGTGGTTTTTAATGCTATTCTTCTCATGATCATGTATTTTTTTTTTTAAATGGTAAATAAATAAAAAAAAAAAAAAAAAATTAAGAAAGGAAATCGGAAAATTCTTTTCTTATGAGGAGAAAAAGGGGGAAAATGGTTTTAAGAAAAATCAACGCACAGCCTAAGCCAATAGTTCTAGAAGCATGAAACTTGAAGGATGTGTTTATTTTATAGCTTAGAAATGCATTTAGAAAGAAGATTCGAAAATTATTTCCCTAAGAGGAAGGGGGGCGCCAAAGGCCACGGCGCTCGGCGCCCCCCTTTTGAGCGCCACGGCGCTCGCCCGCTTTGATGTTACTCATAAAATATTAGTAGAGCTCAAGATGCTACTCAAAATCTATGCAGAGCGGCGCGCTTTTTACGATGGTCTTTGAAAGTGCGGCGCCCGGCCAACGCACCCGCCAAATGACCGAGCTCGGCGCTCCCTATGCTGTAATTTATCAAATGTTAGAAGAGCTCAAGATGCTATTCAAAATCTATGCAGAGCGGAGCACTTTTTACGATAGCCATTGTAAGTGCGGCGCCCGGCCAACGCACCCGCCGAATGGCCGAGTAGGGCTAGGGAGCGCCGAGCGCCGCGGTGGCGCTCGGCGCTCCTTATGCTGTAATTTATCAAAATATTAGAAGAGCTCAAGATGCTATTCAAAATCTATGCAGAGCGGAGCGCTTTTTACGATGGTCATTGTAAGTGCGGCGCCTGGCCAACGCGCCCGCCAAGTGGGGCCCCGTGGTGGTCATAGGGTGGTCGCAGCGTACTAGGGGGCGCCGAGCGCAGCGCTCGGCGCCCCCTAGGACGCTGCGCCCGTGTGCACCGCACACCCTGCACAATAGGTAAAGACGCCGCTGTCAGTAGGCATGTTCTATTCCCAAAACCGGCTAACGTAGGTAGGTTCTACCAGAATCTCATGGCATAAACATGATAATGTGAAAAAAAATGTGTCTCTCCTCGCCCGGTCTCAGTAGGCATGTCCTATTCCCAAAACCGGCTAACACTAGGTAGGTATAGGTCTACCAAAATCTCATGGCATAAAAATAAATTACAAAAATGTGTTTCGTAGGGCAACGTAAAATTGGCACATGTTTAATCAAATACTAAAGACATAAATAAAAATTCAACAGTGTCAAGATCGTTTAATTAAATTTCCCCAGCATTGCACGCAACAAATTTTTATTTCTCCATTAGTCATGAGATTCCAGTAGGATTAATAATGGGAAAATAAAATCTAATCAGGCGAGGAGCACGTCCAGCGTCCTAATATAGTAATAATCTCAACACTTCATGATCGCATCAAATGTGTGTGTATGTTAGGTCGTACAGATATTAGTAGAGGTTAAAAAAAATTGCCGAACCGCGTGGACCGTCAGATCAGTTATTTTTAATCATTTAAGAGTTCTTTTTATCGTTGTTTCGTCTGCCAGTCTTGTTTGTGAGTTCAGTCGGCCTTGCATGCGTCTATAAAAATGTAAAACTGCAGCTTTGAATCTAGACTGGCTGAAATTACTGGGCACGTAGACATTTTTCCGATCAAGCTTGTATCGTTTACGCTAAAGCTCAGCTATATAATATATCAATTACACTAGTGAGTGTAAAGGCGATGCAATGGCGATCAGCTGAAACGCTGTCAAATATGACAGCGATATTTGACAGTGTTACCCTGCCCTGCTATTCTGTGACTTATGAGTCTTATGACTGACTTGACTTGACGAAAAAGTATTTTATTTGTAATATATCATCAGTAAACTCATTAAACTACTCGACACTGGCCAAATTGATCCGAAATGGACAGATGCCATTCATTAAGAAGAAGAAGTATTCCGGCAACACGGCTCGATTGATCACTCAATTTGAAAATGGAACGCGGATTCAGCGATCACTCCGAATGCGCGCGTTCTTTTGTTTTTGAACTTCAGCCCTATATTATTTCAGATAGTTATGATTTTCCTTATGATCATTCTGCTCAAGTAGGTATTGATAGAGTGGAATCTATCTATTAAATTCAGTAAGAACTCTGTTTAGCTTTATACAATAATCTACGTATTACGACGCCATCTTTCCAGACTAGTGATGTGTTTCGTTGCTCTCAGTAGTGATGTCCTATTTCTTAAACTGGCTATCAGTAGGTACTCGTACCTAAAAGATGTAAAAGTTGTGCTACCTTGACAACCGACACTCCTTCATTTGCTAAAGATTTCGTCACACTGCAACTGTGGGTGGCACTGTAATTGTACTAAGTATACTTACTTCTGATTTCAATATCAGCAATTATAATTTGCATTCAATCACCATTTGGTTTGAATGCTAAATATTTGAGATTCATTAACTTAAATAGATCTCTAGAAGCTGTAGTCCCTTAAATGAACTAATACTATTCCTCTAATATGAAAACAATCTATTACGATAGTTTTTTTTTTCAGATACATACCTCGTCATATTTTTTTTAAAAAGGACATGTGAATTAACTACAAATTAAATTGGAAGCTTTGGGATTTTACAAAAACAAAGCTCGTTGTTATAAAATTTTGCCAGTTCAATAATTATTCTATTTCGGTATCTTTACTATTTAATTATAGCATCAGTTTTATTCAATTTCAGTATCAGCATTATACCATTTTGGCATCAGTATTATTCAATTTCGGCATCAGTATTATTCAATTTCAGTATCAGTTGCCATGACGAAGAGTGTTTCAGTACTTTCAGTGACAGTATGGTCTAAACAGTTTCCTTATTTTATATTTTTTAATTGCTCAAAACGAGTTCATTGGTCGAAAATTCATATTGAAAGTCTGTTCGATATCGTACCGATACCTATGAATAATGTAAAGACAAGTATTGTAATTATTACGAAAGCTATTATGGTAATGTTCCTAAATTACAGTTGTTGTGCAACTATTTATTTATAGGTGCCTTATAAGGACTGTTCCCGGCAAAGTTGATCGTTGCAAAATAATGTTGAAATGGTATCTCGTTTCTCATTGTTTGTACTGTCTGATAGAGTTGATTAAATGCTTAAGTTCTGTTCGTTGAGTTGTTTAAATTACAAGAAGTTATTTTAGTTTTAAAGCTCATCAAAACTTTACATAGTTTCAATTCAATTTATTTCTTTCGGAACATTTAGAAGTCCTTTAATATATAACGTTAAGACGTTTCAAAGTGATTCTTGCAACTTGCAAATAAATTTCGCAAATGCTTAAAAATGAAAAACAAAAAGATATTTATAACTTTGTTTACTATGAATTATAATTCGTCGCTTCATTCTTCAGTTATAAAACGAGGTAGTATTATCTTATGCTACTGGCACCTTTGCACATTTTTTAAAGTATAAAAAAAATAAAGTTTGGTTTGACATTTCCCTCAGCAGATCGTCATTCTTTTTTTGTGCACGGCATCAAGCACACATTCTGCAGTGAAAAATTGGAAAAAATGCTGAAATGTATTGCCGGCAATACAAATTTGGATATTAATCCGAAAAACTTCGTAAGCAAAATACGGCTAAAAAGCGTTGCGTGATTGTGATTTCGTCATGATCTGATTCTGATGAAAATCCAGGTAAGTAAGTCTTGCATTTTTGCATTCCTGATACCTGAGTGAAGTGAAAAATGTCACAAGCCGATTTAAATATCAGCATCTAGTAAGCGCCCTGGAGGATTAACTGCGGGTTATCACGAAGGGTTAGCATGATGCTTAAAAATTGCCTGGAGGTTCGACTGCGGGTCAACACGAAGGTTTAAATCTTTACAAAGCACCACCTGTGCCGGCTCTCCTCACGACACCAGACGAGGCCTCAACGCTCCGCATGAGGCTACTGAACCTGTGTCTGAACTCGATACAGAGTCATTACAGGCTTTGGGTAATGCTTCTGATGACCTTAATACCAGTTTATGGTCTTGATATTCATGACAAGCTGGGCCAACTTTGGCTACCAATCCTCAAGAAGGAGATGCAGAAGGAGGTAAAAGAAAAGCTTTTTATTTATTAGAAAGACTATTTTATTTCCAGTAACTGCAAACTGTTGAAAGCAAACACATTAAGCGCGGAAATATCCGCTGCCGTGTCTGATATAGTGAGAACTAGAAAATTATTATAAAATTATGCCACATTGGATCGTCTCTGATGATGATGATGATTATTTACTCTGTAGTATCGGGTCGTTTCTTGTATTTCTACAAATTAAATAAATAAATAAATAAAATTTAAAGTTGCTGGGCCTATATAGGCATATCAGTACTCAACAAAGCGTGAGTTTGCTTTTGACCAGCGATGATAAGGTACAAGCTGTATGAATATTATCTCATGGTTGCCGTATACTAACGGACTTCCACTATGCCGAATCTCAAGTGAGAACCAAGCTTTAGCTCGCTCTAGGATTATAGAAAGCGTTCCTTACATTCAAAAGAACCAAGAAAGAGATATGAAACTCTCTTTGAGAGTGAGTTGCCTGAAAACATTAAGGTTTCAAAGGCAATTTAAAACAAGGGTTACAAATAAGTGTATTTATTCAGTTTGATTGCAAGAATCACTTTTAAACGTCGTCGAAGCCTTCTTCTTCGGATATTCAGTCGTCAGCTGGCAGTTATTTCAACACCAGGGAAACTGATCGGGCACTCTCGTTACCCCTCGTTACCATTGAGAAAGGGGGGGGCGGCAGTCAGCATACAGGACGACAGCGCAACAACCGTATCGATGAGCGCAACCAACGACACGTCTACGTCTCGGCGCAGTTCACGCGTCCTTCGACGAACTTGTCAAGCTATAACAAATATGCTCCTACGAAACAATAACGTAGGTGGACATGCTGGAAGATTACAATTTTATTATAATTGCTGGATTGGTGTAACTAATAATCAAGTTATTTTGGAACTGATTCGTAACTGTTAACCTTTTAATCGTAGAGTAGAACAAGGTTCTCCTAATAACTTATAACAATAATTTTCATTCATACAAAGAAAATAATGAAATGAGGTTAGCCATCCAGAACCTAACTAACTTAGGTGCCATTTCTATAATGTTATCCTCAAAAATTTCAATTTGTATCAAATATTATTATTATTTTTTTTAGCACCAACGCCTAATGGTGGTCACCGATTCTAAGCCTTAATCTGCTAAATAAATTCATTTCTATTGTCCATTTCAACATGGGAGACCATGGGGCTGCGTCGAAAATGATACTTACCTGTGGATTCATGGCGATCATTGATCTTACAGAATCATACTTGTTCCTGTAGCTAAGTCCGATCGTAAGAATTTAAGATTTCAATTTGACAAAACTACATAATCAGTTTAGTGCCATGCTATAGACTTTGTTCGATTTCTCGAACTTTTACAAAGATAATGAAAGAAGTTGCAGGCTTTATTATGAGACATCGCAGATTTAGATCTGTAATATGTATATCTTGACGATTGGCTCTGTCTAGGTGACAGTTTCGAGGAGTGACGGATACATGTTACTGAAACTCTAAAGTTACTTTACTGCTTATATAGGTTTCGTGGTCAATTTCGATAAAAGATGTTCATCCTCGTAAATGTTGCAATTTTATTTGGACCTATACATCACTATGGATATATTATATTGTCAATATCACTGCCGTTAACTAAGCGGCACAAAATGTTTTTTGCGAATGCCAGTTAGTAGGTACTATTCAGGAATTTGCCCACTTGTTCGGGATTCTTACATAAATCAGCGTATCCAGCTGTGAAGTATGGTTGGCTCTATACTAAAGAGTTTGAGAGACAAAAATATTTAGCTTTCAAAATATTAGACAAAACTCTCTCTGGAAACCCCTTGTTTATTAGTTTTAGCGCCTTGAACAGGATGGGGCGTATATTGTAATTACAGCGCGTAAACGGTGAATGGAAAAATACTGAACTAGATTTTCATAACAACCATATAGAGATACCAAAGGCATGGAGAGATTGTTGTTTTATAATAACAATAATAAATTAATGTTTATTGATTTTTGGTTTCAAATGTTTTGCTCACAAATGTTTTTATGTTATCGTAGTACATCAAAAGGATGGGAGTGATCCAATTCCCTCACCTACCCTACCTGAAAAAAAACCATTTAGCAATGGTGCAAAATATGAAATATCTGTCTGTTAGCTTCTTAAATTTATACAAAAGATAGTCCATGATCACATCAGGAGTTTAGAAAAATTAATACGGATATTGAATGGTATCTTTCGGTCACGGAATATACCATAGAGTAGTAACAGCTTTTGGAGAACCAGGAATCGAACCAGAACTAATAGTTTGTAGAGGCCAGATCCAGGTGCCATAACAGTTGACGCATTCACTATAAGCTGGAAAAATAATGTAATTATGTGCTTTCCCGGCTTTTCACTTGTCTTGAAATGCTTATAGAAAATAAACATGGATAAGGCCTGAAAATATCCTAATATTTCCTTACTGGCCGTCTCAGCCCTGGTTTCTCTCCTCTGCTTAAAAAACTGATTCGCTCGGCTATTATATATTTCACTCTTAATTTTTTGTCCTGTTTCACCGCCAAGACAGTTTATCCTGGCTGCAGCAATGCTCTCCAGGATACCTTTGGAGCAAAAGGATCACCAAGCCTATCACTCGATCTAATTATGGTTTATTTTTTCAAAATCACTCTGCTTCAGTACAATGAAATGAAACCTACAAACAGTAGTGACAGTTCTGTTGAACTCTTAATTAAAACCCTCATGGATGTTCACTTTCAAACATAAAGTTATTCCTTACTCAACAGTAATATTATATTATTATAATGGGACCCTTACGAATCTTTGAACAGTCTTCGCTCAGCTCTTTTTGCTAGGCCGTAACATAGCTTCCGATGACCATGTAAAACGCCTCCTCAAAGGGGCTCACAAGCTTAGACCAGTTTTGCTGAAATATAGTTACGTTCACCGGGGACCCGATCCAACCGGGAAGGTAGTTTGAAACTACATCGCGGATTGGGTATATACCCAGTAGAAACCTACTTCTAGGAAAAATCACCATAAAGTTGGTTGTTCTTTTGGCATTAGGCACAGGATATAATTATAGTGTAAACACTCTCCCTGATAAAATAAGAAAACATTTTAGTTAATTCTACCGGCGTTAAGATAGATATTTCTGATGTAATCAAAACATCTGGTGCCGGTCATGAACAACCGGTACTGATTTAACCTATTTTCATGAAAATAGAGCAATATGTCCTGCTACTACTATACTACTATAGTTGAAGATTACATACACATCTCACAAAAACAACGTCACAGTCGACGTTCAACGCGCACAGCACGTGGCACGTCGCCTCGTCCGCAGCGCGCGCTTCTGTTATCTTGGTGATACGATTATGAAAGCGGCTGGTTGGACTAGTCTTCTAGTCGTTCGCAAAATTTTACCCTCGACCAATATTATATGAGGGTAATTTTGCAAGATCGGTATTATGTATTATGACCTAATCATTCAGTGATTGATTGTAATAAATAACATAATAAGTAAATTATGTAAAATAGTTCATCATAGTATTTATTGATGATCGGTTTATATAATATAAATACTTAAGATTACGTTAAAAAATCTGGAAGTAAATCATTCCAATTCTAATTTCCCTGCATTTATTTTCACAAAAATTTCGTCTCTAAACGTCTACCTCGTTTTATAACTGAAGAATGAAGCGACGAATTATAATATATGATCAAACGAACTTGCAAAGTGAAGTTCGATCGATATTATATGAGTACGCTTCATTCGAAGTTATAATCACCCTCCCACCCAATACCCAAAGTTAAATTTTTGTGGTTCTTCTCTAAAATGAATGACGATCTGCTGAGGGAAATGTCAAACCAAACTTTATTTTTTTTATACTTTAAAAAATGTGCAAAGGTGCCAGTAGCATAAGATAATACTACCTCGTTTTATAACTTCGAATGAAGCGTACTCATATAATATCGATCGAACTTCACTTTGCAAGTTCGTTTGATCATATATAATAAACAAAAAATAATAAATTAATAAAAAATATGTAGATACCAAACCAGCCTAAATACAAACCAGATTTTATCTGAAGATGTGAATCTTTTAAAAAGTAAACATAATTCAAGTCAATAATCTTCATCAGCTCTATGGAAAATTTATACGAATTGACATTTTGTTTAGTACCTACCTATTTATTTAATTCTCTACTCAATGAATAAATAAAGCTCGCGCTCATTAAATGGACGATCACGTAGTCGACCTCGGGTTTTATGGCCTAACGGAAATGTTTATTATTTTGATGGAATCATTACGATAAAACTTATTTGTCTATCTCTTTAGAGGTAAATTAAAACACAATACTTCAACATTTACCTTTTGCCTAGTTAGTAACCCAGTAAAGGCCTGCACTCTAGGATATGGCGGTGGCAATCAGCTGAAACGCTGTCAAATATGATAATCGTTTCAGCTGATCGCCATTGCCATCGCTTAGATGTGCGTAGGCCTTGAGAAAAAAAATTAGATATAAAGAAGTCGTGTTAGTTACACTATTTATAACTCAAGAACGGCCTAACCAATTTGGCTGAAAAATTGTTTGGAGTTAGCTTAGAACCAGGAAACGGACCTGTGGTGTTTTTTATCCCGAAAAAATAACGGGAACGGGGCGAGCGAAGCCACGGGCGGCCGCTAGTCTGAAATAAATACATTGCGAATTGATTTTTGCGTTTTGCTGGCAATGTCAAACCGAACTTTCATTACATAAAACAAACGTTGACTACAACTTCGAAGAATTTTTAGAACGTGCTATTTGAGTCCTTTCGTTCCATGAAACCTTAGTAGACGCTACAAGGATTAGAGGTCAACTTAACAAAGACAAAGGAAAAGCAAAAGCATTGGCATTTTGATTGCGAATGTACATTCACTGCTTTCACGTTTGCACAATGTGTGCTTGTGGCCTGTGTACACACGTGTTTGCTTGTGTGTGTTATTTGTTTAATGTCGTCGCAAATTTCGACTGTGTCTGGGCATTGGTGGGTAAGGTAACTAGAAAGGTAATTAGGCTTAATAGACGAATGAGAGGTACTTCTACAATTTCTGGTGCTGGAGAATTGTTTGCGTGATTACGTAAACAAAATAATTTTACGTAAAAGAACTAAAGGAAAGAAATAACTGAATTATAGATGGTTTATGGACGTAAAAATCATGTGCGAATTTATTCTGCCTGCCTAGGTACAGAACATAATACTCAAACTCAAGTCTCGGTCTCGAAATCAAGTGGTGCCCTCTATTGTTTGCCACAAACCCCCAAATCGAGACAGACGCTTCTCCCCCCGACAGTACTCCGTACTCTCACTGCTTTCTCGCGCGCCTGTGTGCGTGTCGGTATCGATGTGTGTGTGTGTGTCGGTGACCTTGCTATCAGGCGGAAGAGCGCGTGAGTCAGCGCGAGCTTACAATACTAACTGCTGTTTAGTCTGTGGAGAGCAGGGACCTTCGTAGATATTCTGCCAGTCGTTTGGTTGAGCTTCCATTTTGATTTTGACGGGTCATTTTCGTAATGTAGGGTTAGAAAACACGTGCCATGTTTGTTTCACGCTACGTCTGTTGTGGTTCTAGCTCTTTGCTTCCAAAGTATTCATCCTTTTTTTCCTTACCTTAAAGGCATCATACCTTTTTTAAAAAAACCTTGTAATTTTAGGCGACTAAAACGTTTTAAAATTCGAATGTTGAGTTGAAGTCTCTCAGTTGGCAGTTCGAAGTTGGTAGGTATCTCATACAAGCAGTAGAGCACATCACAAACCAATCTCATGTTGGCATCTCTCTAGTCATAAGTAGTAGAGCGCATCACTATGACCCTAGCGGTAATGCTAGTGATGTGACATGGTTCCCCGACACAGATGCGATCGGATCATGCGATAGCGACCGTTATTCGATATCGATATTCGATACTTCTAAGACTTCTGTCGCTCCGTCTCTGTGTGCTTCAAAACTTATGGGAGCTGACTAGCTCCACTTCGCCCACGTTTTCCTTCTAATTCGGTTCTAGCTAGTTCAGTTATTCTGCGGTGGTAAGACTTGATGTAAGCTAGATCGCGTAAGATTTTAGATTGGGAAAACCTTTATAGGAATGCTTTTTTCACACATTGTTTTTTGATCTTTTTTTATGCACATGCAAATGCATAATATTTGACCAAGACAGAATAATTATTGTAAGTATACCTACTTAAAACCAACCATACATCCTACAGCCATCTTCAGCCCAGAAGGGCGAAGTTACTATCCAAGCTCTGTGGTGCATGTAAGGTAAAGTAGGACATACCTAAAAAGAGTTGATTGTACCACTATTTTTAATTTCATCCGTTCACATTATGCGTTGACCCCGCCCGCTGTGTTTATGCTACGACCCGCACCGCAATGCGGGTGGCGATTGCGACATAAAAAAGTAAAAGGTTCGAAATTTGAATACATGCACGGAAAAAAATGGGGTCTGACAAAGTGTTCATTCAAGAATAAAATTATTCTCAAGTATATTGTTTAATCTCAAGCATATATTTACTTAAGGTAACAATAATATCTTGAATAAAATAACATGGAATTCTTCAATATATATAATATTATTCTTCATTTATTTCTTTACATCAAGAATATTTTTTTGGATCAAGAGGATATTTACTCTTGACTGTAGAAAACGTTTTCATTTTGAACACAGCAATTAAGAATTCTTACTCTGAATAAATAAAGATTTAGCTTAAGAAGCTCAGAGATTACGGCCAAGAATAAAAATAAATTATTGGTTTAAGAAAAAGTGTGAATTCCTTCAAAAATAATATTATTGAAACTAAACTTTCATACTTTTGATTCAAAATACATAAAAGATTCATTTTAAATAAAGTCTACTATTTAAAATCAAGAAAATATTCGTTTTATAAATACTCTCGAATGACAAAATATTGCCTCTTAACCTAAGAATATGGATTCAACTATCAACTAAGAACAAACATTTTAGGTAAAGAAATATTTACTCCATTGAAGATGATTTGTTCAACAATTAAAACTCTATGTTTATTGATTTGAATACTTACTGTTCTTCGATTAAGAATTATAACTGTCTGCCATTGAGACCTATTTTACTTGGTTGGACAAATTCAGCAGTTTTTCTGTGAGTGCTATGTTTTTTAACTGAAGAATATCGTTTCTAAAATTGATAAACAACCAACATTTTAAGTCGAGAAAATATCTTCTTCAGTGAATGTGGATGTTCTTTTCAATTAATTATATCTGTGTTAACTAGAATACTTTATTATTATTTCATGAAGAATTACAACTTTCTTTACTTAAGAATTAATGATTTGTTCATTTTACAAACAAAGTATTTTTTTGCTTATAACTCCAAACAAGAATTTTATAAAATTGCATTAAGAATTTATTATTTATTTTTTCAACAATAATATTATTGAAACTAGACTTTCATACTTTTGATTCAAAATACATAAAATACTCATTTTAAATAAAGTCTACTATTTAAAATCAAGAAAATATTCGTTTTTTAAATACTCTCGAATGACAAAATATTGCCTCTTAACCTAAGAATATGGATTCAACTATCAACTAAGAACAAACATTTTAGGTAAAGAAATATTTACTCCATTGAAGATGATTTGTTCAACAATTAAAACTCTATGTTTATTGATTTGAATACTTACTGTTCTTCAATTAAGAATTATAACTGTCTGCCATTAAGACCTATTTTACTTGGTTGGACAAATTCAGAAGTTTTTCTGTGAGTGCAATGTTTTTTAACTGAAGAATATCGTTTCTAAAATTGATAAACAACCAACATTTTAAGTCGAGAAAATATCTTCTTCGGTGAATGTGGATGTTCTTTTCAATTAATTATATCTGTGTTAACTAGAATACTTTATTATTATTTCATGAAGAATTATAACTTTCTTTACTTAAGAATCAATGATTTGTTCATTTTACAAACAAAGTATTTTTTTGCTTACAACTCCAAACAAGAATTTTATAAAATTGCATTAAGAATTTATTATTTATTTTTTCAACAATAATATTGTTTAGACAAGAGTTTTACATTTTTGATTCAAAATATGACATAGATAATATATTTTAAGAATCTACTATTTAACAGCAAGAAAATAATTGTCTTATAAAAGCTCTCAAGTGACAACTATTGCCTCTTAACCTAAGAATATGGATTCAAATATCAGCTAAGAACAAACATTTTATGTAAAGAAATATTTACTTAATCGAAGATAGATTTGTTTTACAATTTAAAATCTGTCTCTTTTGGTTTGAATACGTATACTGATTTTCAAATGAGAATTATAATGGTCTACAATTGAGACCTCTTTTACTTGGTTAGACAAATTCAGTAGTTTTTCTGTGAGTGCAATTTCTCTTAACTGAAGAATATCGTTTCTAAAATTGATAAACAACCAACATTTTAAGTCGAGAAAATATCTTCTTCGGTGAATATGGATGTTCTTTTACAAATAATAATGTCTGTGTTAACTGAAATTCTTCATTATTATTTCATGAAGAATTAAAACTTTCTTTACTCAAGAATTAATGATTTGGTTATTTTACAAACAAAGTATTTTTTTGCTTATAACTATAAACAAGAATTTTATTAAATTGCATTAAGAATTTATTATTTATTCTTTCAACAATAATATTGTTTAGACAAGAGTTTAACACTTTTGATTCAAAATACGACAAAGATAATATAATTTTAGAATCTAATATTTAACAGCAAGAAAATAATTGTCTTATAAAAGCTCTCAAGTGACAACTATTGCCTCTTAACCTAAGAATATGGATTCAAATATCAGCCAAGAACAAACATTTTATGTAAAGAAATATTTACTGAATTGAAGATAGATTTGTTTTACAATAAAAAATCTGTCTCTTTTGATTTGATTACGTACTGTTTTTCAAATGAGAATTATAACGGTCTGCCATTGAGTCCTCTTTTTGTTGGTTAAACAAATTTAAAAGCTTTGCTGTGAGTACAATGTTACTTAACTGAAGAATATCGCTTCTAAAATAATTGATGAAGAACCAAAATTTTAAGTCAAGAAAATATTTCCTTCTACAATTAATTATAATGTCTATGTTAACTGGCATACCTACTTAATTATTATTTCAATAAAAATGATAAAATGTTTTAGTGGAGCTAAGTAGGTATACATAATATTTTATTAGTTGAATAAAAAATATTTTTTTACTTTGTTAAGTTTTGGTAAGCAAGAATTACACAAATAAATATGACACTAAAAAGTATGTGAATTCATTGTAAAATGAATCAAGCTGGGAAAATTGAAAGCTTTTATTAAATAAGTTGTTGAACAAAATAATTATGTAGTTCTGCTGTTAACGTCTAGATGGCGTTTAAACATTCGTTTAACAATAATATTCTTAAAGCAAGAGTTTACGCTTCTGATTAAAAACATGTTAGAGATACCTACATTTTAAACTTTGACTCGCGGGCGTATATGAAGATATGAACGTTAAACAAACTTCAAAAAAAGACGTAATCGTGGAAAGCCAATGGATGGAAAGGGCTCAGAATTGTTCTTCCTGGAAATGTGTAGGGGAGGCTGATGATAGGGGTATATGTCCAGCAGTGAACTTCTAGAGGCTGATGATGGTGATGATGATATTAATAAGTCTATAAATCATATACATCAGTAAGTAGTTTTTACTGCTGTGAAACGATGCTGAAAGCGTTCCATTTTCAAATCACTAAAGTAAAGTAAAGCAAGTAAAGTAAGTACCTATAGTAGAGCATTGCCTTGCAGGTCACGTATATCAGAAACGTGCCCTACGATTTGACAGGCGTCACGGTTCAGCTGGTAGTATAAATACCTGTGTGGTGAACATAGATTTTTGTTCTTTGTATGGGTGTTCTAGATTTTTTTGTACAAGATAGTAAGCAAACAAGCACATGGTCCACTTGATGGCAAGCGGTTATCGTAGCCTATGGACGCCCTGAATACCAGAGGCGTCACAAGTGCGTTGCCGACCCTTTAAAGGTATGTTTTTAGGAATACATAAGTATTGTATTCTAAGTAAGTATATACAAAATATATAATCTATACATATACTAATATTATAAGGCTGAAGATTTTCATTGTTTGGTTGAACGTGCTATTAAAATAAATAAACAAATAAATATTTAGGACATTCCACACAACACTACCTAGCCCCAAATTATGCTGAGTTTGTACTATGGGAACCAGACAGCTGATATAATACTTATATGTATTTTTTTGTAAATACATACTTTTAATACATTAGAATAGGGTAACATGACCGAAATCCAGCCACCACCCAATTACCAGCCGCCTCCGTAAAATCAAGCTAGAATTGTAAACGATTTACACTATGATATTTCCTTGTTACCCAAAATGAACCTTAAATTATACTCCATAGACGATATCAATTTGGTCGAGCTAAGTTTTAACTATTCAGTTTAGAAAAAAACGATGTTAGAAACCTCAACATCATTTTTGAAGACCTATCCATAGATACCCCCACACGTATGGGTTCGATGAAAAAAAAATGTTGAGTTTCAGTTTCAAGTATGGGGACCCCCAAAATGTATAGTTTTTTTTCTATTTTTGTGTAAAAACCTTATTGCGGTTCACAGAATACATCTACTCACCAAGTTTCATCAGTCAGGCTCTTATGGTTTCAGAGAAAAATGGCTGTGACACGGCCGGACAGACAGACAGACAGACAGACAGACAGACATGACGAATCTATAAGGGTTCCGTTTTTGCCATTTGGCTACGGAACCCTAAAAATGGCACACGCCTTGAATGTCATGCCAGTATTTGCACCTATTTTTCCGATTAGGAATCAATTTATCATGCCCCAAAATCATATCTATTTCCGTGTGACAAATGCTTATAAAATTAATAATTAAGTTTGTTTACCCACCTAAGTAGGTAGGAACCTAAACTATAATTTTTTTGTATGAAAACTATGATGCAAATGAGTGTTTCACACCAAATTGACGTTTCTTGACTTTAGCATGGAAATCTTGAAAAATATTTAAGAAAAGATGTCTTGAGTCCAAAACAAAAACATTCTTGAATTTAAACAATGATTCAAAGGTGTGTTTTAGACCAAATTCACGTTTCTTGGTTTTACCAAGGAAACGAAACAAACTGTATGTAGATAGCTACGCGTTTAGGCATAGATCCGGTGTTGCAGTGTTTTTCCCAAGTTGTAGGGAAAATAATTGAAAATGCATGCGTTCACTCGGTTAGGCTCTTGCCGAGTGCTTATAAAATATATCCTATACACGGGAGCCCTATGTATCACTAATCGGTCTTTACCACGGAAGCAAAAAAACGAAAACATCTAGACCAGTAGTTCGCTCCGAACTGAGATCGCGTAATGCGATCCAAATGCTCTGAAAAGTTAAGTACGTACCTATTTATAAATAAATAAATATTGTGGACAATCCACACCGCTCTATCTAGCCCCAAACTAAGCAGAGCTTGTAATATGTGAACCAGATAGCTGATATAATACTTAAATACTTTTTATTGTAAATACATACTTAGAATACAATATATACACCCAGACAGAGAACAAACATAGATGTTCACCACACAAATGTTTGTTCTCGGTGGAGATCGAGCCCACGACCTACGGCGCAGAAGGCAGAGCTACTACCAACTGAGCTGAGAGGCCAGTCAAAACTTATGTAGTCCATCACGCATTGTGTTTTATCTACTTTGAGGAAGTATTTCTATCCAGATTCACTGTTTGGCTTTACCTCTGAATATACCTCACTAACTTTGTATGGTTAACTAGCACAAAAAATGCATAAGTGCATGAAAGACCACAAAGAGGCTCGTGGTGCACAAAATCCTTTCATCACCCTTTCTACCGTCTATAGCTTATCGATTGAATAATAATTATTTCGTAGTGAGTCAACGTCAGTAAAAATAGTGGAGAAATGTGAAAGATACGGCCTTATTTTTGGTAACTAACATTTTGTAGCGGGCAACACTCTTTTTAGTCTTGTCTTTGCTTGCGCCGGAGCGGTGAGTTGTATTGTGTGTGATTGATTATTGAGTTCCATTCCATTTATTCTGAGATTCGAGCCTGGCATGTAAGTTTTTGAGTTATTGAGAATAATAAGTAAGTACCTAGGTAATTGATATTGTGTTGTGTTGTAAGTGTATTTAGAATTGTTGCATTTTGTTATCGGACCGACGCACGCTCAGACATAGTACCGGCCGGCGCCATGTTGAGAAACTTTCCGCTTATTGTATGCACTTATCGTTTGATTGGGATAGGTGTTCTATGTAGGTACTACTTATATTAGGCGAGGCGGTATACCATTCGCGGTGCCCGGACGAATTAAACTCAAAAAATGCTTTGCGCTTCAATGTTCAAATTCACTGGTTAGGTACCTACCACAGCCGCTGGCACTGCCTTCTGCTACGTAGCAGGCTGCTGCAGCTGCTGTAAGGCTGGCGGTAAGGCTGCTGGACTGCCTTTCAGGTTATGTCTCTCTGGGTGATGAAAATATGTAAAAATTATCTTGTCCTTGTCCCACTTTATGTAGGGTCGGCGCAACAGGTTTTCGTTCTCCACTCTCCTCTATTAGCCGTCATTTCAACAGTCACTCCTTTCTTACTTATGTCATCCTTCACACAATCCATCCATCTTTTCTTTGGCCTACCTCTACTTCTATAACCATTCACATTCATATTTAGCACTCTTCTCGTTACATGACATTCTTCCCTTCGCATAACATGCCCGTACCATGCTAACCTATTGCTTCTCATCTTTTCAGTCACAGGCGCCACTTTCAAACTGCCCCTAATATACTCATTCCTTATCTTATCCATTCTAGTCACTCCACACATCCATCTCAACATTCGCATTTCCGCTGCATGCACTCTTCTTTCATCAATCCCTTTGGTGGCCCAACACTCAGACCCATACAAAACGACAGGTCTTATAACCGTCTTGTAAATCTTCCCCTTTAGTTTAAGGGGCATTCGCGGATCGCACGTTGTTCCTGTGACCTGTCGCCATTTCATCCATCCTGCGTTTATCCTGCTCTTTACTTCCCTGTCAATCTCACAATCATTCTGTATTACTGAACCGAGGAACCGAGGTGATGAAAATATGTAATCTCTACCTAATAAGCAGAAGTTCTTGTAACTGTAATCTAGGTACCGTAGCCACAATACTAAACCTGCTGAAAGGTGCCGTTTATCCTGCCCAGCTGTTTTTTACTTAGTTACTACCATAACCACTAATTGATGTCCCGTCCATTTGCAGATTTAAATCAAAATTGAACTGATTCCCAGCATACTTATAGAGAGAGATATGTAGAGGTTAACTATGGAGTTGCTTCTAATGGAGAAATGGAATATGCCACAGGATATAATTACAAATTTCAACGGTAGGTGAATATTAATTATATCCTTCGCATTTAGATAAATAATATTTTTTTTAGTGATAAGGGGAATTTTTGTTTTAGAAAATGATGTAACTGTGGATCAATTAAAAGATATCAATGACAATATCCTGAAAGAACTGTGCCCAAAGATTGGACTAAGAATAGAGCTAAAAAAAAAATAGATGAGTATTTGATAGCGACCTGCACAGTAAGTTTCCTACCTACCTATTGAATATTCTGTTTCTAATGATAATATTATTTTAATGGTTTTGGCCGGCCACACAGCTCAGTTGGCATGGTAGTAGCTGTGCCTTCTGTGCATAGGTCATGGGTTCCCTCCCCGCCGAGGATAAACATGTTTGTACAGTGTCTGTATGTTATAATATATATTATATATAGGTAATTGATTGAGTGAGTGAAGCGAACATTTTCATCAACTAAGGCAATTTGACATTGTATCTTTGTAGAATATAAATCTTTATCGCCCACCTTAAACTACTCATATGGTTATGGTGGTTGGTTATGGAACTCCTTGCCTGTGTCTGTCCGCTTATCCAAATCGCTCAACATTTTTAAAACTAAGGTTAATGACCATTACTTATCCTTGTCTGC
Organism: Thera obeliscata; assembly: GCA_947578465.1. Lineage (NCBI taxonomy): Eukaryota > Metazoa > Arthropoda > Insecta > Lepidoptera > Geometridae > Thera > Thera obeliscata. The sequence goes on from OX387926.1 coordinate 12,551,881, forward strand.
TAATATTTAGGTATCTATCATAGTGTATGTATTGTATATACATTTATATTAAGTTGCATGTATGTATATTAATAGATAAGAAATTGTGTACTTATATTAAAATAGGTATAAGTAGTATGTATTCACAGTATTATTATTATTTTTCTTATTTTTATGTAATATCTTCTTAAAAAAGTTTTTGTGCACCGCCGTCTATCCGATTTTTTATCTATCCTTTCCATCCAAAGGTTGTCTGGAAGAGATCGCTCTTAGCGATAAGGCCGCCCGTTGTACTCATTATTTTGTAATAGTTTCTGTATTTATCCTTGTGTACAATAAAGAGTTAATCTATCTATCTATCTATATATGTTTGGCTAGGGTGCACAAAGAAAAAATAGTAAAGAATAAAAAATAAGGGCATTTACATACCTAAGTAAATTTATATAGACTATATACATACATAAATATAATCAATACATACATATTTACCTACTTAAATAAAATACATTGAGTATGTACATTCTATAAATAAATAGCTACATGTTTCTATAAATACATAATATAAGTACATTATACCTACACATGATAATAAATATACCTATGACAAATTATATTATTATAAACAATCTAAGTTAAATCAGATAGGGGGTAATAAATGAGGTAAAAATAAAAAGTTAACGAAACAATTGAAATTAAGTGTCATATACAGGGTGTTTTTTTGAGAAGGGCGGTAATGGCCAAGTGAAAATTTGCTATTTCCATTCATTTTTAGTAAACCATTTGTTTGCAAAGATTGAATCTTACCAGCAACATAATCCATTGGTTCAATAATACAGGGTGTAATTTTTTGAAAAAATCGTTCGGGACCATTTCCGTCACAAGTAAAAGATTTTTGAATAAAATAAATATGCAGTTATTGTTTTCTTATAAATTGAGGGCATGACTCCTTTCACGACTTTTCCCTAACCCTCGTGGTTTTGGCCTTGGCCATCACCGCCCCTCTCAAAAAACTATCCTGTATATAAAAATTATTGTCTACCTATTCGATGTTTGACTGTTCACTAACCATTTTGAATCTAAATTTACTCAGAATATTTTGGGGATAGATAGTGTTGTGACAGTTTACAAATATTTATTTATTTATGTTGGGTCTAACTAAATTAGTCCAACACCAGCATGCCAAATACTTCTGTAAAACTATAATGTTTTCAGATTTGTTAATACCGAATTCTTGTTTCTAGTTAAACCTGGACTTTGAAAAACTGTATCCTGAAAGATCAACATGCTTTTTCAGAAATTGGAATTGGTTTATTAATAAAATAATCAGCCTCAAATTTGGTGAATCGAAAGATGACACATTGATGACTATATATGAAAGTATTCAAAAGCAGCCTGATGATGGTAATAATTACAAATAAAACACAATTTATTTTTGAAGTGAAAACTTCTTTAGCGGCGTTGAGCACTTTTTCTGTAATGGGTATAAAATCTTAAACTCACGTCAGCGCGTCAGGACACGTGACCTGATCGAAAAAGCGTAAGACGGATGGAGAGTAGACAGCTATCCCCTCTCTACGGCGCGGCGAAAATGTATGCCTGGGCCTACTGTTTCGTTTAGGCAGCGCAGGGCGCTTGCGCGAATGTTCGTGTATGTTACAGCGTGCCAAATAACAAACAAGCCCCCCCTAACCATTCCAAAATATCAAACATGCTCAACGTTAATAATCAAGTTTTCACTTCTGCCGGCACTCCCGGAGTGCAACCCGTCTTTTTTTTATTGATTAGGTTTATGGTTGAAACTCCGAGAATATTAATTTATCACCTGAATCTGACTATGAGTCCTAAATGACTCAGTATTCTTATTTAAATTATTTATGTAACTAGCATCCGCTCGCATGGTACTTTAAAATAAATCATCTGTTTTATACATTTCAGATCTAAAAGTGCCAGGATCAAATAAAACTGTTGTCCTACTTGATTCCCCCGAGAGGAAGACTGAACAAGCGAAGAAAATTTTCCACATTAGAATGCGTAGAGAACTTCATAATTGACGTTGAGGTAAATATATTGGGGTACTATTTTATTTCGTTGAATGGTACAATATCTATAACTCGCGGTTACGTTATTTTAGGGTATGTCTTGGTTTTTTCCTGGATAAAGAGTAACCTGTGTTTAACCAGGGTATAACTTACATTCATATTTGGCTGGCCTCTCAGCTCAGTTGGTAGTAGCTCTGCCTTCTGCACTCGATCCCCTCTAAGAACAAATAGGTATTTGTGTGGTAAACACAGATGTCTGTTCTGTCTGGGTGTTATGTTATATTGTATTCTATGTATGTATTTAGAAAATAAATGTATGTAAGTAGTATATCAGCTATCTGGTTCCCATAGTACAAGTTCTGCTTAAGAGGGCATCACACAGGCGAGTCTCCATACAAACGTAGTCCCCTATTTCCTCCCTGGATAATGCCTCTAGAGTAACCATTTTTTCTCATAAAATCCAGATCTGCTATATACGTGCTCGTATGTTTTCCTATTTTTCAGAAACTTATTGATAAAGAAAATATGATCCTCATTATGATTTATATGAAATATGAATTGGAGGTGATATTTTCTTTATCAATAAGTTTCTGAAAAAAAGGAAAACATACGAGCACGTATATAGCAGATCTGGATTTTATGAGAAAAAATGGTTACTCTAGAGGCATTATCCAGGGAGGAAATAGGGGACTACGTTTGTATGGAGAGTCGCCGGTATGATTCCCTCTTAATTTAGGGCCAGATAGTGTTGTGTGGATTGTCTTAAATATTTATTTATTATTATTTATATCAAATTTCATCCAAATCCATTTTGCCCTTTCGGAAATAAGTGGGAACAAACATATTCACTTGATCATAAGCTTGCCCATATATAATATTGGAACTAAACGCGTGTGCTTTGTAGGTATGTTAATCAATTTTGCAATTTTTATATGATTGCTATTGTTTGCAGAATCCTGGAGATATTCAAATGAAAATAGATGAAGTGAAGGAAAAGGCTCTACATAGCAAGCAAAGTGTTCAACCGTATCTAATTAAATGTGCTGCTGGTGATGAAATCCTGGAGATATTCAAATGAAAATAGATGAAGTGAAGGAAAAGGCTCTACATAGCAAGCAAAGTGTTCAACCGTATCTAATAAAATGTGCTGCTGGTGATGATGGTAACGAAAACTATTATTTAGTAATTGACAAGGTTATGTACAAGTTTACCTCGCCAATGAAAGCTTTTGACACACTGTTTAAATCATACCACGCGCTTCACGCCACGTACCCAGCAGCTGCTGCGCATTTATACGTGCTGATTCAGCGCTGTGTCTATAAAATAGAAACAAAGTATGATAAGATTGTACCATACATCGCAGATTTGTTGTCGCTTGCTAATATGTAAACAAAATGTATGGTTAATCTTGTTGAAATATACTGTACTATTATTGCACGATGAAGTGCCTTGAATGTCGCAACGAATATCAAGATTTTCAGCAATACTTTGTGCATTTGCGTTACGCACATAATATTGTCAATTATTTTAAATGTCCTGAAGAAAATTGTGCCAGGTTATATCACTCTAAAAGTGATTTAAAGAAGCATTTAATTCATTATCACGAAACCTCAAGTAGCAATCTCATCTCAGATGCCAATGTATTTGATGTTAGTGGCAAAGCAAACTAGTTCTGGTTCAACGTCTGAATTAACACCTTTGAAAGAAAGCCTTAAATTGAATAATAATACTGGGTATCAAACCACAAATTTATCTGATTATCAAAAAGAAGTTGATAATGCGTTGCTTACATTTATTGCAAAATTATATAATTAGATACGGTTGAACACTTTGCTTGCTATGTAGAGCCTTTTCCTTCACTTCATATTAATCTCTATAAAACAACCACAATTATAAACATCATCATCCATTTCAGTAATATTATTTAGTTTGAGTATTTTTCCGTGTACATAGCGATCAGCAAGTCCAGTGCTAACAAGTAATTTATGACTATTCGTCAATTGATGTCTTGTAGCAAGTGTTAGTGGCAAGTTTTTAAGGCTAGCTATTGATTGTGCATAGTTTTTCAACACTTTGTGCTTGGCCTCAAATTTAAAAGCACTTATCAATATTGGTGGACCAACTTTTTGGGTAATGTAGTAGAAAATTATGTTTCGGTTTTAATGTGCAGTTAAATAATTGAATCAAATTTTCCATGTAAGCTTCGATTGAAGTTCTCAAGTAGTCAATCAAGTATAAAGTGAAAATCTGAGATGTTAATATTTCTGTAATTTCTAACAGAGTTAAATATTGTTTCCATACTGGAAAAATACTCAAACTAAATAATATTACTGAAATTGATGATGATGCTTATAATTGTGTTTGTTATAAAGAGATTAATTGTGATCATGAAAATAATATTATCATTAGAAACAGAATATTCAATAGGTAGGTAGGAAACTTACTGTGCAGGTCGCTATCAAATACTCATCTATTTTTTTTTTAGCTATATTCTTAGTCCAATCGTTGGGCACAGTTCTTTCAGGATATTGTCATTGATATCTTTTATTTGATCCACAGTTAAGAGCGGGTCGTGCGAAAATTTGAGATTTAAAAAAAAAATTAATAACTAAATAACTAAGTGACATTTTAAAAATCGCAAAAGGACTAATTGTAGACTATACATTTGAGATTAATTCGAATTTAAGTGTGTTAAAAAAATATACTATTTAACATGACATTCTATTTAACGCTGACATACGATTTTCATTAGCGTTAAATAGAATGTCATGTTAAATAGTATATTTTTTTAACACACTTAAATTCGAATTAATCTCAAATGTATAGTCTACAATTAGTCCTTTTGCGATTTTTAAAATGTCTCTTAGTTATTTAGTTATGAATTTTTTTTTTTTAAATCTCAAATTTTCGCACGACCCGCTCTTAATATACCGGTTGTTAGCAGCCTAAAGCTCATTAACACATTAAAATTGTATTTAGATGAATTTATGACACTAATGTATAATTTAATACTTTGCACAACATGGAATAGTAAGTACTTAATATTATTAATTCAGTAGATTAATATTCACCTACCGTTGAAATTTGTAAATATATCCTGTGGCATATTCCATTTCTCTAGAAGCAACTCCATTGTTAACCTCTACATAGGTACCTATACTCAGGTGAGTATAGGTAGGTATGCTGGGAATCAGTTCAATTTTGATTTAAATCTGCAAATGGACGGGACATCAATGGACCAACTTTTTGGGTAATGTAGTAGAAAATGATGTTTCGGTTTTAATGTGCAGTTAAATAATTGAATTAAATTTTCCATGTAAGCTTCGATTGAAGTTCTCAAGTAGTCAATCAAGTGTAAAGTGAAAATCTGAGATGTTAATATTTCTGTAATTTCTAACAGAGTTAAATATTGTTTCCATACTGGAAAAATACTCAAACTAAATAATATTACTGAAATTGATGATGATGCTTATAATTGTGTTTGTTATAAAGAGTTTAATGGTGTAACATATTGTGATCATAAAATAATATTATCATTAGAAACAGAATATTCAATAGGTAGGTAGGAAACTTACTGTGCAGGTTGCTACCAAATACTCGTCTATTCTTAGTCCAATCTTTGGGCACAGTTCTTTCAGGATATTTTCATTGATATCTTTTAATTGATCCACAGTTAAGAGCGGGTCGTGCGAAAATTTGAGATTTATAAAAAAAAAATCATAACTAAATAACTAAGTGACATTTTAAAAATCGCAAAAGGACTAATTGTAGACTATACATTTGAGATTAATTCGAATTTAAGTGTGTTAAAAAAATATACTATTTAACATGACATTCTATTTAACGCTGACATACGATTTTCATTAGCGTTAAATAGAATGTCATGTTAAATAGTATATTTTTTTAACACACTTAAATTCGAATTAATCTCAAATGTATAGTCTACAATTAGTCCTTTTGCGATTTTTAAAATGTCTCTTAGTTATTTAGTTATGATTTTTTTCTTTTAATCTCAAATTTTCGCATGACTCGCTCTTAATATACCGGTTGTTAGCAGCCTAAAGCTCATTAACACATTAAAATTGTATTTAGATGAATTTATGACACTAATGTATAATTTAATACTTTGCACAACATGGAATAGTAAGTACTTAATATTATTAATTCAGTAGATTAATATTCACCTACCGTTGAAATTTGTAAATATATCCTGTGGCATATTCCATTTCTCTAGAAGCAACTCCATTGTTAACCTCTACATAGGTTCCTATACTCAGGTGAGTATAGGTAGGTATGCTGGGAATCAGTTCAATTTTGATTTAAATCAGCAAATGGACGGGACATCAATTAGTGATTATGGTAGTAACTAAGTAAAAACCAGCTGGGCAGGATAAACATTCAGAAGGTTTAGTATTGTGGCTACAGTACAAAATGATAATTATTGTATTAGACAAATATTATGTTATATTACTAGTTTTAAGAATCTGATGGCATAAGTACAATAAAGGAACAAGTCTTAAATTGCGGCGCTTATCTATACTTCTCACGAGTGAAGCTAGGTACATGCCTATAGCTTCACTCGTGAGAAGTAGATTTATAGTGAAAGTGGATTTTATGAGCCAATGTAAAAATTAGTCTGCGAGTGAGAGGCACTGATTAGCACCTTCATGATTTATAATAACTTGAGCTTGCATAACATTATAAGGTAATAATTATAATGAATACCTAACAAATATTTAAATAAAATGACCAATACCTACTGTTGTTTTAAGATGTTTATTTTTTAATAAATATTTCATATAATTAAAAATTTATTTTATTATTTTATTACCTTGAGTATTTCCAACTTATTTATATCTATTTTCAGGCATGAAATGGCACACGGAGATCAGATTGGAAGATGTGAAGGTGCAGCAGGCTCGTTATTCTGTAAGTGAGTTTTAGCGCTTTTCTTATTCATTTCATGTTTAAAATGGTACCTACTCAATAATAATGTTATTTTAGTGAAGAAGTTTCAAGAACTGAAAATTCTTATAGTAAAATAATTTATTATTGAACCAAGAGATTCCGGGTCTCTGAATGAAACATGAAATGAATTAGATCAAGAACTAAAACTTCTTTACTGAAGAACACGGTTTTAAAATCAATAATAATGACATTATTCGTTGGAGACAATCTGATCTTCGTATGAAACATGACATGCGTTGGACCAAGAAGTGAGATTTCTTACAGTAAAATACACTATTATTGAGCCAAGAGATTTCTGATCTCTGTATGAAACATGAAATGAATTAGATTAAGAACTGAGACTTCTTTACTGAAGAACGAGGGTTTCAAATCGATAATAATGATATTATTAGTTGGAAACAAACTGATCTTCGTATGAAACATTTATGCTTTGAGCTAAGAACTTAGATATCTTTTAGTGAAATACATTATTATTAGGCCAAGAGATATCTGATCTCCTAATGAAACATGCAATGAGTTAGATCAAGAACTAAAATTTCTTAACTGAAGTTCAACGATTTAAAATCAATAATAATGACACTATTCGTTGAAGACCATCTGATCTTCGTATAAAACATTCATACATTGAACCAAGAACTGGGATTTCTTTCAGTGAAACACATTATAATTGAGCCAAAAGAAGTCTGATCTCCGAATGAAACATACAGTGAATTACATCAAGAGCTAAAACTTCTTCAGTTAAGTAGGTACACGTTCTTAAATCAACAATATTAACATTATTGGTTGGAGACAATCGGATCTCCGTATCAATTGCTTATTGTTGTTGAATTAAGAACTAAACTTCTTTACTGAAATGAGTATAAGTATTGATCCAAAAACATTCATATTATTCTTGCAAAACAATCTGATCTCCGTATAAATTTCTTAATATTATTAAACTAAGAAATAAAACTTCTTCACTAAAAATGCATGATCATCGAACTAAGAACATTAAGACTTTATATTTAAGACAACCTGATCTCCGGAGAATAACTTATGTTATTGAACTAATAGCTAAAACTTCTTTACTGGAGAGCAGCAACTGTTACTAAGATTGTTGGCATTCTTCATTAAAGATAAATTATTCTCAGTGTGAAAATAGAACTAATTGATGCAAGAATTTAAACTGCTTCACTGAAATATGCAGTAGCACACAGATAAGTAAATACCATTCTTCTTACAAATCATTTATTTTTCATACGGAGAACTTATTTTCTTGTAAGAAAACTCCGGGATCCATTGGACAAAGTGTTCAACTGAGAAAAGCATTATACTTAAAATTATTATTTAATCACAAGTATGCAAATACTCGAAGGAAGACAAATATCTTGACTTAAACATTTATTTACTCGTATTGAAAATAGTTCTGTTTCAATACAAGCATTTATTGTTTTCCCCATATATGAATCACGGAAATTCTTGACCAATAGATATATTCTTGATCAGAAACAATATCATTTCTTGACCAATAAATATATTCTAGATGAAGGAGGATATGAGATATCCTCATAAATACCAAGAATAAATTCGATGATTACATGCTATATTTAAGACATAATGGTATTAAATATGAGAATTTAGGAATCTTAACTTAAAAAAATGTGTTTGCTTATGCAAAGACAACGTTGCTTTTCTATTGCAAGAACAGATATTGTCTTAATTTGTGAATATATATACTTGGAAGGAGAATTAATAACAAGACAAATATTTACTAATTTTAAGAATATATTGTTTTCCCCATATATGAATCACGCAATGTCTTGACCAAGGGAAATATTCTTGGTTTAAAACATATTTTTTTTTCCGTGTGGCCACTTCGCGCGCGCTGTTCGAAGTTGAAACCAAATTTCATTCATTCGATTTTTTAAATCTCGCTACAAAACCAACACCGAATGAGATCTCCACGTGCGTAAAATGGCCAACAAAGCTTCAATTTACTAGGAAACAGGAATCATTTATAATATTGTTGTTATAAAATATCCCATCTCGTTTTTTATGCCTAATACGTTAACAAATAGTCAATTAAAAAAAACTAATCTAAGGAAGATTATAAAAGCTATTATTCACCGACCGAAGCCAAAAATAGGATAAATGCGTCACCATTTGCGTCACGCCGATTTGAAAAAAAGTTGATTAAAATTGGCCGCAGACAGAACGCCTTGTACATTATTAATTTCGGAATAGGGTACATTAATAAATGATTCATAATTATTATACAACTTTTGGTAGCACGCTTTTATTAAAAAGCTCTACAATTGGCATAAATGTACCAGTAAACGTTGTGGAAGAAACCTCTATTTTCGTTTGAGTGCTTTTGTGCTTTGTAGAGCACGATTCAAATTCAATTCAAAATTAAAATTAAAAAATCTATATTAACAGTATATAGGATCCCTTTAAAACGTCTTAAAGCTAGATGACAGTATATAATTAGTGTATATGCCAGTTCCACGCGATCAAACCTAGAAGAACAGCCAACAAACTACGGCGTTTGATTTAAACTCAATGACGAACTAAAAGCTCCCTCATCAGGGTTGGCACGCCTGCGTGACCTTTCTCCACTCCTGTTTCCACGAGGCCTCGTTTTCCACGAGGCTTCTTTTTCCACGAGGCTTCTGTTCCCACGAGGCTCCTGCTGAAATCATGAGGCACGCGGTTTCGCAACGGATCGAGCCGTTCTGCGAAACCATTACCTTGTGACTCAGACCAGACCAGACTTATGTTTGGAACAGGTCTTAGGTGGTACAATCGGCGACAAAAACTTTTATAGTAGGCAAGTATTTATTTTCAAAAGTAATTTAGTTATTTGTAGACTGTACTTTAATTAGTGCCTAAATAAAGCCTCAAAATACAAATTTTCACAGAAAATACCAATCGTCGTGAAGGAGAAGGGCGAACGTAGCCGCGGGCAGCCGCTAGTTGAAAATAAATCACAAAAGTTACCTCTACCATCATTATCCTACTTGAAGGTGACTTTACTACAGTGTACCACAGACACTGTAGAATCTACGACTTTCGTATCTTGCTTGAGTCACCGTCACCAATGTTTTTGCGGGGTCTGGTCGGAGTGGCCGAATTGAATCGTTAGCTTCAAGCTTTGTCTGCAAACCTACCCATCGACTTGTCAGAATGCGGCTACAGGAGCTTACGGGGCAAAAAGCTGTATTGGTTAAAGCTTATGATTTTCTAAGAAGAACTGATCGTCATAATGACGAGCGTAATTGTTCTTACCGTAATTTGACTGCCTTCACAGCTCAGTTGGTTGTAGCTCTGCTTTCTGCGCTGGAGGGCGTGGGTTCGATACCCACCGAGAACAAATATTTGTGTGGTGAACATAGATGTTTGTTCTCTGTCTGGGTGTCATTATTGTATTCTATGTATGTATTTACAAAAAAAAAGTATTTATGTAATATATCAGCTATCTGGTTCCCATAGTACAAGCTCCGCTTAGTTTGGGGCTAGATAGTGCTGTGTGGATTGTCTGCATTATTTATTTATTTATTTATAAAAGAGCGTAAGGTAAAGATCGCAGACATCGCGGGATTTTATTTATTCGTTTATCACAAAACTATATAAAAGAGCTTGGTAAGTAACTGACATTGTTTGGAGGCTGTGTTCTTTATGAAAAGCGTGTATGTTTATAATTTTATATAGTATACTAAGAATATTTTTGAAAATGTAACCCCTAAAGCGCAAGTGGGTTTGAAATTTATATGGAAAAAGCTTTATGCGAACGACGTCGCGCGGGACTCCACTAGTGTAGAGATACTATATAAGAAAATATTATGGAACTAACATAAAAAGAGTATAATCAATGAAAGAAACATGACCAAGATTCGAATTACTTTTTATTTTACTCCAGATAGCCAAATATCGAAGATTATACAAAGGATGACGGAATGTCATAGTTAAAAGTTATTTTTGTTTGACAGCCGTCAAAATTATTACGGTCACCGCGTTTTAGAAAACCAAGCGAGCGACGTACGAGCTTGTCGTTTTTTTGCTTGCGTAAAATCCGTCCTTGAAACTGTTGAAACAAAGAATACAAAGGTGAAACGATTTTATGATCGAAAAGTGTTTAAAGCTTGAGCAACGGCCACAATCAAACTGAAGTTCATTTCATATGAATCTGACTTTTGACTGGCCACTCAGCTCATTTGGTCTCGTTCGATTTTGGCCTCTTTTAATCCCGGCTTGTTGTGTGTGTTGTTGTTGTTGTTGTTGTGTGGTGTGTTGTAATTTTAGCATAACAATGCTAAAATTTACATTTAGCGTATCAAGCCGGGATTTTACATCGTCATGGTAATTATCCAGTGTTGCCAGCGGCAGATAGTCAAATATAACATGAGACAGCTCAAAAAACAACATTTTCACGACAAAAGTTACATTACCATAAATAATGTGGAAAACGACACAATTGATTATTATGGCACTTTATTACATTAAAACGAATATAAGTTTCCTGTCCCATTATTTCCATTCTATCCATTATTTGTATTGAGTCGTGTAACATGGAGGTAGCATGACAGGGTCAAAAGTAACGTAAAATGTTACAAAAGTAACATTCTGCCAACGCTGTAATTATCTTAGAATTCGCGGCACGGGAAACTCAGCGTCGCGTCGTATAGGGCTTAGACCCACAGATATACTATAAATTTATAGATCTGTGGTCAGACCGGTACGGCTAGAAGTTCGTTCCGTTTCTCGAAGGATATTTTTTACGTTCACAAGTCGATTGGCCTTCCTTCGCGAGGCTGTAGCAACATGTGAATTGAAAGTCGTCGGCAACAGGTGGTATTTGCTAATCTTGAGCGTGTATCACGTGGTTTATTCCGTTAATTGGAATCGCCGAAATATTTTATAATAGTATACCAAAAGTCATCGATTCTGAGGTTTTGAACCCAGGACTGTTCTCATGCTGTCACAAAGACATGACTTCTACACTACACTACTACTATTACACTGATGAATTATAATGGAATATTTTTATAGAACTAGGCACGGTGTGCACTACTTATAATTTTATTTATAAGTTCTCTAAAAGCAAAAAAATAACATTCTATTCAAATACAGGTTTACGAAAGTCGTGATTAATGCAAATCCCACTCACTTCATAACTTTTAGGATAATAATAAAATTTTGCATAATCTAAGCTAATGAGGAGCCGGTTTGGTTTTGAAAGTCAACTCTCGTTTTGATTTAACATCACTGGTGACTAGAACACAAGACACTGAATGAAATAACGTATATTTGTCAATCAAAAGCTCACTACAAGCTCAGACAATAATAATAAAACCACACAATGCAAAACAATAACGCTGTTTCAGTAACTAGTTTTGTTAATTTTTTACATTATTCAAATACAAAATCGTAACTTTATTGACAAAAGTGTGTTTCAATTACCACATGGACGTTAACACAGTTTTCACCTAGTGAAAACTGTGATAACGTCTCTAGCAAGCTTTTATTTTCGCTTACCACACTTCTAGTGGGCTCTTGGAAATCTCAAAAACATTGGAAGGTAACTTGTTCACTAGCTCATACGAGCTTATGATGATGATAAATAAAAGGATTTGCATATCCCTTCCTTTACAATCCGTCAATTTCCCGAGAACAGTCAACCGCGGTGGAATGCGGCTGCGGCGACACATTTACCATTCCCCCCTTCCCCGCCCATGTCACTGGTACCCAGACGCAACTTCTCAAAACGATGGTTCGTTTCACATGTTGAGTTCCCATTGCGCAGAATCGCGGCAACACGGTGCAGTTGTGCTTTCGTTGTCGTACACACAGCGCAGTGTAACTCAAAATGTGAAACGAACCTTCGCGTATCGTTGTGTTTGGTAGACCTCAGAGGTGGGTGGGTACCGGTCCTGCGTGCCCTCAATGCGATTCCGCGTTGCGACTTACAGTTTCGCAAGTAAAGTTGTTATTACTGAAAGATGTTGAACTTTATCGCTGTAAATGCTGCTGATATCGATTTAATATCGCTAGAGTTCTGGATTATTGTGAATCCAGATTGTAGGTCAATCAAGAGTACCTAACAATTTGGCATGAACGAGAAAATTATAAAGCAAACCGTTTCATATTAGGCGCTTCGAAAAGCTATACCGCAGTATAGAAATTAGAACATGCGTAGAGCTTCGCTACAAAAGTTAATTTACTTGGTAACTCTTTTTTGGCGTGTCATACTGTAGTTATAGATATTTTATTATATTACCGGTTAATTATAGCTTTATTTACACAAATAAACTTACAAATACAAGTATTTACAAAATAGTAAGAGTAATAGTTTTTTAGTTTTTTTTCTAATTGTAAGATTACGCACAACCAACGCAGCGTGCTGAGCCAAAAATAAAAGACACTGTTTTGACTCGTGTTGACATGTGATACTAATTAGAAAGATTCCGTGTGACCTAATTATTTAACACTGTTTGCGTCCCAATTTTATAAAACTGCACCAGAAGAGTTGTGTGCCAGAAGTATTTTTTTAAATAAAATGTTTGAAGAAGCCTCAATTATTTTTTTACATTCCGAAATGTAGAGATTAAGTCAAAGCCGTTAAAATATATCAAAAACAGGTTATCAGCTGGGCAGCTGGGGTTCTAATTGAGGCCGAATTAATTTCTGTATCAAGCTGTAGTGAGTTCAAATTTGAATCCCACTCGATAACTTTTGGTTATCATAAACGGACGTTATCATAAAAAAAATATCAAGATATTTATTTTTTTCTGGATAAAAAAACATAAAAATAGACGCAGGCTTGATATCCTCAGGCACGATATGATATTTGAATCGAATAGGAATACGTTGAACCAATGATAGGTTAGTTCTTCTTAATGTTTCACTGGTTCTTTCAAATAAGTGTGGTGAAAGGATTTTATGTGCGCCTCAAAGAGGCTCTCCTCTTGAACTTGACACATGTTTTCTAGGTTCTACGTCATGGTTTCCTTACGAAGTTTTCCTTCACCGTTTGAGAGTACCTACTAGTACTGACTAGTAAATTTTTGGAACTGAAAAACGCATTGGTACACGACTGGATTTGAAGTTGAACCCACGACCTTAGGATCAGAAGGTTCGCTACCTAATTCCACTAGTGCTCTTGGTTGGGTTAGTTAAACAACATAATGTTAATTAAGCGAAGCATGAATCAAGTTGAGTTGACAGCAACCTTGTGTTTGCACGATATGGCCGACGAGAAAGGGAATTCACGCCGCTATTTTGTTCCGTTATTTACCAGCTTCGGATTACCAGTTTAATTATGAAATATGCTAATGGTTCTTATATTAACAACCTGTCTTTGCACCTGCATATTCGTGCGCCAACTTAAAAACGTCCATTTAAAATATAGCCCTATATCTATGGTACGACTAGAAAGAGCTTTTAAAAACCTTCAGAGAACAATGTACAAAAGTAAAATGTATTTAAACAAAATGTTTAAGACGTATCGTTTCAATTTCAATAGCCTTTATTGCTTTATAATCTATATGACATCACATAGTGAAGTTGTTTTTCATCCCCCCATCTCGGAAAACTGTTTTTATCCGCTAGACTCTAGCGGCTAGAGGATAAATTAAAATTAAATTCAGAACATCGTGTGCACTAAGTTTGTGAATTCAAGAAATCATTAAACCTATTTACTCCATGGAGCCAAATTTATTATACAACCTCTTTTAATTTATGTAAAACTCTGACTCGGAACCTTTTTGGTTTGTTACTTGCTTTACGTGCGCCATTTTCTTTTTGGCATTTCGTCATTTCCTCGCTGAGGTGGAATGAAAAGTTATGTGTTGCACTCGAGTGCAAAGATTTTTCACCTCGTGCTGTGTTGATTCATTAGCTAAAGCTCAGGATTCAATTTTTTTTTAGTTTTAGATTCATTCACTTGCTCGGTCGTTAAAATTAAACACGTGGTTAAAAAATAGGAACGTTGCACTTCTATATAAAAAAAACTTGTAGGTACATATAAGTAGATCTAAGGGATATATTTTATACAATTAAAAAAAACGCTCTCGTATTTGACCTAGAACAAAAGTCTATAATTTTCTCCTATACGCTTGGCAGTTTGTTTCTAGAAGTTTCAAAGCTTTGAAGTAGTTTTTGTTCATGAATTCTATTGCGTGAAGTTATTAGTGTTAGAATGAGACGAGAACCGTCAAAAAGCGTACATACATACCTACTTCTTATAGTTTTTTTCACAGCAGTATGATATGAAGATATGACACATTATCAGAACACGTGCATCGTATTCATTATTTTGGTATGCGGCCGACAACTAAAATAGAATAAAAAAAACTAACTCTGCAAATTTTTAGCTCAAGTTATGGCTGACTCATGGAGGCGCTTTTAAAAAGGTTCTGTGAATTAAAGCTTGCATTCCTCACAAATTAGCTTTTGTAGATTGAAGGTATTGAATTGACGTATTCTTATTTTAGATTTTGTATTTCTATTCTTCTTATCGTGTCAGTGGTTTTTTTGAAACCAGTCTGGTCAAAGTAATAAATAAATAAATATCATAGACAATCCACACAACACTATCTAGCCCCAAACTAAGCAGAGCTTGTACTATGTGAACCAGTTAGCTGAATAATACTTATAATATATTTTTTTTGTAATAACATACTTAGAATACAATATAACACCCAGACAGAAACAAACATCTATATTCACTACACAAATATTTGTTCTCGGTGGGGATCGAGCTCACGACCCACGGCTCAGAAGGCAGAGCTACTACCAACTGAGCTGAGAGGCCAGTCAAAGTATTTTAAGTACGCCTCAAGACGCTCCTTTCGTGCAAAATATTACATATTTTATTTCGTAAGGGACATCTTTGAGATGCACTTCACTACTCTGACTCTTTCACGATTTCTGATTTGCAGGATGACCAAGAAAAAACCACGACAAATAGAAAAAAAAAATCTACGGTTTTCAACTGCAATTCTTTCTCTTGGCTTACTTATTTAATTTTGAAAAATTAATCAAGGCAATTTTTCTTTCTGAAGAAGTCCAGTTCACCTTTCGTCGCTGTATAGGTCCTTGTAGCCAATCGGTTGTGTAGCACAGAGTTTTTCTAGACGGCTAACGGTTTTTGAATTTTACACCGTTCAAAAAGCCGAGCGGTCATACTGTAATCAATTATCACTCATAATCAGTTATGTTGGTAAGGTAAGTACGTACTGGATAGTGGTGATTGAAAATGCTATCTCACCGCTCGATCTAGCACAATATTAGTCATTCTAATCTGTCGTTATGCACATTAGAGTGGAAACGATTGGATCTAGCCACTGAAACTGTGATTTATGCAGTCACAGCTAAAATAGAATTTCGAGGTCGCCCGGTGTTGGAGACGGGATCTGTCGCAGACGCAGAGACGAACCTTGGCCTATTGGGTGACGGTGAATAGGTATTATCAGGTGTACAAAATATATAAATTCCTGGTTATCCGTATTTTTTTTTAATTAAAATCTTGTTGCAATGATGCTCAAGGATCGGTGGTAAAACAATGGACAATCTTCGTCTGGAATATCAATGGCTGAGATAGAGGCTGGATAGAGGTAACAAAATAACAGGAGAC
The DNA here is from genome assembly GCA_947578465.1 of Thera obeliscata. Taxonomy (NCBI): domain Eukaryota; kingdom Metazoa; phylum Arthropoda; class Insecta; order Lepidoptera; family Geometridae; genus Thera; species Thera obeliscata. The sequence continues at coordinate 12,568,480 of OX387926.1, forward strand.
GTCAAAATCGCGACCACCCCACGATGAGAAAGATGACGAAGTTCAGGGGCCTAATTCTCGGGCCGATCTCGATCATTTAGCAATTTTATTTTATTGCTTCTTTTCGAAGAGAGAATGGCAGATTTCCCTAAGTAATTCATCAACGACCTCATCGTAGAAGCCTCGACAGCTACGATATACGGAAAACTTAGAAAAAGTACGGGGTTGTGCATTGCCAATGTGTATTTAAGGGACATTGGAAATCTCGGTCGGCTCGAGAATTCGGCCCCAGCTATATTTTAATTTAAGGAATTTAAAGTATCAAGGTCAAAAAAAATCTAGGGCGCTTAATTTATGCAGTATAAACAAACATTAATAAAATACGTTAGTCTTGATGGCAAACAGTAAATTTAAAAGAAATTCTAATTAGAGTGCGCGCAAAATAACTCAGCCCGTGACTGATGGCGGAAAACATGAAGAAAAAGACTGAAAATGATCTCGCAATCACAAACATGAACTTGGCTTAAACGCAATGCAAGTTTGATTTCCCCATTCATGTTTTTAATCGTAGGTTGGTACTGGTATCCTTTTTTTTGTGGGTTGGTATTCTGATGAGAAACGAAAACGGAATGTCGAATGTTCGACAGACTAACGAAATTTGTAAATGGACCGTTTAACCTAGTTTTAGTGAAGGAATGTGTCGATGAAATTGAAAAATATCGATAAAAATAATCATGTTGTTGTAACACATTTTAGACTTCCTAATAACAGGCGACGCGACATCGCGGCGCCCCAGAACGACAGATAATAATTTTCTAAATGTAATTTACCTCGGACAAGTTGCTATTGCACATTGCCTTACTAACTAAGCAAAGACAATACTTGCGTTGTTTATAGTACAGCCAAGCCAGATTATTACAATGGCAGCCCTGTCTACAATTTACTGTTGTTGTTGCGACACAGTTTTGACTTCTGTTGCACTAATTGTCATAACATAAATAACTCTACCTGTATGTTTCTTACTATGGAAATAAGTAGCATTATAAAAAGAAAAGTAAAACTGATTTTAAGGTTCAGCATTCTACAAACGAGTCCGAAACTGCAATCGATCTTTCGATAATAGATATGACATAATGAAAGAACGATAATCGATTCGAAAGATCGACTATGAAAAGGATAATTGAATAAGATTATCGTCACAAGGATTGTTTTATTATAATTTTTAAATAAGTTGAATTGTATGTATTGTGAATCGAGGAAATTGTTGCAAAACATTTTCTTGTTTGCACAGATGGTAGAACAGCTGCTGTCTGGGTTTGAAATAGTAAATAATCTTTATTCTCAATACATTGTATTGTTACATTTGTACCAAATACGTATATTAAGGTAGGTATATAATATATTTGGTCTAAGACCTACTAGGTACGTAAAAAATTATACAAATGTATTTTATCAGCTATCCAGTTTCCATAGCACAATATTTATTATTTATATTTCCTTCATTAGCCGTTTTCGTCGTAATTGAACCATAAACATCAATCACCACGCGTGAAATTGTTGTTATAATTTACTGCAAAATAATATATAAAGTACCTACCTTATAAGTGGAAACCGCTACGATATGAACTAACCATTTATTTTATAAATAGATACAGCTATAAAATCCTAATACTTAACTCCCAATCATCCTGTAATTTGTTTTTATTTATCCTTCTACGGCTTCTACCAAATCGAAGACTGAGTAAAAAACGTCACGCACCGATTTACTTCATTCAGGTTCATTAACTTATTTAGTGAAGTATCTGTTTCTAGGCAGATTAAGTTTACGGATGAGTTCAGACTTATTGCAACGTCTAAACTAGTCACACCTGTTGGCATGGTACCAAGTACTAACTACCGATGTAGTCGTACCAACCAGAGGTGTACGAACCCTCACTATGGTTAGACAACCGGAGGTTTGTGCCGTTCACCTTTTGTAGTTACTTACTTTCTTCTGAAACAATCATAGAGCGACAAGGCCGTAGCTAGACTTTGAACTTGTGCGCCTCCACAGTTATCTTTTCCTTGTCATTAACATAGATATTTGCGTTCTTATCAGCTTTACAAAACGATTTATCGGTTTTATAGTTTACTAGCAGCCCGTCCCGGCTTCGCACGGGGTAGACAATATTGTTGTACATTATTTTGTTCTATCGCTAATAGTTTCGGCAGCGCATTCGACGAAAGACATTTTAAGACTCATTTTTCTACACCTTCGGTTACATTGTTCAAATTTTACCAAGGATCCCTAATTTTTTTCAAAATAAAATGTAGCCTATGTCAAATTGGAAGAATGTAGCATTCTATTGGTGAAAGAATTTTTTAAATCGGCCCAGTACTTTTTGAGCCTATTCATTACAAACATACAAAAATAGGTACAAATCTTTCCTCTTTATAATATTAGTGTAGATTGATATTGTGGCACTGTAAACATTGAAGTAATTAAACTAATTTTGCCAAATTTTACTGCTTATATAGCTTAATTGCATACATTTAGTTGTCTACGAGCTCGTAAGTTGTAGACATTTTAAATAATAATTCAGGAACTTTTGTTTCTAACAAAAATTAATGTTTATTTTGACTGATATATCTGTTTAGGTGAAAACTGTAAGCTTTCTATCATTGTCCATAAATAAAAGTATTGAATTAGATTATTAACGGAACAATCACAACCTAGTCATAGCTCCTAAGTAGCTACAAAATGCTTTCCAAGAGTGTTGAATGGATTGCATAGTCCTTTGTTTGAGTTAACAGGATCGTAGTATGGAGAGTATTCACCTCGTCTATTTCAGTGACGCCGGCGTGGGTGATAGGGTGCGTCGTACTCTAGGGGGATAGACGACCTCGCGCCGAGTCATGAGGGTCAAGGTAGACGGAAACAGACGTTTCTTTCCTCGTTCGGTTATTCCAAGAATCTCTCGTTTCCAGCTAATTTCTCAAAACACAATCACGTTTATTTGTATGTACGTAATGAAACTTTACTCTTGGGTTTCTTGCGATTCGCGGTGCTTTTGCGTCGTGAAAAATGCATGCTTATCTTGTTATTTGACGCCTTTGTTTGATACGCGCGCCTGTATCTGAGTGCGTCCAAACTTTCATCATTATCACAATATGACAGGCGATTTTACGTCACATAGATAGTGCTGTGACCTTAAGATAATTATCGGTCGACGCCTCGTCTCCCCGTTATCGTATCGATAGCTTAGAATAACAACGCAAGGACATCACTCAAGAAGTCCTATTGAGTATTGAGTATTGGCTTATTGAATCGATTGTAACAACTCTAGGTTCGTAGGAATGTTTTGATATCATCGTTGCACTGAGATTGTTCTAGGCGTACAGATTGATATTTATCTATGTGAATTTCCTTAACTGAAAAGTTTAAGTTTAAATGAATAACCTAACTAAATACATTTAAATGGCTGCATATGCAATATTATTCAAAATTTCCACATGGTAGCATTTTATTCAAATACAAAACAGACAAAGACTCGTCTGGCGTATCGTACAAATGACCGCTCGGCCTTGTCTAGGCCGTGATGACGCCATCTTGCGTGCGGATGAACTCCTTTTATTAGGTTACAAAGTTTAACTACACCTGTCTCGCTCTTTAGTTTTATTTTGGGACCTTTGAAGAAAGAGATAAATATATTATGTGGTTTATACTCAATTTAAAGCGACTGGCTTTTATGTTTTTGTTGTCCATTTTTGAAATTATTAATGTTTTGAATTAAAAGAGTTTCCGTTTCATTGTACCTACAAGTTTTTTTTTGTAATATAGAGCAGATATTTTCTATTCTCAACAATCAGCCCTACCGGTTTTTAGTGAAATCGAATTACGGGCAAATTGACTAACGATTTGATAGAGGGGCACATTAAGGGCTGATTTTTCATCTACAGAATATAACACTCTTCGTCTAATAAAAAATGTCAGTCCTTGTTTTTGATAAGTCAAAACAAGAGATGGATATATTATCTGGCGGATAAATTTGATGCAGATGGAAAAAATAGCCCTTATTCAAATAATGATCGTATCGATATAAACTCACAAAGCAGCTTATTTCATTCTCAATGATAATCTGAATGACGCATACAAGATTCATTGCTCAACAGCGATACCTACGTTGTGTAATTGACAATTAATTGCGTTGCCAAGGCGACTGCACTGTCTGACTTGAGTGCGCTCCGATAGAGTTAGCTGAGAAACCTCGGGGGCAAAGGACTTGAGCGGTAATTGAGCGGCCAGACTGAATAAATTCTCGATAAATTGACATCTAATAATGTTCATTTAAACGTAACTAGCTTACAAAATGTACCTCGGAAATATGAAATTCGCTCATCTCAACATTAAATCGCTTTAGAAACGGAGGACCAGTCCTGTGCGAAAGGCGAAATGCTCGCGGCATGCTCAACCGGCTTTGTGAAGGCCGTCCCCCACTCCTTCAGATTGTGTCGACGCCATGCCAGTCTGTCTTATCGATGATGACTTTGAATAATCTCAATGCCGTTCTTTTAATAAACTACTGACGCAAATATCTAATTCTTATTCATGAACAAAATAAAAACATTAAATTTAAGTAGGTACTTATTTGAAATAAACACGTCCATGTAGATGGATAGTATTTATTTATTTGTTAGTCATTGCAGACATGCGCGTCTGTCGTTATCACAACCGAGCTTCGCCCTCGTAAACACGGTGCCAATGACACAAGGGTCGGGAGTCGGGAGTATCGATAAATAATACAGCAGTGCTATCGCAACACTGGCCGCCGCAAGGCCGCCGGCCGCCTGTCGACGTCCGCGTACACAATCACAACACAACACACCTATCCAAATCGGTAGCTCAGCAACTTGTTTAAATTCAGTTTTAATTTGACAGTTCTATTCAAATCTGGCAGTTCAATCTCTTCTTTTGTTTTTATTAACCAAGGAGTTTTCATGACAGTTTAAATTTGTAATTTTTAAAAATCGAATCCGTTTTTGTTTTGTTTATTTAGACACGGTTTACATAGCGGTGATTCATTATGCATGTATTGGGAGTGCTGGTAACTGTAATTGAACGTAGAATGTTTAATTGTGTAATTAAAGTAGGCCACACCTTTTTCGTGACTAAATTTTATTTAATTTGTTACAGGTTGCTCAAGATGATGGTCGCAGAAACCAACTGTAATCGAGATTCTAATTCCGCAAAGCAAACTGTGATCGCCAGCCTTCAGCGGCTGAAATCTGACCGAAGACTGATCAAAAATGCCTTAAAATGAACAGCGGCCCCAAAAGATCAAAATCGAAATCTTTTTGAAACATTTACGATGCGTAGAAAGCAAACTTTTTGAAATTTTACATACTCTTTTTGATGCATTTTGAGTGAATGGTGCTAGTGAGGTGACGCAGTCGATAATATCGAGATATCGAGGTGATGTGACAGCTGTCAGTGATGAATACCGCGATGTCAAGTGACGCGGATGCTGTGAAGGTAGAGGGGGGACACGTCTCCGTCACTACCATAAGCATGTCAGGCCCAGAAACGAGCAATGGTAAGAATATTTCCCAGTACCACTAAAAAGCAGAATAACGCAAACAAATTCTCACTCGTACATAGGTACATACGTAATGAAATATCATAAGCAACATGGTTTGGTAGAATAACCTTGCAAAGCTCTATCGTCTCGCTTGTCGTTTTTAAAAGAAAACAATTTTTTTGATATCAAAGAAAAATATTATGTGCGAGCGTGAAGTTGTTTGCATAATTTGTAGATTTGAACATTGCTTGAAATTTGCCCTGTCACTGTTAGTTTTTTTTTGCGTCATAATAAATTTAGATAATGATATCGGTAACTCTCTATGTATCTTTTGGTTATGAAAATTTATTTATATAAATAAGGACATCATTACAATTTGGTTTACCGAAAATGACTGTTGGTTCTACCAACGTAAACTTTTAGTTATTTTAAAACTCTGCGGTAAACTTATACCATTATGAAAACCACATAATTCGCAGAATTAAATGTTTGTGTAGGTAGCTACATTTGGAAAATTACATTCTAAAGATGACGAATTATACGCACATAGTCATGTTAAATTTCGCACTTTAAATTTCCAACTTGAGCGTACTAGAATTTTAATTTATTAAAATGAAATTTCAGTTTAAAATGATAGATGAGAGGCCGTTGACCTCTACATAGAGGCTGTCAGTATTTTACCCGACGCTTTTTCACGATAAAAAATAAGTAATATTTTTACACATTTAGTTTAACTTCACACTGCGTAATTTGACCAAAACCTTAACAAATTAAATAAGTATTTTTTTGGACAATCCACACAACACTATTTTAAATAATATTTAATTTTATTAAAATACTTTTTTATAATTAAATACTTGATTGTATACATCAATCTATACCTAATCTATACCTAACACAATAATTCATACAATTTTTATTCTGGGACCAAGGCATCGTACTACAGTGAAGACCTCGTATAGACTGAGTGGCAAGGCCAATCATAAAGAACACAACAGACATTATCATTATCAACAAAACTTTTAAGTCTAGCGTCCACGTGTCCGCTTCATAAGTATCGGACGCATAGTACGAGGTATCATACGAGCGATCCGAGCGTCGCGAATCAGTGGACGCACATGTAATTTTCTATGCTAAGAATATGGGATCAGAAATATTACTGCTGGACCTCAACTTATCTCTCTCTCGAGCCTCCTACTACCATCTCCTCAAAGGTGTCGATATCGTCCCGCCAACGCATACTCGACCGACCCCGTGGCCGCCGCCCGTCAGGACCCAAGGCTGATGGTCACCCACCTATCGGGAGTCACCTCTAATTCTAATTTGAGTTGGGGGGATAAGGTCTGCACTGACGTCCCGCGATGGGGTGTAGTGGGCATTGTCCCCCTGCTAACTTCACCCCAGCCAGCCCAACTCCTTAAAATAGCAGAGTAGGACCTTGGGTTGATGGCAACAGTGGACCGGCTGGTGACACAAATGTGGATGTTGGAGGCAAGACTCAATCCCTGTTCCCTGCGCCCTGTCTTGGTTCTCGCTTCTTCTGTTGCACAATGAAATTAACGCCAATCACAATTTTCAATGAAAAAAATGTGTAAAATGCGATTGGTGATTATTTCATTTGAGGTAAGTAATTTAAAATAAAAACTATCCAGGAACCTAGATAAATACTATATGAATACCGTTATTACAATAATATAGTGAAAATCTGCCTAAACTAGTAATCATTTTGGTATTCCGTTTGTATGAAAATTTTCCCCCCGCTGGCCCCCTATGGTACAGTTTTGACAGTTTGATGCGATGCGTGCGATACTTACGATGCGGACATGTGGACGCTAGGCTTAATCAACGCAAATTCCTCACCACAACGCTTACTGACACTGACCCGTCCACTGACCCTTTAGTAGGTAAAGTTCAATGACATTACTTACACTGCACACACATGACACGAGGAAATTAAGCAGGCTTCTGTATGATAATGAGAACTGTTCCTGCATGTTTAAGGCGCAGACAACCGTAGATGTACTTTTCACTCGCACATTTTGACCTTTCGAAAAATATAAAAACACTGAACTTATTTTTCGAAAACCGCGATCAAACTATTTTTATTCAAACTAACCTGTGTGCAATCCGATTGCACACAGGTTAGAAAAAACATATTTGAATCGTTTTCGTACTTAAAAGTTAAGCCAAGTACGAAAACTAGTTAGGCCAACTTTTAAATAAGAAAACGTGTTCGGATCAAAATTATTTTTATTACACACAAGATCGCGATATTCGGTAAATAAGTTCAGTGATTGTATATTTTTGAAAGTGTCAAAATATTCGAGCAAGAAGTAGGTATATCGACGGTTGTCTTCGCCTTAATGTACTCATCAAAATTGATAACAAAACAATAGATTTACGCAGCTGTCCTCGTCCTTAACCTATGTATAAATAACTATTAATAAGTCTATCTTATCGTGAATGAATATACCTATTATTATCATGAGCGGATTTCACTTTTAATGCTTATCTTTGAGTTTCCTGCCCACTATAATTGAATTACGTTGAAAATAAAATAAGGTAAAAAAAATATTTATTTCTATAAAAGCATGCGTGCAACGCGCCCTCCTGCTTTAGCTTGCGCTGTGTTGCAGTAACACCTCTTCCAAAAACGAAAATACAAATGTAAAAATAAACAAAAGAAAAACTATCACTAGGGCTTTACAAATATACAAACTGACTAAGTCAGTGTTATATTGTATTAGAAGTATGTATTTACAACAAAAATATAAAATAAGTATTATATCAGCTCCCATAGTACAAGCTCTGCTTAGTTTGGGGCTAGATAGTGCGGATTAAAAAAAACAGTGACAAGGTTAATTTTAAGACTTGTGCAGAAGTACCTACATAGTTAAATAGAAAGGTAGGTAGCTTATCAATAATTTATTTATATTTCCAGGTCAATTCTCGTATAGTTCAAGCGGAGTGCGCATCAGTGTGTCTTCGGTGCCACATGACGAAGACTCCACTGATGCCGAAATCTCCAAAATCGACTTCACACAACATCAATATGAGGTATGCAATTATTTTTTTCATTCTTCTTCTTCCTGCCCTTATCCCACTTTATGTAGGGTCAGCACAACATGTATTCCTCCTTCATTCGCCTCTGTCAGCCGTCATCTCTGAATTCACTCTTCTCTTATCCATGTCATCTTTCACACAGTTTATCCATGTTTTCTTTGGTCTACCTCTGCTGATGTCAACTGATGAATTTGTATCCATCAACATCCATACTCATCACTCTCCTAGTCACATGTTTTTAATCCCTCATGACATGCCCGATGGCAAGTCTGCGTTGCGGCTAAAAGGCTTTGGCTGGTTTAGTTCACCTAGCCTTATAGACTTATCGGTAGCAAAACCTAAACGATCAAACTGAAGGATACAATACTTTTCAGGTAAACATGCGTAACAAGCAACAGCGATCGTCCAGCGGAGCTCAGTACGACGGACAGGCCAACGATCGGGAGCGGCCCATGTCCTGGGAAGGCGAGCTCTCTGATTCTGAAATGGTCATCGATACCAATGTCAATAATGGTAAGTTAAACAGAGGACATGTCAAAACAGAGCTCAGGGAACTGTCCCTCTAAATCCACATCTGTGTCACCATCCGGTCCACTAAGACATTGTTGCCCCAGGTCCTACTCCGCCTTATTATGAGTTGGGCTGGTTGGGGTGAGGTTAGCTGGGGGATAATGCACAATACACTCCATCGCGGTACGTCAGTGCAGATCTTATTTCTCCAACTCTAATTAGAAGTTAAAGACTTACAAAATCAACTACTTGTAGATACCACAACTCTCTGTGTGTGATAGGCCCGTCAAGCAAGTGTAGTGCGCTTTTACACTGCTAAATTAATCCGTGAGGTAGTGGTGACAAAATATGTGTGGCCCACCAACCACTGCGGAATACGTATAGTAACAAAGAAAAATAGACATTCAATCGTCAATTTCATTACAAAGCCTTTTAAGCTATTAAACTAAAAGTTTTTATGATCATTATGTAGCACAGTAACATTATTTTATTTGTGGCATTCATAAAAATGCAAAAGCAACAAATATGAATCGAGAATCATCCCCTGTTGTACTCCTACTTTAGTGTTTCATGTATCATTCATATAATCTGCAGATTTTCAATTTATACTTTACCGTAAATAAGGTATTCCTACCATGGGTGTGGTTATAGAGTCAAAACACTGATATCGGTAATAGCACAAACGGTATATTATCTTGAAAGTTAATTGGATAAGTAAAGTACTTTATCCCGTGCCCGCGAAGCTACGACTGGCGTCTCACGCCACGTATTGCCTACGCGACGAAACGCGAGAAGGGAGTTACTTGTGTGCAACTATGTTGCTACAGTAACCTCCCCCTTTTTAAACAAAAAAAAAATATAAAAATACTGAAAAACTGATAAAAGAAAGAATACAATTCAAGGTGATAACCCTAGAATTACAATTGCGTTAAAATTGTACAAGTCACATCGCGTGGCGAGCATAACTGCTGACACGCTGAAACATTATCGCTTGGCAATGTCTAAGTACCTAAGCAGTTACAATAACAAAGTGCAATCATGGTAAAATAAACTTGTACAGTCGGCTACGCTAGAATGTATAACCTACAACAAAATATTTGCGGGCACGGTTAAAAAATTAAATACATTTGAAAACAGAATATGACACACATTAAAACATAAAATGAAATTTTGTATAAGAATTACATAGTAAAAACATGAAAAAAAAAATAGTAAAATAGCAATAAAAAATATCAAATACACTGTATGAAATTTTTAAGAAATACATTGGGTTAAAAATTTTGTAAACAAAAATTGTGCAAAAAATTAAATTACATACCTATACACTGGGTAAAATTTTATAGTTAAATCAAACAGGGTGGACATAACTTTTAAGAGGCACGAAAGAAAACACAACAATCACTGATTCTAAAAATAATAAGAAAAGTATATCACGTATGTTGACAGGGGAGGCTGTAGGCGCGAGATTACACTACCGCTGCTGGTACAACCCCCGGCTGTATCACTCTCACGTGCGCGAGCGGCGCTGCTGGCGTAGGAACGCTGCTTGATAATATTTCTTTCCGCAGCCAGGCTCGTATACGATTACAAAATCGTCGCCAAACCACATAAATCACCAGTAAAGCCAATATGACAACTATAGCAACCATGAGAATACTCTGTTGCGTCATGTGCGCTTCCACCTGAGTGGAATTTTGTGCGATAACCACTCGGTTGTCTTCTACTTCTTTTGATTGCTGTTTACCCATTTTAAATATCGTGAACTTTACGTGCAACTCTAGTGAAAGTTATTGAAGAAATGCCAAAAATACCTAAAAATTATGTCCAATAAGCTGTACCTGTTTATAGCCTAAATACAATATTTCGTCATTACATTTCAAAGTTCAAATCTTTGCTTATGCTAATGCTACACTTGTAAAAGTATGGCCTACTTACGTGCATACCTATGCCTATGGCACTTATAATCTAAAGCATTAGAATTACTATAGTATCCATGTAATAAAACATTTTGCATCGTATGCATCCGCATCAGTACCAACTGTCCTTATTCTGTGGCACAAGGCTTGTGACGTACTATGCAAAAGATGCTCCAAACCGTCTTTCGTCATAATTGTCCAGTGACGAATGGCATGTAATGCCTCTCTGTGAGCGGTTTGAATAACAAATATTTTACTCTTAGATTAACTGTAAACTATAATTATTTAGTCTAAAAAATATACGTAAATAGCTACTTATATTCATTATTTACTAACTCGATCAATACTAAACAACATATACCTACGTTAAGGGTAGTTGTCACCTGCTATATTCAATTACCGAGAGTCAACGGGTGCGACAACACCATCTAAAATTAGGGTTGCGGGCTCATTTCACCACGCAATATAAATCCAAAATAACGTTGCTTGATTAATCGAGTAAGTTAATGCTACTATCACCTACTTAAGATACTACCTACAACTTTACCTTGAAAACCTCGGTCGAACACCATTATTTCATAGGCTAATTATAGGTAACTTAAGTATAACAAAGAAATGTTTAACCTAGGTACCAACCGTAAGTACTTATCACCTAAGCTATAGAATTACATAACACTACCTAACTATAGATTGAAGCGTGCTGGTGTACGTACCTCGCGCCCGCTCCGAGTTCTTTTACCTGAAGTAGGGTTACTAGATGAGCTCGGAACGTGAGCGGGTATGACGTCACCCATGCTAGAAGTGTCGTCACCTGTGTCGTGTGTACTGCTCTGCTCATTGAGTACGTACGCTGGCTTAAGACGATCTATAGAGACATTTACACACCTGTTAGGGAGTTGTACTTTGTAAACCTTACAACCTTTCTTCAAGACACGGTACGGACCGTCGTACGGAGGTTGCAGAGGCTTACGAACCGCATCAACCCTAATAAAAACGAAATCACAAGACTTTAGATCCGGATGAATAAATAACGTTCGTGAATCACGATGTTTTCTTTCTACCGGTCTCAAACTACGTATCTTATCTTGTAAGTCTTGTACTAATGTATGTGGATCTGAAGCTTCTGATTTAGCAGATACAAAAAATTCACCAGGTAACCTCAAGGTACAACCGTAAGTTAATTCGGCGGCACTCAGGTTGGAGTCGCTACGTAAAGTAGTTCGGAGCCCTAATAAAACAGTAGGTAACTCATCTACCCATGACGTAGATACCAATCGAGCACGGAGCGCTACCTTTAAGCTTCGGTGCCATCTTTCAATGGCGCCGTTGCTTTGTGGATGATATGGCGAACTTCTAATTCTGTGTATACCCATACATTTCATAAGCTGTGAGAAAAGATTACTTTCGAACTGACGACCTTGGTCTGAGGTTAAATACTGACAACTACCAAACCTAGTAATCCAACCGTCATAAATAACTTTAGCCACAGTTTCAGCTGTAATGTCTTTTATAGGGAACGCTTCAGGCCAATGTGTATATCGATCAATGATAGTAAGTAAATACCTATATCCATCTGTGGTAGTCGGCAAGGGACCTACGATGTCAGTGTGGATATGTTCAAAACGTCCAGCTGCGGGAAATTGTCCTAAATGAGATACCGAATGACGTTGAACCTTCGAACGTTGACATTGAATACAAGTTTTAGTCCACTGATTAAGATCTTTATTCATCCCTGGCCAGAAAAAACGCTGGCACACGAGTTTACGTGTTGAATTTATTCCGGGATGACTCAAATTATGTACCAAATTAAATGCTAACTTCCTGAATTTATCCGGTAAATAGGGTCTAATATTACTGGTTGATGTTTCACAATAAATTTGCGTGGCACAATCGGGCAACGTTATTTTTCTAATAACAACGCTGCTATTTGATACCACGTTTCCGTTTGCTAAATAAGCATCGTCGTTCTGGGCGGTCGCTAATTCTGCAAAATCCAACGTACTGGGACACGTGATTGTTTCGACACGACTCAGCGAGTCTGCAACTAAGTTATCGCCACCAGCGACGTACCTAATATCCGTTGTAAATTCGCTGATGTACATAAGCTGCCTAGTTCTACGTGGAGTCTCTTTGTCACTTGGTAATTTAGAAAATGCAAACGTCAGGGGTTTATGATCTGTGAAGATGGTTAACTCCCTGCCCTCGAACATACTTCTAAAATGAATTACAGCCAAATAAATTCCTAACAACTCCCGATCGTATGTACTATATTTAACCTGCGTATCGGTAAGTTTACGTGAAAAATAACCTAAAGGCTTCCAATTACCCTTCACTAATTGTTGCAGTACGGCTCCTACACAAGTATTTGATGCATCTGTCATCAAAGCTAGAGGAGTATCGGGCATCGGATACGTTAATGTGGCGGCTGACTGTAAACTTTCTTTACATTTAATAAAAGCTTCGTTAGCCTCGGCTGTCCAGTCAATTTGCGACTTATCGTTTTTCTTAGAACCTCGAATGTACTTGTTAAGTTCGGTTTGATAAGAAATGGCATTTGGCATATGCGGACGATAAAAATTTACCATACCAATGAAACGTCTGAGTTCGATTACCGTTTCCGGTTTTGGAAAATCAATAATGGCTTTGACCTTACTATCCGATGGCCTAATGCCGTCTATTGTTACTTCATGTCCTAAAAATTCGATATTTTCCTGCCCAAATGCACATTTCGACAAGTTAATCGTTATACCAAAATCATATAAGCGTTTAAACAAGACTTCTAGATGCTGTTCGTGCTTAGCCTTGGATTCACTTGCCACGATTACGTCATCTATGTAGCAGAATATAAACTCTGAACTTGGTTCAAAAGTTCCGTCTTCTCGTTCAATTCCTAATCCCTGTAAAACCGTGTTGTTCATGAAGCGCTGAAAAGACTGAGCCGCGTTGCGTAATCCGAAGGACATTCTAGGAAATTCGAATAAACCAAAAGGAGTAATAATGGCGGTCTTTTCCACGTCATCAGGAGCAACAGGGATGCAATGATATGCCCTATTTACATCAATTTTACTAAAAATATTTTTTCCTGTTAAAATATATGTAAAATCATGCAAGCGCGGAATTGGATATCTGTCGGGTTTCGTGACCGCATTTAATTGCCGGTAATCCCCACAGGGTCGAATTTCACCATTCTTTTTAGGTACAACATGCAAAGGACTTGACCATGGGCTTTTTGAAGGCCGACAGATTCCCAATTCCTGCATAACCCTAAATTCTTCACATACCTTTTTGTACCGGTCGGGAGGCAGCGGGCGCGCACGCGCATGTACAGGCGGCCCGGTCGTCTCTATGTGGTGGAAAACTGTATGTCTAGGAGTATCCTTAAAAGAAACAGGTTTTGTTATACCCGAGTACTTAGCCAAAAGGTTAAAATAAGGGTGTGTCTCGTCCAAGGTGTTCAAGGTAGGTTGATTACAAACTCTAATAGAACCTACGATATTTAGTTTAGTCACTTCATCTACTAATCTACGATTGCTTAGGTCAACCAATAGCTTATGGTGGATTAAAAAGTCTGCACCTAAAATAGGTTGGTTCACTGCTGCCAACACGAATGTCCATCGGTACGGTCTTCTTAATTTTAAGTCCAACACCATAGTCTTAACACCAAAAGTACTTATTTCGGTACCATTTGCCGCATAAAGTTTGAAACCAACACTATTATCACTGTTATGCCTAATTTTACGCGCCGGGAGAACCGAAACGTTCGCTCCCGTATCCACAAGGAATCGTAGTCCTGTATTTCGATCTGTGACGCAAAGACGGTTACTACTTACAGGAACGATACAGGCATCCGTCGCTGACTGTACCTCACTTAGTTTCCCTCCTTTTTGTAGCTGCAGGGCGGGATACACTTGTGCGCCTTATCCTTGTAGCGGAAATGGTAAAAACACTGCCAATCCGGTTTACGTGACGCCGATGACGTTCTATTGACACTAGTGGATCTCCCCCTGCTTTGGCTTCGACCGCGCGAGTCGTTCCGTCGCGAGTTATGCAGCTGATCAATCCGCTTATCTATCCGCTTAATCTCATTGATAATCGCAGCTGTGTCGAGCGTACTTGATGATGCGACGGGCGTCGCCCTTACCTCCGACACGGACTGATTATTTCCTTGCGTCTCCATTACCTTGTCGGCAATCTTAGCAAGGATTGTGAGATCACTGGACTCCGCTACTGTTATTATTCCACGAACTGCAGGCGGAAGGTGGCCTTGCCACAGGATCTTAAGGGTCTCGTCCGGTATTTTGGTGCGGGCCAAATCTCGCATGCGTCGTAAAAGCTGAGAAGGCTTTTGATCGCCCAACTCCATCTCGCTCATGAGTTTCTGTACTTGCCGGGTCTCCGATTCTTCGTAAATGGTAAGTAATCGTTCCTTTAATGAATCGTACTTCCGGGTGGTAGGAGGATTCATCAGGATGTCCGTCACTTGCTGGATGACCTCCTTAGTGAGCTTGGTGATGACAAGGTTGAACCTGACCTCGTCTGACATCTTTTGGGGCGCTAGTATGGCCTCGGTTTGATAGAACCATAGCCTCGGGTGATCTGCCCAAAATTCTGGAACACGGGAAGTGACTGTGATGGCAGCCAAATCCATTTTTTCGTCCTTGACCTCCACGCTGGTTGTCGCCGGGCCTGGAGTCGCAACCGGCGCCGGGGTCGGCGTCGGGGCCTGCCCGATAGCAGCGGGTAACATGATGCCGAAGTTTATACGTAACACTGAGGTAATTCACCAACTTTATACAGAAAATTTAGAGTTCACTGAGTGTCCGAAAAAAAAATGTGGTCGCGGGGCACGGGATACCTAACTCGCAAGGTGAGTCGTAACCAAAAATACAAAATTGCGGGGTCACCACTTTACCGTAAATAAGGTATTCCTACCATGGGTGTGGTTATAGAGTCAAAACACTGATATCGGTAATAGCACAAACGGTATATTATCTTGAAAGTTAATTGGATAAGTAAAGTACTTTATCCCGTGCCCGCGAAGCTACGACTGGCGTCTCACGCCACGTATTGCCTACGCGACGAAACGCGAGAAGGGAGTTACTTGTGTGCAACTATGTTGCTACAATACCTTTGTATTTTTTGAATAAGGAATGAAATAAATAAAAAAAAATGTTAATTCACACTTAGCTCAAGTCACAAAGTAGTAGTGGTTCACCTTGCCAAAGGCTCTTTGTAGGTCAGACTAAGCGTAAGTTTATTTTGATGACTCGATTCTTCTCCTCGTAAATAATTGCGAAAGCATGAATGGTCTTACGGTAGAAACCAAGCCGTAGTATGATGCCTGTTCTTCTAGGCTTAGTCTCGTGGAACTGGCACCTAGACTCACTTAGCTTTAAGACGTTTCAAAGTGCTTGTGATACTATTGAATTAATAAATTGTAGATTTTGACAGTATTTCATCGCCCAGTACTTATCAGATTAATCTTACGCTTACAACTGTATTATCAAATATTCGTGTCTCTGAATAACCCTTATTCAAGGCTCTCTATCACTAAATTTACATTGAGAGAGTATCGCTATCCGTCTATTTTATGTGACGGATAGCGTTGCTCTGACCTGAAATTAATGAAGAACTTACGAGGTGATTCCAGTGAGTCTATTTTATTTGAGATTTAAGATGATATGGCTACTATACAATCAAGTTTGTCTCCTAAAGAGGAAAATCCTCAACGGTTAACAGCACAACACAGACACGGAATTGTTTTTCACGCATTTGATAGTAAAAGCCCGTGTAAAAGTTTGAATTTTTTATGTTTTATTCATCTATGAATGATTTTCTTTCGATTCCAGATGAAAACAGCAACTCCTTAGATCTGCAGTCCTCTCGAGATTCGATAGACACCCTCCGCAACGTAACGATCAAACAAGAGCCGATGAAGAGCGAAATGTTCCAGAGTTTGGACGATCAGAGGGTACTCGACTTGAAGTTTACGGCGCCATTGCAGCAGCACCAGAGGAGTCATAGTATGAACAGGGTATGTGGATTACTTGAGTTGGATTGGCACCACACTTGAGCTTCTAATTTTTTAATGAAAAATTTAATATTTAACATGATTTTGAACTCACAAATCATGGTAAATATCCCGTTGTTTATAAAAAGTTTTACAAAAATAAAGAATTAAGTATACAAAAACACCAACAATCTGTAAGTTTCTAGCCTCTTCTTAAAGGCTTGCTTGCTCGCGTAGAACTGGAATCTTACAACTCTTGAATTTTAGAAGTAAACAACTTTTTACTTTCAAACCTTCTTCTTTCTGCCCTTATCCCACTTTTTTATTAAATTCTACCTACATATCCATCTACATTCATACTCATCACTCTCCTAGTCACATGATTTTTATGACAAATCTTACTACAAAAATATTTTCATTACCATTGCGAAAGGAACCAAACCAGGGAGTTTGAATGAGATATAATTTGAAAGGTCTTGATATGAACATTCTTAAACATTCCAAGACTGTTTGTTCGCATAACCCCGTTTGTTTCAGATACCACTGCTGACCGATTCTCCCCTATCCCTGCCTCGAAGACCGTCGTCGCCCACAAACAGCGCCAAATCCCTCGCGCTCTCAGACCAAGGCTCTATGCCGATGCCGCACTCTTCCATAGGGGAGATACAGAACTTGACTATCAAGAAAGAAACGCTATCAGGTAAAAGATCTCTAAATTAAATGGCATCAGTCCATTCGGTGAATTTTGTCCAGTGAGGATAATTATTACAAAAATAAAATAGTAATTAGTCAAGTCGGGCGTCATTGGATTTGAAGGAAAAGATGGCGGTTTTGTTCAAAACTGAAACGGGTATTTATCGCGATTACCTTTATTATTTCCCGACGTTTCGACCGCGTCTGCCCGCTACCACGGATGTTGTAACATGGTCGAAACGTCTGGAAATAATAAAGGTAATCGCGATAAATACCCGTTTTCCATATAATTATGCATAACAATCGCGTTAAGTGCTTTCATACTAATATGTTTAATTAATATTTGCAGAGTTAAAATGCGAGCCGTCGCTAGGCATGGAGAAGTTGCTAGGCACAGCCCTCGGCTCGCCTCTCACGGGAAGGATGCAGCGCGTCCAGTCCAGCGCCAGCACTGACTCCGCCGTACATTCCATGTACACACACAGGTAACCAAGCCCTAGATTGTTGCCTGTCCTCTCAGCTCAGTTGGTAGTAGCTCTGCCTTCTGCGCCGTAGGTCGTGGGTTCGATCCCCACCGAGAACAAATATTTGTGTGGCGAGATATCTCTGATTCAGCGATTCTCAGTCTGAGTGTTATACTGTATTATAAGTATGTATTTACAATAAAAATGTATACAAGTATTATATCAGCCATCTGATTCCCATAGTACAAGCTCTTCTTAGTTTGAGGCTAAATAGTGTTGTGTGGATTATCCATAGTATATATTTATTTATTTTTCATTGCTCATACTCTGAAAGTAGGTCTGAAGTTGCCTGAGGGGCCTAATTGAAAGCAATGCCCTCGCTACGCTCTGGCGCCAAACCCGTCTCGGGACTGAAAAACGTGACTTTCTATCCTCAGGTAACAATGTACTATTCCTGTTCTTCTAGGCTTGGTCGGGTGGAACTGGCACCTAGACTCATCTAGCTTTATGACGTTACAAAGATGAAATAATTATGGTTTTTGACTTTCTACAACTTATACTTGTACCAATACTTACTTGTACCTACTACACATCCCTATAAAAATCGGCCACAGTTCTTGGCTCGTCTGAAGTTAACCGTTTGGCGAATCTTACGTCATTGGGCATTTTTTAACATCATACAGAACCTTGAATGTGAATGTCGAAAACATCTACAAACTCAATGAAATCGTCTAGTATGTAAATCAATCAAAGGATCTAAGTCCTTTCTCCAAAACTCTTCTCTAGACGCATTCACAAAGAGCTCTCTAAGTTCTGCAAATAAAATATTAATATGTATTATGTTTGTTTGTATCAGTGTGTACAGCAGTCCGTCAGCCAGCCCGCGAGCGACGCGTCACTACACGCCGTCTCTTTCTCGCAACAACAGCGACGCATCGCACTCTTCCTGTTACTCCTACAGCTCAGAGTTCTCGCCTACACATTCCCCAGTCCAGGTAAATCTATCAAAAGTCTATCCAGGATGCCTTGTTTATAAAAAAAATATTGTTTCGGAATCTGCATCACTTAGCGGTCCTGCTGACATCGATCTCATCTTTGTATCAAGTAGATATCAAATCTGAGGCTCGTATTCCGAAACAATGCTTGAGTCGAGCATCAAGCACAAATTTTTTGACAGTTCCCTATTGAAAAATGTCAAAAATTTGTGCTTGAGTCTGAGTCGAGCCTGTTTCGAAATACGGGCCTGACTGTAAGCTCCCGTACTATTGTTAACAGAAGACATCAAGATATTTTTATTTATTTGAAACGCACAAAACAACAACCACAAAAGTACTACTAAATAAACTATTACGTATTCCAAACAACTAAAAAGTTGTATCGTTGAGAAATAAAAAGTTTCAGTTGGTCAGTTTGTTGGTGGGAGTGGAAGGACACAATTTCACCGGCACCCACACCCTTCAAACCATTCACAGCATTGCTTCACGGCAGAAATAGGCATAGGTGGTAGTACTCCCCGGACGAGCCCTTCACAAAGAGCTCTACTATAATATAACTAGCGGCACATAACTTGAGCGGTGAGCGATACGCGCTGCGCATGCGTCGTAGTGTGCCATGTCGCGCACTCTGGATGTGTGGATGTGTGCAGAGTGTCCTATTGGTACAGAGAGCGGAGTGCGGCTGGAGAGCCAATCACCGCTAACACGCCCGCCCTTCATTCCGCTAGTCCCCCTGGTACCTTATTTTTGACTTCTGCGCAATAACGGTCACCGCTCAAGTTATGTCCCGCTACCTATAGTACTTCCCCGGACGAGCCCTTCACAAAGAGCTC
The DNA here is from genome assembly GCA_947578465.1 of Thera obeliscata. Taxonomy (NCBI): domain Eukaryota; kingdom Metazoa; phylum Arthropoda; class Insecta; order Lepidoptera; family Geometridae; genus Thera; species Thera obeliscata. The sequence continues at coordinate 12,588,501 of OX387926.1, forward strand.
TACTACTACTAAGATTGTATAATTCGTTTCGTTTGCAGGGTCGTCACCCTCACGTGGTGTATAGAGAGGCGACGGGCGTGTTCCCCGCGTCGCCGGCGCATGATGAAGACACGGAGACGGACGACAGGCTGCATCATCATCAGGGCATCAGTCGGCAGCAGCTTATCAACAGGTTAATATAAAAAAATCAGTTGTCTGTAAAGTCGGTTTACTGACGATAGTTGAACGTGACAACGTCATACAGCTGTCCACGCGGACGCATCGCTCACTCAAGTAGGAGAGAGACAGAAATGTCGAACGGTGCCGAACGAGGAGGCCGATTGCGCCTCTTTGTCGCTCGTTCCGCGCTCTCGCTTGCACTTCAAGCCTTAAATGGAACGCCTCAGAGCGAGGTAACGCCACATGAGTCATTTTTTTTCGTGCGTGCAGCCGGCTCCATCGAAAGACGTTGTCACGTCAAAAAGATATTGTGGACAATCCACACAACACTATCTAGCCCCAAATTAAGAAAGCTTGTACTATGGACCAGATAGCTGATTTTATTAATACACCCAGACCACAGATAAGATAATACTATACTAGTACCCAGACTAAGAACAAACATCTGCGTTAACCACACAAATATTTGTATATGTAGATATATGTTTTAACATAACGTTCGTAAGTAATAAAATTAGTTTTCTAGGCCTGTTCTTCTAGACATGGTCGCAGGGACCTGGACTCACCTAGCTTTAAGATGTTTCAAAGTGATCCTTGTGGTATCACTGAATAAAGAAATATTTGACTTTGTCAAAGTCAAAAGTCACAAGGATCACTTAACAACATCTTAAAGCACGTAACGTACACGTACGTGTGAGTAATAATAATTTAAACTTGTTTCAATTTTTCCAGTCCATGTCCGATATGTGGCGACAAAATCAGCGGGTTCCACTACGGGATATTCTCATGTGAATCCTGCAAGGGGTTCTTTAAGCGAACAGTGCAGAACAGGAAGAACTATATGTGCTTACGAGGCAGCAACTGCCCCGTCACTGTGGCGACCAGGAAGAAATGCCCCGCGTGCCGGTTCGACAAGTGTTTGAACTGTGGGATGCGGTTGGAAGGTACGTTTAAGATTATACAAAAAAAAAATATATGAAACAAACGGGTATTTATCGCGATTACCTTTAGAGGCTAGAGAGTCTGCCCGCGACCACGGCTGTTGTAACACGGTTGAAACGCCGGGTAAATTAAATTAATAAAGGTAATCGCGATAATTACCCGTTTTTTTCATAAAATTATTAATTAAAAAAAAACAACAAAAAAAACAAAAAGAAGAACATGAAAGAAAAACAAAAAAAACCTCTTTTTGCGTCTTTCTGGAGGCTGGAATTTTTTTTTTATTTGTTATATTATAATTTTCACTTATGAAAAGTAATACTTTCAGATTGGTCCCATAGAAATTTAATCAAAATCGGTTCCCTAAAATTTTTAAACTAAACTTGTTGGTACAGTAACTTATCTGGTCTGCTCGTCCGGGGAAGTACTACCACGATGCCTATTTGCTGCCATGAAGCAGCATTGCTGTGTTTTGGTTTGAACAGCAAGTTAAAAATAAAAATATGTTTAATAATTATATGGAAAATGTTATCTTTCAGCTATAAGAGAAGACAGAACTCGAGGCGGTAGATCAACGTACCAATGTTCATACACACTATCCGGCGCCGCGTCTACCGGCTCGCTTCTCTCCGCGCATGTACCTACCACACTGCGGCACGCTTCCAGCCTCAACTGCGTGAGTCTCTATCACTTACACATAAGGTTCAAATTAGAATAAACTCAGCTATAAGAAGACGGAACTCGAGGCGGTAGATCAACGTTCCAATGTTCGTACACACTATCCGGCGCCGCGTCTACCGGCTCGCTTCTCTCCGCGCATGTACCTACCACACTGCGGCACGCTTCCAGCCTCAACTGCGTGAGTCTCTATTACTTACACATAAGGTTCAAATTAGAATAAACTCAGCTATAAGAAGACGGAACTCGAGGCGGTAGATCAACGTACCAATGTTCATACACACTATCCGGCACCGCGTCTACCGGCTCGCTTCTCTCGGCGCATGTACCTACCACACTGCGGCACGCTTCCAGTCTCAACTGCGTGAGTCTCTATTACTTACACATAAGGTTCAAATTAGAATAAACTCAGCTATAAGAAGACGGAACTCGAGGCGGTAGATCAACGTTCCAATGTTCGTACACACTATCCGGCGCCGCGTCTACCGGCTCGCTTCTCTCCGCGCATGTACCTACCACACTGCGGCACGCTTCCAGCCTCAACTGCGTGAGTCTCTATTACTTACACATAAGGTTCAAATTAGAATAAACTCAGCTATAAGAAGACGGAACTCGAGGCGGTAGATCAACGTTCTAATGTTCATACACACTATCCGGCGCCGCGTCTACCGGCTCGCTTCTCTCGGCGCATGTACCTACCACACTGCGGCACGCTTCCAGTCTCAACTGCGTGAGTCTCTATTACTTGCACATAAGGTTCAAATTAGAATAAACTCAGCTATAAGAAGACGGAACTCGAGGCGGTAGATCAACGTACCAATGTTCATACACACTATCCGGCGCCGCGTCTACCGGCTCGCTTCTCTCGGCGCATGTACCTACCACACTGCGGCACGCTTCCAGCCTCAACTGCGTGAGTCTCTATTACTTACACATAAGGTTCAAATTAGAATAAACTCAGCTATAAGAAGACGGAACTCAGGCGGTAGATCAACGTACCAATGTTCATACACACTATCCGGCGCCGCGTCTACCGGCTCGCTTCTCTCCGCGCATGTACCTACCACACTGCGGCACGCTTCCAGTCTCAACTGCGTGAGTCTCTATTACTTACACATAAGGTTCACATTAGAATAAACTCAGCTATAAGAAGACGGAACTCGAGGCGGTAGATCAACGTACCAATGTTCATACACACTATCCGGCGCCGCGTCTACCGGCTCGCTTCTCTCGGCGCATGTACCTACCACACTGCGGCACGCTTCCAGTCTCAACTGCGTGAGTCTCTATTACGTACGCATAAGGTTCACATTAGAATAAACTCAGCTATAAGAAGACGGAACTCGAGGCGGTAGATCAACGTACCAATGTTCATACACACTATCCGGCGCCGCGTCTACCGGCTCGCTTCTCTCGGCGCATGTACCTACCACACTGCGGCACGCTTCCAGTCTCAACTGCGTGAGTCTCTATTACGTACGCATAAGGTTCACATTAGAATAAACTCAGCTATAAGAAGACGGAACTCGAGGCGGTAGATCAACGTACCAATGTTCATACACACTATCCGGCGCCGCGTCTACCGGCTCGCTTCTCTCGGCGCATGTACCTACCACACTGCGGCACGCTTCCAGTCTCAACTGCGTGAGTCTCTATTACGTACACATAAGGTTCACATTAGAATAAACTCAGCTATAAGAGAAGACAGAACTCGAGGCGGTAGATCAACGTACCAATGTTCATACACACTATCCGGCGCCGCGTCTACCGGCTCGCTTCTCTCCGCGCATGTACCTACCACACTGCGGCACGCTTCCAGTCTCAACTGCGTGAGTCTCTATTACGTACGCATAAGGTTCACATTAGAATAAACTCAGCTATAAGAAGACGGAACTCGAGGCGGTAGATCAACGTACCAATGTTCATACACACTATCCGGCGCCGCGTCTACCGGCTCGCTTCTCTCGGCGCATGTACCTACCACACTGCGGCACGCTTCCAGTCTCAACTGCGTGAGTCTCTATTACGTACGCATAAGGTTCACATTAGAATAAACTCAGCTATAAGAAGACGAAACTCGAGGCGGTAGATCAACGTTCCAATGTTCATACACACTATCCGGCGCCGCGTCTACCGGCTCGCTTCTCTCGGCGCATGTACCTACCACACTGCGGCACGCTTCCAGTCTCAACTGCGTGAGTCTCTATTACGTACGCATAAGGTTCACATTAGAATAAACTCAGCTATAAGAAGACGGAACTCGAGGCGGTAGATCAACGTTCCAATGTTCATACACACTATCCGGCGCCGCGTCTACCGGCTCACTTCTCTCCGCGCATGTACCTACCACACTGCGGCACGCTTCCAGTCTCAACTGCGTGAGTCTCTATTACGTACGCATAAGGTTCACATTAGAATAAATAATAATGTATTTATTATTATTTATATAACTTGTTTCGATCGTTTCTACGTAACGTATTGTTGTTGTCTCATCTTTTCTCTCTTTTGCCCTTCTGGTAACTATGAAAATTCGCAAAATAAAGAATTAAGTGATTGGACTTGTATTCCGTTTGTTACAGGTGAACGGTCCAGGGTCATACAACAGTCGAGGGGAATCGAGTAACAGTCGACTCACGCCTGATATTCCGCCGTTATTGCAAGTAAGTAACTTAAAAAGTAGTTAATAAGCAAAAAGGAAGAACTGTTTTGCTAGCGTCATGAACTCGCTACAAGTAAACTTAAAAACTCTTTGTCTCCCTCTTTTCTCTGACCAGAGTGAGACTTAAGTCACAAGTTCCTAACGTACAGAAATACAGAAAAAAAGTTAAACCTACCTACATAATCAAGTCAGGTTGCAATATCCACTAAATAACTTCTCGGATCTGCATAAAATCATGTGTTTACAAATAAAAATACAAACATAAATATCGCAAAAGTTATGAGCCGAGTGAGTTAAGTTATCAAAGAGGGAGTCGAGAATATCAAACAATCTGTTAAGTATAAAGAAAAAGTTATTTATTTAACGTCATATATAGCAATATCAATATCAACAAGTATCACTTTACTTCTCCACAGGAAATAATGGACGTGGAACACCTATGGCAGTACAACGAAACCGAACTGAATCGACTAGGCAAGTCCACTGGTAGTCCGTCCGCCAACCCATTGCTAGCCGCCAGTGGCATCACCGCACAGAACTCAAGCCCGGACTTCCTAGCTGACCTCTGCAATATAGCTGACCATCGCCTTTACAAGATAGTCAAGTGGTGCAAGAGCCTACCCTTGTTCAAGAATATTTCGGTGAGTGTCATAAAAATCCAGTGGTCCAGTCCACTGGTGGTCCGTCCGCCAACCCATTGCTAGCAGCTAGTGGTATCACCGCACAGAACTCAAGCCCGGACTTCCTAGCTGACCTCTGCAATATAGCTGACCATCGCCTTTACAAGATAGTCAAGTGGTGCAAGAGCCTACCCTTGTTCAAGAATATTTCGGTGAGTGTCATAAAAATCCAGTGGTCCAGTCCACTGGTGGTCCGTCCGCCAACCCATTGCTAGCAGCTAGTGGTATCACCGCACAGAACTCAAGCCCGGACTTCCTAGCTGACCTCTGCAATATAGCTGACCATCGCCTTTACAAGATAGTCAAGTGGTGCAAGAGTTTGCCCTTGTTCAAGAATATTTCGGTGAGTTTTATAAAAATCCAGAAGCTTTCAGACAGATCAGCTGGGCGATTGTGTATTTCTGTATCATTCTAAAGTTTCATACTACCAAATAGCAAAGAACAGCGATTACATATAATATTGTTGCCATCATTTTTTGACCAAGCAACTGCCATGCTTGTTTTACAAAGCGAAGTTCCTATTCGCTATTTCAAGAGCGTTGTCTGCCCTTTTCAAGAATATTTCGGTGAGTGTCATCAAAATCCAGAAGTTTTCAGACAGATCAGCTGGGCGATTGTGTATTTTCTGTTGCAATCAAAATTGTCATGCCATCATTTTTTGACCAAGTAACTGCCATGCTAGTTTTACAAAGCGTCGTTCTCATTCGCTATCTCATGTTTATTACGTCATCATTCAGTCTTGTTGCAATCGTTTATTGTCAAAGATAAGCAAGTTGTTTTTTTTTTAATATGCAAGAAACGGGTATTTATCGGGATTAGTCTGCTCGCGACCACGGATGTAACACGGTCTAAACGTCGGGAAATAATAAAGGTAATCGTGATAAATACCCGTTTCTTCCATATAATTCAGCAAGTTTCAATAAGTTTCTTGTTGCAATCGTATGTTACTAGGTTTTGATTGCAACAAAAGATCCCCCAACTGTCAATCTTTTATCTATGGTCGGGGAACTTCACCAAACTGGCAGTAGCCCCTTACTTAGTTCTCCTCTATCTCTCTATCTTGAGGATAAAAAATGGAGGAATTTATTTCTCCATTGATAGTTCACAGCTCGATGCCTTCGACATGATAGTTAGTTTTTAAGTTAACTGTTTTTTCATTACTCATACTCTGAAAGTAGGTCTGAAGTTGCCTGAGGGGCCTAATTGAAAGTAAAACTTTCAGCCCTAGGGAGAATCGCTTTCTGTCAAATTATAAAAAAAAAACAAGTTCTATTTGATTAAACCATGTTCCAACTTTCTAAAGTCTTTCTAACTGCAAGGAGGTCGTTGAACCAAATTCCAACTTTTTATTCAGCAAGTAGGTTGGAAACCCATTACAACGGTAAGAAGTTTAAAAAGTCTAATTAGAGCGCAATGTAAAATTTAAATTTAAATAACTTATAGATAGTATTAAATAAATAATATATCTTCTAAATTACTTGATTAATATATAGCTTCAACTATTTATTTAAAATAACATAGATTTGAGCAAACAATTTACCATTTTTTAAATTATGAGAATGAAAATAATGGCTGAATAATGCTGGCGAGCCGAAGCCGAAGGCCCGTCAGAGAAAAAGAAAAAAAAAACCGGGAAGGCGGCAATTCAATCTTCATTGTCACTTATTTTTCTTTCATGTTTTTATTTTTACTTTCCTTGTATTCGTAATGAAAAGCACAGTGTTTACCTCGGGTGAAAGTCTTTTAAGTCCCTCAAGCTCCATTGGCGCCCTCGCTACGCTCTGGCGCCAAACCCGTCTCGGGACTCAAAAAACGAGACTTTCAACACTCAGGCAGGCCTCTTTCACTCCATGTACTTGCGCGCGATAAGTACCTACCGGCCGCCGGGCAGTCGACTGCCTATTTCTCAGTGGGTTGCCGACAGCCGCGCGGAGCGTTCGTACGCGAGGAAATATTTTGTGTTACCGGACTTGTAGCCCGACGTTCGTTGTTTGTTTTGTTACTTACTAATTTAACATGGAAACTAATAATAAAAATTCCCACAAGAATACCTACTTAAATTATTTATACGATTCAGAATATTTTCCACAATTAAGTTTAATAAGCGAGAATTTCGCCAAGGCAAAAAAATTATTAAACATTACATCAAAATAAAACATTTGTAAGTTATGTATAATTTCTTGATAATTAAAAAATAAAACATGTTAAAACAGAAGAAATTCTTTTTCTTTCAATTATAAAGTTTACTGCAAATACCTACTGACATATATATCGAAAGAGGCAGCCCTGGGGGCTAATTCTCGGGCCGATCTCGATCATTTTGAAATTTCATTTTATTGCTTCTTTTCGAAGGGGGAATGGATCATTTCTTTGAGTAATTCATAAACGACCTCTTCGTAAAAGCCTCGACAGCTACGATATACGGAAAACGTACAAAAAGTGCGGGGTTGTGGAAAGCAGCATTAAAATAAAATTTCAAAATGATCGAGATCGGCCCGAGAATTAGCCCCCTGACAATCTACGCTGAGCACGTGGCGGCGCGCACCTACAGAGCAAAGTCAACTTTATGTTCGTAAGCTTTGGTTCATTTTGGCTTGCAACGTCTAGCTACTAGAGGGAGTAGGTTATTATAGCAGTAGGTATTGTCATTTTTCCTTGGAGTGATTTATCTGTTACGTAGTAACTTTATTAATCTGTGACTCAGGTTTTTATGTACTATTATTTAGTTTTTAAAATGTTTTTTGTTTTATAATTGTGTGATTTTATATGGTCCAAAATGAACGTTTTTTTTTATAACTCGGTCTCACTATTTCCATTTCTAATCAACAGATAGACGACCAAATCAACCTGCTAATCAACAGTTGGTGCGAGTTGTTGGTGCTGTCGTGTTGTTACCGCGGCGTCAGTACGCCGGGGGAGGTGCGAGTGGGCGGCGGCAGAGGAATCACGCTGCAGCACGCCACCAAGTGAGTACATTAGAAAGATACACAGGGTTATTCATTATTAGCGACAAGTACTCAGGAATTAGGTTCAAAAAATAAAATAATAAATATTTATGAAATGATTTTTTAAAGGTTTGTTACGAAAATTCCGAGAAAATCGATAAAGATTATCCTTTTGAATCATTGTCGCGTTGTTACATCTAAAAGTACATTAGAAATGTACTTTTAGATGTAACAACGCCGAGCCGTCTGACCTTTTTTGACCATTGATCGGCGCCCGCGCGCGGCGAGCGACACTCTGCGTTCAGTCACCGCCTGGGTGGCGACGATAGGTCATCGTCTTGTTCTCCGGGGCAATAATTATGCAATGCGTCGTAAAATGAAATTTTATTAATGCCAAACAAATATTCACGAGTCAAGACCCAAAAATTAGGCCCTGTCAGTTTGTGTAGCTAATAATAAACTGAATCTATTACATATCTATACGGGTATTTATCGCGTTAATAACCTTATATTATTTATTTTCGCGACGTTTCGGCTATGCTGCAATAGGGAGTCTGCCCGCGACCACGGCTATTGCAACATAGCCGAAACGTTGCGAAAATAAATAAAATGAGGTAATTAATGCGATAAATACCCTTGTAGTAGATTCAGTATGTGTTATGATCGCGAAAGTTTAAAAGTACTATAGATAGACTAGGTGCCTGTCCCGACTTCGCACGTGTGGATATTTATTTTTTAAACACATAAATATAGCCTATGTTACTCAGGGTGAATATAGCTTTCCAATGGTGAAAGAATTTTTAAAATCGGCACAGTAGTTTTTGAGTTTATTCATTACAAACTTGCACACAAAAATACAAATCTTTCCTCGTGAAAGTTTGGAATGAATGGATGTTTGTTACTCAATCACACCAGAACGGCTGAACGGAACTGGATGAAATATGCCAGAGAAATTAATTATGCTACTTTTTATTTCGGTAAAATGGATTGTTCCCGTGGAATACATTTGTTTTGATTTTTCATAGAGCAAAGAAATGTACCGCGTGTATTGTGTTGTGTAATTTTATTCCTGTAAATGAAATTTTCTTTGCAAATCAATGTATTCCTTCTCTTTTAGATAGTATATTACATCATTTTATTACATATCTTTCACTCTGATGTACAGTCGCGGTATGAAAATGTTCGTCACCTTAGAGTCGGTTTTCGCTTGCACCAGTGCCTTGATCATGAACAAATTTTGATATAATTTGTGACGTTAACTTATCGGTGTATTCTGTCTATTTTTCAAAAAGTAGTATGTGATCGTGATACGTTGAACAAATCAAGTTGAAAATCGACGAACATTTTCATACCGCCATAGACAATAAAGTTATATTCTATTCAATTCTACAGGTTAGGCTTGACGCCGTGCATAGAGAGGATGCTAAGCTTCACAGACCATCTGAGAAGGCTTCGAGTCGACCGATACGAATACGTGGCACTGAAGGTCATCGTTCTCCTCACTTCCGGTGGGTAAAACATACATTAATGTATTTAATTGAAAGTGTTTGTTTTTTAGACGAAAATGCTGTTACAATTTCATCTTTACACAATCAATAAATCCTTCTCTCTCTCGTAAGCTCTACCTACTTAATTTGGGGCTAGATAGTGTTATGTAGATTGTCCAAAATCTTATACCTTTAAACGAGAAAATCTTGTATATATATATATATTTAGGATCTCGGAAACTGCACCAACAATTTTTACGAAATTTACTATACAGGGGTTTTCGGGGGCGATAAATCGATCTAGCTAGGATTCATTTTTAGAAAATGACGAGAAGTTGGTGTTTTGCAATAATCAAACATAAACTAAATATACGACTGTTCCTGCCATCTATTGGCGATTGTGAGCAACTAACTGCAAGCTAGAAGGCGTTGTTAATTAAAAATAAGCCAATAAAGATACGACTCTTCCTGACATCTATTGGCAATTAATAATACTATTTTTTTTTAACCCGAGCGAAGCTCGGTCATACCGGCTCGTATTTATTTATTAAACTTACCTACAGATGTTGAGTAAATTCATTCAGTTAAGTATTTCTTGTACCTGCCTATTATAGTCACCTCTCTCTAGCCTCAAAAGTTTGCTGTAAGAAAACTCTGCTCATGTTTAAGCTCGCCTGTGTACTATTTCTGTCCTTTTCTTATGCATTGTGTGCAATCAAGAATTGAATGTTTGTGTACAGATGCTCCAGATTTGCGTGAATCGGAGAAAGTCCGCGCGTCGCAAGAGAAAGCTCTCGCTGCATTGCAAGCGTACATCGCAGCGCATTCGCCGCAAACACCCGCTAAGTTCGGAGAACTCTTGCTCAGAATCCCGGAGTTGCAGCGGACTTGCCAAGTGAGTTTCAACTTTATAACTACTGTCTTAAGACACACGGTGGTTCGATTGGCATACAAATTGATTTTTAGGGTTCCGTAGCCAAATGGCAAAACGGAACCCTTATAGATTCGTCATGTCTGTCTGTCTGTCTGTCTGTCTGTCCGTCCGTATGTCACAGCCATTTTTCTCCGAAACCGTAAGAGCTAGACTGATGAAACTTGGCAAGTAGATGTATTCTGTGAACCGCATTAAGATTTTTACACAAAAATAGAAAAAAAACTATAAATTTTGGGGGTCCCCATAATTGAAATACATGAAACTGAAACTCAAAAATTTTTTTTTCATCAAACCCATACGTGTGGGGTATCTATGAATAGGTCTTCAAAAATGATGTTGAGGTTTCTAATATTGTTTTTTTCTAAACTGAATAGTTTGCGCGAGAGACACTTCCAAAGTGGAAAAAGTTGGTCCCCCCCCCTCTAACTTCTAAAATAAGTGACTAATAAAGCTAAAAAAAATATATGTTGTACATTACTATGGAAACTTTCAACGATATTTGGTTTGAACGAGATCTAGTCAGTAGTTTTTTTTTTATACGTCATAAATCGTAAACCGCAATTTACCTTTCGACGAACTACTACATCTTCTAGAACTCTTGTTATATTACTTACTGCTACGGAACCCTTCATGGGCGAGTCCGACTCGCACTTGGCCGCTTTTTAACAATTGTTGATGTATTGTTACCAAATAAATAAATGAATAAATAAATTATGGGCGATGAGAGTAGATAGTTCCATATTGAAATAGTTGACGGACGCAGGGCAACGAGGCAATGCTTTGGTATAGGCGATGGTTACCACTTAACATTAGGTGGGCCATAAGCTTGATCCATCATCTAGTTGTATAAAAAAACTGTGATTGGCATTTATGTAGTATATTTTTTTATTATTCTTTATTGAAAACCTTAAGACTAAGAGAGAGAGAGGGTTAAGGCTAGTTATAGAAAAAAAATGAGAAAAGACTTAAGATGACTAAGGCCCGTATTTAGAAACAGTGCTTGAGTCTAGGTCAAGCTTCAAGCACTTTCAAGCATAGATTTTTTGACAGTTGAGGCTCGACTCAAGCACTGTTTGGCCTCAAGGCCTGCGCACACCTAGGCCGCTGGCAACCGCGATCAATGAAACGCTGTCAAATATTGCTGTCAAATTTGACAGCGTTTCACTGATCGCATTCGCCAGCGGCCTAGGTGTGCGCAGGCCTTTAGGACTTGTAACTCATTGTTGGTGTTTTGTTTCAGTTCTTCATGCAAGTCGGCAAAGAGATGCTCAATCCAGCGAACAAGAACAAAGATGGCGAAGGGCCGAGCTTCAATCTACTCATGGAACTACTCAGGGGAGACCATTGACCTGTGGCCTGTGTGACTTTGACAGGTCAACGGTGACAGCTTTCAATGAGGAACGGAACTTCAGAGTGTCATGTCAGTAATAAGCAGAGACTTGGGAAACTGTATGCGGCGTAATGGATTTTTCTTACCTCTTTGGTTATAAGAAATCCTATGATCGAACTCCAGTAGCGGGATTTTCGGCATAATTCTGCTATAGCGGTACTTAAGGTTAATGCCATAAGTCACCCATCCAAATGGTGAACGTTGCAGAGATAGGTTTAAAATGATCAATATCAGATCATTAAAAGACATGACAACGCGTCAAATGACATTGCTCAACAAGCATTTTATATGAAATTCTTATGAATTTATTATTTTAATAAATGCCTTGTGAAATATAGTTTTAATCTAGGTGAGTTTTATATAAATGTAGGTACTATACCTACCTACCCTTATATAACCGATTTTTTGTTAGGTCTTACTCATATTGGTCGCTGAGAGGTCCACTAACTAAAATGACCGCTATGCGTCGCCATCTTTTTTTTACTGTCATGAATGACACATTTTTAAAAGAGACTATAAATTATTACAACAGATTATAATTATTATTATGGCATTAAATCCATACATCATTCTGACAAAATAATATTAAATTAAAGTGGTACGATTTCCATACAAATTGTTTTTACCATTAATGGACGATGAAACTATAATTGTAGACTGAAATCACTGCGGCTTTTATATGGGTCTTTATTTACGGCAAACTATATTAAGTTGGGGAGGACTGTAGACAAAATAATCTAAAAAGTGGACCTATTTTCTTTTACAAAGTAGGTAACAATGAAGTTTTGTAAATATAAAAACAATGCATTTTTCGTATTTTTTTCTGTTAATCTACAGTTTCCTTCAACGAAATATAGTTTGCCGTTAATAAAGACCAATATAAAAGCGAACTACAGTTATTTCAGTGTACAATTATCCTCTACTCGCATGTTAAAAATCTGTTTGTATGGAAATTGAACAGCCTTAAATTCACGAAAATAAACGTAGATCGTTTTAGATTATTTATTTTGACTGCTTGATCTTTACATTTCCATGTCAGTGCCAAGATATTTTTAAATGCATTTACTTCCATCCCTAACCAGCTTCCAGCGACAACGGTCGCCTTATCTACTGTTAAGAGGCAGACAACCGTCAAACAACTTATTAAATACATTCAGGGCTGATTTTTCAATCTACAGATATAATTATTTCCATCTCTTTTTTAGGCTTGTCTTGTTTTTATTGACGAATAGCCCTTAATATTTTTGACCTGATAACGTCAAAAATATTACTACATAATAATATTACTAAAGTCTTATAACTCGATGGAGCTGGCTACACGCACGAAAAAACATGACTCATGCGGCGTTATCTCGCTCTGAGGCGTTCCATTTAAGGCTTGAAGTGCAAGCAAGAGCGCGGAACGAGCAACAAAGAGGCACAATCGGCCTCCGCGTTCGACATCTGTCTCTCTCCTACTTGAGGGGGCGATGCGTCCGCGTGAACAGCTGTATGGCGTTGTCACGTTCAACTATCGTCAGTAAACCGACTTTACAGACAACCGATTTTATTTTTAATTTAAAAAACGTTGAAAGCTAGCGCGATGTTGCTTTGACGGTTGTCAGTCCCTTAAGTATGTTCTCAGATAAATCTGCCAGTAAGTGTAAGTGTACTTTATGATCTTTATTCTTTAGCTTATTTTTCAACTTTTAATATATTAAATTCTCATAAGAACAGTAGATCGCTAGAATTATACATAAGCATAGTTCTCATAATAAATAATATATTTTTGTGTACTTAAAATCAAGATAATATCACACCACTTTAAAATAAAACGTTTGATAAACTAGACTTCCCTCCTTCGCCTTAATAATATTATAAAGTAAGAAACTCTTTCTTTATTTTTTTTTTGTAGAATCTGTCATTGTCATTTTAAAATATGAGCTTGTATTTACTAATGCAAAACAGGGTTTTGTTACTATTAGTAGTTGTACACAGCCACTCCAATATGAAATACTATTATAATTATAATAGTAGTATAGTAAAACAAATAAGTTATTCCAGTCTTCATACCTACTAAAGGAGGATATAAAAGGGGGAGGACCTACTAAGTTGGATTAGTCAAGAGGCAAAACAGAATGGTTTAAAGGAAGAACGCAAAAAGGTGAAATTGCCGCACGTCTACTTTTTTCACAAGGGATGTAAAATTACAAAGTTTTTAATAAAAAAAAAATCTAAAATTCTAAATGTTTAATAATTAAAAATAAACCTACAAATTTTCGATCAGAAACTTAGATAACTTTATGTATTTTGATACATTCAATTTATTGGCGTATTTCGAATGAAATATAGCATAATATGAAAACATTTAATCAAACCTATTAATCTTTGTAATCATTGCCATTTTGAATAAGAGTAATAATAATTGCATTTGATATTTACGTAATTGCATATTTCTGGGGGTGAAACCTTTCAGATGTATAGATATATTTTTATACCTAGTATAGTTTGTATTTTATCTCGTATTATAAGACACTTTTGACACATACAAGCCGGGGTAGGTACCTATATATGTAATAATTCAATTTGATCAAATGATTCAGAATAATAAATTATTTATTTTTTATAAGATTTTATAGTAAAGGCAATAGTTATGAAATAACACAAAATAAAACTTATTTCTTAGATGGCAAAATATTAATAATTTATTGAAAAATCTTCTATAACGACCAATGCAAGCCCTATATTTTGTATGCTTATTATGATATAATTCTATATTGATTTTAGATTTTATGCACTTTACGTTTCGTTTTCAGGCGTCGCGTCGTCTGTTTAAACAATGTCTAAAATGCAGTTAAATAAAAATACCCTTGCTGAAAAACTGCTTCAAAACGTAGTTTTCTTCCTTTTGGGAACTTTTGTAATATTTATAGCCGTAGGTCTTAATAGCGTAGGATTAGACTCTTCTATAAAAAAATTACAACACTTGTGTGTTTTTGTATTATTTTGTTTTATTTTTCGGTGCAATACTTAGCATGAGTACGTGTACATTTGCAATACAATATTGGTTCTAAATCATTATTTATTTATGATATTATGCTTTGTATGTGCCCATTTTCCAGTTATCGTAATGATAGCTAATAAACCAGTCAAACCACTGCCTATGGATAGTTATTACTCTGCTAAAAGCAAGGTAATTCTAAACTTTGTACTAAATTCTCAATGTAAATTAGATTTAAGTATTTTTGTAAACTATAGTTATAAGTATTTTGATATTTAGTATTATGTATATAGTTGCAAGCATATGCAACGCTTAATTACTTAAAAAGAAAATGTTTTTTAAGAAACTAAGACGAAATATACATATAATCTGTCTTTAAAAATATTTTTATATCAAACTATATTTTTATACATATAAATGACATAAAACAAGGCTAAGAACTGTAGGTCTATCCTAAGTTTTTCTCATTGGCGTTTGTACTATGAGTGCCCGTTTTGTAACTTTTTGAGTCAAAATAAGCGCCTCCTAGCGGGAATGTTGAGAACTTTTGTGACTCTATAATTCTCTTACTTGCGGATAACGGGCTAATTACACTCTAAGAACTAGTTAGTACTACTCATTTTGTACTACGTGAGTGAAATTATTTGTTGTCTAAATAAAAACTATAAATCTCTATACTAAACTCACGCAAAACCGGCTCGAACGATCAACTTAGGATAGGCCCACAGTTCAAAGTTTAGTTCTTAAGTGCAAAAATCAGAATAGAGATACTGAACCAAGGCTTGATAAGCTAATCAGAGCTTGACAATCATAATCAAAATATTTACGCATGTATCGATTATTCTAAAAATAGAGAAGTATTACAGACCGCAATTTTAATTTGTCCTTTATTGTCTGCAATCATGTTGGTTTATTAGGTTCGAATGAGGTATGATCCAACTTTGGAATTTTAAGAGGAAACGTGGTTGGCGTTAGGTCCATAGCAACGTAGTCCTCTGTTTCCTTTCTGGATAATGACACTAGAGAAAATATTTTTCTACCATACAATATTTAAATACCACTGTATCCCCTAACATGTTACGCTTTTTCCAAAAAAATATATTTATTAGAACTAGGAACCTTCAAAATTTGATCAATTACTGCCGTTTTCAGACGTAATGAGAAAGAAAGCGATATGACGTAATAAGAACATACAGGCATAGCCAAAGCCTTTGTTTATATTATTTTGATATAAAAATCATAATCGATCGAGTTTTGTAGGAGGAAACAGGGGAATACAAAATAATATACCTATAGGTAAAATAAATTTGAGATGTAGTTGTCTCTTTCTCTCATCTGTTTGGTCTATATTGAAAATATCCAATTTATTTATTATTATGACACATCTACCTAAGATTTAATAGCCATCATTCAAGGCGAATAATATGGCTCGAATGTCTCTTGGTTCAATAATTTTGAGTAGCATTTTAAAGTTAATATTCAAAAGGGCACAAGTACTTCAGTGTTTAGTTATAAGATGGAGCTTGTGTGTAAATATAATATTAGTTTTTGTATTTAAATGTTTTTAAAACAAAGTGCCACTTTTTAGTTTTAAATTGAGATTTCATTTTACTTTCGCGTTCGTTAAATTGCCATTAGGCCTTAATAGCACGTACCCTATTACTTTTTGCATAGAAATCGGGAATTATTTTGAAAATCGTATCCAGATGCGTAAAAAACATATGGCCTTTACTTATAAAAATATGTCAAAAGATAAACAGTGGTTAAACTATTGCCATCTCTTACCACTGGGTAATGACAAACAGTGACAGGGCTCACTTTAAGCAATGATTCAATTTAAATTGCATTTATAAGTAGGGCTGTTACTTTTTAGATACACCACGTAAACGTTTGTCAAACAAGTGTGCTAAAACGCTGCGACAGTTTAGAAACGTTTTTGTTGACAATGGCAAAAATGTCTAAAACAAGAATATTATACTACAAAATTGTGTAAAAACACCTCCCCCTTTTCATTCAGTATATAATCTTTGGGATGATGTTTATTTATCCACTTTTTATTTTTGCCAATTAAAAATACTATACAAAAAAATCGACCAATCAAATATTTTACAGCTGTTTATGTCAAATTGACGATTCAAAAGTATTTGACCTAAATTCTGGTTGAATAAGATTTGAAAATAGATTCAAGGAATCAAAAAACTTAACTATGCAAAATGATTTTCATTTGCAAAAAGTATCAGGTAGGTATAGTGGCGGTATGAAAATGTTCGTCACCTTAGAGTCGGTTTTCCCTTGCACCAGTGCCTTGATCATGAACACATTTTGACATAATTTGTGACGTTAACTTATCGGTGTATTCTGTCTATTCAGTTTCAAAAGGTAGTATGTGATCGTGATACGTTGAACAAATCAAGTTGAAAATCGACGAACATTTTCATACCACCACTATACAATTAAGCTTTACTCGAGGCATCTACATGTTAGAATAAACTTTGCTGAACTGATAAGTTAAGAATAGATTAGTGCATATCTTCAGTAAAAGCTTGATAAAGTAAAGTTGGTGGATGTTTGAGAAGCGAGTGGTCCGAAGAATTTTTATATTAAAAATTACAAGGGCAGTAAGAATGGTCACGTCCATGTATTTTTTACGTATTGTTATTATTTTATATTTTGTTAGTATTATAGTGATATTGTATTCTTTTATTTTGTAGCATTATGAAAAGATTTTTATATATAGAGAAAATAAATTCAATTTTGATTTTAACAAGTTTTTATTCTAAATAATCTCCTAGTGTAAATAGGTTTCAAATATTTATTATAAAAATTATTTGATTGAGTGTACATAAGTAACTAGGTAGGTTTATAAATAAAATATATTATGGACAATTCACACAACACTGTCAAGCCCCAAACTAAGTTGAGCTTGTATAATGGGAACCAGATAGCGGATAATTAAAACACTTGAATAACATTTATTTGTAAATGCATAGGTACTTAGAGAACAATATAACAGACAAAAACGGTGAAGGAAAACACCGTGAGGAGACCAGCGTCTCGTAGAACCTTTAAAAAAGTTCGAACAACACGCGTCAAGAGTCACGCAAAAAGGGCCCGCAAGCAGCCTACTTGCGTAAACCTGTCCGCACACCAAGTGCGGATGATGAATTTGCCAATTTTTTACACCCAGATAGAGAACAAACATATGCGTTCACCACACAAATATGTGTTCCCGGTCGGGATCGAACTCTGGGCCTACGGCGTAGAAGGCAGAGTTACTACCAACTGAGTCGTGGCTCGTGGCGCGCATTAATTACGCAAAAGTAATATAAGAACTACGTAAGGTTGTAGGCAATAAACATTCCACATTGGCTTTTCTGCTTTCATAGACCGCTATCTCTTTCTGACGCACACTACGCTATAAGAAGCTGAAATTAGCCGATGTGCAATATTTGTTGCCTACTACTGTAACTGGTACTTACCTGCAAATAATTGTGGCAATACGCAGAAACACTAATCCCCTTTGTCAACTGTACTGTAGGTACCTACCTATTGTCAAAATAAACGCTCTAACACGTTTAGAATATAAACAAAAGTGCTGTAAAATTAATACTTACCAATTAACTGGCTGATCTCTTAACTTCTTCTTCTTCTCAGTCGCTTCCTCTCGTAGAGAGTATTATATTCCTTGGTCGCTTCACTCTTGTCAGAGCGGTCGTGGTCATCATGAATATGTATGTATCTTATGATTTCTTTTTATCAGGGGCTGTGGCACGCCTCACGATATCTCGCCACTTCTTCATCCGGGAGCACTCTTGTAGGCACTCTTGTTGTAACTTCTAAGTATTAATAATTACCTAAACGATCCATAGTTTTATCGAATCTCATTTAAAACAATAATGATTGACTGGTCTCTCAGCTCAGTTGGTAGTAGGTAACTCTGCCCACCGAGAACAAAGTATATTGTGTGGTGAACGCAGATGTCTCTGATCCAGTGATTCTCTGCCTGGGTGTTATATTGTATTCTAAGGTATGTATTTACAAAAAATATTTATGATAGTATCATAATCAGCTATTTGGTTCACATAGCAAAAGCTCTGCTTAATTTAGGGCTTTATAGTGTTGTGTACATTTACATAAATGTATAGGTATTGTCATCAATCATTGGAAAGCCACCAATCATGTTTGTAATAATCTACATAGAAAAAATATCACATTTTTACTTGAGCTTACTTTACAGTAGAAATACAGCAGAAACTTTGGAGTAGGTAGGTACGATATGTGGTTCGTCTAGCTAGACTCTAAGAGTCTACTAGACTCTAGACTTTAGTGTGTCCGCCTGCCTGACCTCTGTTTCCTGGTTTGAAACCTTTTGGTTCGCAATTTGCTATTAGTTCAGGTGATTCCAGAGATCAATATGAGAGCGTGGCTTTTTATAAATCATCCTTTGTATTTCTAAACAAAATAAACAAACGGAAAACTGATTATTTTATTAATAAAACATTACCTACTATATGAATTAAAGATTTGAACAAAAGATAGGTTTCTATAAGGTTATCCACAATAATTATCTCTAATTACCTTAACCTGTTGATAATTCATAATCAAAATCTAAGGACCAAAAGATTATTAAAAGGTTGCATGCGAAGTGCGAAGTGGTTTTTGCAAAAATGTTGAGGATAGCGGTCGCTTTGTGCCTTGTAGGGGCTGTGTTTAGCAGCCCACCTGTGTCCAGATCCCGGGAGGAGATACAGAAGTTCCAGGAATTCTTGGATAGCTCACGAAGAACTGGTATGCTATTTTGTATAGCGCAGATGCTTAAGAGGCCAACGGAGGGTGAATTTTCATACAAACGTAATACATAAATTATTATTATTTTAGGCAGATTTTCACTATATTATTGTAATAACTGTATTTGTATAGTATTTATCTAGGTTCCTGAACATGAAATAATGAAATAAACACCAATCGCATTTTACACATTTTTTTCATTCCAAAATGTGATTGGTGTTAATTTCATTTGAGGTAAGTATTTTAAAATAAAAACTGTTCAGGAACCTAGATAAATACTATACAAATCCAATAATTACAATAATATAGTGAAAATCTGCTTAAATTAGTAATCATTTTGGTATTACGTTTGTATGAAAATTCGCCCTCCGCCGGCCCCTTAATTGGCTAGTAGACTGTGTTCGATACCAAACTACTCAAAAGGTGTTCGATACTCGGAGCGAACCATCCAACAAACCATAATTGCGTACACCGAATATTAATTTTGCGTGGTTTTTCGTTCAGCGAATGGCTTGATTTTCTATGGCATTATGAACAAATGTTTGCGTGGTCAGCAAATATTTGTTCCTCTAGGTATTAGGTATCGCGTAGTTACAATCTCACGACACAAGGAAACCTTGTGGGATCGTGGTGAGCTGGAGCGAAAAGAGCCTCCTTGAAGCGCCCTTTAAATTCTTTCACACTGACTCGAAAAAACGGGACGATAAGAAGATCACTTTAATTTGATGTTTAGCTCGCCAAGTTTCAGCTGGACGCAGCTTTTAGTTCCAGAACATACTCGTTTTATGAAGTTTCCACAGATCGCGGCGTGCTCCTCTCCAGCACCAATCCCGAAGAACCTCTCAACAGTAACATATGGCAGAACTCTGGGAAGTACCAGGGAGACATCTTACTTGATGATGAGCAGGTGGAATCCATGGTGGAACAGTTCTCGCAAGGACGCAATGCGTACATCTGGCCGAACACTCAGTGGCCCGGGGGGGTCGTTGTGTACGAATTTGCAAGTGGCCATTTTGGTAAGCTATTTCCATTTTTGTTATTTATGGAATAAGTAGATCGCATATTCTTAGAAGTATGCCTTTATGTACAAGTATCAGTTGTGGACCTCGGACATACCTTTACGGTCATAAATATGTATACTTACGTCATTTCTTTATAAATGATGTCAGTCTCTGTTCTTTATTTTTATCTGAAATACTAATGTGTGTCGCTTTGTTATTATGAGTATACCATGTGCCGTTATAAATAAAATAAATAAATAGGTAAGTTTCTTTCAGATAACGCCCAGAGAAACCATATCCTTTACAGCATGAGCATCCTTGAGGAACGCACCTGCATAAGTTTCCGTCCAAGGCAGAACAATGAGGCCAACTACGTTCTAATCACCGTACGTCTGTAATAACTACTTCACCACCGATCCTACTGTTCCAAGACGTGGTAGCGTGCTGAAATAACCATTGGCTCCCGGTCTAAAAACGCTACTGGCAACTGAAAAGCTTATAACAATTTTATCAAGACTGATAATGATAAAAAAATATACTTAACGATAAATAAAATTGTAGAAAACCAACCCAAGGTAACTTTTTAGGAGGTCAATGAGCATTTTTCGCAATGACAGTCTACGAAGTGTCAGTACCTTGTAGTTCAGCTTTTTCCGCTGTAAGCCGTTGGTTCAATTCGCACTGAGAATATTCCCAGTTGGGGTAAAAATACCCAGAAGTACCTATAGGGCTATAGGCATCACGTTAGATATTAATATCCACTCAAGCACTAATAATACGGATGTGCCACCAGTGTCAGCATATTGAAAAAATGTCTTCCAGGGTCACTCCGATGGCTGCTACGCCAGCGTTGGCTACTGGTCATCACGCGGCGTGCACACAATGAACGTCGCCCGCGACGTCCCTGGCCGTGGCTGCTTGAATACCATCGTTGTCATCCACGAGTGGTTGCACGTCATTGGTTTCTTCCACATGCAGTCCACGTACAACCGCGACAGCTATGTGCGCATTAACTGGGCAAACATCGTAAGAGGTAATCAAAGTATACTGAAAGAAGCGCAGCGTGTGCTGTCTTTGAAAAAAGCAAAAGTGCTTTAGTATTATTGCATACGTCTCAAATAATAAGTTTTGGCTAAGTGAAGTGGCACCACAGTGGAACTTCACTGCTATTATTTTTGATTATTTTTGATTTGTAAAAGGATGTACATAAAAAAACGGTAGGAACCGAGCCGTAGTTTGTTGTTCTTCTACTTGGTCGCCCTACTGAATAAATACACTTTTGATTTGATTTGATTTGATTTGAAAGACAAAATAGATCAGTAAGGGTCAAAAAGTGCACGTTCAAATATTACAAAAGACAAAGGAAACATTGTAACATTAGTATGCAATCTTTGACGAGACAAATCACGAGTTTAACCATAGTTACCCCTTACAATACAGGTATGGAGCACAACTTCGACCGTTACGATTCCAACCTGGTGAGCAACCTCGGTCTAGCGTACGAGTATGATAGCTGCATGCACTATGATGCCTTCGCTTTTACCATGAATGGTAGAACCACCATAGATGCGCTCAGGGTAAGATCATTTTCTTAAAGCCAGTGACGCGCCATTAGACCGCGCTATTACCACATTCTAGATTATCTCTCTAAGGAGAAATAAAAGGAGAATAAAATGATTTAAAATAGTACAAAAAGCATACTAGAATTTATATACTAAGGATAGATAAACTGATCATCCATTTCTATCGTGAATTTTTGAAGTTTTTAATGTTTTTGATTATCCACAGCCAGCCCCGGGAGGGATGGGTTTAATGAACTATGTCACTGGTTACGACTTTTGGCGTGTTGACCGCCTCTACGGCTGCTACCCCTGGAGAGAAATGAAAGACTATGAACCCTTCTATGCCGAAGAAACCGCACCAGACATGAGCGAGAATGACGTCACAAGCGATAAAGAATAAACTATTATTTTAACATACCTAACTATTGTTTACTTTTTCAAACATGTATTGCCCCCATTGCTAATAATGAAGTATAGGTAAAGAATCATCTCTAATGAAATGAATACAAATTTACGGAAACTCGTCATTTTGTTGACTTACAAATCTTTTGATTCTAAATCAAAGAACGAAACAAAAGATATCCGAGAGTAATTATAATCCATATTTACCTTAGTTTGTTGATACTACCATATCACAAACTGAGCAATCAAGAGTTTATATAAGGGTGTTTTGCGAAGTGGTTTTAGCAAGAATGCATAGGATAGTAGTCGCTTTGTGCTTTGTGGGGGCTGTGCTGAGCGGTCCACTCGTCTCCAGATCCCGGGAGGAGATACAGAAGTTCCAGGAATTCTTGGAAAGCACAAGAACTGGTATGACATTATGTGATGCATGTAGCTAAAAACTGACTGGCTTTGACGCTAGAACCATATCGGGACAAATAATTAAAACTATTTGCATGACCTGCAAATAAATAAATTACGACTTTTTTTCAATAATAAACCAGTTTGGTGCATTGCAATGTTAGATATTATGTGTCCCCAAAGATTGGACACTGTTTTCACCAATTTCTTCACAGATCGCGGCGTGATCCTCTCCCGTGCTAATCCAGAAAATTCTCCCAAGGGTAACGTATGGCAGAATTCTGGGAAGTACCAGGGAGACATCTTGCTTGATAATGAGCAGGTTGAGACCTTGGTGCAGCAGTTCTCACAAGGACGCAATGCGTACATTTTGCCGAACACACAGTGGCCGTCGGGAGTCATTGTGTACGAGTTTGCAAGTGGCCATTTTGGTAAGCATTTAAATATTGGGTTATCACTTATTTTATTAATACACTCACACACTAAAGCTCACTCATACAAAGTTACTATACTTATAGGCGTTGCAAACTTGGCTGATTTCAGATGCTGCCCAAACAAACCACATTTTATACACCATGAGCGTCATTCAGAATTACACCTGCATCCGATTCCGAACGAGACAGAACAACGAGGCCAACTACGTTCAAATCACCGTATGTCCTAAATCTCTAGCCTTGTTGAACTCAAATCGTCGAGACAATATAGTTGTGTCTGAAATAGCCGCAGCCTAAAGTTGAACTTCTCAGCACCGTTCTGCGTAGTTGTTTGAATAGGTGCATCCGTAGGCACTGCAACTTTTCGGCTCTACTAGTAGGGTCCTTAAACCATGTAGGCCAGAGATTATTTTTGTTTGATCACGGTTGACTGTCAATACCTCCTCCCCTTGAATTATAGATCACTAGATCGATCATAGCAAATTGTAGGCACGTTGCTCTGCAGAGCAACTGAAATCAAAACTTTTCGTTCATTATGTTACGGTAAGAGCACTAGCATTTCGTACTTACAAAAATTTTTCATAGAGAAATAAATATCCATGGGTGCTCCACCAGATTTGATCCCGCGACTTTAGGATCGGAAGGCGGGGTTGCTACGACTAGATAACCATAGTGTATACTCTAAGTAAGATTCTTCTTCTTCCTACCCTTATCCCACTTTATGTTAGACAGACACAGACAGACAGACAGAGACAGAGTCAGACTGAGCACAAGCTCAGTCTGACTCTGTCTCTGGTTCTGAGTCTGTGTGAGTGTTCGCCAGTGCATACAATCGAACCATGACGATGACGATGTAGTGTGTAGCGTTGTGTGTGACGTTTTGGATTTGTCGTAGGATTTATTTTGACAGCACTCACGCAGGCTCCAAAGCCAAAGACAGAGCCAGACAGAGCTTTTGGTAGCCCAACAGTCGTCATTTCTGTATTCACTTCTTTCTTATTCATGTCATCCTTCACACAAGATAAGTTAGATTAGCAAAACATAAAAGCAAAGCTCTTTATAACAAGGACAATATGTGAAGATTTGCGGAGTGCGGTGGAGTCAGTAGAGTGGGACGGGAAATGTTGATTTTGCATGTTACACTATTAGATTTTTTGTGCTATCAAGTAATGATGTGCAACTAGGATCAAGATGTTAAATGTCCTCCAGGGTAACTCAGACGGCTGCTACGCCAGCGTAGGCTACTGGAAGACGCGTGGCGTGCACAAGCTGAACGTCGCCCGCGACGTCCCCGGCCGCGGCTGTTTGAACCCCGTCGCCATCATCCACGAGTGGTTGCACGTCATTGGATTCTTCCACATGCAGTCCACTTACAACCGTGATGATTACGTGCGTATCAACTGGGAGAACATCGTTAAAGGTAAACGAATCAATTTCTAATTTGTCTTAAAACATTTTGAAGATATCTTGGGATATCTTTACAATACACGTTAAAATTTTTCATAAAAGCCAAAGCATTGCCACATTTCTACAGAACACATTGCTAACTCTTCGGACCCAAATTATTTATATCATAAAATGATGGAACATAACTGGCAGGTTCGTGTGCACTTGATATTGCGCTTCAACAGGATCAAAGTTTATTTTAACCGACTTCAAATAAATAACGAAGAGGTTTTCAATTCAATAGTTTTTTTTGGTGGTCAAAATTGGTTCAGCAGTTTCGCCTTAAAGTCGGTTTCCCAAGTTTATTAAAGTAATTTATTATTTTATGATAGGATGGTTGGATAGGTGAATTGCAACGCATAGCGCGTTGCAATTCACTACATCTAAAAACTAATATTCACTTTCAATATAAATCTATCAACTCAATTTCTTCAAAAAAGTTTCCCAGGTTCAGGGCTCATACCTTTTACTATGACTACCAATGGTCCTAAACCCACGAGTTCATTATTTCAATAGGTATGGAGTACAACTTCGATCGTTACGAGAGCACCATGGTGAGCAACCTCGGTCTGCCGTACGAGTATGACAGCTGCATGCATTACGATGCACACGCCTTCTCCAGCAATGGCAAGACCACCATGGATGCTCTTAAAGTACGCTTACTTTAATTATCTAGCGTCACGGCTCAGTGGTTACCCTGCCTTCTGCGTCGAAGACTTCTGGGCTCGATCATGTGTGTGGTGAACACTGTTCTCAGTCTGGGTGTTATATCTTATCTTATCTTATACCTTTAAACGAGAAAATCTTGTATAGGTATATTTAGGATCTCGGAAACTGCGCCAACGATTTTCACGAAATTTAGTATACAGGGGTTTTCGGGGGCGATAAATTGATCTAGCTAGGATTCATTTTAAGAAAATTATTATTTCTTTCCGAGTGCAATAATTAAACATAAACTGAATATGTGACTGCTCCTGCCATCTATTGACGATTGTGAGCAACTAACTGCAAGCATGTCCAGCAGCAGGCGTTGTTCAGTAAGAATAAACCAGAAAAGATGATAATATGACTCTTATTATTTCTAAATATTACAAATTAACGAAATAAAATCCGAGCGAAGCTCGGTTACCAACTGCTAGTTGTATTCTAAGTAAGTAACTGTCTAGCCCCAAATTAAGCAGAGCTTGTACTACAGGAACTAGATAGCTGATATAATACATGCATACATTTTTTTTGTAAATACATACTTAGAATACAATACAAAACCCTGTACCCTATATAGAACCTATGTATTGCTTAGTTTGGGGCTAGGTAATGTTGTGTGAATTGTCCACGATATTGTTATATTTTTTATCCCTGTTACAAAGAAAGGAGGAGGATTAAGGTACATCTTTTGTATAACCTTAGTTGAACAGTGTCCTCAGGCCACCTTAATAGCACTAGACCACCTGAAATTTATGTATTTATGAGCTCTAAAACGGTGAAAGAAAACATCGCGAAAAAATCTCCTGTTCCTGTAGTTGTAGTACAAACTCTGCATAAATTGATCATATCTTTCCTGTGGATTAGGCCGACTAAGCTGGCAGGATGGTATAGGTGCTGGGC
Organism: Thera obeliscata; assembly: GCA_947578465.1. Taxonomy (NCBI): domain Eukaryota; kingdom Metazoa; phylum Arthropoda; class Insecta; order Lepidoptera; family Geometridae; genus Thera; species Thera obeliscata. The sequence continues at coordinate 12,614,989 of OX387926.1, forward strand.
AAGCCTATTCCTTCTCAAATCCTGTCCCAGGTTGCTGTAATCACCAGTTGCCCCTGACGCTATATAAATCATCTACAATAGACGCAAAGACCTGTGTACTTTAGCCCTGAAGACTTAGAAAGACTTGGTCAGGACTAATTGTTGGTTTCTTCTACAGGCGCATACCGGAGTGATGGGTCAGTTGGCTTATGTGACTGGCAACGACTTCTGGCGCGTGGACCGCCTCTACGGCTGTTCCCCTTTGACACGATCGAAAGCTTACAAACCCTTCTACTTCGACGGAACCGTGCCAGACATGAGCCAGCGTGGCGTCACTCGCGATCAAGAATAAACTATTTTATAACTAGATCCTATAGTTTGCTTTTTTTGGGCGAGATAGTGTTCCGTGGAATATCCACCAATAATTTGTACTTTTTTGGTCGAATATTCGTAAAAGTTATAAAATGTAATGTAAGTAACCTTTTTTCGAAAACTGATTAAACTGTGATGAACTCTTATTGTTGACGTAATTATTTGGACGTTACTACCTCTTACTACCCTTTTTAGCGAAGTAGGCACAAAGAGACTGATTAGCTATTTATAGTTGTGCCTTGAAGTACACTAACAGCTAGCTTTTTATTTATTTTTTGCAAACTTCGGCCCGTTTCCACTCCAAATATTGCTATGTCTGTAATCACCATTTTTAACTTTAGGACCTGACCATCTAACATAATAATTACCATAAATTACGAGTCAATAATTATTATAATATCATATAATTAAAATATCATATAAGTATGAAGTGGCAATGGGATCTTAAAGGTCATGGGAAGTCCATGGATGGAGATGTATGGTCGAGACCTTCGAGACCTATATCCAGGTGTTTACAGGCTGATGATAATGATGGTGACGATTCTGCAATTTGAGGGAAAGAATAATGCCACATTATCAATAAAATTACCATTGATAAAAATAGGTACTTATACTCGATTAGCACCCTCTCTAAATGACACGTACTTAATCCAGTTCTTAACTGATAATTTATAATCATGAGAGATTAATAGTTGATACTTAATAGAAGAATTTACTGATGTCCAGTAGTTGTGTCGAAATGTTGCGGGCGGTATTGGTTCTCTGCTTGTTGGGCTTGGCGGCGGCCACGCCAGCCATCGTGAGGAGTCGGGAGGAAATCCAGGCGTTCAGAAGCTTCTTGGAAAGCACTAAAAACAGTAAGTTTTCAGTAAGGTATTATCAGTGGCTATTTTGCCATCTCTCTGCGCTATCCATCAGTATATATAAATATTTCCGTCTCTACTTCAGACTCGTTAAAAAAAAAGGACGGAAATATTTTTATCCGAAAGACTAGGAAACTAGCTCCTAGTTATTCCTTTTAGATAAACGGTCAACTACATAATATAGTAGTTAATTTTTCGTAGCACAGCTACGCCGTAGAGGCACAGTCTGTAGAGGAAATACGTGTTATTTCGGCTGGTAAATTTTGTATTTTATCATGGCTTATGATTGAAAATCTCAAGGCATACAAAAGTACAACATACACGAACACAAGTAGAGTTGTTGATGCAAAGATGCTTCGCTCGCTCGGTCAACAAGAAAAGTCTAAGGTAGGGCGCAAACGTGGACACTTCTGAATCTGGTGTCAGACACAAGCTACCAATGAATATTTGATTTTTATAAAACTAGTATGAAATCATCCACTCTCTGCAAGTAGGTACATTAAACTTTGTCCCATTACCGCCAGAGAACACAGCAACTACGATTCCCTGTGATGGTGTGCCGTGTCGGCAACAAAAAGTGTCTACGTTTGCGCAGTGCCTTAATCATTTCAATGCACCAGTGTTAAGCACTCTATCTAAACAGAATTAGCTTAGCAGTTGACCTCCACATCGCTTTCAAGATCTACTTAACTTTTTTCCAGGCAATGATGAACAGTTCCTGGCCCGAACCCAGTCCTCACCGCAAACCAATGCTGAAGAGCTGAGCGGCAAGTACGAGGGTGACATCGTCCTAGACGACTTCATTATCGAAAGCATGCTGTTGGAGTTTGCACAGGGCCGCAACGCGTACACCTGGCCCGACACCAAGTGGCCCAATGATACTGTGGTCTGGGAGTTTGGAGAGGGCGAATTTGGTGAGCTAACCATCAAGATAAAATTGGGTCTACAAACTGTATCGCGGCGGTAATGTTACGGCGAAACTCTTCATTGAATTTAGCTACAACTCTACTTTATTACACGGCAAACAAATACAAGTAGTTGTATTTGTTTGCCGAGTAATAAAGTAGAGAGGGAGAAAAGATTTCTCCTTCTCCAGTATAGTGATGTGTCTCGACGCTCGGTCCGAGTAGAGATGTCCTATTCTCAAAACCGGCTCACAGTACAAATGCAGGCAGCTTGGTAAGATACAGGTCAAGTTACCTAAAAACAAAGAAAAATGACACTTACTGGAAGGACATAAGAGCTAGCAGTGTGTAGTCTGATGCGTATCCTTGTGTACACTGAAGTAGAAATGTCAAAGGTAAAAAAATGGATGGCAATTTTTTTAAATTGCCATCCATTTTTTTACCTTTGACCAAACCGTACAGAAAACTGTGTCAAAAAATTGTGTAAAGTTAGTTATTGTACCACATTCCACGTCTATATTTTTCATGAAGGAATGCTTCTATGCTCTATGTTCGTTCGATGCGTTTCTGTTTATCTCTCGCTACTAACAACTACATTTATTTCATTCGTAAGCACCTCTTTATATTACATACATAAAACATCACGTAAGTACCATAAAAAAAAGTAAAAAAGCCTTTGCATCTATTGTAGATGATTTTTATAGCGTCAAGGGCAACTAGTGATTACACAAGCCTTACTCGCGGGACGCTATAGTGCCTGGGACAGGATTTTAGATGGAATAGGTTTGCCCAGCACCTATACCATCCTGACAGCTCAGTCGGCCTAATCCACAGAAAAGACATGGTCCATATTACGTGCGGAGCTGACTAAGCCGCGGGTTTCCTCACGATGTTTTCCTTCCGCTTGAGAATGTACCATTAACATGATGAATATAAACATACAAATACACTTTAGCTACTAAAATCCCAATCGTGATAAAAACATGAAATCCGGACATAATTGGGTCAGAGAACTAGTTTATTTAAAACATATGTAATTAGCATCAGCTTAGCTGATAAAACACAAATAATACAGATTGATTATATACCTACAACTCATTAAATAATAATATTGTTTGTGTAGCTTTAAAAGATTATGTATATCTGAACGTGACGATTGTCGTAATACTCCGATAAATAGGTAGGTACCTATACATTTTATAATAATGCATGTCTTAAGTACCTATATATACTTACCACCACATGACGGCAAAGTCAAGTCAAGTCAAGTGGCATTATAATTAAACTAATTTAACATTATGCACGCAATTTTTTTTTTTGAAAAAATTATGCACACAATGCTAGTGCTCTCAAACAGTGAAGGAAAACATCGTGAGGAACCAAACATTGGCTTATGCAATTAAATTGCATCTCATATAAATAAATAAAATAAAATAAAATAGCCTTTATTATTCCTAAATTAAAAATATTTATTTAGGACCAGATTCTTCCAGCATCTCATATACCAAAACTAAACGTGAAATGTAGGCCTATCACAAGCTCCATCTGGCTCTGCCTCTGGTTCTGATTTTGAGTCTGTGTCAGTGCTCACCCAGTGTATTATACTGTGTGTATGACGTTTCAACGTAGGACTTATTTAGTCAACACTCACACAGACGCAAAACCAGAACCAGAGACAGAGCCAGACAGAGCTCATGGTAGGGCCTACTGGACTTGATTCACGCCATCTTACCGGAACAAGCTAATTCTGCTGGAATCTTTTTCATTGTTCATTAATTTACCAGGTCCCCTGCAGTCGGCTGCTATCGAGCAAGGTATCAAAGATATCGAAGACCACACCTGCGTCAAGTTTCGCTACCGGGAGCCTGAAGACACCGCCTACGTCAGCCTGACTGTAAGATCACGGAAAACTTTTTGAAACCAAGAGTAGTCTATTCTAATGTTTGGAACGCTCCTAGCATTCAAAAACCCAAATGCATTTGTGACACAAATAATAAATACTGCGGACAATCCACATAATATTCTAGCCCAAACTGAGCAGAACTTGTACGATAGGAACCAGTAGGCTTACTAAGCTCTGTCTGGCTCTGGTTTTGGGTCTGTGTGAGTGTTGACTCTAAATAAATCCTACGTCGAAACATCACACACACAGTATAATACACTGGTGAGCACTCACGCAGACTCAAAACCAGAGCCAGAGATAGAGCCAGACAGAGCTCATGGTAGGCCTACAGAGCTTGTACTATGGGAACCAGATAGCTAATATAATTACGTCATTTTAAGCGCACGTTCACATGAACGCGATTTTTTCGGTAAGAGTCCACATAAAGCTCCTCCTTGCTTTATGTGAATGAAATACACTTTAAATTAGACAGTTTGTGAAGAGCTTATGACACGCGTAAGCGCCGCTGCTCGTGCGCATTGTCGCGCTGACTAAAATCGCGTTCGAATCGCGCTCGTGTGGCTCAACCCGTAGATTTTTTGACGTGACGTCTTATCTTATGGAGCCGGCTGCACGCACGAAAAAACATGACGTAATGCGGCGTTCCCTCGCTCCGAGGCGTTCTATTTAAGGCTTGAAGTGCAAGCGAGAGCGCGGAACGAGCGACAAAGAGGCACGCACGGCCTCCGCGTTCGGCAGCGTTCGACATCTGTCTCTCTCTTAATGCGTCCGCGTGGACAGCTGTATGACGTTGTCACGTTCAACTATCGTCAGTAAACCGACTTTACAGACAACCTATTTTTTAATTTTAATTTTATTTTTATTAATTTGAAGTCAAATTTTTATTGTTTGTCAGGGCGCTGCGAACGGATGTTACGCACACGTCGGCTACTGGGCCAGTCGTGGAGTCCACACCCTGAACCTCGCGCGGAACGAGATCGGCGTGGGCTGCTTCAGGCACGCGACCATCGTCCACGAGTGGATGCACATCCTCGGCTTCCTACACATGCAGTCCACTTACAACCGTGATGACTACGTGAACATTGTCGAGGAGAATCTCATCCCTGGTAATAGACAAACATGTTTTAATGGTTTTTATATAATTACTTGCTGCACAAAGGAAAATATCAAAGATATTTATTATAATCCCAAAAGTTATACAAGAGTGAGATTTAAATTTTAACTTACGACCTAGCCTAAAAGTTATTCCTAGAGAAAGGATCGATCTACGATGGCGCAATTGGTTAGCGTACTTATATATTGACCCGTAAGGCAGGGTCATGAGTTCAAATCCTGGGCATAACTATTGGAATCGTGTTGAATGTCTTTGATAAAGACGGACACCTACCTACAGAAAACACCCCATCAACTTAGCTAAACTAAACTTATTATTTTATTTTCACCTAAATGAACATGCCTATTTCTGCCGTGAAGCAACATTGCTGGAAGGATGTGGGTGCCGGTGAAATTACTATATAGCACTTAAGGCTGAACATCTGAATGCCTCAAGTGTAAGGACGCAGAGCAGTGCATCGTATAGGGCACATTCCTGACGCGCGTGACCTACGAAGCAATGCTTTGTTATAGGCGATGATTGTCATCACCTTGTTCTATCAACTAGTAGCATAATAAAATGTCCTAACCGAATTTTTACAGGAACCGAACACAACTTCGCTATCTACGAGAGGGATCTGGTGGACAATCTAGGAGTGGAGTACGATTACGTAAGCTGCCTGCACTACGGACCCTATGCCTTCAGCAACAATGGAGAGCGGACCATCGTTGCTCTGCAGGTAAAACACAAGAAAAAAGTTTTCGAATATTATTATAGTGAAAAAAAGAAACCTCAACTTGACTCCATCGAGTCCAAGTGACCGGTGAAATATTTGGCATCAGTTGTTTATCAAATTTTTGTCAAACAAAAATAATAAGTCAAATTTTTACGTGAAACTAGCCTTATGAGTCGAAAGGGGGCGTGATATCCATAAAACTAATTAGACCTACATATGTGACAAAAATGGTTTCTAAAGGCTTGCACACATCCAGGTAAGCGTTCTGCGGTGGTGACCAGTGAAACGCAGTCAAATATCGCTGTCATATTTGAGAGTGTTTCACTGATTGCCACCGCAGAATGCACCGCTGAGTGGCATTTAAACTATAGCAATTTAACTATAGGGATGAACTCTACAAAAAATATTTTAAAAAATATGCAGTGTCAGGTGCAAAAACGGTTTTTGAATGTGATGTAATTTCAACAGGAGCACGAAGGTATAATGGGCCAACGCGTGTACATCACCGATGACGACTGGCTTCGCATCAATAGGCACTACAACTGCCCCGGAGCCTGGGACTAAAGATGGCACTAAAGATGACCCGAAAGAAACGACTTAGCAATTAATACTTACTGTTTTAATGATATTATTTGTTTTATTTTTATAAAGGCCTGCGCACACCTAGTTCGCTGGCGGTAGCGATCAGTGAAACGCTGTCAAATATTGCTGTCAAATTTGACAGCGTTTCACTGATCGCCGACTCCAGTGGCCTAGATGTGCGCAGGCCTTTACAATCCTTTTTTAACCGACTTCCAATCAAAAAGGAGGAGGTTCTCAATTCGGTTGTATTTTTTTTTTTTTTTTTTTTTAATGTTTGTTACCGCATAACTTCGTCATTTGTGAGCCGATTTGAAAAAAAATTTTATCTGAAAGGTACTGCTTCCAGATTGGTCCCATTTTAATTTTATTAAAATCGGTGTTGCCATTTTTTTTTTAATATTTTTTTAAATGTTTTAACTGCATGCCTCCGTCATTTATGAACCGATTTAGAAAATTATTTTTTTATTTGGAAGGTTATTCTTATGTCCAGATTGTCCCAAACAAATTTCATTAAAATCGGTTTAGCCGTTTGGCAATGAAGTCGGTTTCTCAAGTTTTTTAAACTTATAATTATTTGTGGCAGTTGTCAAGTGTTACTCTTTTTGTCTTTGAAATTAAATGAAATTTTGTTAGAAGTATTGTTAAGTAGGTCTCATCGTTAATTCATTCACAAACTTCACCGTTTTTTACGTTTGGGTATTTTTATGGATAGTTATAAAAAATATGTACTGCCATACCCATTAGCATACGATTCGATAACTAGAATAGTTTAGGTACCTATTTAATATTGTAACACAACTGATCGAAATAGAGTAAATAGGTAAAAGGTATCTTGAGTAGTAGGTATATTATTAAATGTTCTCAAAACGTACATTGAGACAAAAAAAGATCGTCTCTATTTTTACCACCTTTTTACCGCAAAAACGTTCTGGAGCGAAGGACCATAAAGTATTAAATTCAAAACAAAGTTTAGTTTTTTTAAGTGTCCCCTCGGGGGCGACCTTACACGATGTCTGGGGCACATGCGCGCATCTTTGATGTTCGACGTTGACGCCGCACTAAATTTTGTCACGACAAATTTCCACTCTTTGAAATCACTAAGATTTAAATCCCTACAGTTGAATATCAGATTTATTGTGGCTTAAATGTAAATGAATAAAGCAAGAGTTTTAATGAGCAAGATAATTAGTGATTTTGTTTTGGATTTATTTAAAGATTGCTTCGATTATCACTTTGGTTTGATTCGTCCTCTACATAAAGTTCGTTTTCGATCGCAAAAATAGATTAAAACTAACTTTTCGCTATCGAAAACGAAAATCTGTTAAACAGGTAAAAAGCCCGTGCGTTCACCACAGCTTTTGCATCAAACAGAAACTTAAAATCTCCAAAGATGAACGAGTTAAACTAAAATACCCAAATCTTTTTGGCGTAACTACTATCAAAATATTGAAAACGCTTGACTTTACGTTGCAAGCCTATCACTAGGTATCTAGCCCCAAATTAAGCAAAGCTTGTACTGTGTGAACAATAACAAGAACATGACCGTCAACAGTGGCACATTACAGAGAGAGGCCTATTTCTAGCAGTGGGTGAAGTCGGGCTGTGGATGATGATGATGATGTACCATGGGAACCAGATAGCAGCTAAAAGCTACACACACATACACTTACACACAGCTTATTTGTTTTATTGCAAATACATACTTAGATTAGAATACATTATAACACCCAGGCAGAGAACAAACATTCATATTCACCACACAAATATTTGTTCTCGGTAGGGATCGAACCCACGGCCTACGGCGCAGAAGGCAGAGGTACCAACTGAGCTGAGAGGCCAGCCAAAAAACAATGAACTCACTGTTACGTTGTAGCCGCAAAACTTCAGTGGATAAAGTAATTCAATACTTTCGAGCAATGTTCCAGAATAGACTGTAGTTCGTACGTATTCGGTGGCGTTTCGGGGAAGGAACGCAAAGCGACCTCCCTTCATGCAGTATCAGTTACACTGCTTTGCTTGACTCTTGGAGCAGCGGGCCTGTCAACAACCGTGTCAGTAGACCGTGACCCTGTCATCCTGGCGTTCATGCTGTGATCTTATGAGGAGACTTGGGTGGCGGTTTTTACCTTTGTTTCTCTTTTCTTTAGGAAAATAGTCTATATCTTTATAAGTATTATGGTATGAAAGTATTTTTTTTGTCTATGATGCATTGAAAAAAAAAGATTCTGAATAGGCTCTATGAAGAATTGCGATTGTTAGCATCATTGTGCGTGTTATTTTTATCGGTTTAGGTAAACGCTTAGGTGGCCTATGGAATGAAACAAAATGTCTTTTTTTTTCAAGCGAAACGCAAAAAGTCTAAAGGCCTGCGCACATCTAGGCTATGGCGATGGTGATCAGCTGAAATGCTGTTAAATATGACAGCGATATTTGACAGCGTGTCAGCTGATCGCCAATGCCAACGCATATATATAAGTGTGCAGGCCATAAAAAGCTCACCTCTGAAGCCCCATGAGATGGCATGTGCGTAACGGTATTACTTACTAGTGAAATATTTTTTTAAACGTTGAGACGTCCCAACATTGACAAGCACTTAGCGAAGTGCTGCTAAAAACTTAAAAGATAAGAAATCCCTAAATGTCGGAAAAAAGTGTCAAGTCTTCAACGACTTCAGAAAAAACACTAAAAAGCTACCGAAAAATACATCTACTTCGGAAAGAGTGTTTTTAATTAAAATTATCGTTTACAAATTAAATATTTCCTGAGGAAATATCTTGATTTTTATCTCGACCTATTTGTAAGTTAACGATCTTTGCGTGATTCGAATTTCGAATTGTGTTTTTTTTAAATTCCATTCGTCGTTCGTTGGTAGGAAAATTAGATGGATAGGTAGGTAACGTTCGTTTTATTAGGTATTGCTAAATAATGAGGTACAGATTTACGTTTGATCATACCATTTGCCTCATAATTTAAAGAATCCAATTCATAAAGTTTGGATACACTCGTTTTTATTTTTTCTCCTCGGCGCCTGTCTTGGTGGCATTCCGGAAATGCCAACCGCACGGCTAGTTTGTTCCAAAGCCCATTAATATTGCGACCGTCAACACGGGAGTGTTGTGTGATGAGCTGGAACACTGCAATGATTTGGATATTAGCTCGGAAGATGGATAACTGAGCCTGTCATAGCTATGTGAGGGCTTAACCTTAGTTGCGGCACCTTGGGTGGTTTATTTCATATAAAGAGTTTTTAATGCTTTTCATAAAAAATACGTAAGGAGTTTGGTACCTACATCTTTTTTGTGGCTTGGGACTTACGTAATTCGAGATAGTACACAAAAAAGTTCAAAAAATATTAGCAAACTGTTTGCCGTGTCGTATAGCAAATATTTGCTGGAACTCTCCAAGATAATTAAACTCTAATCACTTTCTTCGTGCAAACTAAAACTATACTTTTGTTCTACTCGGAAAATACAAAAAAACTCAAAAAAATGTCCCAGTATTAATTTACTTGGTATTAATTTTTTTTTATTTAGCGAAGTAAATTTATAATTAAAAAAATGCTAAATTCAGTACTTAGAATAAAAAAAAAACACTGTATTGATGTATTTTCTCAAAACACATAAATCCCTCCAAATAAAAGTTCGAATCCATCATCCATTATCCCATTCTACCTCACTCGCTACTACTGTAGCGAGCCATCAATGCTTGTGTCTTTTTTCATATTTTTCTTGCAATGCTAAAATTAAACTAATTAATTGTATGCGGTGACGTGAAGGATGGTGGAATTCAGTTGAGGTAATTGTCATGCGTGCGTGTACGGTGGTTATGACTTTGTTAATAATTAGGACAGGAACGGCCATATTTAGACCATCATTTTTATATTTTAGAGCCAAGCTTGGTAATATATGGCGACCTTGTGAGTGATGGTGAAAGAACTTGTGTGACGAAAAGATAGAAGCGTACATTACAAGTCAACCTTACTAATACAGAGTCAAAATATCCCAAGGATCGCTTTCCAAACGTTTTTTTGAAAGACAAACCAATAAATATTTTTTATTTTTTTTTATATTATAGACAATCCACACAGCACTATCTAACCCCAAACTAAGCAAATCTAGGCAATCTCGCCGCTTATTCATTTCTAGGGTATCTTCCCACCTTTTTTTTTTTAATAATAAGTTGTAATATATCTAGCATTGACGTCACCTAACTAAATTAAAGCCAAAAAACGTTTATTCTTATCAAAATCAAAACTGTATTTATTCAGTAGGAGCGCAAGGATCACTTTGCAACGTCTTAAAGCTAGGTGAGTTTAGGTGCCAGTTCCACGCGACCAAGCCTAGAAGAACAGGCAACAAACATTGAAAAATCATAAACCATAGTGAATTTAGCGCCAGTTCCACGCCAGCAAACCTAGAGCTTACTGAAGTGACGTAAGCTAGTAGTCTGGTCCCCAATATAATGACACAAATCTTTAAAATTACGAATCCATGGGCACCATACCGGATGGTGCGTTGACAAATGGCTGTGTTCACGGATTATTGAAACGACATCCTCGCGATGGACTCGTCAGGGCCACACCGTGACATGTCGAACGACAACACGCAAAATGTGATTTACTGAAGTTAATAGTTAATAGCGCCCCCCCAAGGCATCCCTGTTTTTAAACAGACTGGATAGGATACTACTGCTGACTACTATACTACTGTACTGCTACTACTGACTGGATAGGACTGCTCCCAAAAAGCTTAAACATCTCTCTTTAAGTTTCCCAAAGAATATTAAAGAAGAATATGGGAATAAACGATGAATGAATTGTGTTAAAGGCGACATAGACAAGAAAAGAGTGAACACAGAAATAATAGCTGATAGAGGGGAGTGGAATAAAAGAACAGTTATGAAGAACAAGTATGGCCGGTTCTAGTAGGTATAATTCGCATAAAAAAAACAACTAATGAAATGGAACTTTTTGCACGAAAGTAGACGAATAAGCAACAAACACAGCATTGTCTTGCCAACAGTCTAGGGCCCGTATTCCGAAACAGCGCTTGAGTCTGAGTCGAGCCTCAAGCATAGATTTTATGACAGTTCTCCATTGAAAAGTGTCAAAAATCTGTGCTTGAGGCTCGACTCAGACTTAAGCACTGTTTCGGAATACGGGCCTAGATCTCTAGCAAAACATCATTCTGTTACCATCTTAAATTAAATTATGTTTGCCTTTAATGTCGTTCCGTCTATATTATTTTCAAACTCACAGTACATTCTCGTTACGCGCAGCCGCAAACGAGCTGTCTCGCATCGTCGCATCTAGAACTGTCAGCCTCAATTATGGCCGCCATGACAGTTTCGCGCGTTTGCTTTTGAATTTAGAACGTTCGGTTTGAAGGGAACTTTTATTTTTTATTTGTTTTTAGAGTGTGTTGTGATTTTTCAGAAGAAGCTATTTTAAGATTTTGACCAGAAACTGGCACTGCTGTAAAATGCGACGATGATGATGATGACCCCAAATGAAAACCAATTGAATAGATCAATTATAATTATCTTAACAAAAAAAAATTATTTTGAAATTGTATCCATGTGCTTATACAAAGGCCTGCGCACACCTAGTTCGCTGGCCGTAGCGATCAGTGAAACGCTGTCAAATATCGCTGTCAATCTCAAATCTGACAGCGATATTTGACAGCGTTTCACAAGCATCATCTAATTATACTGAAGTTTTCAGCAGTCGTTTTTTTTCATCGTAGATAGGCAACCTTAATGCTAGTTATCTACTAGCTTACCTGTGGGTACTTACCATTACATAACTAGGTACACTAATAAAACAATATTCAATCACAATTTATATCTAGCAGTCCTAGTCTTGGTTTTACATACTATAAGGTCTACGGGCCTGCTACGACACGTGCTACGTTGTGCTACGTAAAAAAATGTTCTTAATTTTCATTCCAATTAGACTGACTACCACCACCACCACTTGACTGACTACCACTTTGGACCCAATTTCGTGAATATGCTTGCTTTTGCACCAAGCAAGTTAATAATTTACTAAAAAAAAGTTTTTACATAGCTATAAGGTGAATATTCATTTCATGATAAAAAGTAAGTATAATTAAAATTATATGACAGCTTTAAGGTAAAGTAAAGATGTCGAGCGCCACGGTACGTGACTACGAGCGTTTTTCAACATTTTACACTAATTCGAATTGACGGGTCGCCGGTTCTATTCCCGGCGCGACAAACCAGACCGCTGGCACGGATGCCAGTCAATTATACAATTATAGGTGCTATTTGAATGAATAAAATTATCTTTTTAGATTTTCCTTTGATTCAATTATACGAGTTATAGTGAAGAGAAGCTGAGGAATTTCAAAGATTTATTTTACTACAGTTTTGAAGTATTTTATACGCAATATTATAATTTTATTTACCTATGGTCCCATTCCAGGGCAAATAGCAGGAGGCCTTTGCCTTTTTTTATTACCACTGGATTTATTTTTTGTATATAATATTGTAGGTATTTAACTGGCAGAGCAGAGCAGTGGCCTGTGTCTGTGGCACCTAGCTAAGATAATGATGATCTTGTACTTAATATGTTTTGAGAAAATGCTCATACTCATAGGTACTCAATGTACTCATATTTTATTATTTATTGCAATTATTATGTTACATGGTGAGGTCTTAAAGTAATAAATGGTAAATACATAACAGGTCCTTATCTTTAGAGCATAGCATTATTTGGAGTGGAAGCGGGCCGAAGTCTGAAAAAGTAGATAAATTAAAAGCTAGTTGTTAGTGTTCTATTGAAGTCAATTAAATTATTATTATAACGCAGGCAATGTATCATTACACAATACAACAAGGCGTTTTTGATAAAATATTAAGTACATAGCCTTAAATATACATAGGTAGATATTAAGGTACCTACGTCGTATTCAGGCCGCTTGATATATTTGCTACTTCAACTTTTTCAACGTCAAAAATTATATGACGATCGACAGCTTAACATAATTTTTGGCAATCACCTGCACTTTGACTGGCCTCTCAGCTCAGTTGATAGTAGCTCTTCCTTCTGCGCTGAAGATCGTGGGTTCGATCTCCACCGAGAACAAATACTTGTGGGGTGAACGCGGATGTCTGTTCTCTGTCTGGGTGTTATCTTGTATTCTATTCAAAATATGTATTTACTAAAAAAGTGCATAAGCTGATATACAGCTTATATAGTTCCCATAGTACAAGCTCTGCTTAATTTGGGGCTAGATAGTGTTGCGTGGATTTTCCACAATATTAATTTATTTACACTGTGAATACGTCCTAAGTACTTATTATGCAATTGCGTTGGGGTTTTATTTACATAGTATGGTACAAAAAACACATAGTTAGTAGTATAAAATAACCCAAGTAGGGAAACCAAAGATAGGTTAGTTCCAGACGTTTCTGTTTTTATTCCTGTTGGTCTGGTGGAAGTGATCAGATTTTAGTCGTAAAAACCTTCTCTCATCCGCGTCCGCCGCCGCCACATAAACTTTTCAAAACCAATTACCTAAAAAGTTTATTCTAATTTCCACTACTCAGCAGCCATAAATAATGCATGTTGACGTGTCAATTATTGCCTCAAATCGTTTCCCGTTCGAAGACTTTTTTCAACAAAGGCGGAGTCACCCAAACCACGCCTTTGGATAAAAAAAAAACAAATTAGATGAACATCCTACTCTAGATACATACGTTGCATTGTCTATTTTAAAACCAAAGCGAATAGAGTAATATTTCCCGCGTTGAGAACTTGTGTTCGAAGTTTAAAATTTGAAATCTTAAGTCGTAGCCATAGAGGTTGAATTACATCTTATTTTCAGAGACTAGGAGTTTCAGGGGGATGTGCCTGCGGATGATTTTTTTTCAGCCAGTGTGCAACATGTGCCTCGTCTCAGTATTCGGAGCCAGATCACTGCACAAACTCCATTAGTTCACACATTAGCATGAGTTAGTCGAATTATTTAATTAAATAAAGTAATTCAATAAGCAGATGGATTAATAACAATTATTTGGTTTGGACGTTCGATTGGATTTTGTATTTGATAGAGCTTTTGTGCTAAAGCAGAAGTGACAGTGTTGAAGAATTGGAATTAAAATATCAATTTGTTACGAATAAATTTTGCTGTGAATTTTTGTGGCAGTGGTGGCGATATGGATCAGAATAAAGGTGAGTTTCTAATTTATTCAATATTAATTATATGTATCCAATCCATGTACCTAATAGCGGAAAATAACAGAAAACATCATAAGGAAACCAGTTGTGTTCTAAAATACCTACGAGTTTTTCCTTTCTACTAAATGTAGGTAATATTTGGATGAACCCAGTAACACCTACCCCCCTACACAAACCCTTAGACATCCTCAAAAAATCTTATAATATTCGAAATATTGATGTCTTTCCTGGGGAATACCTACCGTGCCGACGGATTAAAATAAGTATATATTTCTAAAACATATCAACTTTTTAGTGTTTCCCAACACCGACTCCTCTGACTTTGAGGCGTTCCATCGAAGTCTAAGTCAAAATAAATAATAATTTATTAAAATTTGAATCGTGCTTATCACATTGACAGACTTCCTTTTGGTCAGTACTTAATTGGGCACCCTATATAAGGGTACCCGTCATGTATTCTAGTAACCTATTGACTAGAAGACGGACGGGCAGACAGACTAAAACTTGAAAAGACAGACTGAGTGATTCCTTAGGCTTCAAACTTATCTGAAAAAATTACACATAATTGATCTGATATTTATGGTCATCCTGTATAGTATTGCTTTATCTAAGTACCTAACTACCAATTGTGTTTGACTGTGGCGATGCGTCAATATTAAAACTACTTAGCTTGGAGCTAAAGGGGGTTCAATTTCCATACCAATTGATTTTTAACCTTTCAAGGGGCAGTGAAAGTAAAATTTTACACTGAAATAACTGTACATGTTCTTATATTGGTCTTTTATTATTATTATTGCTGTAAATCTTAAGTTTTCCTCGCCTTATTATAAAAAAAAACAATATAAAAGCCAATCGCAGTTATTTCAGTGTAAAATTATACTCTCATCGCTCATAAATGTTAAAAATCATATTGTATGGAATCAAAATACTTAAAGTACTAAGGTACTGCGCTGATACTGCGTATTGAAATTTCAGATATTCTGTGATCGATAGCACTAAGTATCAATAGTAAACGAGCGGCCGCCCACGGCTTCACTCGCCCCGTTCTCGTAATTTTTTCGTGATAAAAGTCTCCTATCCTATGTCTGTCTCGAGGTTCTAAGCTACTCCTCCAATGATTTTCAGCCAAATCAAAACTATCATGGTTTTTAACATATAACATGACTTTCTTTTATGTATATAGATCTAATATGTCTAAGATAAGTTATAGACAGTAACCTACTCTACGCAGTCTCAGTCGGCTGATCTAAGATCTCCGTTGTTCAACGGGCGGTATGCGCGCAGCCCTATCAGTTACATTAGTTCGCACACGTGAAAACTGTTTTTATGCTTCTCTGAACACCATACCAATAGTACCTATACCTACGCCTTGTTTACAGTTGGGTCTCTATCTCTTTTAGTTCCATTTTATTTAATCGTGTTACCTCCTAATGTTTCTTTATTTTCCAGTTCTTTATAAACCAAGCAATAGACAAAAAGCTCGATTTACCAATTTTCAGCAATGCGAGTAGAGTAGGTAGGTGCCACGGCATATTAATATCCTGACGGAGTAGGTACCTATATCTACTTAGTAGGTACCTATATCTACTTAGTAGGTACCTACTTATATCTACTTAGGTAAGATAGGTATTTGTAGACATAGGAACTAGCTACGTGAAACGCTGTCATATTTGACAGCAATTTCATTGATCGCCACCACAGAACGCTTAAGGCCTGCGCACACCTAGTTCGCTGGCGGTAGCGATCAGTGAAACGCCGTCAAATATTCGCTGTCAAATCTCAAATCTGACAGCGATATTTGACAGCGTTTCACTGATCGCTACCGCCAGCGAACTAGGTGTGTTCGGGCCATTAGGGCCTGCGCACACCTAGTTCGCTGGCGTCAGCGATCAGTGAAACGCTGTCAAATCTCAAATCTGACAGCGATATTTGACAGCGTTTCACTGATCGCTACCGCCAGCGAACTAGGTGTGCGCAGGCCTTTAGGATGTGCGCAAGCCAAGGTTTTTGATGAAAACAATGTTTTGTCTATCCACAGATTCCCCAAATTCCCGCCAAAACCCCAAACCTTACGAAGCCAAACCCCCAAACCACAACGCAAACGGTCACTACCCCGACAGCAATCTCTTCCAGATGATAAAATGCCATGAAGACAGCCTCCTACGCCTGCACCATCTGACTGCCGGCCGGCAAAACGGCTACGAATACCAGAACGACATGAGCTGGTACCAAAAAGACATACAACGCCCATATATAAAACCAGCAGAATACCTGGCCTATGAAGACATGAGGAGAAAGTACGACGAGGGAAAGAAAGAGAGGGAGGTACCGAAGGAGTCCGAGGAAGAAAAGGATGAGAGGAAGAAACCACGAAGGAATAGGACCACGTTTACGAGTCAGCAGTTAGCGGCGCTGGAGAAGGTTTTCGAGAAAACGCATTATCCTGATGCTTTCGTGAGAGAAGACCTCGCCGCGAGAGTCAACTTGACTGAAGCTAGAGTTCAGGTAAGGTTGAGTTATTTGAACGTGCATTGTACCTACCTCCTTCTTTCTCATTAGAATTGGAATTCGTTCTAGCAGTTTGCTAGAACTGTCGTTTGCCTACTGTCGTTCTTATACCTAGGTAGGTACTAAGTAGCTTCGGGGTGCTAGGTAACTTTTCTATTGCTTATGCAATTAATACCTATTTATATTTTTTCTTTATTTTATCTTAGTGCTCTGGCTAAGCTCGGATCGTTTGCAATCGCGCTCTAGAGTAAGCCAGCTTATAGGAAAGTAGGTACCACGGTCAAATAAAATGAACTTCTCTGGTTTAAAACATTCAAAACCAGCTCTCTTGCTGTGATTAATGATTTGAACCATATTTGTAGGTTTACATTGAGTCATTAATCTTTCGCTTTCAGGTTTGGTTCCAAAACCGCCGCGCCAAATTCCGTCGAAACGAAAGATCAGCCATGTCCGGCCACCGGAGCAATGCCAGCCAAAGCTCTCCCGAGCCAATCCCCGTCCCCATCGGCATACCCCAGGACCCTCGCCAAGACTTCTCCAGGAAAGAGCCTTGGCTTCACCACTTCCAAGCGAATAACCTAAATCTTAACCTTAGCATACCGATCGCGAACAGCGGTCTCTACCAAAATGATTATCTGATGGGGAATAGACAATACGTTCCAAATTCGAATTCCCTGATGGGTCAGAGCGTGGTTGGCTACAACGGTTCTGAAAACAGCTATGGCTCCTGTGGTCTCATTGGAGGATATAGTGCCCCGTTGCCAACAGCTCATCCCAGTTCTTATAACTTGAACTTGCGACTGAGACCTCATGATTTTAGTATTAACAACATTGCTTTATGATAAACACTAAACTTGTCAACAAAAATAATTAGGGCTTTTGTTTATAAAAAGTTTTTATTGGTGTGAGTTATACTTAGGTACCTATCTTACTTACCAACATCTTAAAATCACAAATTGTTTTTTCTAGCTTCTATACCCTTAATTACAAAAATAAACCAGTCAGCATCAGAAGTTGATTACTTAATTTCAGAAAGATGACTTTAGCTTAGCGATAGACTACTTAAATATTAAAATATTCTATTATGATACAGTGAGTATATTATAGTTTTTTAAGGACAAAGGCAGTAAGTAATAAAAAGTTCAAAAACATAGGTCAAGTTACTAAGGCCCGCCAGCGGACCACTGGTGGAGACCAGTCTGCTCACCAAAAGTATGGATCAAAAGTGGTTACCCACTAATAAAATAATAACAATAATTTTAAGTCTAAATGTTTCCTAGAGTCCGCGCAAGTTAACTCAGCGCGTGACAGGTGGCAGAATTTCTTTAAAAAAGCCCTGAACCACAAATGTGAACTTGCAGCAATTTTCCCATTCATTTTTGTGATTGGAAGACATAAATATTTCCAGTCTATTCTTTTCATATTTTTCGTTATCTGTCACGCGCAGAGTTATCTTATGCTAGCTCTACTAGCTACCAATTCTGGAGGCACTCATTCTTATAGTATCAGCCCGTGGCTTAGCTTGCATGATACATAACTAGATATAGATAGTGCAATTCACGAAGACGCGCCCCTCGCGGGGTGCGGGGAGTTTGCTCCGAGCGGCAGTCGCGAACCGTAGTCTATTCATTGTAGTGTGCGTGTGCACTCATAGGTAGTTAGTGTGTACCGATAACTCAAACATTGACGGAAGCTTGCACACATAAACTATAAACGGTTAGGAGGAATAGTGGGGCGCGCCTTCGTGGATTGCACTATCTATAATAAGTATTTTATACTTTAGCAAAGAGCACTGGTGGTCTAGTGGTAG
Source organism: Thera obeliscata (assembly GCA_947578465.1). Taxonomy (NCBI): domain Eukaryota; kingdom Metazoa; phylum Arthropoda; class Insecta; order Lepidoptera; family Geometridae; genus Thera; species Thera obeliscata. Next base: position 12,633,943 of record OX387926.1, read on the forward strand.
TGGCCCCGCCTTCCGATCCGAAGGTCGTGGGTTCAAATCCACTCGTGTACCAATGAGTTTTTCTGTCGAAAAATTTATGTGCACTATGCCAGTACTCTCAAAACGGTGAAGGAAAACATCGTGAGGAAACCGGCGTGTTGTAGAACCTCAAAAAGTTCGAGCAACACGTGTCAAGGGTCACGCAAAAAGGGCCCACCAGCGGCCTACTTGTGGAAAAAACCTGCCCGCACATCAAGTGCGGATGTTAAAAACTTGCCAAAACTTGCCACTTTATACTTTAGCCCATCCTACTTAGTTACTTACAAATATAATAATTTATGTATATCACAACATTTATAGGTATCTTAATATAATATTATAATAAATAGCTGGCTGACTTTCATTTATGTTTATAAATTAAATTTTATAAAGTTTTTGCTTGATGCTGACTGTGCCAAAACCATTATAATTATAAAAGCAACATTTAAGATATTTGTTTAGTATCACAAATCATAAAATAAAATGCTTGATTCTATCTTTAGTTATAACTTAAAATTTTTAGGGGCAAATTTTTCAATCTACAGATAATTTTATCAAAATCAAAGACAGTTTTTTTTATTCAACAAATAAAAAAAACTGTCTTTTAACTGTTCCTTATAGGCAGAGATTGAACAATTTGCCCTTACAGTTTTTTTTATTGAGTATTATCCCAATTTTAACTGCTAAAAAATGCCTTCAGGCTTTAGTAAACAAGGTTTTTATTTATCTTTTTAGTTTACTTTAATTAATGTGTCTTTCTTAATATTTAAACTATAGATATGCCGCCTGTAGGCCTCAATCGATGGGCGCAGGGTAGTGGCATGGTCCTAAAGTGGAGGATACAACTAAATATCAGTACATGTTTGTTCTTTCAACAAGTTGTATTAGAAAAATATATTGAACCAAAACAAGTTCAACCATGATTTGTGTTATGCCAAAGAGTTTTGATAAAGCTCTCTCTTAACATCAAAACACACACAAGTGTTTCCAGCTGTTGACATGTTAAAAAAAATAAAAATGTGTAGAAAAATATGTGCAGATTTCTTCTCTTACCACACACTTAACACATACACAGTCGGTCTTTACTAATGCTTACTTATCAATATTATACAATTGGTTTGAATAGCACCCACAGCCTTTCAAATTCCTTCACGTATCCTTCCACTAGATCCTTCTGAGAGGTCACACTCACATTCTCATAATTGCCGTGAGTGGCTTGTTTTGTCCAATTCAGTGACCCATTCATTAACAGTGGTGTCCTTCCAGCACTTTCCATTGATGCATCTATTAGACAGAACTTGTGGTGCATTATGTTGGCTGATTTCATCCAGCGGACTTCTATGCATTGACGCTCTAGCCGGTGGAAGTAGGACTTCGAAGCGAATGCCATTTCAGCATCTACGATCACACGCACCTTCACTCTTCGCAAGTTTAGCTTCAGTAGCACATTGCAAAATTCCGGGCATGTCAGCACATACATACAAACATCAAGGGTGTGCCGAGGAAGGTTCAAATAGTATAGAACTCGATCCATTCCAGGAGTCACTGTGTGGCGATAGTGTTTGCTACTGCAGAGCCCTTCATCTGAAAACATTATCACTTCATGGACTTCTTTGGTACTTTTCGTTTTTCTTTTCTCTTGGAGGGCTCCATGACGCGACCGTGCACCGTAATAGTAGCCGATAATGCCACCACAGCCGCACGCAATCATCAACGTAACATTTCTAGCGGTGAGCATTGTTGTTGTTATTCATTTACCTACTTTTCCTTTGTTGTACCGACTCAAACTTGTTTATGATGCGAGGAAACAAAGGAAATCATTAAATTGATCTAGCTGGTTACAAACCGGTATCCTTTATAACACAGCTATCTATTTTGCAAGACCTTCCATTATTTCTCACAGGTTAGATGTTATTTCTTTTTTGTAAACACAAAACAAATGTTTTTTTTTTTTTTTTTCGCTCCTTTCGAAGCAGGCTATAGTACTAAGACCATACCGCCTAGTCTTAACGTTTTGTTTTTTCCCTTGAGTTGTCAAAACAAATGAAGAAAAGAAGCTTCTTCTTCTTAATTAATGGTATCTGTCCATTCTGTTCAATTCAAAAAATTTTGCCAATGTCAAGTGAGAATAAGTTTTTAGTCAAGTCAAAAGACAAATCGGCCGTCATTGGCTTTGAAGAAAATAATGGCATTTTCTTCAAAATCAGTGGCAACATTTTCATTCAAATCAGGATAACAAAATGAAAAGTGTATGTATTCACGGACGGACTTGGCGGTTGGCGAAAGGACTTTGTATTGTATCCAAGCCAGCAAAGAAAAATGGTTCAATTCAAAGGTCACAGACCGACCTTGGATAACAGTAACTAGAATAAATGAAACACACACAAGCGCACATTACAACGAAAACAATTAAGTTTCTTTCAGAATCATAATTCATAATCTAAGTTTATAGTCAACTTCCTGAAAAGATACCTCAATCTTTTATAAAATAAAAATGGTGTCTGGAATCGTTGTAGGAAGACTCGCTCTGGTAACTGGTAAGTAAATAATAGTTTCTTAAAGATAAAACTTTTACTTATTAGGTATTTACGTAACAAACATCATCTTTTATCTATTTGAAGAATAAAATCGTCGATATATTATCAAAATATAAAAACCTTGTTGAGCAACAGGAACTTTTCTTAAAAACTGAAAAAAAAAAGAAATTTTGAAATAGGAACGATATATTTTTGAATTTGAATTAATGAAACCGGCCCTACATTAAAGCATTAAACCTCACCTTACACTACCTACTTAGGTACCTATACCTACCTCATCTACATTAATACCTCACCTTACACTACCTACCTTCCCGAGGTACCTATACCTACCTCATTGTAGAAACTTCTGTGTCTGAGCACAACTAGGAAGTTCCAGATTGATTCCATTCGCAACTTCAGGGCATTGTAAATAGTCTGTAACACACCTTTGAATAAAAATAATTGAAATTGAATGTTTTTTCATTTTTTCTAGGAGCTGGCTCAGGCATTGGCCGTGCAGCCTGCCAGGTGCTCTCCCGAGAAGGAGCTACCGTCATAGCAGCTGACAAAAACTATGAAGCAGCTGTTCAAACAATCAAAACACACACTGCTTTAGCCTCAGGGGTAAATGGTAATCAAAGTTTTTATTTTACAGTCTTTTACCTGATGACCAGTAGGTCATGCAAATGAGAAATGCAATAATTCAGAAGTTATGATTGGGCAAATCTACTTAAGAGCGAGTCGAGTAAACCAGGCGGACGGAAAATAGGTATTTACTGCGGCTCGCTAGTTGTGTGCGTACTCACGCACACAATGATAGGTTCGCTCGACGCCGTTTACACCTAGTGTGGCAAAAGTAGGTAACCCATGATTTGAAAAAAATGTTGTTTGGTTGAGTGACTTATAGAGACGAAATTTTGTTTACGTTATGCCAGAAAGTAAAATTCATCTCTCTAAAAAAAACAATCTGAGGTCAGTTTACAAAATAATTACATTTTCATTTCACTTTTCTTTTAGGTTTTTTAATAATAGTAATAAATAATAAATATTGTGCACAATCCACTCCACACTATCTAGCCTCAAACCAAGCAGAGTTTATACTATAGGAACCAGACAGCTGATATAATACTTAGCATATAATTTTTTTTTTTGAATACATACTTAAAATACAATATAACACCCAGACAGAGAACAAACATTTGTATTCACCAAACAAATGTTTCTTCTCCGTGGGGATCGAACCCACGACCTACAGCGTAGAAGGCAGAGCTACTACTAACTAAGCTGAGAGGCCAGGTTTTCGTTTCATTTTCAACTATATTTGCATATTTGTGAATAATATTTTTGGTGGTAAGTTCATACCCCGCTAAGCAGCAAAAGCTGAGCCAGGGCCTATTTGGCATAACATGTACCTAGCGCGGGACGTAGTTGTTTTTTTTTATTATGTGCTAAGATAGCAAGTAATTACTCAATTATTTGTGTTAGAATTTTTTGTTCATATTTTAGTTTTGATTTTGTCAATGTTCCGTTCTGTGTACCTATGTTATGTTAAATAAATTTTCTTTCTTTCATACTTTCATTCATTTTGGATCCAAGATGGCAGCTTCATTTTTATCCTAAATAAATGATAATTATGGGTATCGATTTAGAGGTTGTTGGGGGCTCTGATTGTGGATTTGACATTCATTTTTGAATCCAAGATGGCGGATTCTTTTTTTTCATAAATATTTGATATGGGTATCGTTTAATGGGTTTTTGGGGGTGCTGATTCCGAATCTGCCATTCATTTTTGAATCCAAGATGGCGGATTCTTTTTTTTTCTTAAATATTTGATATGGGTATCGTTTAATGGGTTTTTGGGGGTGCTGATTCCGAATCTGCCATTCATTTTTGAATCCAAGATGGCGGATTCTTTTTTTTTCTTAAATATTTGATATGGGTATCGTTTTATGGGTTTTTGGGGGTGCTGATTTTGAATCTGGCATTCATTTTTGATTCCAAGATGGCGGATTCTTTTTTTTCTTAAATATTTGATATGGGTATCGTTTTATGGGTTTTTGGGGGCGCTGGTTCCGAATATGCCATTCATTTTTGATTCCAAGATGGCGGATGTTTTTTTTCTTAAATATTTGATATAGGTATCGTTTTATGGGTTTTTGGGGGTGCTGATTTTGAATCTGCCATTCATTTTTGATTCCGAGATGGCGGATGTTTTTTTTTCTTAAATTTTGATATGGGTATCGTTTTATGGGTTTTTGGGGGCGCTGGTTCCGAATATGCCATTCATTTTTGATTGAAAATGAATGCCAGATTCAAAATCAGCACCCCCAAAAACCCATAAAACGATACCCATATCAAATATTTAAGAAAAAAAAACATTCGCCATCTTGGAATCAAAAATGAATGGCATATTCGGAACCAGCGCCCCCAAAAACCCATAAAACGATACCAATATCAAATATTTAAGAAAAAAAAGAATCCGCCATCTTGGATTCAAAAATGAATGGCAGATTCAAAATCAGTGCCCCCAAAAACCCATACAACGATACCCATATCAAATATTTAAGAAAAAAAAAACATCCGCCATCTTGGAATCAAAAATGAATGGCATATTCGGAACCAGCACTCCCAAAAACCTATAAATCGATACCCATATCAAATATTTAAGAAAAAAAATAATCCGCCATCTTGGATTCAAAAATGAATGGCAGATTCAAAATCAGCGCCCCCAAAAACCCATAAAACGATACCCATATCAAATATTTAAGAAAAAAAAGAATCCGCCATCTTGGATTCAAAAATGAATGGCATATTCGGAACCAGCGCCCCCAAAAACCCATAAAACGATACCCATATCAAATATTTAAGAAAAAAAAAACATCCGCCATCTTGGAATCAAAAATGAATGGCATATTCGGAACCAGCGCCCCCAAAAACCCATAAAACGATACCCATATCAAATATTTAAGAAAAAAAAACATCCGCCATCTTGTAATCAAAAATGAATGGCATATTCGGAACCAGCGCCCCCAAAAACCCATAAAACGATACCCATATCAAATATTTAAGAAAAAAAAGAATCCGCCATCTTGGATTCAAAAATGAATGCCAGATTCAAAATCAGCACCCCCAAAAACCCATAAAACGATACCCATATCAAATATTTAAGAAAAAAAAACATCCACCATCTTGGAATCAAAAATGAATGCCAGATTCAAAATCAGCACCCCCAAAAACCCATAAAACGATACCCATATCAAATATTTAAGAAAAAAAGAATCCGCCATCTTGGATTCAAAAATGAATGGCATATTCGGAACCAGCGCCCCCAAAAACCCATAAAACGATACCCATATCAAATATTTAAGAAAAAAAAGAATCCGCCATCTTGGATTCAAAAATGAATGGCAGATTCAAAATCAGCGCCCCCAAAAACCCATAAAACGATACCCATATCAAAAAATTAATGGCATATTCGGAGCCAGCGCCCCCAAAACCCCATATCAAAAGTTTATGACAAAAAAAATCCACCATCTTGGATTAAAAAATTAATGGCAGATTCGGAACCAGCGCCCTCAAAAACCTATAAAACGATACCAATATCAAATATAAAAAAAATGAATCCGCCATCTTGGATTAAAAAATGAATGGCATATTCGGAGTCAGCGCCCCCAAAACCCCATATCAAAAATTTATGACAAAAAAAGAATCCGCCATCTTGGATTAAAAAATGAATGGCAGATTCGGAACCAGCGCCCTCGAAAACTTATTAAACGATACCAATATCAAATATAAAAAAAAAATGAATCCGCCATCTTGGGTTTTCGATTCGCAATCAGCCTGACCAAAAAAACTTGGAACAATACCAACATCAAATTTGAAATACGAAAATAATCTATACCTACATATTTTTACATATATATTTTTATCGATTTTTTTTCCGGAACAGAGCGCCACTTTTCTTCTTAGAATATCTTTCTTTTCGCTTTCCCATTGTTCCCTAAACAGAGTAAATATTTATAGGTACATCACATTTTTTTGAGCAATAAAAAGCATAGATAATAAAAAATGGCTTACCTCACTTTACCTGTTTGCAGCTGTGTGTACATACACATAAGATCGCGTTTGCTAGTTGGCTCGCGTCGCCTCGCAAAGAGACGTGCTCCCACTCTGAGCTCTCGTGGTGGACTGAATTTCCGCGAGCGTTCGTTGCGTATATATTCAACTTCGCGCGTCCATAGTAAATTTGTATGGCGGATTTGAGATGCTTTTTTAAAAAATTCATAACTAAATAACTAAGTGATTTATTAAAAATCGAAAAAGGACTAATTGTAGACTAAACATTTGAAATTAATTCGAATTAAAGTTTGTTCATAAAATCAACAGTGTAACATGACATTTTTTAATAACGCCGACATACGATTTGTCAAATTTTACCTATCTGTGTTTATTTAATTATAGATAAATATTTTTTTTTGTTACGGAATAATTGTCAATACGTTCAGTCTGGTACTTTATACAAAGTTTTAGATTCATTATTGCAAGTATATTCATAATATCGATTTAACCGTGACTATCGTTTTCAACTATTTTGCACGACTCGCTCTTAAGCATGGATCTATGTAAAACAAATTGCTTTTCTATCAACCTTTTGCACACCAGTCTTGATATACTACACCATTATTTACTATACAAGTCAAAAATAAAAAAAATAAAAATAAAAAAACGTTTATTGCCTCGTTATAAGCCTAGGAACTACATTATCATACTTAACATAAACTAAAAATACGAGCACAAAGGGTATAAATTCAGCTATCGCTGGAAGTACATCCAGCACTGATTTTAAATTTAACCCTTTCGGTTGGTTGTTCACTGAAGAATTTAGAGCAATAAGCGAGTTACAGAAGTCAAGTCAAATAATGTATTTATTCAATAGTATCACAAGAATAATTTTGAAATGTTTTGTAGCTAGGTGAGTCTTGGTGCCAGTTCCATGCGACCAAGCCTATGCAACAAACTATGCCTTGGTTTTAGCATGCTTTAAAGAGAGAATTAATTCCAGATGGTGACCATAGTGCAGTAGAACTGGATGTGTCAGATTCAAACGCAGTGAACAACCTTCTTAAAACGGTGCTGAAACAGTACAAGCAGCCTCCAAGCATAGTGGTCAACTCTGCTGGGATCACCAGAGACAATTGGCTGTTGAAGCTGTCTGAAAGTGACTATGAAAGTGTGCTCAATGTCAATTTGAAGGTAGATCTCATTTTTATGTCCACAATATTTGTGTGTGTGTGTACAATTTTAGTTACCTTCATACCTAAACTAAGGGATCTGGGGAATGTCTACTGGTGCCTAGGTATTGTAGTTCACATATTTTTTTTCTAGGTGTAAGGTATTCTTCCACCAGATATTTCTATGAATCCCACTCTCACACACTTAAAAAATATTATTGCCCTTCTGAAAAATACTATTTATTTTTATGTACAGTCGCGGTATGAAAATGTTCGTCACCTTAGAGTCGGTTTTCGCTTGCACCAGTGCCTTGATCATGAACACATTTTGACATAATTTGTGACGTTAACTTATCAGTGTACTCTGTCTATTCAGTTTCAAAAGGTAGTATGTGATCTTCCCGGCGCTTCTACAATGGAATCTCACTAGAATCGAGGCGACACTCGCCGCTATTTTTAGAGGATGCATTGCCTTGAAATATATCCCTCACACTTGGAGGGAAGTCAGAGTAGTCTTTCTGCCGAAGCCAGGCAAGTCGGACTACACCCAGCCCAAATCGTTCCGGCCTATAAGTCTAAGCTCTTTTCTACTGAAGACCTTGGAAAGGCTCTGCGACAGACACATACGTAGCGGACCACTGCTCAAGAATCCCATAAATAATAATCAACATGCCTATCAGTCGGGCAAATCGACGGAAACAGCCCTTCACAATGTAGTGCACAAAATCGAGAGCGCGCTAGACTGCAAGCAATCGTGTCTGATAGCATTCATTGACATCGAAGGTGCCTTTGACAAAACAACATTCCCGAGCATCGAGAAGGGCTTGAGGAATCAAGGTGTGGAAGAAAACCTAAATGAGTGGATTAACAAAATGCTATCAAACAGAGCAGCCCTCATAGAACACTCGGAAGTCACAAGATGCCTTGTAACTAAAGGCTGCCCGCAAGGAGGAGTACTGTCTCCTCTGCTGTGGGTACTTGTAGCCAATGAGTTACTTGACTCCCTCAATAAGGACGGGCTGCAAACCATAGGCTATGCCGATGATCTCGCAATCATGATTTCGGGATTGTTTGAATCGACCCTATGCGAGAAAATGCAGAAAGCACTCCGTATCGTGGAGGCTTGGTGCCACACGCACAGCCTAACAGTAAACCACAGCAAGACAGAACTGGTGCTATTCACTCGCAAGCTGAAGCTACCAAATCTAAATTTACCTTCTCTTTTTGGAACCAAACTGGCTCTCAGCAAAGAGGTAAAATATCTCGGAATATGGCTAGACAGCAAGCTCCTATGGGGCAAACAACTAGAACATGTAACGACAAAAGCCACAAACGTACTATGGCAGTGCAGACGCGCCGTTGGCAAGGATTGGGGGCTAAAACCCAAGCTTTGTCTCTGGATGTACACGGTCATGGTACGGCCAGTGCTAACCTACGGTGCAGTGGTATGGTGGCCCAGAACAAACCTAGTCACCACAATCAGCAAGTTGCAGCAGGTACAAAGGCTCGCCTGCGCCCTGATTAGCGGTTGCGCAAAATCCACACCGTCTGCGGGACTGGATATGATACTAGGGCTAACGCCCCTCCATCTCCACATACAACAGGAGGCGATGGCAGCAGCGTTAAGGATAAGATCCACGAACCAGTGGAAAAGCAGTGGTAAACCAACAAACCACTCAAGAATTCGGGACAAGGCCATACAAGCCATCCCGGAGGCCGTAAAGGGAACCGACAGAATAGCCACGACATACCTAACGGACAAAAAGTACCAAATAGAAAGCCAAAGAGGAACGGTAGATCCTATCTCGACCTCCAACATCTATCACGTTTATACCGATGGCTCCAAACAGAAAGCAGGAGCGGGCTGCGGCTTCTACTGCCCCGAAATGGGGCTATCACGCGCGCAACCCCTCAGCAACGCAACAACTGCTTTCCAGGCAGAAACTCTCGGGCTTCTCCTGGCAGCAGCAGAGATGCTTACAATTCTAGAGTCTAAGACGAGCGCGGATATAGCAATCGAACGGACAATATTAATCTTTACAACAGACAGCGCAGCACTCATCAACGCACTGGGCAGATCCGACACAAGATCAGAATCAGTCGCACAATGCCACACTGCGCTACAAGAACTAGCTAAAATGCATACTGTCAAAATAAAATGGACAAAAAGTCATGGCTCGTGTTCAGGGAACAATGAAGCCGACTCCCTAGCAAAAGAGGGTGCGAAGCAGACACCTACCACAGACGACCTAGGCCTCTGCAAGCCCCCATCGGCAGAAATAAGGAATAGACTGAAGATGTACTCCCACAAGGAACATCAAAAGCAATGGGAGCGCAGATCAGACTGCAAACACACAAAAACGATGCTGCCAGCGATGGATAAGCACATCACAACAAACCTACTCAAAATGAAAAGAGAGGACTTAAAACTAATGGTAGGAATCATCACGGGCCATTGCGACCTAAACTACCATCTTATGAAAACTGGAGCTACAGACAGCGACCTGTGTCGGGGCTGCCTACAGGACAAGGAAACTGTGGAGCATGTGGTACTGCACTGCTCCGCAACAGAAGAGGCGAGGTCCAAGACAGGGCTCAGGGAACTCATTGAGTCGTGTCCCTCCACATCCACATCCGTGTCACCATCAGGTTTACTGGAGCACTGCTGCCACCAACCCAAAGTCCTTCTCCGTTATTTTAAGGAGTTGGGCTGGCTGGGGTGAGGTTTGGCAGGGGGATAATGCACAATACACCCCATCGCGGGACGTCAGTGCAGATCGTATTTCCCCCAAATCAAATTAGAATTAGAATTAGTATGTGATGATACGTTGAAAATCGACGAACATTTTCATGCCGCCACTATACATACTTTTATGTAAATTTGTGTATTTCCAGGGCACATTCCTTGTGATGCAAGCATTTGCGAGGGCAATGACAGAAGCATCTCTTCCTGGCTCTATCATCAACATATCCAGTATTGTTGGGAAATATGGAAATATAGGTTGGTACCTACCTGTTTGACTGTTCATCATGAGTTGCCTATGTAGTTACTCTCTGTACACCTCTGAAATTTTCTTTGTTATAGCTAAAATGTCTAATGCCTTCCAGGTCAAACAAACTATTCTGCCAGCAAAGCAGGTGTTGTGGCTCTGACTCAGTCTGCCGCTAAAGAGCTGGGGAAATTCAACATAAGGTGAGCAACATTTAAAACATAAATTTAGGCTCAAACAGCCCACAAAATGTTTGCATTTTGTTTGGGCATTGAATAAATAGTTATAGTACCTAGGGCCTACCTACAGTCCACTTGCGTTGGTTGTATTAGCAGGAGTCTATAAAATCGGCAAATAATCCAATAATTTTTATGTTGTAGAGTGAACGCCATTTTGCCAGGATTCATTGACACACCAATAATAAGTACAGTTCCAGATAAAGTGAGAGAAAATCTTCTGAAAATGGTGCCGCTGGGAAGGCTTGGCAGTCCTACTGGTAAGAGTGAATTATTCCTTAAACAAACAAAACTTAGAGGTTTTGTTTCTTAAAGGTGGGTCTATCTACGCTAGAGAAGCCGAGCACGAGCGGAGCACAAGCTAAGCACAAATTCGTGTAGTCTGGACTTACAAGAATGAGTGCTCTTCAAACGTTTGGTTCGTGCTCGACTGTGCTCCGCCTATTGTCGGTTTTTTTACGAACTCGAAGGATTTAGTGGACAGTGATTGTTGTAGGCTCGTATGTCCACACTTGACACCGCGAGTAGAGCTTCTCGGCTTGTGCTCGTCTCCTCTAGCATAGACCCAACTTGAGATTTAGCTAGGCCAATGGACCACCCAGTGTCTGTGGAGATTATGTCCAATTGTACCCCTAGGAAGATACATGGAAATAAAAATCTGGTGGTGAGGTGGTGTAGCTGGAGTGACTCCGTGTTCTGTGGTTCATAACGGGTTCAAATTCAGTGGTTTTCCAATGGATTTGTCTGTTCGTGAAACGTATTTGCGCTATGCCAGTACTCTCAAACGGCGAAGGAGAACATCGTGAGGAAACCCGCGGCTCAGCTCCGCACTAAGCTGTCAGGTTAGTTAGATCTATGAAGTATGAATCATCTACAATAGATGCAAGAGGCCTGTAGTAGTGGTGTAGAAGATTTGCGCAAGAGACAGCTATCAAAGGGCGTAACTGACAAAATACATTTTTGTTACAGAAATAGCCGAGGTGATCACCTTTTTGAGCTCAAACAAAAGCTCCTTCGTAACAGGTGCTGCTATTGACGTCACTGGTGGATTTTAAATCCTGCAAAATAACCAAGTCTAAAAGTAACCAAGACCAAGCAAAATATGTAGTTGCCGATAAAACATGCGTTTGTAAAATGCAAGTTTTTAGTAAATCCTGCTTTTATGCACAATATTATGTTACATTCCACTTTGTGGCTAAAGGTAGTCAAAAAAACATCTAAATACCTTATTCATTCAAGTTTATTTTGTCTGTTATGAGATCAAGTACCTTAGTTTTAAGGAACAAAACGACTAAGTTCCTAAAACTTAGTATCAGAGCTTCTAACAGGTTTTATAAGTACTTATTGTTTTTTTAGCTTGTATTTGTATGTACTTAGATCAATTTACAAAAAGTGTCTTAGTCTAGTCGTATTTTATAAAAAATGCCGTTTAATTCCCAACTTTGTAATATAAATGTCCTGTGATATTTTATATTGGAGTATACTTTTATATCAATTTTACAATTGCCATACATCAAATCCGTTGTAGTTAAGCTAAGACTGAAATAAATTGTTTTGTTAGAAAAATGAGTGCATATTATTATAATTAATGTCTACACGAACTACATCCTACTTATGTGCGTGCAAGGAGTTTAATTCTATATTATCTTTTTAAAATCAGATATTGAGGGAAAGTACTTTACTTACTTAAAACGAAGTATAAACTACAAGACTAATGACTACTAGATTATTAAAGGTTTAAAATTAAAAACGGTCATCATACATTTTGTCCACCTCAATCTCTGAAGAAACAGAGTTTTTTCTTCACAACTTCTTTACTCATCCTCCCTGCTGTATCATTCATGACCTTATGACTTATCAAACTGGCTCATTAAATAAGCATAAAAAGCATTTGGTGAAGTTACACTTTTTTTTCTTACTCAAAAATAATAGGACCAGCCACACCGCCGAATAGCGACGAACCATGTGTGAACAGAGGGCTTTTTGCCGTTAGCAAACTGACGTGCGTATTTGAAAGCCCCGCTTTTGTATGGAGAAATGATGAGCGCCCCTGGCGCGCTTGCAAGAACTAATGTTTTTACGAAGCGTTCGCAAGGGGGGGCGACAATGTACATCATGTTATTGTACACACTTAATACGATGCCAGTTCAGCCACATGCACACTGGAGCAATTCAAACATGATCATTTACTTTTTTGTTCTGGCACTGGATACTTATACCTTGTCCTTGATACTTGCGTGCCGCGGCAGCGGCTGCCGCAGGGCCAGAGAATGTTTTTTCCCAATAACCTCAAAGGGGCTGCCTGTTTAGTACAATTATTCATTGCTAGATAAAAATAATAATAATCGAAATATTAATCTGCGACAGTGTACATAGGCCTTTACAATTTTCCAGTGGAAAAAAAGTGGCATCGTTTTAACAGTGCGTACATTAACTGGCCGTACATTAACCGGACTCGTACGTAAGTCTTAAATGAGTCCTCAGCTCCCGCCACAAACAGTTGAGTCCGCAATCATAATTGCCACGCAGTTACAGCTATTCGTGGCCGATCCTTAAAAGAGACTAGTACCACCGTGCGCCACGTAATAAATTAATTTGGCAACATAAAAAAACAAAAATAAAAAATCTACTTTTTATTCACTTTCTGCCCCTTTTCTTTTATCTTGTTCTTCTTTTGCTCACGTTTGTTCTTTTGTCGCTTATCCCGCATGTGTGTTCTGTACTCAGACTTCCGCTTGTCATCAATTATTTCTTTGTACTTCTTTTTGTTGTATTTTTGGAATTCTGCATCAGCTAAAAGTTCATCTACCATGGTCCGTTTGCGTTGTTTCTTGGTGAGACGCTGGTTTACATGGTCTAGAGGGGAGTCCTCAATCTTGCCAACCTATAAATCGAAAAAAATATTTATATAATTATAAGTTTAAAAAACTTGAGAAACCGACTTCATTGCCAAACGGCTAAACCGATTTTAATGAAATTTGTTTGGGACAGTCTGGACGTAAAATAACCTTCCAAATAAAAAAATAATTTTCTAAATCGGTTCATAAATGACGGAGGCATGCAGTTACAAACATAAAAAAAAATATTTAAAAAAAAATGGCCACACCGATTTTAATAAAATTAAAATGGGACCAATCTGGAAGCAGTAACTTTCAGATAAAAAAATAATTTTTCAAATCGGCTCACAAATGACGAAGTTATGCGGTAACAAACATTAAAAAAAAAAAATAAAAAAAAAAAATAAACATACAACCGAATTGAGAACCTCCTCCTTTTTGATTGGAAGTCGGTTAAAAATAGGTACCTAGTGAAGTTTTAAAAATTTAAGAACTTGACGTCATGGTCAAACTGCTGATCTGATTTTGATGAAATTAATATGGGACCATTCTGAAAGAATAACCTTCCAGATCGGTTCATAAATCAATATAAACATACAGACAATTGGTGAAATTATGCAATAAAACACAAAAAAAATACAGCGGAATTGAGAACTTCTCCACTTTTTATTTGAAGTTGGTTAATGACAAGGTTTGTCTATGATGTTGTCATTGTTAAAAAATTCGACAAATTCTTAGATCCACACTTGGTGTGTAGACTGGTTTCCACATGTAGGTAGCTGACGGGCCCTTTTTCCGTGATAGTTGACACATATATTTTTGAGACCTAAGGTTCTAAGACATGCCGGTTTCCTTATGATGTTACTCACCTATATGGTGCTCATAAATTTTTTGACAGGATAATCAAAAACATACCTGGAAGTATTTAGGTAGCACTTCCATGTCATTCTTCTTGTAGAAGCGTTTCGGATCTAGAGCAGATCTCATCTTGAGAACTTGCAGGTCGTTCTTCAGCTCCTCGGTCACTTCAGGTGCAGGTAAGTTGAACCATTGGGGTCCTTTGGTCTTCTCTCGTTCTTTCTGTAATGTAATATAGATTGCTTTAAGACAACATAATAATATATTTATGGAAGAGCTGGATGTACAATCATTCACATTTCAGTGGGGTAAGGTAACACTAAAGCACTCTAAGTCTTGCAAAAGTTAAATAATAATTGTCTTTGATCAGCCATGAGCCAGTCCCTAATGAAAAAAAATATTGACGAAATAAATGTACATTTATTTGGTCAATACTTTTTTTCATTAGTACCTTGTACCTATCATTGGCAAATTCTTAGATCCACACATGGTGTGAGAGTAAAAGACCCATTTTGCATGATTCTAGTTGCATGTTTTCGAACTTTTTAGATTCTACAACATGCAAGTTTTCTCATGATGTTTCCTTCACCGTCTGGGAGTACTGGCATAGTACACATAAATTTTCGAATGGAAAAACTAATTGATGCACAACTGGATTTGAACAACAGCCTTAGGATCGGAAGGCGGGGCTGCACACAAGACCACCAGTGCTCTACATTGTAATGGCAATAAACTTCTAGAAGATCTCTGTAAGAACTTACATTCTAAGTTGGGAATAATGTGCAAGAAAAGACTAACCTTCCTCTGTGCCTTCAATTTCCTGGCACTTACATTATAACTGGGCAGAGAATGTTGTTTCTCAAAGCCAGGTTGTATCACTGATTTCTTCATTTCTTTCTCAACATCCACCGAACCCAGCTTAGACTTCAGCTTGCCGGTCTCTTTATCCAACTGATCAAAATGAAATAGTCTACCTTTGTCTTTTCTCTTCATGAGAATATTAGCATTCCAGTTCATTTCATCGAAAAAAATGCCGAATGTAATATCCTCTATTGAGGTGTTCTGTTTCTTATGAAGTTCTTCCTCCACAACAACTTGTGCATCAAGTTCTTCCTTCTTTTTTTCAAATAAATCTAACAAATCTTTTACTTTCTCTTCTCGTTCTGAAAATGAGAATTTACGTGTGAATTCAGAAACAGTATTTAATCAATTGGAGTATTTAGTTACATTTGTTTATTCCGATGTCAACAAAGATCCCTAGAGCTAACACATACAATAATAAAATAAAATAAACACATTACCAATAGGTGCGGGTGTGGTTAATGGTTTTAGGAGTTAAGAGTTCACACAAATGGTTAGTAAGACAGCCGGTATATTAGATAATGCAATATACTTGACTGGCATTGGCTATAGGCCTTCTTGTCAGGTTTTATGTGGTTCTAAAATAAGAGTTAAAAGATAACTAACCTATAAAGTAAGGTTTCTCATTTTCTCCAAGTAACTCTGACTTCGCCTGGAGTTCATCGTCTCCGGCTGTATCTACGATGAAATCCATTTTTCAGGCACTATTGTTTTAGTTAATCAGATTGACCATTTAAACGAGGTTTTATCTAAATAAAGTATAAACGACGGAAAACCACAGCACGGCAATTTCGTATTGATTTTTGACCAGGGAGTCCACAGGGACCATAATCTTAGGCCGATCTTATTTTCACGAAAAAAGAAGAAGCAGATTTCTATGGTGTATGTGTGCGTATACGTATGTATATCTACATTTGTGTGCGTAAATCTTATATTTAAACTGTCAAATATCAAGAGACTGACATCTCAAACTGTCAAATATCAAGAGGTCAATGTCATGCTTGCTTCTGCTTGCTACTGTTCTATATTTCTTGCTAGGCTATTTCGAGATACGAGCTAATATTTACGAAATAAAATCCACCGGAATATTAATTAAGACAGAAATGCGATGGCTGCAACAGCATCGGTAATTAATCATCTGTCTTATTATTATCATCTGAAGAGTATTTACCATTTCCTACAGCACAAACGACTCCAATACCTCCAGCAGCGTTGGGAACCAACCGCTCATAGTCAACTCCTACGCATAGTTACAACTGGGCAGTCATCAATAATGAGAAGAACATTTAATTCTTCAGGGCTGGACACCTCTGGCGCATGCCAGACACCTCGTGGGCTTTCATCTTCAGTGGGCTGAAGATGTGTGTCAAACTTAGCGCTAGAAGGTGGTAGACCCGACTTTAGTGGGTGTGTGATGTGTGTTTATAACCCTGCCAAAAGTGTGATAGGTCAGATTGTGAATGAAGAAACTTGCTTTAAGTGTGTGATGGAGTAACTACCTACTAAAAATATCTACAATATTGTATTAATGTTTTTATAGCGTTAAAGATTTCATTTAAATTATTTTATATTTTCTTTAAGAATTATTATTCTGAATTGATTATTGTTATTATTCTCACACTGATTTATTTTAATTTAACTTATATTTTCTACTTTTTGTTTTAATTTTGTATATTGGTCGCCGATGAAGTATGTGAGCCACTTATTTATACTTTTTTATTGTATGGTACAATTATAAGATCATAGGGTATGCCCTATGATCTTATAATTGTACCATACTTCTTGCAAATAAATATATTTCATTTCATTTTATTTGTACCAACTGTCGAACTACTCAGTAGTTACTAAACTACAGATGCAGAGTTATTGGTGAAAGAGACTCATTTCCTGTAGGTTTCATTTGCTCGAACTAGATATAATGTAACTATGCTACTCGGGGATAATTCAGCATTAAAGAGGTGAAAGAAATTTATCAGTCCAGTAGTTTTTGAGTTTATTCGTTACAAAATACAAATCTGTATAATAATGATGATGACAATGTTACCTACCTAAGTACCTATAAGTACATACCTACCTATTTGCTGAGAAGTCCCATTATCACACAGAACGCCTACCTATACATAATATGATTAAGTATTATGATTACACGCTCCTCTGAATCCACCATCAGGTAAGCTCGTTGGCAGAGAGCACTGGTGGTCTAGTGGTAGCGGACCCGCCTTCCGATCCTTAGTCGTGGGTTCAAATCCAGTCGTGTACCAATGAGTTTTTCTGTAGAAAAATGTATGTGCACTATGCCAGTAAAACATCGTGAGGAAACCGGCGTGTTGTAGAACCTACAAAAGTTCGAGCAACTCGTTCGTGTCAAGCGCCACGCAATAAGGGCCCACTAGAGGCCTTGCGGAAACCAGCCCGCACATCAAGTGTGGATGATGAATTTGCCGGAGCTCGTTGGCATCAGTGCCTTGTCTACCTTATTCATAATAGGTAGGTACCTAAATAAGGTAGGCTTATGATGATGATGATGAAAAGGTACCTCTATGTAGGTAGACAAGTCTATCTACCTATTTGCTGAGAAGTCCCATTTTACACACAGAACTCCTACCTACCTAAGAGCTGGTAATCATTTTAAACATAGGTATTCAGCTTCTGAATCCACCATCAGGTAAGCTAGTTGGCATCAGTGCCCACCTTACTCATAATACCTAACTAAATGCAGTAGATCTACAAAATCATGTAGGTAAATAAAACAAACATTCCACAGGATGGATGTTAGCAATGACCTACTACGCGGGCAAAGCCTGCCGCGGGCGGCCGCTAGTTCATAAAATCTACAGTCACGAAAAACGCCTTGGGATGGATGCTTGCTACTAACTATTATCTATTCTGTGAACCGTCACAGAATAGATAATAGTTAGTAGCAAGCACCCCGTGTCATAGTAACTACTAGCGTATCTGTAATTCGGAAATATCTTAGATTCACGAAATCTAACATCATCATCACCCTATCCTGAACCTTATCCCATACTAACTATCCTCTAATCCATGTCGTGAGAAACACCGCTTTTTTTTTTTACATTCTAGTTGCATTCGGTAAAAGCCAAGGCAGGAGAAGATTTGACTTCCTTGAAAAAAATGTTTGCTTAATGTTTGCTAGTGTGTATCATCAACTTATTATTAAAAAATGATGAAAGCTATAGTTAAAAATCGATAATAGATGAATGCAGTAAGATTTAACTTAAATAATCTTACAGAGAAAGAATAAAGAAAGAAGATGAAGAAAGATAGTGGAATATTACAGAAAACTTTAACCCAGAAAGCTCAAATTAAAATTAAAAAAAAGTTTTGATAAACATGCCGTGGTGAATATTGCGTAAATATAAGAGCGCCGATAATCTTAGTACTGTAGCCTAAGAATCAGGAAATTTAACTCTGGCAAAATAAGTTGTCAAAAAGCAAAGAAAAGTTTGAAAACTCATAGCTATCTAATTTAGTCTCATAATTACAACGTAGCTCTATCTCATTCATAGAGATGGCAACAGTGCGTGGTTAAAAATTCAAAATTTCTATAATATCTATTTATATTATCAAACTACTTCATTTACAGAATAATTAACAAAAAATAACAAAATTTAATTGATTTTGCAGTAGCAAATTAATCAAAAATTAACTTGGCAGCATGGCAGCCCCTGTAGTATTTCTATGATGGCAGCACTGACTGAGTTACGTTTCGATTTGATTTGTGGAAAAAATGGCGTCTGTCTGTTTCGGTTTGGAATATTTTTGGTTTGAGCTTTTTTGACTTTTAGATTTTTTTTAATTTTTTACTTTTATTTTGTGGCTTAGCTAACATAATTGGTGCAAAATATTTCACTGTGATGAGTTGAGTTGATTGCATAATCCTCCTCTAGGTCTATTTGTAATTGTTTTACTTTGGTGATAAAGAAAATGGACTCGTGACTAAGTCGCTGTCTAAAAAGTGTTGCGTTCCTGGATGTTCGGATTCGGGTGGTAAGTATTCAGTAATCTTATATCAAATCCAAATAAAAGATATAGGTGGTAATAGGTATAAAAGTAAAACCCTGAGTTTGCCCAAAAATATAACTTTACCATGGTACACAAGGATACGCATCAGACTATACACTGCTAGCTCTTATGCCCTTGCAGTAAGAGTCATTTTTCTTTGTTTTTAAGTAACTTGAGGTGTATCCCACTGTACTCTGTGTTTGCACCTATAGATCTACCTACCTTGATACCTGTAGATCATAATGTTATCGCGCCAATGTTAGCCAATTTCCAATGGAAGGAATGATTGCATATTTTTGGCCAAATCCATAGTTAGAGTAGCAGAAGAGAGCCATCTCAATAACATTTTGCTATTGAAAAATCCATGTGTCTAAACAGAGGCTCATATTCATAATAGAGTAGCAGAAGAGAGCCATCTCAATAACATTTTACTATTGAAAAATCCATGTGTCTAAACAGAGGCTCATATTCATAATAGAGTAGCAGAAGAGAGCCTTCTCAATAGCAGCGTTTTACCTACCAATAAAACGCATATTAATTTACTTACCTTATTCGAAGATTATTTTATTTATTTGAGGTAGACACTACGTTTTCCGCCTTATATCTTTGACTTTTGACGGTTTAAATGACAGCCTGTCATGTTACCCTTCTGTCATATTTCTGCTTTCATCATTTCCCCTACCACCACCGCAGGGTGGCGCGTTTGAGGCAGCCATCTTTATTCCTCATTGCGTCGAAAATCACCAGGCAGAATTGAAAGTATAATCTTCGAATAAGGTAAGTAAATTAATATGCGTTTTATTGGTAGGTAAAACGCTGCTATTAATTTGACTTGACCTTATTCGAAGATTATTTTATTTATTTGAGACCTGTTTGTTATCGCCTGGTGGTGGTAGCAACTCTGACGCCAATGTGAACATGTGATATCAAAATATTTTACAAACTCAAGTAGGTAAGTATACCTACAACAGTTAAACGTTATGATCTACCAAACAACCTAAGAAATTATACTTATAGCAAACACTATAAAGTGTGGCTAACTTTAACATAGCTTTAACATAGTTAAAGTACTATGAGAAACCTGTCAGGTTTTGCATCAAAAGTGATCGTGGACATAATAATTAAGAAAGTCTGACATATATAGGGTTAATAGACAAACCACCTCATGACTAACCAACTTATGAAGAAGGCCTAAGTCCAGTTGAATTTCTTTGGGTTGGTTATGATGACGACCCGGTCCATAATGCAATGGCATTGGAAACATCAATATACTTGCTTATCATTGGAAACATAGCTAAGCAAGATTTTGCGTTAACTAAAAATGTCACTTAATAACTCACTACCCTCTCGTTCAGTCCAAAATAATTTTCCAAAATAGCCTTTTCTATCCAGCTTGGAGGAACTTCTGAAGGTGCTGTAATAGCAGCCTGCCAATCCAACCTCCTGACCTAAGTGGACTTATGCGGGTGATGCGGCCTTGCTAAATTAATACTGTTATTGTAATAAAAACATATTAAACGATTGACTGGTGATAAATAAAATATTCCATTTTATCATAGTTTCTTTCCAGTTCATGATGATGATGAAAACTATCATCAGTAAAATACTGATGATAGTTTTCAACCATCAATTATCACTGCAATCAATTGATAAATACAGGATAAACACCATACTAGTAGGAATACGATCAAATATGTAACCATCTGATGATGATGATAAGGTATGCGATCTAATGTGTAACCATAATGTGAGTCCTCTTGAGCCAAGAGCATAGTATTACTGCGGGGTAGTTATACTATTAGTATGTAAAACATAAACATTATTTATACTTACATAGTATTTATAAAAATTATTTTTGCCAACCAACCTCGCAAACCAGATAGTTTGATTGACATGGAGTAACAACATCTGGAAGAACATGCCTGCTTCAGAACGTAGGAACTACGGTTTTACGGTTTTTGCTCTCAGCAAGAATTGTGCTAAAGTACTAGGATGTTTTTGTTTACTGATGTATCAAGGAATTAAACAATTGGAAACCATTATGTTTATCAGTGGTACTACAACCACTATTTTTAAAACAGCATAACAATAGCAGTGGACTTCTTCGGGCTGATGATGATGATGATGATGAATAGTAACAACATTGGTTAGAACTATATGCCATTACATACTTTGACGCTCCGTGGGCGAGATGATTTACTTTTATCAGAAATATATCTCATGAACCTAGTCTTCTTCATATAGTGTCACTGGATCTTTTGAAAAGAAGTGTGGTGAAAGGATTTTAAGTGCACCTCACGAAGGCTCCTTTTGTGCCCTTGACACATATTTTCGAATCTTTTAGATTCTACGACAAAATTACACTTAGGAACTAAAACACAGTGCAGCACATCCATGTGGGTAGGCAGTTCCATGCAGAACGTTAAGAAACCGCTTGACGAGATTTCAGTTTTTAGTTTAGTTGGTAGGTACAGTGGGATACAGCTCAAGTTACTTAAAAACGAAGAATAATGACGCTTACTGCAAGGACATAAGAGCTAGCAGTGTATAGTCTGATGTGTATCCTTGTGTACAAGTTCACAGTTTTCAAAAACAAAATCAAATTCAAAATATAAATGTGGGTAGGCTGCATTTCAGAGGCATCTAAGATTCTTTATTTTCGAAATTCAAAGAGGCTGGTCTTCCATGGTACTTAATTTTAAAAGGGTCGATCCACAAAGCGTAGCTCTTTAATCCACACCATATATATACCACTCTACGATATAGGTAGATACCTGCTAAAGTTTTCCCTGCATAAGTGACTTTAATACTTAGGAGAAAATAAATGTTTGTGATCGTAGAGATGCACGACGTTTCTGACTCAACTATTGTTATTTTGCGTAACCATCTAAAAATATTTGTAGTAGTACTAACCACTTTTAAGTGAAAAAGCACTCTGAAATGAGATCAGTGGTAGAACCCAAAGATTTAATTTTTTATAGCACATCATCGTCGTCAAGGATGGGCTTACAAACAGATGGGGGTACTTATTTACTGCACCTTGTTTCACTACATAAAACGCATAGCTTACTACATACAGTAGACTGTAAGTACTAGAGCCAACACACAACTGTGCAAGTTGTTCATCAGTACAAGCTTGTAGGTACATTAGAGTACGCAAGAGCAGCAGATGTTCTGTCCCGTTGTTACATTACAACTCATTATTGTTATTAACCATTTTCTGGTATCTAATTATTCTATTATTATTCTCAGGACATTTCAACTTTACAAAAAAAAAAAAAAAAAATTCCACCACCCAGTGAGGGTGTGCCTGATACAGGCATGTAAAATGATGCGACCTGGAATGATTGAAGAGGTTTATTGGGTATAAAGAGTAAGGAGTGACAAGTATGCGTCGGTCGGTGATTCCGAGCAGAAAGAGCGCGGGGTGGCCTCGTGACAACTATTTATGCCGCGTGCGCTGGTGTCGCACGCGGATATGGACGGAACTAATTAATTCTTGACGTTTATATATTAGTTTCGATGTTAAACATTAGATGGCGTTTAACATGCTGCCAGCGAAAAAGGTTAAGTTAATTAAGGTTGTCCAGGAGCGACCCCTTACAAACTTGGTAATATTTAACTAGGTATCTAAGACTACATAGGAACGTCCCAGATTCTGGGTTACATATGTACTACCTGTCTAGTGCTTAATTTAGGTTTTTATAAAGAATACTATCGGTTCTGGGACTTAGTGTTTCCAGATAAAATATATCTACCTATACATAGATCTGTGTTTTATTCTACCTACCTACTACCTATTTCTTGTAACATAGGTTCCAAGGCAAGATAATCTATCTACTAGGTAGGGTACCTATTAGGGTATGTTTGCCTATCCAATGATTAGACATGAAATGACAATTTATTTATTGCGTATCTACTATCTAGGGTTACAATAATAATTAAGGTATTTTATAGCTAGGTTTATGATTAATAGATTTAAGCTAAGTTATAATAGGTTTAACTAAATATTTGTTATAAGTACTAGGTATACATTTAGGTGTTTATAGGTAATGGGCATATGTTATTGAAACTTCGCTTGATGATCTTCTTTTCGGTTTGGATTGATGCTACTCGTCTCTGATGGTCTTCTCCGTCATGAGTTTTGACAATTCGCCCGAGCCTCCAACGACAGGATGGAAGATGGTCGTCCTTCACCAACACCATGGTCCCGACGGCGAGCCCGGGTCCTTTGGAGCTTCGCCACTTGGTGCGCTGCTGGAGCGTCCCGATGTAGTCCATGGACCATCTCCTCCAAAAGTCTTGTTGAATTTGTTGTAGTTGTTGGAAGTGGGTCAATCTGTGAATAGGTACATCCTTGTATTCGTAGTCTGGCAACGAAGTTATCGATCTACCAATCAAGAAATGAGCAGGCGTTAAAATAGAATAATCCGTGTCATTATTAGATAATGGACACAAAGGCCGTGAGTTTAAAATTCCCTCTATTTGGACTAAAACAGTTAAAAATTCCTCGTAGGTTAACAAAGCTTGTCCTAATACTCTCTTTAGGTGAAATTTACAACTTTTAACAGCAGCTTCGTGTAATCCACCCATGTGGGGTGTAAGAGGGGGTAGAAACTTAAAAGTAATATTCTCATCTGAACAATTTGATATAAGTTCATCAGAGTGATTGCAAAGAAAGTCATGAAGTTCAATTAATTCATTATTAGCTCCATGAAAAGTAGTAGCGTTATCACTCACCATTTCACGCGGTTTACCTCTCCGGGATATGAACCTGCGAAGCGCCCCCAAGAATGTTTGTGACTCTAAACCTGTAACCAACTCAATGTGAACCGCCTTCGTCGCGAAACAAACAAAAATTGCAATGTAACATTTTGAAGTCTTGTAACCACGTCCTCTCCCGTTCCTTACTAGGAAGGGGCCAGCGTAGTCGATGCCCGTATGTAGAAAAGGGGGAGACGGGGTCACTCTTGCTGTAGGTAAGTTGCCCATGATAGGGCGGAAAGTGGTTGGTTTTACTCTAAAACAGGTAACACACTTGTGTACTATTTTAGAGGCGAGAGACTTACCATGAGTTGGCCAGAATCGTTCTCTTACCGAAGATAAGAGTAACTGAGGACCAGCGTGTAATAGTTTTATGTGTTCGGTTTGCATGATGAGTTTTGTGAATGAATGTTTATGATGAAGTATCATCGGGTGTTTTTTATCTAAACAATAGGTAGAATGAGATAGTCTGCCACCTACTCGAATTATTTGGTTTTGAAAAAAAGGAGCTAGACATAAAATGTTTGACGATTGTTTTAATGGTTTTCCATTTTTTAACAAATCATATTCTACGGGAAAAGACTCAATTTGAGCATGTTTTACAAGAATTTGTAAAGAATTATTTATTTCGATTATACTTAGAGGTTCCGTGTTGATTGGACCCTTTAGGTTATTTATAAATCTGCGGATGAATGCAAAAACTCGAATGAGTTTATTTGCATTGGACCATCTTTGAAATAATTTTGTGCAAAAATCATTTATTGGTATGTTACTAGAACAATGACAGTTCAAATCAGTGTTTGATTCTAAGTAATTAGTGTTAATGACTTTAGGTATTGGCCATTCACCTTTCGGTTGTGAAAGCCACGGTGGTCCTAGCCACCATAAACTGGTGTGTGTTATTTTGTTTGCTTGAATGCCCCGGGTAATTAAATCCGCGGGATTTTCCCCCGAAGCAACCCAATGCCAAGAATTTATTTTAGATAAATTTCTTATCTCTTTTACTCGATTATTCACAAATGGTATTAATTTATCGGTTGAAGAAGTTTTTATCCATGACAGTACCACATTAGAATCAGACCAAAGATAATAATCATTTATTTTACATGATAATGCATTTTTTGTGTCATTGTACAAGTTAGATAACAAAGTGGCTGCCCTAAGCTCGAGTCTGGGAATAGTCTCCTTCCTTGTTACGCGTGATTTAGCGCAGAGCAAGCGTATTAGAACAGTACCTGCCTTATCAATCGAGCGTAGGTATATTACAGCGCCATAGGCGTTCATTGAACTATCTGCAAACCCATGCAACTCGATGTTTACGTAATCGCAAATGACAACATGCCTAGGTATGGCTATAGAATTTAAATGAATTAAGTTACTGTGGAATTCTTTCCACTGCTCGCATAGAGAAATAGGTATGTTCACATCCCAATCAGACTTTATTTTCCATAGTGATTGGATGATTATTTTTGCTAAAATGATGACCGGTGCTAACAAGCCTAATGGGTCAAAGATTTCGGATGCAATGGATAAAACCTTCCTTTTTGTTATGATACTTGGCAATGGATTGATTTTAATTGAATAGGTAATATAGTCATTATGACTGTTCCACACAAGACCCAGTATTTTTACGGGTTCCTGTGTAGGTAGGGATGTGTTATGTATTGTGTCGGTGTTGGAAGTACTTACTGCATTTAGGATCGTACTGGAATTCGACTTCCATTTTCGTAGATTGAAGTTTGCGGTGCGTAGAATGTTTTTAACCTGCAGAGCTGTCTGTATTACCTTCGACTGATCGTTCCCCGTATGTAACATGTCGTCCATGTAAAAGGAAGAACATATAACGGCGGCCGCTTCTGGAAACTTATCCTTGTTCTCGTCTGCTAGTTGTTGTAAACATCTCGTCGCTAGGTGGGGAGCACTTTTGAGACCGAAGCTCAAAGTGGTGAGAGTGTAGGTATGTAGTATATCGGTAGGCGATTCGCGCCAGAGTATGCATTGTAGGTTTTGTTGGTTAGGATTTAGGTATATAAACCTGTATAATTTTTCTACGTCTGCATTTATAACGAATTTATTTTCGCGAAATCTTAGTAGAATGTTAATGAGTTTGTCTTGGCTGATTGTACCTGTATACTGAATATCATTCAAGGATATACCCGAGCTCGTTTTAGACGAAGCATCGAAGACTACCCTGAGAGGGGTAGTGGTTTTTTCTAAATTGACTATGGCATGATGCGGTAGATAGTTGCAGGACTCAGAAACATTTTTTTGTTTAATCATATGTCCCGCTTGGTTGAATTCGCGCATGAAATTAACATATTGTTGTTTAAAAATAGGATTTTTTTGAAACTTTGATTCTAATGATGTAAATCTTTTGTAGACAATATGTTTAGACTGTCCGAGAACAGTTGGTGAAGCTTTCAGAGGGATACTAACTACGAAGTTACCATCAGACGTACGAGTGTGGCTTTGAAATGCCTTTTCACACTCTGTGATCTCATCATGTGGAAGTTTCGTATTATTTGTCTCCCCCCAAAAACTACGAAGCTCGTTTGTTTGTTGAATGAAATTACAACGAGTTTCGTTAGTAGGTATGGATGAGTTTAATGCGCCGGACACTACCCATCCGAATTGAGTGTTTGTAAAATGGGTAGGCCCTTTCCTATTTTGTATTGACCTGTACAAAGTAATTCATAGAATAACTCCGCGCCTAGTAAAAGATCGATTTCGCTAGCTTCAAAAAAGGTTGGGTCTGCTAACGGGTATCGTTTTGGTATTTTAATTTTTTCAACATTTGCATGAGGTATCAAATTACAAATTGTAGGTACAATGAGACAAGACACGTTGGTAGTGAATGTAGAAGTTTGTGATAAAATTGTTAAGTTACTGGAATGTGTGATATGCGTTATTTTTTCGTTAAAACCTAACACTTGCATATTTATCGGTATTTGTGACAACTTTAGTTTATCAAAGGCTCTTTGTGAAATGAAATTAGATTGCGAGCCTGAGTCGAGCATGGCCTTTAGAGTGTGTGATCGATTATCGATATCCATCACACTCACTAGCGCGGTAGATAAAATAACTACCTTATTTTGCACTAGGTTAAAATCATCGGTATTTTTGGTTAATTGTTTGTTAGTGTGTAGACTAACTGAATGGCTCGGCTCGGAAATTACTGGTTGTGGATTTAGAGTTGATGGTTGTGTACTGGTTGACGATGATGTACTGGTAGGTGTGGCACTGGCTATGTGTAAAAGTGTGTGATGCTTACCTTTACACGTTCTGCAGTGGCTCGCTCGACAATTAGGTAAAATATGACCTGACCTTAGGCAGTTGTTGCAGAGACGTAGGTTTCTTATCACTTGGATGCGAGACCTAACGTTCAATGCTAGGAACTTTAAACATTGGTTGATGTAATGTGAGTTTCCACAATACGGGCATCGGCTAAAACTGGTAGATGAATCTGGTACCTTATTGTTCTGGATTGGGTTGGACGTGGTTACCATGGCCTTCCCAGTTGACTGTTGCTTCGCTTGTCCTTGATCACTCGACTGGTCGGAGGAGCTTAGAGACTCCAGCAGATCGGCCCGTGAACGCAGGAAGGTTTTGAAATCCTGTAACGAAGGCGTTTCCATTGAATTGGATTTTTCCTCCCATTTACGCAGTGTTTGTGGATCTAATTTGGGAGCTAAAAAAAATATGATAAGTGTGTCCCAGCTTTCAATAGGTATGTTTAAGTTTTTCAGCACCCTCAAGTGCTTCGATATATTGTCATTTAAGCCTCGAAGGGCACTTGAGGTAGCGGGCATCTGGGTAATTTGAAATAGTGCCTTGAGATGGTGAGTGACGAGCTTTTTAGGATTATTAAACCGCTCGCAGATTAACCTCCATGCCACCTCATGGCTTTCCTCGCAATAATCTAAAGAACTAATTACATTGAGCGCACCTTCTTTCAAACATCCTTTCAAATATTTAAATTTTTGTATAGGTTTTAAATTGCTTTGATTTATTAGCGCGTCAAAGGTGTCTCTGAATTCAAGCCATTTGGTTACTTCGCCGTCAAATGACGGTAACGCTATATCGGGAAATTTTATGTTTTCGTTATTATTTACTTTTTGATTAGATGTTTGAGGTTCAGGTGACGGTTTGTTCGATTTCATTGATGCCGCTAAATAAGTTTTGGCTAGTGCCATGTTTTCAAAAAAAATATTTTGCGTTAACTCCCTTTCTGCTAATTGTGGCTCCACATCGGAACACAATGTTTCGATTCGGTCCTGGATTTGATCGTATTCTTGGAAAACTTTATTTATTATTTCTAACCGTAGTTGTAAATCTAAACAACTTTCGGTGGATAACGGCAACACAAGTGAGGTTACAAATTTTTTGAATAGGGTTATTTTTGATTTTAAACTTCCCCGTTTTTTATTTTTCTCTTTTAATTCTTGTGTGTCTGTGCTTACTTGCTGAGAGAAGGAAGGATTAGCTTTAGATTCAGTCGACATTTCCAGAACCGAACACGTGGCCACGTTTTCAAAAAAAAATGCTAATTAATTGGCCTTGAACTATAAATTACAGGTAAATAGGCACAATTAAATTAATCTAATGTTAGACAGAATTGTCGTTAAAGGTAGGTAAAAAGAATATGCACGTGGTCGTGCCTAATTGCTATACAAAAAATGCCGATTAGAGGGAATTTTAACACTTTTAGGTAGGTAACGTAGAATGAATTTAAATTTTAATAGCTTGCACTCACTTACTTGAAAGGTAATCGATACTTAGGTAGGTAGGTATGCCTTGATGCCGACGCTCGGGTCCTTGCAAAGGCTCGGTATGGTCCGGATCTCGGTCTCGGAGCTTGAAAATAGGAATCCTCTTCTTCCAGATCTTCTCATTTATTGAAGATTGCGTTTGTTGTCCGTCCCCCCACAGCCGCGTAATTAGCCACGCGCCGCGCCGTGCACAGGTACACGCGGTGCCGCCAAAAATGCCACGCGCCGCGCCGTGTGCCTGGTTGTGCCGTGTTTTCGGTGGATCTGGACTCGTTCCCGGTTTCGACTTCTGGACCGGCGTTTCGGGGTCACCACATGTAAAATGATGCGACCTGGAATGATTGAAGAGGTTTATTGGGTATAAAGAGTAAGGAGTGACAAGTATGCGTCGGTCGGTGATTCCGAGCAGAAAGAGCGCGGGGTGGCCTCGTGACAACTATTTATGCCGCGTGCGCTGGTGTCGCACGCGGATATGGACGGAACTAATTAATTCTTGACGTTTATATATTAGTTTCGATGTTAAACATTAGATGGCGTTTAACAAGGCATGTTTTTGTTTCACAAACAACTATTCGCGAAGGGTGTATATTTCACTTTCTGGGGACAGGCCAGGCCAGGCCAGGCCAAAATTCAACGTGATGGAACACAATAACCACACAAAAACCCAAAACCCCTGCGAGGGGCCGTTTTTTTTTTTTTTTTTTTTGAAAAAACATCATATTCAGGAGCCAAGGTCCCCTAAAACTTTATACAGACACATGCGATGGGATACAGTTACCAAACACCCCTGCGAGGGTTGGTTGTTAGCTTAATTGGATTACTCTTGCGCGATCCCATCAGATTCAGAAGTCATGATCCACTCATCGCCTATACAGCTCCATGCGATGGAAAACCGTTAGCCAAACACCTAACCTCTGAGAGGGGTGTCTGTTAGCTTGATTGGTATTCTGTTGCGTGAACTCATCAGATTCAGAAGCCATGGTCCCTCAACGTTCATACCGCTCCATGCGAAGGATTACCGTTACGTAAACACCTAACCCATGCGAGGGGTGGTTGTTAACTTGAGTGGATTTCTCTTGCGAGAACCCATCAGATTCAGGAGCCATGGTCCACTTACCGTTTATATAGCTCCATGCGATGGAGTACCGTTAGCAAAACACCTAACCCCTGCGAGGGGTGGTTGTCAGCTTGATTGGATTTCCCTTGCGAGAAGGCATCAGATTCAAGAGCCGTGGTCCAGCCACCGTTTATATAGCTCCATGCGATGGGGTACCGTTAGTCAAACACCTAACCCCTGCGAGGGGTGGTTGTTAGCTTGATTGGATTTCTTTTGCGAGAACCCATCCGATTCAGGAGCCCTGGTCCACTGAAGTGTATACAGTTCCATGCGATGGAGTACCGTTAGGCAAACACTTAACCCCTGCGAGGGGTGGTTGTTAGCTTGATTGGATTTCTTTTGCGAGAACCCATCCGATTCAGGAGCCCTGGTCCACTGAAGTGTATACAGTTCCATGCGATGGAGTACCGTTAGGCAAACACCTAACCCCTGCGAGGGGTGGTTGTTAGCTTGATTGGATTTCTTTTGCGAGAACCCATCAGAAACAGGAACTCAGGTCCATTAAAAGTTTATATCGTTCCATGCGCTGGAACAGTTTTATTAACGGCCTATCCCTGCGAGGTGCAGCTGTTACTTTGATTGGGTAGCGATTCCTCTTCTTATGGTTGACGAGTTCCCTCAGCTGGAACACAGCGTTTCCAAATTCTTAGCGTCACCTTTGCGCAGCTGATAGATTCTGGGGACAGAACACCTTAGCCGCCAAAAATACTTAAATAAAACATACAAAACTCTGCATGTAATAATACGACTTGTAAAGTGAAATAATAAAGAGGATAGCAAAAATGAAAAACCGAGTTTCTTCTGCTTTGCCACTCAGATTCTCAAAAATTAACTTCAGCACTCGTATAATTAATTGAAAAAGAGAGAAGATTACAAATACTTCGTGCAATAGGATTAAAATTAATATTTATTTTTCACAATGCAGTAGGCACATTTAGTAATATAAGCATTATATCAATTGATTTATCGTATCATACATTTCTCCCCACTTTGTTTGATCCCAAGTCTATGAAGCTTGGAGTATGATACGATTTATGAGTTTAAAGGGTAAGACCGTAGTCTCATAAGACGTCTAACCTAAGCACCAGTTTTCAACAACTCCAACTACCCATCTTAGCTTCCTCTCGATGTTAAAGGATTTGATTTTGATTCATTCTCTCATTGCAATGTCATTGATGTTTATGACGTCATTATCATATTATCACTTACCTCAAAACTAAGATTTCAATATCACTGATAGCCATCTTATGCTACTGCATGTGGGGCTACCGCCTATGTAAATTACTTGAACATTAAATATGCACATTAAAACTTTATACAACAAACATACAGGATAACTGGTTATTAACATAACTGTAATAACGTGAACCAAACGAACTTTTCGTTAAAATTGAACACGTTTCATATAAAGAGGGTACTCACGGTTTTCCCTCTTTGCACAGTATAACACACTTATTCACTAAGTAAAAGAATTATTTCTTCACTTTAGTATGAACAAGGATTAAAATATTTTAAGCAACTGTAGTCGCAGAGATATCTGCTGAACACAAACATGTTGCTCCGACGGAAAACAAAACGCCAATGAGGAATAAAGATGGCTGCCTCAAACGCGCCACCCTGCGGTGGTGGTAGGGGAAATGATGAAAGCAGAAATATGACAGAAGGTTAACATGACAGGCTGTCATTTAAACCGTCAAAAGTCAAAGATATAAGGCGGAAAACGTAGTGTCTATCTCAAATAAATAAAATAATCTTCGAATAAGGTCAAGTCAAATTAATAACATTATACTATTGAAAAATCCATGTGTCTAAACAGAGGCTCATATTCATAATAGAGTAGCAGAAGAGAGCCATCTCAATAACATTTTACTATAGAAAAATCCATGTGTCTAAACAGAGGCTCATATTCATAACGGTCAGCCTCCCCAGCAGCAGCAAATAAGTCCAAAGATGATTTGTTCCTTCTCATGAATTGTTTTTATTCCTTGCAGGTACCCAGAAGCCACTTCATTTGTTTCCAAATCCAATGAAAGATAAAGAGTGTTTCGATAAATTGGTTGCTTTTATCCAAGGTGACATTGTTGGGTTAGTAAGTGATGATATATACAAGCACCGCCGTGTTTGTCATGCACACTTTGAAACAAAGTTTTGTTAATGTTTTTTTTCTTCTTAATGTTTCAGATCCAATGGTTTAAGTAGCAGTAGCTGGACCTGCACATGGAGTTGAAGAAGGAGATAAAAAAATATTCCAGTCGCCACACCGAGTCTAATTTCGAGTGAGTTATTTCTGTTTGGTCCAATAAGCTAACAGGAATCACGATTTAAATAATATATTCTTACGAAACAGAAAGGAAACAACTTTTTTAAAAATATCAACCACTTAACCTAACCACATTTATTTGTTATTTCATTACCAACTAATCAACTACTGACAATAGAACTTAACCAACACGTTAAACCTCTATGAATCGACTATGAAAATAACACCAATTATATTATATGCCTAAGTACATAATGAGCCTCTACAACCGTCCGTCACAACCAAACGCTACGCGCAGAATGAGTCAGAGCGCCTTGCGCGGCTGCCTTTTATAGTCGACCGCTCGAACCGGCGGTGATAGTGAAAAGGAATCCGCTAAGACGGCCTCTCCTGACAGCAAGGCGTCCTCGCCTGCAGTATCAACCGTAGGAGGTTCAACCCTTACAGGCTGATCATCATCAGATTGATCACTCTCTGTAACACACAACAAAAATAGATTTGAAGTGACTTGAAAACAAGCGCAACATAGTCTGAAGCTAGTCAAATATTAAAAGATCATTTCTTTTAACAAAGTAACAACAATTTTAAAAGCAGTAAGCATTTACAGCTTAACTCAATAAAATAAGCTCCTTATGTCATGGCGCAAGCGTGCACTCAAGCGTCCACAAGCAAAAGTACTTTTAAGTTATTTATTAGTTCAAAACAACCTTTGGATAGCTTCAGGCTTCAAGAAATAAAGACACAACATTAGTCACGTCAGTCACATCAGCCACATCAGTCACATCAGTAGCATCAGTCACATAAGTCACATCAGTAGCATCAGTCACATCAGTCACATCAGTCACATCAGGCACATCAGTAGCATCAGTCACATCAGTCACATCAGGCACATCAGTCGCATCAGTCGCATCAGTAGCATCAGTAACATCAGTAACTTCATTAAAATCAGTCACTTAAGTAACATCTACAACATCAGCAACATCAGCCGCATGAGTAACATGAGCATCATGAGTAACATCAGCCACATGAGTAACATGAGCAACATGAGCAACATGAGTAACATGAGAAACAAAAGTACTTCACAAACAACGATACATTGTATCTCAAATAAAGGATTCCGGACTCCATTACTCGCTATACACTGCCTAAAGTGTGTCACAGGTACAGACCATGGGGTCTGGTACCCTGACGCGTCAGAGGCCCAAAGTTCGCTTAACGCCGGGAAGTCACAGGCAGAGACCAAAAGCGGCCTACTGCCCTGACGCATCAGAGGCCCAAAGTTCGCTTGACGCCGGAAAGTCACAGGCAGAGACCAAAAGCGGCCTACTGCCCTGACACGTCAGAGGCCCAAAGTTCGCTTGACGCCACTCGCCACGCCGCAGCAACAGCAGCTCGGACGCCCGCCGCTCGGACGCCAGCAGCTCGGACGCCAGCAGCTCGGACGCCCGACGCTTGGACGCCAGCAGCTCGGACACCAGCAGCTCGGACGCCAGCAGCTCGGACGCCAGCAGCTCGGACGCCCGCCGCTCGGACGCCAGCAGCTCGGACGCCCGCCGCTCGGACGCCAGCCCAGCGTGCGCGCCAGCACGTGTGACGTGCCGCCGTGCGCGCGCGCGTCCCACGTGCGCAGCGCCAGCAGCAGCACACGCCGCAGCACCCGCACCGCCGCGCCTCTCTGCGCGTCCAGCGCCTCCGCCAGCCGCACCACCACCAGCGGCACCGCGCGCCTCTCGCGCCCGTACCCACGCTCTACCGGCAACTCCAGCGCCAGCGCCAGCACCAGCGCCAGCGCGCCCGACACGTTGCCAGCCATCAGCGCCGTGCGATCCAGCTGCGCGGGCAGCAGCGCCAAGGTCGCCAGCGCCGCCTCCGCGTCCACCGGCCCGCCAGCATGCTCCTTCATTAGCACGACACCAAGTCCAACAGAACTGGCGTCTGTGCACAGCCCAGCCGGCAGCCGAGGATTGGAGATCGCTTTCTGAAACACACGTGGGGGACGTCCGTCCCTACCGGTTAACACGAGCATCATTGATGCTTGATTCTCAGACAGCCGCTCGACCGTCCTGTGCCTTATAATTTGTCTCCTAGCTTCGCAATTTGCAGAGCTAGCACCGAGAGCAACATCTCGTACCAGTGTTTGGATCGCAAATTAGAACAACAAATTCAACGCGGAAGTCTGCATGGATTTTTGCTAGGTGAGGTTGAGAATTAGCTAGAGTTGCTATAACCGCTCAGCTCACTTGCGTTTTGAGAAGGCTCGATTTGGAGCATGTTTAAGGCAGTCCTAACGTACCGTTCTACTTGGCCATTGGCATGGTGCATGTCCGGCGTTATGTTATGGAGTTCAACGCCTAAATTTTGCATACACGACTTAAAATTTAAGGACTCAAAAAGACAACGAGTCAAGATAACGCTTCTCTAACTCTTTTAAGCGCGATAAAACAGTGTCTAAAGACTCACAGTTACTCCGTGGTGCTTGCAGCATGGAAGGCGTGCGCACGCTTTGCGGACGCTCCTCACACACCGGGTTACCTTGTACCTCAGCACAGCTATGCCCACAGCCTGCTTGGTCAGGCAAACGGGGGCGCCTGATGTGGTCATCACGTGGGGTAGCTCGTGGACGCATCGCCCTCGAGTGTCCGACCGATGACCGTGCGAGCGTCGGTGGCTACGGCGTTGCTGGCTACCAGAGCGTCGGTGAGGCGATCGCGCCTGCGATCGCGCACGCGATCATGCATGCGATCATGCATGCGATCATGCATGCGATCGGCTACGGGAACGCTAGTCACTGGAGTGCCGGTCACAGGAGCATCAATGAGGCGATCGCGCAAGCGATCGGCTACGGGAACGCTGGTCACGGAAGCGCCGCCGATGCGACGGCTGACTCCGCGAGCGACCACGGGAGCGCTGGATACGGGACCTCCGGCCCCCGCTCAGCGAACGCGTCCTCCGTGATCCAGACGGTCGCCTGCGACGAGACCTGGAGCGGCTCGACGTTGTCATTTAACGTACGCTGTAACAAGACACAAAAGCGGTGCACCAGTGCACCCTAATCAGATAAATCCACAAGCAAACGAAAAAAAGTGAATTATCCTCTTTACCACAATGGAAACACGTAACCTTCTTATCAGATGTCTTTGATTGACCATGCTTCTGAAAGCGTTGGTCCTGTGTACGATTTAAACCATGAGATTGACGCGTATCTTACTTAGGCTTAGCGTATAAATATAGACAAGAACTCCACCAAATCTTTTGGCAACAACTTAGCATTTGTTGCGGCTGCCTTAAACTGCGGGTCAGTAATACCTCGCACTCCAATTGCTGACCTCAGTTCATCTGAAAGACCCGTTACGACGTTAAGGCACAAGAGTGACTTGCGAGCATTGCTCAGCATCTCATCACTCCATACAAAATGGTAGGAACATCGATCTCACACAGACGCAGCGCGTGAAATTCTACCTTGAAGTTGCTCCATGTTCTATCATTCGTCACCACTCACTCAACAAAGTTTTCGCGTCACCACGTAAATAACTGCCTATCCGACCAATACATTCTCTCTCGTCCCATTTGTTTATCAACCGACTGCGATCGACCTCTGCACACCATGTATTGCGTCGAAGTCATGAACACTCTGATCGAAAGAAGATTATGTAAAAATGTTGTAAATTCATTTCGAAAGTACCCTCACTAGTTTGTCTGCTTCGCTCTCAACCTTTGATGTTTGTGAGAACGCCTTCGTAAATCCTGTTTGTTGGCTAAACAAAGTTGATGCCAACAGAGGCTGAGGAAGCGACGTCAACGCGTGTCGTTCGATTTCAGGTTGTGACGGAATATCGGTGGACAACAACGACGGTGGAACCCTACCCTCGATTTTATCTAATCTCGTAAGAATTTGACTAAAAATCTCATCACGCGAGGCACGATAGTCACGCGATCGGTCACAAGATCGGAGACGCGATCAGTCACGCGATCGGCCAGGCGATCGGCTACGCAATCGGTCATCTTCACGGAACTTGTCCCTACGGCGTCGTGATCTACGAGAATATCACGATCCCTAGATCGACTAGCACGTTCCATTATTATTTCACTTACTTACCCGCCAATAAAAATTCCTGATGAAAAGACACCATTATTTACCACGTGTTTATCAGACTTTAGGATAGCAAAACGATCAAAGCACATAGGTGATCCCACCTTTCTGATCTTACGAAACAGAAAGGAAACAACTTTTTTAAAAATATCAACCACTTAACCTAACCACATTTATTTGTTATTTCATTACCAACTAATCAACTACTGACAATAGAACTTAACCAACACGTTAAACCTCTATGAATCGACTATGAAAATAACACCAATTATATTATATGCCTAAGTACATAATGAGCCTCTACAACCGTCCGTCACAACCAAACGCTACGCGCAGAATGAGTCAGAGCGCCTTGCGCGGCTGCCTTTTATAGTCGACCGCTCGAACCGGCGGTGATAGTGAAAAGGAATCCGCTAAGAATATTCATTCCTGTGTCCTCAAATTTCATTAAATTGAATACCTCTACTAAGTACTGTAAGCAATATGGAATAAAGACAAACCGGAGGAAGGAACGTATTGTTTCCCCTACTGGATGTACATTGTACAGAGCGCGGGAAGTCGGTGGATGGAGAAAGCTCAGAATAGTTCGCCCTGGAAGTGTATTGGGGAGGCCTATGTGTAGCAAGTAGACTTCTTCAAGCTGCACTAACTGCGACTACATGGGCTGATGATGACTAAAATTTACTTTTAAACTACCGGCTCGTTAAAAAACCATGGTGTAGGATGCAGTTACAAGGGCTATTGAATCAGGACTTCACTGTTATTTTATTTCGTGAAAGAATCATACAAAAAACGGTAGGAAACAAGCCATAGTTTGTTACCTGTTCTTAATGATTGTTTTTTTCCAGACAAAGGAATTCTACCAAAAGAATGTTACGATACTGCAGATGTATTAATATTCTTTGACGATCTCTTCGACTCGGTGAATGGAAGTTTTGCAAAGAACAAGAAGCATGGAAAGCCTTTACTTGGTCCTGCTAGGCCAAACTCCACTCATCACATTGTTTGGAATCAAGCAGAAAACTTATTGAAAACGATGAAATTCATAAATAAAACCACTAATAGGCCAGAAACAGTGCCAACAATTCAAAACTGGATCTGGACACTAGAAGGCATCCAAGTCCTTTTAAAGAAATTACAAACCGAATATGAAATAACGTCAGTGTGGATGCGTCACCTAAACCAAGACCCAATAGAAAACTTTTTTGGAGCTATTAGAAGCCATGGATGCCGAAACACAAACCCCACATGTGAGAGATTTGAGAGTGCTTATTCAAGTTTGCTAATTAACAATCTGTCAAGTGATCACGCCCCGGGTGCTAATTGCGAAATAGATCAGTGCAAACTACTGAGCTCACTTATTTTAAGAAAAACACATGGTACTGAAACCAAAGCCACAGAAGTTCATGTACTAGACATTGTAATGACAGACCTGGCAGAAAAAGGGGATCCTCGCATATTAAGCCCTCTAACTTATGTAAGTGGATACTTCGTAAATAGTTTATGCAAAAAAGTATTTAAAAACTGTAAAAGATGTCGTAAAAATTTTGTCGCACCGCAAGAAAACGAATACATAATTCGTAGGGAGTACTCAAATAAACGTTGGCTTGTGAGCCCATCAGAACCTTTCATAAATTGCATGTCTTTTATACCTCCTCCTCCTTCTCGCGTCGTGCTCCTCACTGCTGAGGGTCGTGACCCCCTCCATGGATCAATTTGTCCCTGACAATTTTTCGCCACCTGGATCTGTCGCCGGCAACCTGAATGGCTTTATGGACCTTCACGTCGAGAGTGGAGCGGATTTGGTCGGACCAACGTATCGGGCTTCGGCCTCGTGGTCTCTTGCCTTCGATTTTGCCAGTGATGACAAGTTTTTCCAGGTTGTCACCCTGTTTCCTGGCTATATGCCCGAAATACTCAAGGACTCGCTGGAGGCAGGTGGTTGATAGCCTAGTGGTCACTTTGAGTTCCTTGAGTATTGATACATTGGTCCTACGCGCTGTCCACGGGATACGGAGCATCCTCCTCCAACACCACATCTCAAACGCGTCCACGCGTCTGCGATCATGCGCTTTCAGAGTCCATGTTTCTGCACCGTAAAGAAATATGGAGAAGACTAGACTCCGGATAAGATTTATTTTGGTCCTGTTGGTGATGTTTCTATCTTTCCATATTCCTCCCAGCTGGCTCATTGCATTCTTAGCCATCCCTATTCTTCTACGAACTTCAGGTTCACAGGAACCAGTGTTAGAGATACTGGAGCCCAGGTATATGAAGTTGTCGACTGTTTCCAGGTTGAGTGCCCCAGTAAGCTCCAGTTTATTGGTGCGGTCCACCACCATGACCTTAGTCTTGCTTTTGTTGATATTTAGCCCTAGCTCGTTGCTTATCCGCTCCATTCTGTTTAGTAAGCTGACCATTTCATGTTCTGAGGCAGCCAGTAAGGTGGTGTCATCGGCATATCGTAAGTTGGTCATCTTAACCCCACCGACACTTACTCCGCCCGCCCATCCCTCGCAGGTTTGTCTTATGATATACTCCCCATAAGCGTTAAATAAAATGGGGGAAATAATGCAGCCTTGTCTCACGCCTTTCTGGAACGGGAAGGGCTTGGAGGTCACCTTGTCACAGGTCTTAGTAACATCTCACGCATGCAGATGGCAGTCAAGTTGCGCATCTTTATGGCGTGAAGTTAGGTCTCTATTTCCAATAAAGAAGAGTACTCTGTGTTTTTGACTCGCTCGACGAGATTTTGAATTTCAAGCTCATGTCATGCTGTCTGTCATTTCCAGTGTTGCAAAAGTATAAAAGTAAAAAAAACGTTGAACTTGCCAGCTAAAAATCGGGAGAAAACGGGAGATTTTTATATAAGCGTAGTTTTTTCCTTTATGGCTTCCTTTTAGCCAATTAGTAGGTACATTCTGGTTTTATTTCCCACTCCTTTTTATAATTTTGAGAGTATTTTTTACGTTTTACACTACTAGTACTTGGTATATAATTATTAGAGACATCACCATCAGATTCGGAATCTGACATCGTAAAACACAACAGTTATCAAACAACTCACAACAGAACAATACAAGTGTATTCAATGAAATGAACGAACAATCAATATAATAATAAACCACTTATCGACTTGGCAAGTAAACTACACTACATCTTTCGGGCGGGATATAACCCGAACAAAGTTGGGTTCTGCAATTTTCCCACAGACACAAATAAACTCTATTCTAATGTATTTCAGTGCAATTTGCTGGGCATAATTAGACGTGGTTCGAAGCATCTAAGGAAGTTCCCGTGACCCTTGGACTGGCAACTGTCGATCTGGTGGATTTCTTCAAAATCATCACATCTGCGCATCATCCGATTCTTGGACGATCACACCGTCCTCCACCGTTCTCAGTATTTGTACGAAATTAACGGCATTAACCTATAGCTGCACTTCTCTAACCTAGTCACTGGCTTCGTTGAAGAATAGAGACAGGTAGCAAATGTTCATAAAAATACGGCCAACGGCGACAAAGTTCCAAAGTTATTTACGCGCACTTTCGCGGCCGGTCATCGTGTAACAAGTTTGTGTTTTGTTGCTGGTTTACAGGGTAAAAAGTGAATTATTTTGTTGTTGGTGCTATTGTAACGATGAACAGGTAAGTTTTTAATGTTTTTACATTCATTGGTTTCGGTTTTGATAAGTTTTCATTCAAAAACTTGCTAATTTCATCAGCCACCTAATTTTTTTCTGCGAAGTTCTCCAACAAAATCTCTTTGTTTAGACTTAAAATCTAACTGTCCTTACTAAAAAACCAGTGGAATAGGTCAACAATACATATTTTTATGTTATTTAAGTGTTATATTGTTAGAATGTAATTAGGTTTCTTCAAAATAGTGAAATAAATACTAGCATTCCATACATGATCCAAGAGTGGGACGTTGCGCAGTCCGAGAAATCCTTGGCACTGTTATCATAGAAAATCTCTTTGTTTAGACTTAAAATCTAACTGTCCTTACTAAAAAACCAGTGGAATAGGTCAACAATACATATTTTTATGTTATTTAAGTGTTATATTGTTAGAATGTAATTAGGTTTCTTCAAAATAGTGAAATAAATACTAGCATTCCATACATGATCCAAGAGTGGGACGTTGCGCAGTCCGAGAAATCCACTATGATAACATGGCACTGTTATCATAGAAAATTGCAAGTTTTTGATTGTTGAATTTATTAAATGTTTTTGTATGGTAATAGGTTATTTTTTTATCATGAATCTTTTATATATTCATGTTTTTGGATATCAATGTTTTTGTCTAACTCATTGAACCTACTTTGTACTACATCACATAAATTCCAAGTGTGTATTTCCATCCGTTTTCTAAATCTTTGACTTCGAGTAGCGAAGTGTACATTTGTAAACAAGTAATAATTAATATTCAATTAGTTAGAATATTTCAAGCTGATTTCAAAGAGGTATAATTACTACGAAGTGATAGTAGAAAAATAAAAGAGAATCATCATTCATTTACAAAGCGGCATGCGCGCGCCGACCTCTAACGAAGGTAGTGCGCACATCCGCCATTTTTCGCAAATCGTGGTGCGCAGACGAGGGGTAGAAGATGTGATAGAGCATTGTATTAGTGTTGCCGTATTTAGAATATTTTTGAAGTGAAAACTTCTTTAGCGGCGTTGAGCACTTTCTGAATGGGGATAAAATCTTAAACTCGCGTCAGGATCACGTGACCCTGATCGAAAAAGCGTAGGACGGATTTTTTGCAGAAATGTACCCTAAGACTACAACGTAGAGTTCATAATAAAAATCGAAAAAAAGCGTAAGACGCTACAGATACGCTAGTAGTTACTATGACACGGTAACGTCACAGAATAGATAATAGTTAGTAGCAAGCATACCAAGGCGTTTTTCGTGACTGTAGTAGGTATAGGTACATACCTATTATAGATTTTATGAACTAGCGGCCGCCCGCGGCAGGTAGTAGTGGTCATTGGTACATGATTTTATAGATCTACTGTATTTATTTTTCGAGTGGAGCATTGCGGCGAGCGAAGCGAGCCGCCATGCGACCATGGGAACAGCGCGGCGAGCGAAGCGAGCCGTGCTGTGACTCCCCCCAAGCCCCCCAGAACCCCCTCCTCCTGAACCCGGGGGGAGCGTCGCGGCGAGCGAAGCGAGCCGTCCTGTGACCCCCCCTAAGCCCCCCAGAACCCCCTCCTCCGAAACCCGGGGGAAGCGTCGCGGCGAGCGAAGCGAGCCGCCACGCGATCACGGGGAACAGCGTGGCGAGTGAAGCGAGCCGTGCTGTTACCCCCCTAAGCCCCCCAGAACCCCCTCTTCCTGAACCTGGGGGGAGCGTCGCGGCGAGCGAAGCGAGCCGCCACGTGACCACGGGGAACAGCGCGGCGAGCGAAGCGAGCCGTGCTGTGACCCCCCTTAGCCCCCCAGAACCCCCTCCTCCTATGTCTGCCGTTTTACTTCATTTAGGACCTACTTGTAGGTCGCGCGACAAGGTCCCTTCTAGCGGTTCCGACCCGTTGAGGATTTGGCTTTACGTAAAATTTAGGGTTCCGTATAGGGTTTTGATTGGGGTTATACTATATTGAGGAATTTGATTAAATGGTCGACTTTTAGGGTTCCTTAGGACTTTGATTGGAGTTTCAACTACACTTAGAAGCTTGATAATGTTAAAATTTTTAGGGTTCCTTAGGACTTTGATTGGGGTTTTACTACATTGAGGAATTTGATTAAGTGGTCAACTTTTAGGGTTCCTTAGGACTTTGATTGGAGTTTCAACTACACTTAGGAGCTTGATAATGTTAACATTTTTAGGGTTCCTTAGGACTTTGATTGGAATTTCAACTACACTTAGGAGCTTGATAATGCTAAAATTTTTAGGGTTCCTTAGGACTTTGATTGGGGTTTTACTACATTGAGGAACTTGATAAAATAAACAACTTTTAGGGTTCCTTAGGCCTTTAATTGGACTTTCAACTACACTTAGGACCTTGATTATGTAAACAATTTTAGGGTTCCTTAGCACTTTGATTGGAATTTCAACTACACTTAGGAGCTTGATAATGCTAAAATTTTTAGGGTTCCTTATGACTTTGATTGGGGTTTTACTACATTGAGGAACTTGATAAAATAAACAACTTTTAGGGTTCCTACGTTAATAATCAAGTTTTCACTTCTGCCGGCACTCCCGGAGTGCAACCCGTATTTTTTTTTTATTTTACTTTTGAATTACTATTTTTATTTTGACATTAATTGAAAGGGAACTTTTGCAACACTTCATTTCAGCGTGTTATTTAAATACCGTTCGAGTCGACGTATATTTTGCACATTTTGCCAAGAACGCACAAAACGATTACATCCACTATGATTGTCGTTCGGTTTGGCACAAAACGAAAATTTCAAAACTTTTGCCCACAGCGTCTCGAACGGGATGTGGCATTTCACGCACGAACAAAATATTTTAGAAATCAGAAATCAGAAATATCTATTGCTGTTGTACAGACAGAAGAGATCTTAGTGGCTATGGCTATGGCT
Source organism: Thera obeliscata (assembly GCA_947578465.1). Lineage (NCBI taxonomy): Eukaryota > Metazoa > Arthropoda > Insecta > Lepidoptera > Geometridae > Thera > Thera obeliscata. The sequence goes on from OX387926.1 coordinate 12,677,075, forward strand.
ATGCCCTAATTCATAATCTTAAGGCTCCAGTACACATTTGCCCATGCTGGCCCACTACAGGCCATCGCCAATGTGTACAGGGAGTAATGGTTTATGTTGGCGGACAATTGTCAAGCATGGCGCGCAATCGGGGAGTTGTCGGTTTTTTGGGCACACTTCAAAGGAATCGTGGCGTAGCCTGGCCTGTGGTGTTTACACAATCGGCCATTGTTCAGTTCGTCACCGGCCGCTGACCGGGATAGAACACTTTTTTGTTGCGTTCTGTAATACTCGTAAACAGTATACAATAAATTATAGTTTAAAAAAAAACGCTTTTATCAAGTCAGATTGTGAATAAAGTCACTAGGTAGATGTTTGTGATGAAGTGACTATACCTAATAAAGTTAAGTTGTGGTTCTTCTCTCGTTTTTATAGTTACTTTAAGGCGAAAACATACTAGGCGGACGCGTCCGACGGACGCGGCTGACTGCCGCGACTGATATATATCTAAATAATGAATCTTATACCTTTAAACGAGAAAATCTTGTATATACAACGTGTTAATGAAATAACCCAAAACCTGAAACTAGTTTGTTTAGAATCGGCAGCAAAATCGAATACAATAATTTTTAACGTAGGTTATTTTTTTCCAAAAAATAATTATTTGTCATGCCGCATCTAATATTTTTAAACGACGCTAGACACTAGGTACTGTCCAACGCGATGTAAACAAACAGCGCGGGCGAGGGTGAGGGGAGGGGGTGCTAGAGCTGGCGACAAGGCGCGGCGGGCGATAGAGCTACAAATCTGTAAGAAGTAGCGCGACTACTACATTTACAAATATCTTTTACTACAATTTATGAAAATAAATAATTATACGTCATATCAATTTATTAATATAAAAATCGGGTGGGGTGTCTGAGGTTTTGGGTTATTTCATTAACACGTTGTATATATGTATATATATTTAGGATCTCGGAAACTGCACCAACAATTTTCACGAAATTTACTATACAGGGGTTTTCGGGGGCGATAAATCGATCTAGCTAGGATTCATTTTTAGAAAATGACGAGAAGTTGGTGTTTTGCAATAATCAAACATAAACTCAATATACGACTGTTCCTGCCATCTATTGGCGATTGTGAGCAACTAACTGCAAGCTAGATGGCGTTGTTAATTAAAAATAAGCCAATAAAGATACGACTCTTCCTGACATCTATTGGCAAATAATAAAACTATTTTTTTTTGAACCCGAGCGAAGCTCGGCCATACCGGCTCGTGTACACTGAAGTGTGCAAACTATCGGACGCGTCCGCGGCTTACATCCGATAGTTTGCACACTTCAGTGTACATTCAATAGCTAGATTAGATATCTTCAGTCGCGGCTGTCAGCCGCGTCCGTCGGACGCGTCCGCCTAACATGTTCCCAGCTTTAGTCCTTGCCAAAATCCCATGGAGGATGCGGCAGATTGTCATTATTTGTTTATTTTCCCCGACAGATTTTTGCAGTATCTGAGTATGCAAGATGGCATTTTTAATACACTATTTTGTGACGAAAGCGCATGCTGTCAAATCGAGTGCCTAGCTTCGTGTGGGTGAGATGAGAGTAGGCCAACCGGCTTTCCTGCTGTGTACGTGAATCTCGAACAGCTAAATCTAGCTCTTTCTAGCCTGTCCAGCTGCCCAACTGTCAACTTTTCAAAAACCAAGGTGGAGGTGGGTGGCAGCACAGGGCAGCACTCACTGATTAGATTACCCTATTTACAATAACCTTAAGCAAAAAGGTCTTGGCAGAAAGACTTTGTATCCAACCCCACACAAAATTAAAATAAAAACTTACCAAAACCAAATGTTTTCTGTTGAAAAACGGCGCTCTTATATTTACGCAATATTCACCACGGCATGTTTATCAAAACTTTTTTTTAATTTTAATTTGAGCTTTCTGGGTTAAAGTTTTCTGTAATATTCCACTATTTTTCTTCATCTTCTTTCTTTATTCTTTCTCTGTAAGCTTATATAAGTTAAATCTTACTGCATTCATCTATCATCGATTTTTAGCTATAGCTTTCATCATTTTTTAATAATAAGTTGATGATACACACTAGCAAACATTTAGCAAACATTTTTTTTAAGGAAGTCATACTTCTCCTGCCTTGGCTTTTACCGAATGCAACTAGAATGTAAAAAAAAAAAGCGGTGTTTCTCACGACATGGAATAAAGGATAGTTAGTATGGGATAAGGTTCGGGATAGGGTGATGATGATGTTAGATTTCGTGAATCTAAGATATTTCCGAATTACAGATACGCTAGTAGTTACTATGACACGGGGTGCTTGCTACTAACTATTATCTATTCTGTGACGGTTCACAGAATAGATAATAGTTAGTAGCAAGCATCCCAAGGCGTTTTTCGTGACTGTAGATTTTATGAACTAGCGGCCGCCCGCGGCAGGCTTTGCCCGCGTAGTAGGTCATTGCTAACATCCATCCTGTGGAATGTTTGTTTTATTTACCTACATGATTTTGTAGATCTACTGCATTTAGTTAGGTATTATGAGTAAGGTGGGCACTGATGCCAACGAGCTTACCTGATGGTGGATTCAGAAGCTGAATACCTATGTTTAAAATGATTACCAGCTCTTAGGTAGGTAGGAATTCTGTGTGTAAAATGGGACTTCTCAGCAAATAGGTAGATAGACTTGTCTACCTACATAGAGGTACCTTTTCATCATCATCATCATCATTAGGCCTACCTTATTTAGGTACCTACCTATTATGAATAAGGTAGACAAGGCACTGATGCCAACGAGCTCCGGCAAATTCATCATCCACACTTGATGTGCGGGCTGGTTTCCGCAAGGCCTCTAGTGGGCCCTTATTGCGTGGCGCTTGACACGAACGAGTTGCTCGAACTTTTGTAGGTTCTACAACACGCCGGTTTCCTCACGATGTTTTACTGGCATAGTGCACATACATTTTTCTACAGAAAAACTCATTGGTACACGACTGGATTTGAACCCACGACTAAGGATCGGAAGGCGGGTCCGCTACCACTAGACCACCAGTGCTCTCTGCCAACGAGCTTACCTGATGGTGGATTCAGAGGAGCGTGTAATCATAATACTTAATCATATTATGTATGTATAGGTAGGCGTTCTGTGTGATAATGGGACTTCTCAGCAAATAGGTAGGTATGTACTTATAGGTACTTAGGTAGGTATTATTGTCATCATCATTATTATACAGATTTGTATTTTTTAACGAATAAACTCAAAAACTACTGGACTGATAAATTTCTTTCGCCTCTTTAATGCTGAATTATCCCCGAGTAGCATAGTTACATTATATCTAGTTCGAGCAAATGAAACCTACAGGAAATGAGTCTCTTTCACCAATAACTCTGCATCTGTAATTTTACTGAGTAGTTCGACAGTTGGTACAAATAAAATGAAATGAAATATATTTATTTGCAAGAAGTATGATCATAGGGTGTGTAAAAAAATGGCTCACATACTTCATCGGCGACCAATATACAAAATTCAAACAAAAAGTAGAAAATATAAGTTAAATTAAAATAAATCAGTGTGAGAATAATAACAATAATCAATTCAGAATAATAATTCTTAAAGAAAATATAAAATAATTTAAATGAAATCTTCAACGCTATAAAAACATTTATACAACATTGTAGATATCTTTAGTAGGTAGTTACTCCATCACACACATATAGCAAGTTTCTTCATTCACAATCTGACCTATCACACTTTTGGCAGGGTTATAAACACACATCACACACCCACTAAAGTCGGGTCTACCACCTTCTAGCGCTAAGTTTGACACACATCTTCAGCCCACTGAAGATGAAAGCCCACGAGGTGTCTGGCATGCGGCAGAGGTGTCCAGCCCTGAAGAATTAAATGTTCTTCTCATTATTGATGACTGCCCAGTTGTAACTATGCGTAGGAGTTGACTATGAGCGGTTGGTTCCCAACGCTGCTGGAGGTATTGGAGTCGTCTGTGCTGTAGGAAATGGTAAATACTCTTCAGATGATAATAATAAGACAGATGATTAATTACCGATGCTGTTGCAGCCATCGCATTTCTGTCTTAGTTAATATTCCGGTGGATTTTATTTCGTAATTATTAGCTCGTATCTCGAAATAGCCTAGCAAGAAATATAGAACAGTAGCAAGCAGAAGCAAGCATGACATTGACCTCTTGATATTTGACAGTTTGAGATGTCAGTTTTGACAGTTTAAATATAAGATTTACGCACACAAATGTAGATATACATACGTATACGCACACATACACCATAGAAATCTGCTTCTTCTTTTTTCGTGAAAATAAGATCGGCCGTTGAAAAATGTTATTTGTTTGTTGCATCTACGGAATCTATGTCAGCCCATGATCCTCAGGCTGTGTCCATCGTCAGCCACCATCTTTCAAGTTCAACAACCAATACGCAACAACCCCAGCCAAGCAGTATTTGTTCTCTCCGGCCTCAGTTTTTACCAGTGCTTGTTTTCCTCTTATAAGCAAACACGATGGCTTTGGACAGTTCAGTGTGCAGAGTTTGTTTAGCTGGGAATATCAGGATGCTGCATATTAACAACATGCACCTCCTGAAGATATTCGAGAAACTCACAAACCTCAAGGTATGATTATCAAGCAAAAGCAAGGCTGGTCTAACATCTCTGTTGGTAGATAGTAGATAGGAAACGCTTCTTCTACTCTGTACCAAGAAGTCCTATTTAGAAACAAAATATCCGGTGAAACGTCCAGTGCCTTCCGCATGCATAAAGAAACATTCAGTAACTTCTAACATATAAATATAAAGCTTAATTATATTTCAGCTTAATAACTCAATATCAGATGCAGGGATGCCCAGCACAGTATGTTATATCTGTCACCAACATCTTCAGAAATGCCACCTGTTCTCCGACATGGCTCACAGATCTGACAAAGCCATGCGGTATATGTTGCACAATGGCATTGAGGTAAGATATGCATTTAACAAATTATTAAAACAATGAGATAAGGTAACTGACATTATGTATGTCAGATATATAATGCTGAAACCATGCTTTATGATTTATGTTATTTATTTATATTTATTGGAGAACCAACAGCTTAATAACTTATTCAGTATTCAGTATATTTATTGCCTTATTATGTATGTAAATATAACAGTGTCAGATCTTAGAACTAGTTTTTGAATCAATTCATAATTTACCCTGTAAGGGTGTTGCAATACTGGAGAAGCGGGTCGATATTATGTAACGACTTAAGATTTAAAAAACAATGAATTAGATCTAGAGAGCCAATTATTGGCTCTCTAGATCTAATTCTGTAGCTGTAAATACATTTCCTTATTATTCAGCTATTCGAGGCCAAAGTATTTATTTAGATTCTATTATGGCCAACCTGTACATACATTATTTTCATAGCTTAGGTCAGCAGTAGCTATTAGATCGAGTACATGAACCCTGTAAGACGCTGCAAGTAAATTCACTGCTTATTAAAATTATTTTGCAACTAATGGTGAATACTTGTTTTCAGATATCATGCAATGCAATTTCAATGCTGTCACTGGCAACAATACCAACCTTATCGGTAGCTTCTACACAGCTCATGTCTATTGATTATCCATACACAAGAACTGCTGCCGCTGTCAAGGAAGAACAACTTGTTGTGAAAACAGAACAAACAGCTGAAACTGAAGAAACAGTCTTTGAGGAGTTACAAGTGAAGCCTGATGCAGATCCTGATGTTATTGACAGTTTACATGAATATGACGAAATCCTAAATGAGGTGGAGAATAAGCAAACTAGCATTCAATTGTGTTTCTATTGTGATGTATGCAACACACAGTTCCACTCTAAACATCACTTGATAAAACATTTAAAAGCACACACTAGAAAAATGATATATTCTTGCAACAAATGTGATAAAATCTTTTCACGTAAAAGTTCCTTGACCACACACATGAAAGTACACACTGGAGAAAAGCCATATTCATGCAGTAGCTGTAAAAAAGCCTTCACTTGGAAACATTATTTGATAAGCCATATGCGAGTACACACTGGAGAAAAGCCATATTCATGCAGTAGCTGTAAAAAAGCCTTCACTTGGAAACATCATTTGATAAGCCATATGCGAGTACACACTGGAGAAAAGCCATATGCATGCAGTAGATGTAAAAAAGCCTTCACTCGGAAATATTATTTGATAAGCCATAATATGCGAGTACACACTGGAGAAAAGCCATATGCATGCAGTAGCTGTAAAAAAGCCTTCACTAGGAAATATCATTTGATAAAACATATGCTAGTACACACTGGAGTAAAGCCATATGCATGCAGTAGCTGTAAAAAAGCCTTCACTTGGAAACATCATTTGATAAGCCATATGCGAGTACACACTGGAGAAAAGCCATATGCATGCAGTAGCTGTAAAAAAGCCTTCACTTGGAAACATAATTTGATAAGCCATATGCGAGTACACACTGGAGAAAAGCCATATGCATGCAGTAGATGTAAAAAAGCCTTCTCTCAGAAACATCATTTGATAAGCCATAATGTGCGAGTACACACTGGAGAAAAGCCATATGCATGCAGTAGATGTAATAAAGCCTTCACTTGGAAACATTATTTGATAAGCCATATGCGAGTACACACTGGAGAAAAGCCATATGCATGCAGTAGCTGTAAAAAAGCCTTCACTTGGAAACATCATTTGATAAGCCATATGCGAGTACACACTGGAGAAAAGCCATATGCATGCAGTAGATGTAATAGAGCCTTCGCTCAAAAAAGTGATTTGACAACACACATGCGTATACACACTGGAGAAAAGCCATACTCATGTAGTCAATGTAACAAAGCCTTCACTCAGAAACAAAATTTGATAAGACACATGCGAGTACATACTGGAGAAAGGCCGTAATATGCATGCAGTCGATGTAATAAAGCTTACTCTGTTAAACATGATTTGACAATACACATGCGAGTAGACCCTCAAGAAAAGCCATACTTATGTAGTTAATGTGAAAAAGCATTTGCTGATAAACGTAATTTGGCAAGTCACATAAGAATGTATCGTATCTACTCGTAGTAGATAATAGGGGCTAAAATTTATTCAAAATAATAGATTTATTTTATTTTATTGGTATATTTTTAGAAATGAGTAATAATCTTTATAAGTTTTTGACAAGAAATTGGTTTTTATAAATAGTTTAATTTGATATTTAAATGCTTTTAGAAATCTGTATTAAAATAATAATGATTATTGAAGTAAGAAAGAAGGATAGTCTTTAATGTTTAAAATAAAAAGCTATTTTAGTTTATTTAATTTAAGAACAATGTAGTTGCTTTAAAACGATTTGATAAATAATGTTATATTTTATTATTATTTGTTCGAAATTATTAACAATTTATTATATCAATAAATTGTTAATGGTAGTCAGAAGCTACGCAGAACGGATGACGATATTGCCGATAGGGGGCGCTGTCTATCAACTGTCACGTTGGTCGCCTGACTGAGGCTAGGCGGGGCGGTGGATTATTCTGGGCTTGAGACTCGAAAGAGGAGGTTATTGTTTCGTTCTGTGTACTGTCGATGTAATTCGGCTCTGAGTACACTCCTAGATTGTTAAGATAAGTACCTAGTTCGCTATATCTCTTTGTAGTTGATATATTTTTACTGTAAGGTAGTTTTGTGTTGAATAACGTGACTAAAGCTATAATTTAGTTAAATAAAGTGTAAATTGTAAATGTAATTAAACCATTTACTTACTATTTCATATTTTCTTTTTAATATAAAGTTACCCTGATCTAATAAATGCACACTGGAGAAAAGCCATTCTCATGTAGTCGATGTAATTTGTAAGGCAATAATGTACATCACGATATTTAACACCACGTTATTACAATGCCAGTTATGCCCCATGTACCTAAACAATTCAATCATGGAAAAATACTACGCAATTCAATCATCGATTTTTATTCTAGTAAGTGCTGGATACTTGCATGTGTCCATAGGACTAGAGTAAGACCAAGCTAACTCTGCTAATTATTTCCATTTTCAAATTTATATAGTACGTACTCATTGGATTATTATCTGCTAATGATTGCTATAAACAGGATTTGAATTTAAATTTAGTAAGTAAGATTAGTATAATTTATGTTATGTTAATCAATACTGTTTTTTTTAAGTTCGGTGAAATAAAGTCTTATTTTATTTATTTCATTTTACTAATTTGCAACCATTCCCAATTAACATCAGGTTGGCTATCTGGCGGTTCTGTATCAAATCCTCACTGCAGCATGAAAATGTAACCATTCCAAGAAAGCATCAGATTTCAGGTACAATAACTTTCAAAACAAAAGTATCAAACCCTCTTCTGAAGCTGGAAACACATGCGGTGTTTCCAAATACTAATTTGTGAATTCCACTTTTTTCCCCAAAATGCAAAGTTAGAGGTAAATACGCACAAGGCGATCACGACACTCGTACGGTAATAGATATCCCGGTTTGAGCCATTTATGGATATGTATGTAGGGTTACAGAGTCTCCGTGTTCTCCATCTCAGTCGTTAAAATAATTTATTTGTTATAAATCTTTAACTTTTATTATTTTGCAACACAACAACTAATCAATCTCAAGTCACTCACACAAATGTCAAAAAACAATAATTTTTACCCATCGACTTAGCTGGGTAAAAAGTGGCAAAAATCGGTAGCGTTTTTAGCGTTTTTATCCAACTCGAACAGGGGTGAAAACTGTTAAAAATGATCACAGTGATCACTTTTCTTTCGAACCGGACATGGGCTGAAAACGAAAATTTCGCTATTTTCGTTTCTACCATGCGACTCGAACGGGGCACATATTGTCAATGTCAGTTTTTAAAGAATGTTACCAGCTTTTAGGTTCAGACGTGATTCGTTTTCTGTCATTTCGGGAAGAAACATAGCTTTTTGATTTTAATTGTTTTTCTGGTGTTATTTTGAGTTCTGTTGTGTAATTTCGGTGGTATTTTAACCAACATTACTTGAGGTCTTAGCTCATAGTGTTAGCAGTTGGAATTAAAGTGTATTATGTGATAATCTTATTTGATCGAAAATGTTTCAGATGGTTTTGGGAAAAAACGGCCATCTTTTTTTCCAATGCCAATGGTAGGGCCGACCTGTGACAGACGACTCACGATTTGACGGAAATGTATTTTTTCTATGTAATATATTATCATCATTCTCATTAAACTACTCGACACTCGCAAAATTGATCCGAAAAGGGCAGATGCCATTCATTAAGAAGAAAAAGAAGAAGGTTCAGACGTTCTTCCTCCAAGGTCAATTTTTAATATTTTGCATGTTTATTTTTGCCGATCTTATTTTCACGAAAAAAGAAGAAGCAGATTTCTATGGTGTATGTGTGCGTATACGTATGTATATCTACATTTGTGTGCGTAAATCTTATATTTAAACTGTCAAAACTGACATCTCAAACTGTCAAATATCAAGAGGTCAATGTCATGCTTGCTTCTGCTTGCTACTGTTCTTTAATTCTTGCTAGGCTATTTCGAGATACGAGCTAATATTCAACTAATATTTACGAAATAAAGTCCACCGGAATATTAAATAAGACAGAAATGCGATGGCTGCAACAGCATCGGTAATTAATCATCTGTCTTATTATTATCATCTGAAGAGTATTTACCATTTCCTACAGCACAGACGATTCCAATACCTCCACTCCAGCAGCGTTGGGAACCAACCGCTCATAGTCAACTCCTACGCATAGTTACAACTGGGCAGTCATCAATAATGAGAAGAACGTTTAATTCTTCAGGGCTCACACCTCTGCCGCATGCCAGACACCTCGTGGGCTTTCATCTTCAGTGGGCTGAAGATGTGTGTCAAACTTAGCGCTAGAAGGTGGTAGACCCGACTTTAGTGGGTGTGTGATGTGTGTTTATAACCCTGCCAAAAGTGTGATAGGTCAGATTGTGAATGAAGAAACTTGCTATATGTGTGTGATGGAGTAACTACCTACTAAAGATATCTACAATGTTGTATAAATGTTTTTATAGCGTTAAAGATTTCATTTAAATTATTTTATATTTTCTTTAAGAATTATTATTCTGAATTGATTATTGTTATTATTCTCACACTGATTTATTTTAATTTAACTTATATTTTCTACTTTTTGTTTGAATTTTGTATATTGGTCGCCGATGAAGTATGTGAACCACTTTTTTACATACCCTATGATCTTATAATGTACCATACTTCTTGCAAATAAATAAACATTTCATTTTATTTGTACCAACTGTCGAACTACTCAGTAGTTACTAAACTACAGATGCAGAGTTATTGGTGAAAGAGACTCATTTCATGTAGGTTTCATTTGCTCGAACTAGATATAATGTAACTATGCTACTCGGGGATAATTCAGCATTAAAGAGGCGAAAGAAATTTATCAGTCCAGTAGTTTTTGAGTTTATTCGTTACAAAATACAAATCTGTATAATAATGATGATGACAATGTTACTTACCTAACTACCTATAAGTACATACCTACCTATTTGCTGAGAAGTCCCATTATCACACAGAACGCCTACCTATACATACATATGATTAAGTATTATGATTACACGCTCCTCTGAATCCACCATCAGGTAAGCTCGTTGGCAGAGAGCACTGGTGGTCTAGTGGTAGCGGACCGGCCTTCCGATCCTTAGGTCGTGGGTTCAAATCCAGTCGTGTACCAATGAGTTTTTCTGTAGAAAAATGTATGTGCACTATGCCAGTAAAACATCGTGAGGAAACCGGCGTGTTGTAGAACCTACAAAAGTTCGAGCAACTCGTTCGTGTCAAGCGCCACGCAATAAGGGCCCACTAGAGGCCTTGCGGAAACCAGCCCGCACATCAAGTGTGGATGATGAATTTGCCGGAGCTCGTTGGCATCAGTGCCTTGTCTACCTTATTCATAATAGGTAGGTACCTAAATAAGGTAGGCCTAATGATGATGATGATGATGAAAAGGTACCTCTATGTAGGTACACAAGTCTATCTACCTATTTGCTGAGAAGTCCCATTTTACACACAGAACTCCTACCTACCTAAGAGCTGGTAATCATTTTCAACATAGGTATTCAGCTTCTGAATCCACCATCAGGTAAGCTCGTTGGCATCAGTGTCCACCTTACTCATAATACCTAACTAAATGCAGTAGATCTACAAAATCATGTAGGTAAATAAAACAAACATTCCACAGAATGGATGTTAGCAATGACCACTACTACGCGGGCAAAGCCTGCCGCGGGCGGCCGCTAGTTCATAAAATCTACAGTCACGAAAAACGCCTTGGGATGCTTGCTACTAACTATTATCTATTCTGTGAACCGTCACAGAATAGATAATAGTTAGTAGCAAGCATCCCGTGTCATAGTAACTACTAGCGTATCTGTAATTCGAAAATATCTTAGATTCACGAAATCTAACATCATCATCACCCTATCCCGAACCTTATCCCATACTAACTATCCTTTATTCCATGTCGTGAGAAACACCGCTTTTTTTTTTTACATTCTAGTTGCATTCGTTATAAGCCAAGGCAGGAGAAGATTTGACTTCCTTAAAAAAATGTTTGCTAAATGTTTGCTAGTGTGTATCATCAACTTATTATAAAAAATGATGAAAGCTTTAATTAAAAATCGATGATAGATCAATGCAGTAAGATTTAACTTAAATAAGCTTACAGAGAAAGAATAAAGAAAGAAGATGAAGAAAGATAGTGGAATATTACAGAAAACTTTAACCCAGAAAGCTCAAATTAAAATTAAAAAAAAGTTTTGATGAACATGCCGTGGTGAATATTGCGTAAATATAGGAGCGCCGGTTTATTTTAGCTTCAGTCCTCCAAATGGGGTGCTTTAGTGCTTCACAAGGCACAGAGTAAGTACGTATTACGGTGGTAGGTAAGGTAGTTAGCACAACACAGGTACCTACCTACCTACCTAACGTGGGTAATTTTAGTACCTACCTAGTAGGTACAACCTAGAACATAACTACCAACCTACGTAATTGACTGATAAGTTTAGGTATAACTTCTGCATAATATGTAACTTACCTGCCTACTTAATTGTATTTTACACCCTCTTTCACTTAAATTTAATATTCAAGGTTCCTGTCAAGGATCTCTCAATGAGGGTCTTTGTGAATCCCAGTACTATGATCGTCACACGGTGTGGCTGAGCTACCTACTTAAGTAGGTACTCTTGGGACGGGTGGTCAATAGTAGGTACTCTATTCCCTAGTACTTACGTAGTAGTATCTACCAACCTTGGTAGGCACTACTAAGTACTCTCTAAGAACAAATTTACTTAGAGGTACACTTTACGTTAGATCTTTTAGAATTTTAGGACCTATACGAGACCCTTATTCTAATTCTTGGATTCTGACCCGCCCCTGTACTTGCAGTAATTGGGTACCAACCTGCCCCCCGCTTTCCTCTATGTAGGTCAATGACAAAATGTTGGATAGCCTATCAAGGCCGAGGGCAAACACGTGGACAACAGAATAAGTAAACAGTAGAAAATGTACAGTACCTACTTTGCCTCAGTATTAAGTGGGTACTTAATAAATTATGGAAAGCTTATTTAATTTTGTGTTGAAGTTCAGGTACATATGAACCGTTCTGTGAAATAAACTTTAGCTTAAATAAATGCGTAAAAAAAAAAAAAAAAAAATAAACAATTAGGCTCTGACTTGCTCTGACTTGCCTCGATTGACGGCGGAAAACTTTTTATTCAATGATTTTTGGTATGAAATTCAACGTACGTTTTGTAGTCCACCACAAAAAGACAAACTATCCAGTTTGTGTTTTTGTGGTGGACAACTTTTTGTCTCTATTCATCGAATGGTCCCCTGGAGGAAATTCCTCCAAGAATGGTCCCCATGGTGTGTGAAAAAGAAAGCATTATTTAACCATGTAATTCCGCCTTTTAACCCTAGGCACGAGGTTAAAAATAAATTGTGTATTCCGTTCTAACCAACTCATTTTAAACTTAAATTCATTTCATTATTTACTCAAAACAACAATTTACGACAATTTTGTACAGCATCCGAGCGAGTCTTGTACACCTGTAGATTTCCCAAAGGACGGGAATTTATAACCGTTGGTTGTACGAGAATGCCACTGCTGGCGTTACTGTAGTAGTACCCCAAGCCTGAGTTTTATTTTCCTTTTTGGTTTTGCGTATTCCACGCCCGTATTTTGTAGGTGCGTGAGAATTTAAGAAAAGGAGCGTTTATCGCGTCTCCATACAAAATGCGACCTTGCAATAGGTATGGAAAACTAAATACGAAAATAAACTTAGACTTGGGGTGTACCTTCTTGGTGGTGGTTTACCTAGAACCAAGCACTTTAATAAAACAGTTCCTTATTACAACTGGCTTATACAAGAACTGTGAATCACACTGTATTCTTGTATAGGTGGGTACTGTAGGTAGGTAAGGTTATATTATGCCATTGTAGCGTTACCCATTGTAAACAGAGCTAGCTACATTCATATTGTTTATGTTATTAAAGCTTATAAAAGCTTGACCGAGTGACAGATTCGTGACTCTACCGTAAGACAGTCTATCGGAACACTCTACGTAACACTCTCTCATAGCGCGGTCACGCTAACTAACTGTAATAATTATTCGTTTTATGTTTAATTAAAAGAACACATTCAAAAATAAATCTTATTATTTAGCAAACATCTTCCACACTAAATATACGGAGATCAAAAAGCTAAATTGGTGACCCCGACGTGAACATTTTTTCTGGTTTAAATTCACGTATTATGTGATAACCAGTAAAAGTGTACTAATTAAACGTGAAAGTGCAAGTGACTATTTTAAATTAAATTCAGTGGTTTGTGCCAAGTAGTAGTTTTACAATAACTACCACCTCCGATCACACCGAGCTTAACATGGAGCCTGGACCGGAGGGCGCGGCGTACGCAGCGCAGGCGCAGCCATCCACCGACAGCCTCATCACTGCTGTCACTATCAGCTCCAGGATATCCACCTTCTGGACCAACCAGCCGCGACTCTGGTTCCACCAATTCGATGCCATAGTCGCGCCACAGAAAGCAGGTGACTTGCACAAGTTTCAGTTAGTTATAGCTAAGCTGGGTAGGGACGAGTTAGCGCAAGTAAGCGACATTTTAGAGAACCCACCCACAGACCATAAGTATGACTGTATAAAGGCCCGCCTCATATCAGCTTACGAAGAGTCGGAGACCAAGCAGCTCCAAAATCTGCTCACGGAAATCGAGCTGGGCGACCAAAAACCGTCGCAACTACTGCGGCGGATGCGCGAGTTAGGTCACAATAAAGTACCAGAATCTACTCTCAAAATATTATGGGTGAACAGACTACCACAAAGTGTACGGCCCATAATTACTGCATGCGACACGGTTGACCTTGAGCAGGCGGCCAATATTGCCGATAAAATTATAGAAACTATGAGACCTGTGGATGTGTTCCAACTCCAAACACCATCATCATCATCATCGACGTCTGTAACAGAGCAGCTAAAAAAATTAACGCTCGAATTAACCGCTTTGAAAAATAAATTCAACCAAATGGATAACGAGCGGCGAGAAGGCGGTCGATCAAAGGAGCGTAATACTCGTAGTACCAGCAGATCACATTCACGCGGTAGAGGTAATTTCATCAAATATCAGAATCAAACTGCTGTTCCTGGTGACAGCGACTTCAAATGCTACTACCATTTCATATATGAAGATAAAGCCACCAAATGTGGTCACGACCAATGTTGCAAGAAAAGGTCGTTAAACTAGAACAGGCTACTAATGCGGCGAGTTTAGTTGCCGATCACACATATCGCCTCAGTGTTACGGATTATAAGTACGGCTACCGTTTTTTAATTGATACCGGTGCCGACATATCCGTACTTGCGTGCAAAAAACGCCCAAAACAACAACCAGACGACTATACACTATATGCTGCGAATGGAACGCCAATATCAACATATGGAGTGAAAACATTAACTCTAGATCTTGGCCTCCGGCGCCCAATGCGTTGGACATTCATTCTAGCAGACGTACAACGGTCAATCATCGGAGCAGATTTCCTAGCCAAAAATCAACTATTAGTTGACCTACACGGCAGAAAACTAATAGATAAGCTGACCAACATTTCCAAGAATATACAAGCTATTTCGGATAATTTCCCTACCATAAAAGTCGTCAATACCACAGATAAATACCATACACTACTGTTGCGGTATCCCGATATAACGAAACTAGAATCATTCAAATCGATTCCCAAACACAATGTGCAACACTATATTTGCACAAAGGGCGCACCCGTATATGAGAAAGCGCGACCCTTAAATCCAGCCAAATACAAAGCAGTGAAAGAAGAATTCGAACGAATGATGGAGTTGGGTATATGTAGACCATCTACTAGCCCATGGGCAAATGCACTACACGTCGTCAATAAAAAAAAATACGGGTTGCACTCCGGGAGTGCCGGCAGAAGTGAAAACTTGATTATTAACGTAGGAACCCTAAAAGTTGTTTATTTTATCAAGTTCCTCAATGTAGTAAAACCCCAATCAAAGTCCTAAGGAACCCTAAAAATTTTAGCATTATCAAGCTCCTAAGTGTAGTTGAAATTCCAATCAAAGTGCTAAGGAACCCTAAAATTGTTTACATAATCAAGGTCCTAAGTGTAGTTGAAAGTCCAATTAAAGGCCTAAGGAACCCTAAAAGTTGTTTATTTTATCAAGTTCCTCAATGTAGTAAAACCCCAATCAAAGTCCTAAGGAACCCTAAAAATTTTAGCATTATCAAGCTCCTAAGTGTAGTTGAAATTCCAATCAAAGTCCTAAGGAACCCTAAAAATGTTAACATTATCAAGCTCCTAAGTGTAGTTGAAACTCCAATCAGTCCTAAGGAACCCTAAAAGTTGACCACTTAATCAAATTCCTCAATGTAGTAAAACCCCAATCAAAGTCCTAAGGAACCCTAAAAATTTTAACATTATCAAGCTTCTAAGTGTAGTTGAAACTCCAATCAAAGTCCTAAGGAACCCTAAAAGTCGACCATTTAATCAAATTCCTCAATATAGTATAACCCCAATCAAAACCCTATACGGAACCCTAAATTTTACGTAAAGCCAAATCCTCAACGGGTCGGAACCGCTAGAAGGGACCTTGTCGCGCGACCTACAAGTAGGTCCTAAATGAAGTAAAACGGCAGACATAGGAGGAGGGGGTTCTGGGGGGCTAAGGGGGGTCACAGCACGGCTCGCTTCGCTCGCCGCGCTGTTCCCCGTGGTCGCGTGGCGGCTCGCTTCGCTCGCCGCGACGCTCCCCCCGGGTTCAGGAAGAGGGGGTTCTGGGGGGCTTAGGGGGGTAACAGCACGGCTCGCTTCACTCGCCACGCTGTTCCCCGTGATCGCGTGGCGGCTCGCTTCGCTCGCCGCGACGCTCCCCCCGGGTTTCGGAGGAGGGGGTTCTGGGGGGCTTAGGGGGGGTCACAGCACGGCTCGCTTCGCTCGCCGCGCTGTTCCCCGTGGTCACGTGGCGGCTCGCTTCGCTCGCCGCGACGCTCCCCCCGGGTTCAGGAGGAGGGGGTTCTGGGGGGCTTGGGGGGAGTCACAGCACAGCTCGCTTCGCTCGCCGCGCTGTTCCCATGGTCGCATGGCGGCTCGCTTCGCTCGCCGCAATGCTCCACTCGAAAAATAAATACAGTAGATCTATAAAATCATGTACCAATGACCACTACTACCTGCCGCGGGCGGCCGCTAGTTCATAAAATCTATAATAGGTATGTACCTATACCTACTACAGTCACGAAAAACGCCTTGGTATGCTTGCTACTAACTATTATCTATTCTGTGACGTTACCGTGTCATAGTAACTACTAGCGTATCTGTAGCGTCTTACGCTTTTTTTCGATTTTTATTATGAACTCTACGTTGTAGTCTTAGGGTACATTTCTGCAAAAAATCCGTCCTACGCTTTTTCGATCAGGGTCACGTGATCCTGACGCGAGTTTAAGTTTTTATACCCATTCAGAAAGTGCTCAACGCCGCTAAAGAAGTTTTCACTTCAAAAAACGGAGAATTACGTCCGTGCGGCGATTATCGTCGATTAAATGCAATAACAGAACCAGATAGATATCCTATACCAAGATTAATGGATTTCACATACATTTTAAGGGATAAAACAATCATGTCTAAAATTGACATACGACGCGCATACCACCACATACCCATCGCACCGGAGGACATTCCTAAATCAGCAGTAATAACCCCCTTCGGATTATTTGAATTCTTAAAAATGAATTATGGTTTACGCAATGGGGCGCAAAGCTTTCAACGCTTCATAAACAACGTCATGAAAGACACAAGAAATACTTTCTGCTATTTAGACGATATATTAGTCGCTTCCGAAAATGAGGAAACGCATTTGAAAGATCTTGATGAAATATTCAAACGACTAAATCAATTCGGCATAACAATAAACAGCGGAAAATGTGAGTTTGGCAAAAAGGAACTACTATTCTTCGGCTACCACGTCAGCTGCAATGGTATCAAACCGAACCAAGAAAAGGTAAATGCCATAACAGACTATTCGCAACCCGAAACTATCCAGGAACTAAGACGATTTCTTGGACTCATCAACTTTTACAGAAGCAGTATTCCTAAAGCAGCCGAAGTACAATCTGTGTTAGAAAAATACTTACACAATTCTAAGAAGAACGATAAAACTAAAATCGTGTGGACACCAGAAGCCATAGACGCGTTCAACAAATGTAAACAATTAGTAAGCGAAGCGGTACTACTAGCCCATCCAGATTCATCAGCAAGTTTAGTGCTAATGACTGATGCTTCAGACAGCTGCATGGGAGCCGCACTACACCAATCAATCAACGGCGAACTTCAACCACTAGGTTTTTATTCAAAAAAACTCACTACAGCTCAAACTAAATACAGTACCTACGACAGAGAACTTTTGGCGATCTTCATGGGTATTAAGCATTTTCGTTATATCATAGAAGGACGAAATGTTACTGTAGTGACTGACCATAAACCTCTTACTTTCGCCCTAACAAAAAAAGAGTCGAAATCCGATTCACCAAGACGCTTACGTCAACTTGATTTTATCGCGCAATTTTGTAATGAAATAAAGTACATAAAAGGAGAAATGAATGCTGTTGCTGATTTCTTATCAAGAATAGAGGAAATCAATTTACCTGATATCTTCGATTATGAACTGCTGTACCAGAACCAGATCGAAGATGCAGAGTTACAGGAGTTAAGAAATAAAAATAATTTACAATTTAAATCGATTATCATACCATACTCGGAACGAGAACTAATATTTGAAATATCAACATCGCAAGCTCGTTTATACCTACCTACAACATTCCGAGAACAAGCTCTCTTATGTACTCATGGACTAAGCCACGCAGGAGTAACTGCAACAAGACGCCTTATTACACAACGTTATTTTTGGCCCGGCATGAACCATGATGTCGCTAAATTTGTACAAAAATGCATAAAGTGTCAAAAATGTAAAGTCCAAAGACACACAATTACACCACTTGGAGAGTTTGAAAATTCAAATCGATTTACTCATGTTCATATTGATATTATTGGACCATTGATACCCTCAGAAGACTTCACGTATTGCCTCACCATCATAGATCGTTTCACTAAATGGCCTGAAGTCATACCCATTAAGGATATCACAGCCGAAACAATAGCAAATAAATTTGTAGAGCACTGGATTTCAAGATTTGGCTGTCCAGTAAAAATAACAACTGATCAAGGTAGACAGTTCGAATCTCAACTTTTTACACAATTAACAAAAAGACTAGGCATAGAAAAAATCCACACTACAGCATACAATCCTAAAGCAAACGGACAAGTAGAGCGCATGCATCGCACACTTAAAGCATCCATTATGTCACGCTGCGACAACTCTAATCAATGGGTGAGAGAGCTACCTATGGTACTTTTAGGTCTTAGATCAACTATAAAAGAGGACATAGGATTTAGCCCAGCGCAAATGACCTTTGGAATGCCTATCCGTCTACCAGGAGATTTTTTCGTACCATCAGAAGTACATATTAATGATACTGAGTATACACGTAATTTAATGGAAACATTGGCTACAATACAATCAAGTGCAAGAAAGCAATCGGATCATAGAAAAACTTTTATTCATAAGGATCTCGCCACTACGGACTACGTCTTTGTTAGAAGAGAAGTGAAAAAATCACTAACTCCACCGTATGAGGGACCCTTTAAAGTAATAGAACGGAACCCTAAATTCTATACAGTTCAAATAGGTTCTCGAAATGTCGTTATTTCGCTAGATAGGCTCAAACCAGCTTACGCTATTAACTACACACCTAGCAACGCGACCCCAGAAACAATAGTTTCTCAGAGTCCGACACTTGTTGAAACAACAATGCCACTAAGTAACCCAAATAAAACACCTCGGCAACCTGATGAAATGGGTCCGCCGAAATCTGATGTGAGAACAACAGCTCCAGTCATAACGAGATCCGGTCGCACGGTTAAGAAGACTGTACGGTTTGATATTTGACTCTAGCTTATCAAGTGCTCACTATTACCAACAGCGAACAATACCGCGGTTATAAACAAAGATCATTCAGGACTACTCATTCACGCACTTGGGAACAAAGGGACTAGCCTATTTACAGCTACTGTACACTTCAACTGTCAGCACCTTACGCCAGCCGCGTAACGTACTGCCATGTAACCACTTGACATCGGCACCGGTCCACAAAAAGTGTTCAAGTGTAGCATAAACAGTGATTAACAATAACAAAAGTGCAGTGCGCGTTTAAGTATCTTTGTTCTAAAAAGAGACCTTTTGTTTATCAAAACATTAGCCACAGTGTACGCTATAATTACCATGAACTCTATATCACTTTAAGTATTAATATTATTAGTAGGAATATTTTTATGAGATATGTTTAAGTCGAACAATGTTTAACTATAATCAAGTTAGTTTGTATTTGTAACAAGTTTACAAACTTTAAATTTTTATATTTTATATACCTACTTGTAAAATTATGTTATAATTTTTTTTTTTTTATGTGGGATGTAGATGTAGCGTTA
This sequence comes from Thera obeliscata, assembly GCA_947578465.1. NCBI lineage: Eukaryota > Metazoa > Arthropoda > Insecta > Lepidoptera > Geometridae > Thera > Thera obeliscata. The sequence continues at coordinate 12,697,238 of OX387926.1, forward strand.
CCCATTGTAAACAGAGCTAGCTACATTCATATTGTTTATGTTATTAAAGCTTATAAAAGCTTGACCGAGTGACAGATTCGTGACTCTACCGTAAGACAGTCTATCGGAACACTCTACGTAACACTCTCTCATAGCGCGGTCACGCTAACTAACTGTAATAATTATTCGTTTTATGTTTAATTAAAAGAACACATTCAAAAATAAATCTTATTATTTAGCAAACATCTTCCACACTAAATATACGGAGATCAAAAAGCTAAACCATCAAACCAGATAAAAATACATTTCAATTACCGCGATCGTATCCGTTTTTTACATATAGTGTAGGTAATCTACAGATAAAAAGAGTTCAGTTGAAAAAGTTACACTTACTCCAAGAACTAAGGAAAGAATTCTGAACAAGCTCAAACAGGGATTCTCAACAATACGCCTAATAACGTCAGACCACCCGATAAGCTTGAGCAAAGTGAGTAAGTTTTGGTGTAGGTACTCATCATTTCCCGAAACTTCATCCCTCTTGGGACACTCTTACATCGCTGGGGTAGTCACTTTAAGGTTCATCGCTAAGGGTTAAGTGAGTGGGAGGTACCGAAGTAAAAGTTTCGACCGCAGCACGGTAAACATATTTTCGAAAATTTATCTTTTTGGGTACATTATTAAACTATACCTACATAATAATTAATACATACAAAATAATTATCAGCAGTCGTATTTCTCTTTTGTTTTTTTTTTGTATTGCGATTGCGAGCCTTATTTTTCAGCGGATTTTTATTTATCGAATTTCAAATTTCGAATTTTATTTGAATCTTGCAAATGTTTCAAACTTACGCTTTTTCACAAGAAACAGCAGCCGCTGTATTACCTAAGTAAAGTACGTCAGGTTCTGTGTTTGTGGAGGATTGGATGAGAATAATAATCATTTTAGGGACTACAAAAAGCTTCCCTAATTTTTTAAGTTTACCGAATCTTAAGAAATTAGGGTTTCAGGGCTTGGGAAATCATCTGCGTTGTCGCGTCGCCGTTTATCGGCGGGAAAGTTTACTATTGGGAATAAGTTTTCTCATTGGGTTCCCTTGCATAAATAACTGAACAAGTTAGGGTAGGTAAAGCTCCGTTTCAGTAGACTTTTGGATGTTCATTCATGAAATCGGAGTTCAGAGGGAATCGACACATCGATTTGTGCCGTGGCTTGTACCTGATGTTTTTTTTTCTTTGGCGTCACAATACATGTAATGTTGTTGCATTTGCCATCGGACTTGATGTGACTTGCATTGTATACGTCTGACTAAGTGAATAGCTGCTATTATTTTTGATTTGTAAAAGGATCACATAAAAAAACGGTAGGAACCGAGCCGTAGTTTGTTGCCTGTTCTTCTAGGCTTGGTCGCGTGAAACTGGCACCTAGACTCACCTAGCTTTAAGACGTTTTAAAGTGATTCTTGTAATTCAACTGAATAAAGACTATTTTGATTTTGATTTTGATTTTATTTATAATGCCTACCTAGAGTGCTATGCTAACGTCATATTATTATGATTTTATAATTTCTTTTATGTAGTAGGTAAATAAAATAACTTTAGTCATAATATCGATGTTTTCTTGCTATTTGTATAAGTATTTTGAAAATGCTTAATATTTGTAAATAGGACATACGCGGAAGGCACAAACTATGATCCAAATAATTTGAGCGATTTTTTACGTGTGATTTTTTTTTATTTGAAAACTTCATAATTTACAAAGTTACAAAAACCCGGCTTTCTTCACTTCCTAAATCCTCTTTAACATGCTGCAGTATCCAGTCCTTGAATGCGAAGACCCTGGTGTAGACGTCAGGGTATCCTCTGGCGCAGGGCATGCCCCAGGAGACAATGCCCACCACGCTGCTGCCTTCCACAAGTGGACCTCCCGAATCACCCTGTGGAAACACCGAATATTTGATTAAATTGTCACCTATAGGACTTGGCGGAAGGACTTTGAATCCAAACCAGCACAAAAAAAAAAAAAAAAAAAAAAGATTAAATTGTAATGAAAAGGACTTCTTTTTGTCGTTTCACTATTCCTTTCAGATCATTGTGGTGAAAGGATTTTAAGTGTGCCTCAGTGAGGTACCTTTGTGCGAGAATGATTATAGGGCCTGCGCACATTTAGGCGTTGGCGATCAGCTGTCAAATGTGACAGCAATATTTGACAGCGTTTCCGTTGATCGCCATCGCCATCGCCTAGATGTGCGCAGGCCTTTAGAGGTTGCAAAAAACTACTATACTTACGACTTAATAATATGTTAAACTAAATGTAAAAAGTAGGTACTACTAATTAAGCAAATTTAAATATGCCTCTCTTTTCTTGACAAAGTAATTAGTTAAAGCTCTTTTTAGGGTTCCGTAGCCAAATGGCAAAAACGGAACCCTTATAGATTCGTCATGTCTGTCTGTCTGTCTGTCTGTCTGTCCGGCCGTGTCACAGCCATTTTTCTCCGAAACCATAAGAGCTAGACTGATGAAACTTGGTGAGTAGATGTATTCTGTGAACCGCATTATGGTTTTCACACAAAAATAGAAAAAAAAACTATAAACTTTGGGGGTCCCCATACTTGAAACTGAAACTCAAAATTTTTTTTTCATCGAACCCATACGTGTGGGGTATCTATGGATAGGTCTTCAAAAATGATGTTGAAGTTTCTAACATCGTTTTTTTCTAAACTGAATAGTTTGTGCGAGAGACACTTCCAAAGTGGAAAAAAGTTAGCCCCCCCCCTCTAACTTCTAAAATAAGAGAATGATAAAACTAAAAAAAATATATGTTGTAGGTACATTACTATGCAAACTTCCAACGATATTTGGTTTGAACGAGATCTAGTCAGTAGTTTTTTTATACGTCATAAATCGTAAACCGCAATTTACCTTTCGACGAACTACAAAAACCTTTATATTATGTTATTTGATGCTACGGAACCCTTCATGGGCGAGTCCGACTCTCACATGGCTGCTTTTTTTTTAGTTATCAAGCATTCAAATATTTCACATAGGAACTCGCAGAGTTGCACTGTGAAATATTTAAAATTGCGCAGTAAAAAAGGTGATGAGCGAGTGGAGCAAAAGAAGTTCTACTAAATTATGTCAGTATCGCTACTATGGTGGTTTCTACTTATTTTCCGGGAAACGACTATTGAAGTAGGTAGGTACGTAACTTGTATGCCAGAAAGAAATTCAGGACGTCTTGATTCATGTAAAGCCCGCTCAAAGCTACTTCTTTTCAAAGAAAAACATATTCACAAAAACCGTAAGCAGCATTTAAATTTATCATTTCAAAAGGCTTTTGTGCGGAGCGATACCTGAATTCCGCGCCGGATTTTCCGAAGTTTTGAATTGAGGAAATAATTTTATATTCCGATTTGACATGACATTTTGAAAATGTTCTTTTGTAATCGATCCTTTGTGCACTGAAGATGCGTCCGCTTCTTGGAAGAGGGATCCGCTTTCAGATTTTCGTGAATTCAATGAGTTTTTCACGAAGTAGGTATTACGTGATCTCTATACAAGATTTCGTTTCTAAACTACGTTTATAACGACGACGTGACGATTAAAAAGTGAATTTAGAATCGTTGTTCTGCCAAAAGCGGTTGCATGGCATGTCTGTTGCCATATTATTTTTATAAACCAATTTTTTTATTCGTTATCTCATGTTTAATAAATCAACATTCAGTCTTGTTCCTTGTCAAAGATATGTTTTGTTTCAATTAGTATTTTTTGCAATCGAATTTCAAAATAATGTCAAAACTGACAGATTCGGATCCGGACTGGCAAAATTCATGCGAAATGGACAGATGCCATAGTTAAGAAGAAGAAGAAGACTTACATGGCAAGCTCCTTCCCCAGACTTGGTGAGCGAACAGATCTGCGTCTCATAGACTGGGTTGATGCTGCTGTATATGTCCTGGCAGTGATCCACGCTCAGTGACGTCAGGTTTATCATCTGCAGCTGAATGGGCAGAACTCCTGGGTACTGCAAATAAAAACACCTATGAATATTGGCCTCAAATCTTTTTTTAACTAGCCGATGGAACAAGCATTATGCCAGGCCCCTGTTTAATAATACTGACAATTCGACATTTAAGTCAAAAAGCGACAAAATTGTGGAATTGTCACGCTTTTTGACATATTTGTCACTTTTATTAAAGGCTCGAACACACCTAGTTCGCTGGCGGTAGCGAACAGTGAAACGCTGTCAAATATTCGCTGTCTAATCTCAAATCTGACAGCGATATTTGACAGCGTTTCACTGATCGCTACCGTCAGCGAACTAGGTTTGTTCGGGCCATAATAGCATAAGCGCGACAATTTCACAATTTTGTCGCTTTGAGACATTTATGTCGAATTGTCAGCTTTATTAAATTGGACCCTGGTGTTAAGTGGTAGACATCGCCTTTAACAAAGCCTCTTAGGACAAGAATATGCCCTACAATGCACTGCCCTGCGTCCATCAAATTCAAATTCAAATTGAATTGCATGGTGGTAGTACTTCCCCGGTCGAGCCACACACAAAGAGCTTGCTACTAGGTAAAGGTCTAAATCTCTGTTGGTAGTAGCGTCGGCTTCTGCACCACATCACATTTTTGTTGTGTTTTTTCATTGTGTCGTGGGTTCTATCGTTGAGTTGATAAAAACTTAATTTAGGTACTAGACTAGAACATAGCCTCAGAGAGATATCAACATTGCCTCAGCAACTGCAAGAGTTGAGTATAAGCCTCCCCTTAACATTCTAGAAGCAACAAATTTGACACTTCTTCAACAAATTTCCGCGCTGTCAATGTTGTCGGTCCCTCAGGTGATTTTTTCATCTTCCGAGTTCTGCTTACTTTTAACGATGCCTACGGTTATTATCTTACAAATGTTACATTTATGCCACGATACTCAAGTCTGTAACCTCATTTTTACAGAGCCAACGTGCCCTTGAACATCAAAAACCCGTGGGGCAGACTTCGTTACCCTACCTCCGTAATTGCGTCATTAGGGCAGAGGAAGCACCACTTACCCGAGAAAGCCTTGTCATTATACCTACCTATTCGTTCCTTTCATGTTTACACTTGTAGTGTGCTCTGTAAGCCTTCCACAAGCTGTCTCTGGCTCTGGTTTTGAGTCTGTGTGAGTGCTCACCAGTGTATACTGTGTGTATGACGTTTCGACGTAGGATTTATTTAGTCAACACTCAGACAGACTCAAAACCAGAGCCAGACAGAGCTTGTGGTAGGCCTACTGTTTTGTTTTTACATCTTACGATGGATTCATTTTTTTGATTGGACAAATAGAGATAAAGCTGTAACTGCACAAAACCTTATTTCATTGGGTGCTCGGCTCCTACGGTTGTTTGACAATTTGTTTGGAATAATGATTGCGCTGAACTTTTTTCTAACTTTCATATTCATACCAAATAATTTATTACATTGCTTCTGTCACTGTTTATTAGGTATTTACCTATTGGAAGACCAGCTTCATAGATCAATAAGTTAAACTCTAAAAATAAATAACAATTATGGACAATCCATCACTCAACACTATTTAGCCCCAAATAAGCAAAGCTATGAGATCCTGAAGCTGATAATGATTAATTCATTATTTTTGTAAGCATTACATAGAATACAATATAACACCCAGGCAGAGAACAAACATCTGCGTTCACCACACAAATATTTGTTTTCAGTGGGGATGGAGCCCAAAACTTACGGCGCAGAAGGCTACTGACAACTGAAAAAATAATCAATGGAGATGAAACTTTGTCAAAATTATTTTTTAAGAATCTGCCTACCCACTCCAAAATCGTCCAAACTGGTGCTAAATACGTCTACAGTACCGTTTTGTAGAACTTAAATCGATACCAAGTTAAAACAGTTTGTTTTCTCAATTTAAACTGTGATTAATGAATCCTTTATGCCGAAGACAGCTTAAAACTTTCTTTTGTATAGGGATTAAAGCGTTTGGAAATAAATTGGAGAAAACAAGGCCTTCAAATTTACCCAGATTTCAGTCGTAAATTATTGTTTCTTAGTAATTACTATGTTATTTGTTCAGTTTTAAATCAAAAGGTATTTATTTAATTGAATCTTAGGGATCAGCTTTGAAATGTCTTAATAATTAAAAGGCCTGCGCACATCTAGGCAATGGCGATGGCGATCAGCTGAAACGCTGCCAAATATCGCTGTCATAATTGACAGCGTTTCAGCTAATCGCCGAGATGTGTGTTCTACTGTGGCGATCAAATGCGTCAAATATCACTGTCATATTTGACATCGTTTCAGCCACCGCAGAAAGCTTAGATGTGCGCAAGGCTTTAATGCTTGGTGAATCTACGGGTGAAAGTTTCACGTGCCCTAAAAAAATAGGCAGCAAACTATAATAAACGTTATGACGAATCTGAATAAATAAAAAATAAGCTTCAAATATAAAAACATGCAATTTTGCTACATTCATACTTATACGCTGGAGAAAAGAAAAGGAAAGCTTTCTTTAAACTTTTACACGGAATTTTCGTGCTGTTGGCGTTATCAATTTGTGTTACCTTGCCAAGTTTCATAATGTAGGTATTTTGTTGTCTAGCATAAATGATTACTTAGTTTGAACCGGCATTATTGAAACTATGATTATATTTCAGAACCCTCACAGAGTAATCTTGTTCCATCAGCTAGTAAGTAGTATAAAATAAAATGAGCGAGCATGAGACTCTTCAAGCTACGACGAATAAGAGTATGGAGTGCGGTACGCCTGCTCTGTCTGGCTTTGCCTCTGGTTCTAGTTTTGAGTCTGAGTGAGTGCTCACCAGTGCATTATACTGTGTGTGTGACGTTTTGACGTAAGATTTATTTAGCCAACACTCACACAGACGCAAAACCAGTCAGCCAAAATCATCTCGACTGATAACTTATTTGAAAACTTTAGCAATCCTTATTTTACAAGTTTATTTACCTATAAGGTCACCTTAAACCTCGTCCAATAGTCTGAGTCGTACTCATAGACGAGGAGCCTACACTCACTCATCACAAAATCTACAAACCGCCTATCTGTAATTACAAGAGGCATTACTTTTCGAAGAATTCGTATTTTTTTAATTACATTAAAACTTCACGCGAATGATATCACTCAAACTTCAACTCACTCATTCATTCATTCAATCATCTGCATCAGGCCTCTGCTGGCCAGCAACCTCTTTTTAACCGACTTCCAATCAAAAAGGAGGAGGTTCTCAATTCGGTTGTATTTTTTTTTTTTTTATGTTTGTTACCGCATTACTTCGTCATTTGTGAGCCGATTTGAAAAATTTTTTTTTTATCTGAAAGGTTGCTTTTTATCTGAAGGGTCTTCCAGATTGGTCCCATTTTAATTTTATTAAAATCGGTGTTGCCTTTTTTTTAAATAATTTTTTTAATGTTTGTAACTGCATGCCTCCGTCATTTATGAACCGATTTAGAAAATTATTTTTCTATTTGGAAGGTTATTCTTATGTCCAGATTGTCCCAAACAAATTTCATTAAAATCGGTTTAGCCGTTTGGCAATGAAGTCGGTTTCTCAAGTTTTTTAAACTTATAATTATCGAAGAATTCGTATTTTTTTATTACATTAAAACTTCACGCTCATTCATTCATTCAATCAACTCGAGCCTCTGATGGCCAACAACTTCTCCATTTTACAATAAGAACGATTCTGAGCCGTCTGCATACCGAATTCCCGCGATCTTTACAATGCCGTCGGTCTATCAAATGAGGAGACTCCACTCCTCAGTTATGCACTACTTACAGAGGTCCTACCCCATCCACTCAGCAAGAGATCAGCGTTCTCTCCAGTGTTCTCCTCCGGTAAGCTGATTGGCTGGACCCGACTGCTGAAGTCCATCTTTATGACAGTCTTCACAACGCTGACGTCATTTTTGATAAGGCTGCCGTCATAGTTCTCGTGGACGATGATATGATCAGAGTAGTATCGATCTCCACCCGCCAGTAGACTGTTTGTACCGACAACGACGAGAAGACTGCGACGACTGAAAAAAAAACTAGATTTTTAAATGTTTTTTGACGTGACAACGTCTTATAATTCGATGGAGCCGGCTGCACGCAAGAAAAAACATGACGTCATTCGGCGTTACCTCGCTCTGAGGCGTTCCATTTAAGGCTTGAAGTGCAAGCGAGAGCGCGGTATGAGCGAAAAAGTGGCACAATCGGCCTCCGCGTTCGGCAGCGTTCGACATCTGTCTCTCTCCTACTTGAGTGAGCGATGCGTCCGCGTGGACAGCTGTATGACGTTGTCACGTTCAACTATCGTCAGTAAACCGACTTTTATTGGTTTGGCGATCAGCTGAAACGCTGTCAAATATGGACATTTGAAATTTGACAACGTTTCAGCTGATCGCCGTCGTCATCACGCTAGATGTGCGCAGGCCTTTAGTGATGACAGAAAAAAGTAAAACCTTGTTGGGACTTGTCCCAAGGTTTTCTTTCTTTGGAGATTTCAAGTAGAAGTTAAATTTCATTTTATCTAGTAAAAGCATTCTGGAAAAGTCTCGAATTAATGCGACAAAAAAGTATATGTTTGCATTTAGTTTTAATCAATTTGCTTATTTAGGAGCGTATGTTGCGTAGCAAAATCCACAACTTCGTCGCAAATTACCGAGCTGTTTCCAGACAAACCCAACCCCCACTGCACCCTTTGCACGCGAGCAAAGCTAAGCGCAGAAAATAAATCAAAAACGAATAATGAAACAAAACGAAAGCGAAACAATATCATCAAAACCCCATTTTGGTTGCTACGACACCTGCTACGCCGTAGCAAAACGACCTACGAAGTATGTTGCAGGAGACACTATAATATATTGGTACGTAAATACAAATAGATGTGTTTACATTTTTCTATAGGTAGTTATAAAAACGCTGACGATGATTTCGATAGTATAAATAATGGCTTAGTAATATAGTATGGAAACGCTACTGGCATGATGGTGGCACTAATTTGTATATCAGTTGAGGTATTTCAATATTGTTTGCAATAACGATCTGAAATTACCTCTCTATTATTTTATTTGTCTTTTAGATAATAAAATATGTGAATTTGATTATCAATTGTTTTGTTTATCAAGTATTTTATCGTTATATTAAATAAGCTTCAATAAAAAAACGTAGCAGAGATTGTATTATCAGCCATCTGGTTTTACTTACAAGCTTTGCTTAGTTTGGGGCTAGATAGTGTGGTGTGGAAAACGTGGGTAGATGCCAATTTTACGATATGGTCAGACATAGGAAGAGCTAGAGACAGGCTGTCCACTCCATTGACATATGATCACGATCTTGAGTGCCGCCCACAGAAAGTGTGGTGTGAAATGTGCTGAAAACCAGCCCTGTGCATCATCTATGTATGTTGCACAGAATTAGTGCTGAGCCTACTCCTATTGTCAAACTGTAAAACTTATATAATGTGTTTTCTTTTTATGTGTTGTGTCTTATTTGGCAATAAACTTCTTTGTATTTGTAAATGTCTTCCAAAATATAATATCAGCTTACCCAACAGTGCAATGAGCTGCTGTCAGCACCCATCTGCTATTCAGCACGGTTCCACCACAGAAGTGGGAGTTGAGGAGACTCCTCAATGAAGCCTGGTACGGGACCTCTCCTTCGGGAGCATTCTCACCACCCACGATCCTCCATTGTGGACTTTGGACGCTGAAGTCCAGGGTCGGTAGACCTGTATAAGAAGCAATAATAAAAAGTACTGCAGCCTTATTGTCTAAACTTGAAATCCATTATCAGTGAGCTTTAAGCCGATTGTCACTGGTCGACCCAGTCAGATTTTTTTTGGTATTGTCAAGTCTAAGGTATCCAACTGAAGTTCATTTCGGCGTTACGCAATTCCAAAATACGAATTTTCATCAAGTTCCATTCATTCACTAGGTTTGAATTTTGGTGGTGGTGGCGTTACTTATGTCAAATAGTTATACAATACGAAAGTGACAGTTAAAGTATGGCTAGGTTTCAAATGTCAAAAATGAAGCCGATGTCGATTAAAGAGTTTTAGGAAATTGAACACACTTTTTTCGTTACGGCATGTTAATGAAATTAAATACTTGAAAACCCGACTTCAAATCAGTTTTTATACCATTCTAATAATCCTATTTTGATAAAATTTCTATGGAGTTAATATAAAACAATATCGTTTTTGAAGTAGACTAAAAATTGTTGAAGGCCAAGGTCAATCGTCTAATATTAATGGGCAGGGGCCGTGGTTGACCTTGGGCGATCGATATTTTAACCTCACCCACTATTATTTTCTCCGTACCTTTGACCATGAGGGATTTGGGAGTTATTTAAGATTTTCTAAGTAACATACTAAATTAGCTTGTGACTGGTAGAATATTTGAAGCACAATTCCAATATTTTCTGAAAATATTAGTTGTGTCACTCCTTTTACGGTTACAATATTTTCTGAAAACTTATCTCGTCGTACCTAGTACTCTCGGGATGAAATTTGAACCGGGAAAACTCCTAAGAAAAACCTTCATTTCTAAGTTATGACATATTCTGTTATCTTTCATACTGTTATCATTTTATAAGAACTGTCAAAGAAATCGCTAGTATATTTTGTAGGTAATTTAAGACCTAATAAATTAAAATTAAATTAAAAAATTGTTTATTCAGATTTCACATTAAACCCATTGCCGCTGTGAGCTGATTTTCCTTCACCCATTGTATATTTGAATATACATCTGAATACCACCTTAAAGACATGCCTATTTCTGCCGTGAAGCAGCATTGCTTTGTTTCGGTTTGGGTGTGGGTGGCGGTGAAATTACTGGCACGTGAGGCTGAATATCTCATGCCTCAGTTGATGGAGGCAGGGTAGTATAGTAGGGCTCGTTCCTTATGTGCGTGACCTACGAGGCAATGCTTTGTTATATGCGATGGTTACCACTAAAACAATCAAAAAAACAAAAAACGGTGAAGGAAAACATCGTGAGGAAGCCCACGGCTTAGTCAGCTCCGCACGTATTGACCATGTCTTTCTAGTGGATTAGGCCGACTAAGCTATCAGGATGGTGTAGGTGCTGGCCACTCCACCTAAAAATCATATACCAGGCACTATAGCGTCTCGCAAGTAGGGGCATGAGCAAAAAATAGTTGCCTCTGACGCTATATAAATCATCTAAAATAGATGCAAAGGCCTGTTTACTTTACCACTTAACATGACATACCAGGCCCGCCTTATGTTCCTGCTTGCTCCATAATTCTTATACTACACCATTTTCTTTTAAGAGCGGGTCGTGCGAAAATTTGAGATGCGTTTTTAAAAAAATCATAACTAAATAACTAAGTGACATTTTAAAAATCGCAACCGGACTAGCCCTTTTGCGATTTTTAGAATGTCACTTAGTTATTTAGTTATGATTTTTTATAAAACGCATCTCAAATTTGCGCATGCACGACCCGCTCTTAAATGCATAATAAAAAATAATATAATAGAAGAACCACTTTTTTGTAAAAAAAGTATGAATAAATAAGTACAGAAAAAGTACGTTGAAGTTCATAAAAGTACACAATTTAATAAGCTTTGTAAAGTCATAATAGAGCGACGTTATACAGAGCAAAGTATCTATAGTGCTTTTTGCAACACAAAGGATAGTGGAATAACATGATTTAAGCTTTGGTTCCTTGAGAAATTCTGACCGTTACATTGAACCCGTCACACTTGTAGCTCTAATATAATATGCCGTGCTAGAGTATTATTTATTTCAGTTGGTGACGTCATAGAAATATATACCTATTATAGCTGCGTGTGCGGTCACTTGAATATTTGATAGAAAATAAATCGTAATATGCCTTGCTATAATTTATGTTAATATATATTTTAGCTACGTGTTTGACGGGTTTTATTATTGCTTATTATTTGTATACGTACTTCGTTTGGTGGTTTGTGGAGTTTTCAAAGTGCTGATTTCCAATCAAATGAACTCTGTTCCAGAAACCAACTACAAAGCAAACCAAGCCGTGTTTACTGAAAATTTGGGTCAACGCACACCTTTATTAACCAATACTGAATCCAAATTTCTTCATTTTTAATACACCATAGGGCTGTGTGATAAAAAGTTACAAGAAAATATTTGTATCAGCGTGATTGTGGTTTTGATGTTCAAAGGGACAAGATTCATGTGTTTTTAATCGACTTCAAGTAAAAAAGGAGGTTTTAAATTCGGCTGTATTTTTTTGTGTTTATTTTTGTATAACTTCGTCATTTATAAACCGATTCGAAAAAATCTTCTTTTCATTCAAATGTTCCATAGAAGTTTAATCAAAATCAGTTCAGTAGTTTAGCCTAGAAAGTCGGGTTTCAAGTTTTTTTGCTTATTTTTAAATATTTAATAAGTATTGAGGGAAATGCGTTAGTCATATACAGTCACCGCTTCTTAAAACACCAACGCATAAGGAGAGAAAAACATTAACTTTTCCCGTCCACCTTTCAAGTTATAACCATTTTTATGAAAAAGCCTTTTCAGTCGACCTTACTAATGAATGAAGGAAGAAATTTAATTTGCTGTGAATGCAAAATGAAAGACTGAAGCAATGAAAGAGGGTCGAGTTAATTTTAGAATTTTTAAAACATTTTTGTAGAAAACGTTTATTTTTGCAAAAAACTGCTGGAAGGGGAAGACCTCGACGCATGTATCTCGATCAGATAGCAGATGTTTTAGAGAAAGTTGGTCAGGAGTACCCTAAACCAAAAAGCACGTACGAAGAATGTTATGAGAGTGAAATTTTCAGTCCAATCGGTTCTGCAGGTTTTAGTTAAATACTTGGTGTGACTAACACGACTTTATTTTATAGACAGGGATTAAAAGGGATATTATGTCTACAATGCCTAGATGATCTAGCTTAGATCTAGCCAGATCCACGTTCGTCCTTTATTTCTATTTGCCCTCAGACTAACGGGACCTAAGACTCAACTTAGGCGTAAGACTCATCCTTGTCTGAATAAATATATATAGTATTTGACTTTGACTTCGACTAAAATAATTAAAACTTAGCATGCTCATGGTTTCATTCTATTTTCTCATTTCCCATGATTGAAGATGAAAGAGTGAAGCGCAAACAAAGACGTCGCATAATTAATTTGAAACCGACTCACAAAATAAACAGTGGAATCTTTAATAACCTTTTCACATGCATACGGCCATACAATGAAAGGCAGACTTGATGGAGACATTATTACTGACACGAGAGAAGACGAATTGTTTTTTAGTTTTTTTCGAATTGACTAAATGCTGGTGATCATCTGATTTTCGATTCTTACAGCGCTACCAGACCAGACAGCCAGGGGGGGCTTAAATCTAGATTAGGCCCGGACTGGATAGGCACTTAGGGACGTCCTCGACCCCGCTGATGGGTCGGTGAATCTGTGCGGTGTTTCTGTCCGAACTGGATGGCTCGATCGCCTCCGTGGTAGCGGCGGTGATAAAGTTATCGGGGTCACCCAAGATATGCCTCGGTCTACGGAGGGATTTGACTTCTAGTAGCAGTGGGCCTTTGTTTTATGCAATTTAGGTGCGATGGAACAAGCATATGGCCTGAAGTTTAGTAACCATTGCCTATAACAAAGCATTACCTTGCAGGCTACGCACATCAGGAACCTACGATGCACTGCCCTGCGTCCATCAACTTGAGGCATACAGATGTTCAACGCCAGTAATTTCACCAGCATGCACACCCTTCAAACCGAAACACAGCAATGCTGCTTCACCGCAGAAATAGGCATGGTGGTTGTGGATATGGAGTTGGGCTGGCTGGGGTAAGGTTTAGCAGGGGGACAATGCACAATACACAATACACCCCATCGCGAGACGTCAGTGCAGATCTTATTCCCCCAACACTATTCGAATTAGAAGGCATGGTGGTAGTTTCAGCTTATTCGATACCATGCTGATTCTCCGTGCCGTTAAGACGGTTAGTGTTAGTAGTTCGCCCATGTGAAAAGGCAGAGAAAAGTCGATGCGGTTCAGTAGCATGTCTATTCAGAACTTTGATAAGTTTGTCTTTCCAATAGAGTTTGCTTTGGGTCTTGTGAAACGGAGAAATCGATTATACCGCAAATTCTGCAATTAATTCTATGCGAATGAAACTGTGGGTAACAGATAGTATGTTTATGCAACGTGTTTAAGAATGTGAATAGCAAAAAAATAGATATTATAGCTATTATTGGGTACTGTAGGGGCCCCCCCCTTCCGAACCTAAGGTCGCGCGTTCGAATCCAATCGTGGACCTGGATTTTCCAGATCGGAAAATTTATGTACATAATCTTAGTGCTCTCAAATGGCGAAGGAAAACATCGCAAGGAAAGCCATAGCTTAGTAATAGTATTGACCATGTCTTTCCTGTGGATTAGGCTGATTAAACTTTCAGGATGGTATAGGTGTGCCAGCCTATCCCATCTAAAAGCTTGTCTCAGGCACTATAGCGTCCCGTAAGTAGGGCTTGAGTAATCACCAGTTGCCAATAGATGCAAAGGTCTGTTTACTTTTTCACAAAGGCTTAGTATTAGGTCTTCAATTCAAATCGAGTGATTTATTTTTAGTCTTCATGGTATTAAGTAAAAGTAAAGTTAAAAATACTCATCAATTTAGCATTTTAATTTCCCAAAAAAAAGGCTTTAAAAAAACTTGGGAACGTCATATAATATATCTTACCTTGCGCACAGACAAGCAAACAAGCAAGCACAAACCCGAACATATTCATTTCACTGCCGCTGATTAGATCAACTGCCTTCAAATATTTCATCAAATCCTTATATAGGTTTGTTATTGAAGAGCTCTTAAAAGCCTATATTCAGCCAATCAGGCACTTGAGATTATAAAGAGGGTTGAAGGAACCTCTTTAACAAGTATTAGGTATCAGTGTAGATAAATTAAACGCGGTTTGCCCTTGCGTTTTTGCTTGCGATAACGTATGCGTTATGCATTCATGCATAATAAATTATTTGACGTAAAATGCGAACCAATCCGTGCCACATCTAGTTGTTCTTACTCCGTGTATTTTTTTATGTTAGTACAAAAATTCATTTGTTTCGAAGTTAAGCGACCAAGTAACATGCATGCAAAACTACCCGCAAATTAGTTTTTTTTTTACCTATTTTAATTTACGTTAGTGATTCATAAGACGATTAGTCCAACAAAATTTTGTTACTTTTTAGTTGTTTTCTCATGTAAGTGAATATTGTATTCTTTTTGAGGAATAAATAATCTTTAACCGTATTTCGAAGTAGTAGAGCTCTTTATGTGTGGCTCGTCCGTGGAAGTACTACCACCATGCCTTTTTCTGCCGTGAAGAAGCATTGCTGTGTTTCAGGTTGAAGGGTGTGGGTGCCGGTGAAATTACTGGCACGTGAGGCTGAACATCTGTATGCTTTAAGTGTATGGATGTAGGGCACATTTCTGACGTGCGTGACCTACGAGGTAATGCTTTGTTGTGTGGTTACCACTTAACATCAGGTGGTCCATGCTTATTCCATCAGCTAGTTGCATAAAAAAATTCTGATTGTCATCATTTTTTGACCACTATCTAGGTATCTGTTGCCATTCTCCTAATAGCCCCTTCTTCACCGGTGTGTGATATCGCGCACGCAGAGGCGGATCAGCTCGCACGACACACCATGGGAACTCGGTCTCGTGCGCCGAGGTGCGCGGTAGCACAGGAGCCCTTTCTGTGTGCGTTGCCGTGCGTCGTCTTCGGCTGTGCGTGATAATCTGCAGAACCACGCACCGTAGGAAGGCAGCATTAGGATTATGAAAGACAGGGCTCCTGTGCTACCGCGCACCTCGGCGCACGAGACCGTTCCCATGGTGTGTCGTGCGAGCTGATCCGCCCCTCCGTGCGCGATATCACAGACCGTGGGAAGGGGCTATTATATCATGAAATATTCATTTCAATACGCATTAATTCTTATTTACGTCTACTTATCAAACTAATTAGCAAGTCAATCAAAAACAAATTCTGTTGAAAGAGAATTCATTCGTAAACGTTTAAATACAACAATACAAAATAATACAAAAATACAAAAGTTGGAAATTACTCCAAGTGATGCATAAATTAATACCTCAGTGAAATTCAAATTATGTACAGTTGCCTACGCTAAGATGTTTACACTTGATAATTTTCAAAACCAATTTGTGTTCACGCTTGGTCTGATATTACTCTTGTATTAAGGCCTGCGTACATCTAGGCCTTGGCAATGGCGATCAGCTGAAACGCTGTCGAATATAACAGTGATTTTTACAGCGTTTCAGGTGTTCGCCAACGCCATCGCTTAGATGTGCGCAGGTCTTTACGTCTGGTAAATCAAACGTGTAAGTATAGGTACATTTAATAATAATTCAAAACAAAACGGCGTTCTTTCACAATTTTCAATGGCGCCTCTTTTGTCTGAATAAATAAATTGGTGGAAGTTATCTTTCCAACAGTCATTTTTGATTAATGACTGATTGCTGCATAAGATTACGTAAAAAATTGTAAAGTCAGAAAACGTGGATAAAATGGACTGGAAGTTTATCTTCTGACCACAAACCTGAATGTCCCCATTCAATAGAAATCGTTTAATGCAAATTCATATTTGTTTTTATTTTAGGAGTTTGTTTTTAATAATACAAAATGAAGGAACAAGCATATGGTCCACCTAATTTTAAGTGATAACCATCGCCTATAACAAAGCATTACTTCGTAGGTCACGCACGTCATGAACGTGCGCTGCGTCTATCAACTTGAGGCATAAAAATGTTCAGATTCACGTGCTAGTAATTAATCAAGTCACTTTTTTTACATTTCCCGTCATTTGTTACGTGCAAAGTTATCTTACGCGGACTCTAGGACGTAATTCTTACTTGAATTAGAGATTATAGAAACAAACAAGAGAACATTGTTTCAAGAGGACAGCTAATACAGAGACGCTGCTACTTAAGATGGATCAATGACCAGCAAAATTGTGTCAACAGTGTCAACACATTCAAACCCAAGAATAAAATGAATGTGTGGGTCATCCGATCTATACACAATTTGACAGCCATAGCCATAACCATATGGAGCTCGTGTTAGCCCTGCAGATTGTGTAATTCTGTTGCAGCCAAAAGTTTGATAATAACAAATAAATGATACTAACAAGGAACAGCAATCACATTATTTTGCTGCCATCATTTATCAACCACCGTACAGGGCGTCCCACGGATATGCCACATGTAGAGAAAGTACCTTGAATATTGTAGATGGAACATATTAGTGAAAGAAGACATTATTTAAATGTAAAAACGATTTAAACTGCATTCATCGTTTTTTTTTTTTTAATTTTGAACATTTGATAAATGTTGTATTAAAAATCTTAAAATTCATGAACTTCCTTTTATTTCTGACCCTATGTTACTTAGCAAAAAATAATCCCTATGATGAAGCCTTTCGACTGGTATGATAAAACTACTGGGTGATTGATTATAGTTATTTTTATGTTACTTGTTTATTGTATTGTATTTCATCCTCATGTAATTTTTATTTGAATTCTTACGTTTACCTACAATTTGTGTCTTAATAAACATTTGTATTTGTATTTCTCGCGTTCGACGGGTTCGATTCAACAAGACAATAATTTATCTATCTATTTATTTATCTATGAATGCAGTTTATATTATTTTTTAAATTCAAATAATGTTTTCTTATATTAAATGTTCCATCTTCAGTATTTAGGGTACTTTCCGTCCATGTGGCATACCCGTGGGACACCCTGTATGTGTTGCCAAACTAGTTTTACAAAACCTAAGATATAAGATACATCACAGATGTCTAGACAAAGATGGCGAGCCATAAAGCAACCACCATAAACTTAATTAGAAAATGCTTCATATCTGCAACTTTGGGAACTATTTTATGAGAGTTGCCGTGTACTTTGGGCAACTTCGCAATATTGTTGATTTGTTAGCAGAGAGATACTGACAATCTACCGATTTTCAAATAGGTGTTTCGAAGAAAGAAAGAAAAAAAAAGCATTTAGTTTGGGTACTTTAAGATTGATTTTATTTTATTTTAGAAAATAATCAAACTCAAATATATTGTATAAACACTTAAATTTATAACACACAGCCAACAATAGATTTACATTTTTTGTTAAATTCATTTAGCAGAAGATGTAAGAAGCTTTACCGTAATTAACGCATTCCTACCATGGGTGTGGTTATAGAGTCAAAACACTGATATCGGTAATAGCACAAACGGTATATTATCTTGAAAGTTAATTGGATAAGTAAAGTACTTTATCCCGTGCCCGCGAAGCTACGACTGGCGTCTCACGCCACGTATTGCCTACGCGACGAAACGCGAGAAGGGAGTTACTTGTGTGCAACTATGTTGCTACAGTAACCTCCCCCTTTTTAAACAAAAAAAAATATAAAAATACTGAAAAACTGATAAAAGAAAGAATACAATTCAAGGTGATAACCCTAGAATTACAATTGCGTTAAAATTGTACAAGTCACATCGCGTGGCGAGCATAACTGCTGACACGCTGAAACATTATCGCTTGGCAATGTCTAAGTACCTAAGCAGTTACAATAACAAAGTGCAATCATGGTAAAATAAACTTGTACAGTCGGCTACGCTAGAATGTATAACCTACAACAAAATATTTGCGGGCACGGTTAAAAAATTAAATACATTTGAAAACAGAATATGACACACATTAAAACATAAAATGAAATTTTGTATAAGAATTACATAGTAAAAACATGAAAAAAAATAGTAAAATAGCAATAAAAAATATCAAATACACTGTATGAAATTTTTAAGAAATACATTGGGTTAAAAATTTTGTAAACAAAAATTGTGCAAAAAATTAAATTACATACCTATACACTGGGTAAAATTTTATAGTTAAATCAAACAGGGTGGACATAACTTTTAAGAGGCACGAAAGAAAACACAACAATCACTGATTCTAAAAATAATAAGAAAAGTATATCACGTATGTTGACAGGGGAGGCTGTAGGCGCGAGATTACACTACCGCTGCTGGTACAACCCCCGGCTGTATCACTCTCACGTGCGCGAGCGGCGCTGCTGGCGTAGGAACGCTGCTTGATAATATTTCTTTCCGCAGCCAGGCTCGTATACGATTACAAAATCGTCGCCAAACCACATAAATCACCAGTAAAGCCAATATGACAACTATAGCAACCATGAGAATACTCTGTTGCGTCATGTGCGCTTCCACCTGAGTGGAATTTTGTGCGATAACCACTCGGTTGTCTTCTACTTCTTTTGATTGCTGTTTACCCATTTTAAATATCATGAACTTTACGTGCAACTCTAGTGAAAGTTATTGAAGAAATGCCAAAAATACCTAAAAATTATGTCCAATAAGCTGTACCTGTTTATAGCCTAAATACAATATTTCGTCATTACATTTCAAAGTTCAAATCTTTGCTTATGCTAATGCTACACTTGTAAAAGTATGGCCTACTTACGTACATACCTATGCCTATGGCACTTATAATCTAAAGCATTAAAATTACTATAGTATCCATGTAATAAAACATTTTGCATCGTATGCATCCGCATCAGTACCAACTGTCCTTATTCTGTGGCACAAGGCTTGTGACGTACTATGCCAAAGATGCTCCAAACCGTCTTTCGTCATAATTGTCCAGTGACGAATGGCATGTAATGCCTCTCTGTGAGCGGTTTGAATAACAAATATTTTACTCTTAGATAAACTGTAAACTATAATTATTTAGTCTAAAAAATATACGTAAATAGCTACTTATATTCATTATTTACTAACTCGATCAATACTAAACAACGTATACCTACGTTAAGGGTAGTTGTCACCTGCTATATTCAATTACCGAGAGTCAACGGGTGCGACAACACCATCTAAAATTAGGGTTGCGGGCTCATTTCACCACGCAATATAAATCCAAAATAACGTTGCTTGATTAATCGAGTAAGTTAATGCTACTATCACCTACTTAAGATACTACCTACAACTTTACCTTGGAAACCTCGGTCGAACACCATTATTTCATAGGCTAATTATAGGTAACTTAAGTATAACAAAGAAATGTTTAACCTAGGTACCAACCGTAAGTACTTATCACCTAAGCTATAGAATTACATAACACTACCTAACTATAGATTGAAGCGTGCTGGTGTACGTACCTCGCGCCCGCTCCGAGTTCTTTTACCTGAAGTAGGGTTACTAGATGAGCTCGGAACGTGAGCGGGTATGACGTCACCCATGCTAGAAGTGTCGTCACCTGTGTCGTGTGTACTGCTCTGCTCATTGAGTACGTACGCTGGCTTAAGACGATCTATAGAGACATTTACACACCTGTTAGGGAGTTGTACTTTGTAAACCTTACAACCTTTCTTCAAGACACGGTACGGACCGTCGTACGGAGGTTGCAGAGGCTTACGAACCGCATCAACCCTAATAAAAACGAAATCACAAGACTTTAGATCCGGATGAATAAATAACGTTCGTGAATCACGATGTTTTCTTTCTACCGGTCTCAAACTACGTATCTTGTCTTGTAAGTCTTGTACTAATGTATGTGGATCTGAAGCTTCTGATTTAGCAGATACAAAAAATTCACCAGGTAACCTCAAGGTACAACCGTAAGTTAATTCGGCAGCACTCAGGTTGGAGTCGCTACGTAAAGTAGTTCGGAGCCCTAATAAAACAGTAGGTAACTCATCTACCCATGACGTAGATACCAATCGAGCACGGAGCGCTACCTTTAAGCTTCGGTGCCATCTTTCAATGGCGCCGTTGCTTTGTGGATGATATGGCGAACTTCTAATTCTGTGTATACCCATACATTTCATAAGCTGTGAGAAAAGATTACTTTCGAACTGACGACCTTGGTCTGAGGTCAAATACTGACAACTACCAAACCTAGTAATCCAACCGTCATAAATAACTTTAGCCACAGTTTCAGCTGTAATGTCTTTTATAGGGAACGCTTCAGGCCAATGTGTATATCGATCAATGATAGTAAGTAAATACCTATATCCATCTGTGGTAGTCGGCAAGGGACCTACGATGTCAGTGTGGATATGTTCAAAACGTCCAGCTGCGGGAAATTGTCCTAAATGAGATACCGAATGACGTTGAACCTTCGAACGTTGACATTGAATACAAGTTTTAGTCCACTGATTAAGATCTTTATTCATCCCTGGCCAGAAAAAACGCTGGCACACGAGTTTACGTGTTGAATTTATTCCGGGATGACTCAAATTATGTACCAAATTAAACACTAACTTCCTGAATTTATCCGGTAAATAGGGTCTAATATTACTGGTTGATGTTTCACAATAAATTTGCGTGGCACAATCAGGCAACGTTATTTTTCTAATAACAACGCTGCTATTTGATACCACGTTTCCGTTTGCTAAATAAGCATCGTCGTTCTGGGCGGTCGCTAATTCTGCAAAATCCAACGTACTGGGACACGTGATTGTTTCGACACGACTCAGCGAGTCTGCAACTAAGTTATCGCCACCAGCGACGTACCTAATATCCGTTGTAAATTCGCTGATGTACATAAGCTGCCTAGTTCTACGTGGAGTCTCTTTGTCACTTGATAATTTAGAAAATGCAAACGTCAGGGGTTTATGATCTGTGAAGATGGTTAACTCCCTGCCCTCGAACATACTTCTAAAATGAATTACAGCCAAATAAATTCCTAACAACTCCCGATCGTATGTACTATATTTAACCTGCGTATCGGTAAGTTTACGTGAAAAATAACCTAAAGGCTTCCAATTACCCTTCACTAATTGTTGCAGTACGGCTCCTACACAAGTATTTGATGCATCTGTCATCAACGCTAGAGGAGTATCGGGCATCGGATACGTTAATGTGGCGGCTGACTGTAAACTTTCTTTACATTTAATAAAAGCTTCGTTAGCCTCGGCTGTCCAGTCAATTTGCGACTTATCGTTTTTCTTAGAACCTCGAATGTACTTGTTAAGTTCGGTTTGATAAGAAATGGCATTTGGCATATGCGGACGATAAAAATTTACCATACCAATGAAACGTCTGAGTTCGATTACCGTTTCCGGTTTTGGAAAATCAATAATGGCTTTGACCTTACTATCCGATGGCCTAATGCCGTCTATTGTTACTTCATGTCCTAAAAATTCGATATTTTCCTGCCCAAATGCACATTTCGACAAGTTAATCGTTATACCAAAATCATATAAGCGTTTAAACAAGACTTCTAGATGCTGTTCGTGCTTAGCCTTGGATTCACTTGCCACGATTACGTCATCTATGTAGCAGAATATAAACTCTGAACTTGGTTCAAAAGTTCCGTCTTCTCGTTCAATTCCTAATCCCTGTAAAACCGTGTTGTTCATGAAGCGCTGAAAAGACTGAGCCGCGTTGCGTAATCCGAAGGACATTCTAGGAAATTCGAATAAACCAAAAGGAGTAATAATGGCGGTCTTTTCCACGTCATCAGGAGCAACAGGGATGCAATGATATGCCCTATTTACATCAATTTTACTAAAAATATTTTTTCCTGTTAAAATATATGTAAAATCATGCAAGCGCGGAATTGGATATCTGTCGGGTTTCGTGACCGCATTTAATTGCCGGTAATCCCCACAGGGTCGAATTTCACCATTCTTTTTAGGTACAACATGCAAAGGACTTGACCATGGGCTTTTTGAAGGCCGACAGATTCCCAATTCCTGCATAACCCTAAATTCTTCACATACCTTTTTGTACCGGTCGGGAGGCAGCGGGCGCGCACGCGCATGTACAGGCGGCCCGGTCGTCTCTATGTGGTGGAAAACTGTATGTCTAGGAGTATCCTTAAAAGAAACAGGTTTTGTTATACCCGAGTACTTAGCCAAAAGGTTAAAATAAGGGTGTGTCTCGTCCAAGGTGTTCAAGGTAGGTTGATTACAAACTCTAATAGAACCTACGATATTTAGTTTAGTCACTTCATCTACTAATCTACGATTGCTTAGGTCAACCAATAGCTTATGGTGGATTAAAAAGTCTGCACCTAAAATAGGTTGGTTCACTGCTGCCAACACGAATGTCCATCGGTACGGTCTTCTTAATTTTAAGTCCAACACCATAGTCTTAACACCAAAAGTACTTATTTCGGTACCATTTGCCGCATAAAGTTTGAAACCAACACTATTATCACTGTTATGCCTAATTTTACGCGCCGGGAGAACCGAAACGTTCGCTCCCGTATCCACAAGGAATCGTAGTCCTGTATTTCGATCTGTGACGCAAAGACGGTTACTACTTACAGGAACGATACAGGCATCCGTCGCTGACTGTACCTCACTTAGTTTCCCTCCTTTTTGTAGCTGCAGGGCGGGATACACTTGTGCGCCTTATCCTTGTAGCGGAAATGGTAAAAACACTGCCAATCCGGTTTACGTGACGCCGATGACGTTCTATTGACACTAGTGGATCTCCCCCTGCTTTGGCTTCGACCGCGCGAGTCGTTCCGTCGCGAGTTATGCAGCTGATCAATCCGCTTATCTATCCGCTTAATCTCATTGATAATCGCAGCTGTGTCGAGCGTACTTGATGATGCGACGGGCGTCGCCCTTACCTCCGACACGGACTGATTATTTCCTTGCGTCTCCATTACCTTGTCGGCAATCTTAGCAAGGATTGTGAGATCACTGGACTCCGCTACTGTTATTATTCCACGAACTGCAGGCGGAAGGTGGCCTTGCCACAGGATCTTAAGGGTCTCGTCCGGTATTTTGGTGCGGGCCAAATCTCGCATGCGTCGTAAAAGCTGAGAAGGCTTTTGATCGCCCAACTCCATCTCGCTCATGAGTTTCTGTACTTGCCGGGTCTCCGATTCTTCGTAAATGGTAAGTAATCGTTCCTTTAATGAATCGTACTTCCGGGTGGTAGGAGGATTCATCAGGATGTCCGTCACTTGCTGGATGACCTCCTTAGTGAGCTTGGTGATGACAAGGTTGAACCTGACCTCGTCTGACATCTTTTGGGGCGCTAGTATGGCCTCGGTTTGATAGAACCATAGCCTCGGGTGATCTGCCCAAAAATACGTAACACTGAGGTAATTCACCAACTTTATACAGAAAATTTAGAGTTCACTGAGTGTCCGAAAAAAAATGTGGTCGCGGGGCACGGGATACCTAACTCGCAAGGTGAGTCGTAACCAAAAATATAAAATTGCGGGGTCACCACTTTACCGTAATTAACGCATTCCTACCATGGGTGTGGTTATAGAGTCAAAACACTGATATCGGTAATAGCACAAACGGTATATTATCTTGAAAGTTAATTGGATAAGTAAAGTACTTTATCCCGTGCCCGCGAAGCTACGACTGGCGTCTCACGCCACGTATTGCCTACGCGACGAAACGCGAGAAGGGAGTTACTTGTGTGCAACTATGTTGCTACAAAGCCTAAAAAATCTACTTCTTTTGCAAGACAAATTCAGAGGT
Source organism: Thera obeliscata (assembly GCA_947578465.1). NCBI lineage: Eukaryota > Metazoa > Arthropoda > Insecta > Lepidoptera > Geometridae > Thera > Thera obeliscata. Next base: position 12,721,744 of record OX387926.1, read on the forward strand.
TTTTTTTAAAACTATTTATGGGCCAACGATTAACTGCAATTGCACCTAATAAATGAGTTACAAAAAAATATGCAGTATTCGGTTTTGGTACATTGTAACATGCAGTCTTATAAATTAATTTTTGGTCCAGCGACTACTCGCTGTGCTACGCCGTAGAGGGTTCGTAGCAGGTTTAGTGTCCCACTTTAAGAAATAGTAACTATCAGTACGTCCGTTCTAATGAAATTCAGTCATGCGTTAAAAACATCTATTTACTTAAAGAAACTTACAGCTTAATATTTACAAGGTGTACAAAAAAAAAGAGCTTTGATAATGATGTGATAAAGCCCACCAATAGTTATTTTTTAGATTATCTACTGTGTGTCATCTTAGATTATTTATACTTTTTCCTTGTCAATTATCCTTGGTTCAGGTTTCTGGCCAGCGGGCATCTGGCGTTATAAGAAAGTTTTCCTGAAACAAAGTCCTTCCACGTATCAGTATGTCTTTTATGTTGTAATGTATTTATTTGTAAGTAGGCCCCCCGTTACGCACGAGTAATAATTAATAATTATTGAACTTCCTGTGAAGGTGTGGGTAGGACCCACCGTCTTATTATATTATTACACCTTATCAACATATTATTATACCTTTTCGAGCTTATTTTTTAAATATCAGTTACGAGTTGTTCATCTTTACTTAACTTTGTTTATTATACACAACAACATAATATTATTTTGTACTAACTTTTTCCAACAGGCCTACCATGAGCTCTGTCTGGCTCTGTCTCTGGTTCTGGTTTTGAGTCTGTGTGAGTGTTGACTAAATAAATCCTACGTCAAAACGTCACATACACAGTATAATCGCTTATAGTTACCATAGTGGTCTAATCGCAATCTTGTAATAACTTTCTCTACTTTGGTTTGAATATAATAAAAAAGCAGCCAATTGCGAGTCGGACTCGCCCATGAAGGGTTCCGTAGCAACAAGTAACATAATATAAAGGTTCTTGTAGTTCGTCGAAAAGGTGTATTGCTGTTTACGATTTATGACGTATAAAAAAAAACTACTGACTAGATCTCGTTCAAACCAAATATCGTTGGAAGTTTGCATAGCAATGTACAACATATATTTTTTTTAGTCTTGTCATTCTCTTATTTTAGAAGTTAGAGGGGGGGGGGGGCAACTTTTTACCACTTTGGAAGTGTCTCTCGCGCAAACTATTCAGTTTAGAAAAAAAACGATATTAGAAACCTCAACATTATTTTTGAAGACCTATACATAAATACCCTACACGTATGGGTTCAACGAAAAAATTTTTTTTGAGTTTCAGTTTCAAGTATTGGGGGACCCCCAAAATTCATAGTTTTTTTTTCCATTTTTATGTAAAAATCTTAATGTGGTTCACAGAATACATCTACTCGCCATGTTTCATCAGTCTAGCTCTTACGGTTTCGGAGAAAAATGGCTGTGACATACGGACGGACAGACAGACAGACAGACATGACGAATCTATAAGGGTTCCGTTTTTGCCATTTGGCAACGGAAACCTAAAAAAGCTATAGTCCGTTTTCAATGGCTACTATTTTCATGCATCGACCGAGGCCCTGAATTTTTCATGGACGAGCTTCGAACGGGTCATGGCTACCGATTCCAAAGGTCGATGAGTTTGCGTGACGGAACAAAGAGCCTCGTAGCTCTCAACACAGAAGGGTAGGTACCTACGCATAACACGCAGGGTGTGAACCTTGAGACACCTATTGCGTGGTAAGAAAGTAATTATTAATAATGTCTGTAATAAAAAAAATTAAGCAAGAAAAATCCGCCATAATCCACATGAAATACAAATCCTTAAGCTTATTTTATTTATGCGGAGCTTTGCGATTGAATGAGGTTATTTATTTCAACGAAATAATAGCTCTTTTAAATTTGTGAATTCCACTTTTTTCCCCATCATGCAAAGTTACAGTAGACCTACTAATCTTATGTGCAATCCCATTACACACTGTTTAGAAAAAAAAATATCAGTGAAACGCCGTTAAATGTCACTGTCAAATATGACATTTGTTTCTTCTTCCAAAAAGTTTCCCAACTGGTTTTCAGGCTTATGTCAATTTTGTAGGAAAACCAGTAAGTATTAGGATCAATCTTATTTTTTACTGAATAGTGTGCAGTTTGATTGCACACAAGATAGTTGCTCACGATAATCGATAGAGAGTGAGAAGTACATAATAAATGGTTGCAGTCACACGATCAACAGTACGCGCACCGGATCCTTTTGAAGTTAGATGTTACAGTAGCTGCGTAGTTCGTGTCGGACAACCGTTTGACAGGTTTCCACTCATACTCCTATTTTGTACTAGCAGCCCGTCCCGGCTTCGCACGGGGTAGACACTATTGTTGTACATTATTTTGTTCTATCGCTAATAGTTTCGGCAGCGCATTCGACGAAAGACATTTTATCCTGTCGTTTGTCAGTAGGCCAGGCCCTGGCTACCTTCAAAATTCACACATTTGCGCACCGGCGAGCTCCTGGCCGATCGCATGCCTCTCAGGGCTCTCAGTATTTGTACGAAATTAACGGCATTAACCTATAGCTGCACTTCTCTAACCTAGTCACTGGCTTCGTTGAAGAATAGAGACAGGTAGCAAATGTTCGTGAAAATACGGCCAACCGAGACAACGTTCCAAAGTTCATTTTATTTATGCGCACTTTCGCGGCCGGTCATCGTGTAACAAGTTTGTGTTTTGTTGCTGGTTTACAGGGTAAAAAGTGAATTATTTTGTTGTTGGTGCTATTGTAACGATGAACAGGTAAGTTTTTAATGTTTTTACATTCAATTGGTTTCGGTTTTGATAAGTTTTCATTCAAAACCTTGCTAATTTCATCAGCCACCTAATTTTTTTCTGCGAAGTTCTCCAACAAAATCTCTTTGTTTAGACTTAAAATCTAACTGTTCTTACTAAAAAACCAGTGGAATAGGTCAACAATACATATTTTTATGTTATTTAAGTGTTATATTGTTAGAATGTAATTAGGTTTCTTCAAAATAGTGAAATAAATACTAGCATTCCATACATGAGCCAGGAGCGGGCCGTTCCGCTGTCATTTTTTTTCTGCGAAGTTCTCCAACAAAATCTCTTTGTTTAGACTTAAAATCTAACTGTCCTTACTAAAAAATCAGTGGAATAGGTCAACAATACATATTTTTATGTTATTTAAGTGTTATATTGTTAGAATGTAATTAGGTTTCTTCAAAATAGTGAAATAAATACTAGCATTCCATACATGAGCCAGGAGCTGGCCGTTCGAGAAATCCTTTGCACTGTTATCATAGAAAATTGCAAGTTTTTGATTGTTGAATTTCTAAATGTTTTTGTATGGTAATAGGTTATTTTTTTATCATGAATCTTTTGTAAATATATTCATGTTTTTGGATATCAATGTTTTTGTCTAACTCATTGAACCTACTTTGTACTACATCACATAAATTCCAAGTGTGTATTTCCATCCGTTTTCTAAATCTTTGACTTCGAGTAGCGAAGTGTACATTTGTAAACAAGTAATAATTATTATTCAATTAGTTAGAATATTTCAAGCTGATTTCAAAGAGGTATAATTACTACAGGGTGATAGTAGAAAAATAAAAGAGAATCATCATTCATTTACAAAGCGGCATGCGCGGCCGACCTCTAACGAAAGTAGTGCGCACATCCGCCATTTTTCGCAAATCGTGGTGCGCAGATGAGGGGTTGTAAGACTTATTATGTCCAAGGATCCCTAATTTTTTTCAAAATGAAGTGTAGCCTATGTCAAATTGGAAGAATGGAGCATTCTATTGGTGAAAGAGTTTTTTGAATCGGCCCAGTACTTTTTGAGCCTATTCATTACAAAAATACAAAAATAGGTACAAATCTTTCCTCTTTATAATATTAGTATAGATAGTATAGATAACATGGTGAGACCTTAAAGTTAAAAATGGTTAATATATAAATAAATACAGTAGACAATCCACTCAACACTAACTAGCTAAGCAGAGCTTTTACCATGGGTATCATAATAGGCCCATAGGTTTAGGGCATAGCATAGTGCCTAGCTTCAAAGGACCCTGCTCACACAGTAGAAGTTTTAGTCTGGTTAAACACATCCATCTCTATGTTTAAAGGACTTAAAGTAAAATAGAAACTACTATTTTAAATGACCGGTCCCAAAGAACTTGAGAAGCAAATCATGTTTCCACTCGATCGAAGTATCTTAGGACAGAGTGGGAAAAGTTGGCTTAACACCCAAGTGATAACATGCTTTTTCATTTTATATTGCACCAAAAACGTACTCCAAAAACTGTACGTTCTGGAATTTTTTAACAGTTAGGTAATAAATAACAGGTGAAAAGCCAGAGATTTTATAGTTTTTATACCCTTATCGCTAAATTTAATACTGCGTGATCTTCATATCGTATCAATGGTTCTTTCGAACCAAGTGTGGTGAAAGGATTTTAAATGCGCCTCAGGGGCTTCTTCGTGCACTTGATATACATTTTTTTTTGCAACACATACAAAAACAGTACAACAATACTTTATATTTAAACCTATCAAAACCATAACATAGAAAATACATACCTACAAACTAAACATAAGACTAACAGAAAAACAATATCAAACGAGAGTCGTAGATAGATAAATTGTATAATTAAAAAAATATTTACGGATTTTAGAGGTTCTACGACATGCCGGTTTCCTCACGATGTTTTTCCTTCACTGTTTGAGAGCACTGGCAAAGTGTACATCATTTTTGGGCAGAAAAGCACGACCGGATTTGAACCCACGACTTAACGACCGGAAGGCGTGGCTGCTACCACTAGGCCACCAGCGCTCTTGCTGGTGCGTGATAAAGGTAAGCAATAAACGCTATCCAAATCTCATACTGAGATCATCATGAGCAGCATGTTTCGAAATGTGGTCAAAGCCAAAGTCAACAACCTCGTTCCACGAATAGAAAATAGAGATGCAAAATGCTCTCAGAGCTAAGTGTTTGAACTACATATTTATTTCCATTTTACCAATTTTATTACAAAATGTGGCCATTCGGTTTGTATATTCAACTTCAAACTCAAATTGTAACAAAAATAAGAGTAGATAGATGGATAAAAAAACTTTATTGCACAAATAACATACACGTGCATAGGCGAGCTTAATGCTGGATAACATTATCTACTTGTAGCTAAAAGCATGGTAATAATAATATGCGAGTAAAAATTTTTTTTTTTTTTTTTACATATTATTTGTGGTTGCGTTTGACCGCAATCTCACCTGCTGTATGGATTAAAAGTTCGAATAAATCGACGAAATGAAAGACAAGTGTTAGCAACGTCACCTAGAATAAAATTAGTTTTACGATTTTGATAAAGCAAAAAACGATTTGCTTTTTGCTAGAGAAAACGCTAGAAAATTCCTATTGTAATTGTTCTAGAATAAGTTGTTTATTTTTAACCTCGGGCCGCGCACAGAGCGAGATAGATATACTAATTAGACAAAGACGGCTAGCTAAGAACATTCGAGATAATTTCAGATTGTTCCATAGACAAGGACAGACATATACGATAGAAAAAGATAGATAGCTAGTCAGACAAAGATAGAACGATATTGTAAGAGTAGGACAGATAGAGAGGTATTAGTATATAAGAAGCGCAGATAGCCCGCGATAGTTAAGTTTGAAAGTTTGAAAGTTTACAGTTTAACAGTTTAAAGTTTTGACCAAGCCTGAAGAAATAAAAGTTCAGAAGAAAAGTTCGGTTCAAGAAAAGTATTGTATCAGTTGTTTACTTAGAAGAAATAAAGAAGAATTTTTGGAAGACTGGTGTTTCAATTGGACCCTCGCAAGCTTCGCCGAAAACCAGCGCATAGAACATACAGTCCACAGAACCACCACATTTTTTGGTCCTTCGAGCCGGATAGAAGAAAGAAGATGCCGATCGTCCGTTCACGTTCGCCAGTCGCCAAGTCCAGATCGGACAAGGAAGATTATGCTGGAGCGTCGACCACCGACTGGTCGATGGAGATTCCGGCAACAACTGATACTGGAACCACGGAGGCTTCCGCCGGGACAACCGCGTCGCACCGCACCGTAGCTGCCCCTAGCGCAGCATTGGAGCCCGCCGCTTCGTGCATAGGGAGGAGGACTCGCACCGCGTTGGCGGCAGCTACCGTAGTTGCCGCCCCTCCCCCGCGCCCCGACGGCGCCGCCGCGAAAGAACCGAAGGCCGCTCAGACCCGAACGTCTAAGCAGGCATTGACCACGCCCGCGAGCGTGAGTCTCGCGTCCGCGTCCGCGCGTGCTACCGAGCTCGGCCGCTCTGAGCCCGTGTTTGCACGCCCCGCGTCGGTATCCGCGAAGCTCACCCCCGCGTGGGTGACCGCGCCCGCAGCCGAATCTGCGGCCACGCAACGAACGAAACTGAAGAACATTGGAGGGAGACCTACCGCCCTACCGTGCGCATCTTCAGAAACCGTCATCCAGAGGAAACCGGAGAGATCTACGAGATCAAGTAGAAGAACGGAACTGGAAGCTCTCCGAGAACTGCAGCAGAAGCAATTGGAAGCCGCACAGGCTGCCGCCGCGCTAGCCCAGACGAATCTGGAGTTAGCAGAATACGCTTCTGAAGAAGAATTGGATGAAGAATATGAAGTTGAACGATCTACCCACGTCGAACAATGGGTACAACAGACGAACTACTTCGAGAACCCAGAACCAATCGAGAACGAGCCGACTCAGAAGAATGAAATAAAGGAACTCGCCGAAGCTATCATGAACGCCACCAGATCGGTACGACCAAGCATGACCGTGTCACCGAAGATTTGGGACCTGCCAGAATTCAGTGGGTCTCATGAAGAATGGCTGCCATTCAAAAGGGCATATGAAGATAGCGCGGCGATGTGTACGACCGTACACAATATGGCTCGCCTCAGGAAGGCAGTGAAAGGAGCTGCCAAAGAAGCCATCAGAGGATTACTGTTCGTGACTTCAGACCCCCAGAAAATCATCGCTGCACTAGAACGACGCTTCGGGAGACCTGAACAACTGGTACTGGCTGAGCTACAGAAGATTAAGGAGCTACCACGCATCGGAGACACCCCGCGAGAGATCTGCATCTTCGCCAGTCGCGTGGGAAATGCGGTTACGACGATAACCGCCTTGAAGAAGCCGCACTACCTGTACTCACCAGAAATCAGCCGAAGCATCACAGAAAAGCTCTCGCCAATACTCCGGTACCGATGGCTGGACTACAGTGCACGCATAGGCGATGAAGAGCCAGAACTATTAAAAATGAAGAAGTTCCTAGAAGCGGAAGCAGATCTGTGCGGAAAGATCGCGCCACCGGAACTAGTCGTTAAAAAACGATATCCGGTGCAAGCTACCCATGAAGAAGAAGACTCCGAGTCTGGCACAGTCGCTGCGACCTCCGAAGGATTTAAGAAGTTCTGCGCTCACTGCGAAGGCGAACATTGGATAACCGAGTGCAAGAAATTCAGGGACGCATCGAACAACGAACGCTGGGAAATTGCTGTAAAGAAGAAACTGTGCTTCAAGTGTCTACGCAAGCGACACGCAAGAGAGAACTGCCGAAGCCAACCCTGCAGGAAGTGCAAGAGGCCGCACCACATCATGCTGCACTCAGAGCAGACTTACAGAACTCTGACCGCTCAACTGGAAACTGCAGTGGCGCCTCAACCAGCAAAAGAAGAAAGCGAAGTAAAGCCAGTCTTTACAGCAACCGATGGAAAGAAAACTTACTTGAAGATGGTCCCAGTGGATATATACGGCCCGAAAGGATCGACTCGCATCTTGGCACTGCTCGATGAAGGTTCAACAGTGTCACTGATAGACAAGAGCGTGGTCAATCGCATCGGAGCCACCGGAAAAAGAGAAGCACTCACCCTTGAAACTGTTGGCGGAAAAATTATAGAAAAGAAAGACTCCCAGAAAATGGATTTGAAAATAAAGGGAGCGAAGCGAAGAGATCGAAGAACACTCCAAGGAGTACGAACAATTGAAAATTTGAAGCTGTCGCCTCAGACCGTCAGCAGGAGCACCATTGAAGGGTGCAGCCATCTGAAAGAAATGATGGACGAACTGATCTATGAAAATGAAAGCCCGACCCTACTGATCGGTCAAGACAATTGGGATCTGATCGTATCCCGGAAGATCTTGAAAGGGAAAAGGAACGAGCCCGTCGCGTCACTCACCAGCTTGGGATGGGTGCTTCATGGAAGCAGCACCGGATCTGCCGCTGCACCAGTTAGCTACGTGAACCACTGCCGCCAGACAGATAATGAAGAAGCGAACGAAGAATTGATAAAACGAAACTTTGACTTGGATTCGATTGGCGTGCAGCAGCGGCATCCAAGTAACGACGCTGACGGAAGAGCTCTTGAACTGTTGGAGAAGACTATCAAAGAGCTACCCAACGGGAGGTACGAATCTGGACTGCTGTGGAAGAAAGAAAATGAGAAGCTGCCGAACAACTACGCGCAGGCCTACAATCGTCTGCTGGACGTAAAGAAGAGGTTAAATAAAGATGCAGCTCTCAAAGAAGAATACGGCAAACAACTGCAGAAGCTTTTTGACAGTGGATACGCCGAGGAAGCCCCAGCAGACTCCACTCCAGATCGAACGTTCTACCCACCTCACTTCTCCGTAGTGCATCCCGTCAAGAAGAAAAATCCAGAAGCTGTAAGAACAGCTAGAATCCAAGAATCAATGATACCGGACCCGAACAGATTTTCAAGCTGGACGCGCCTACTCCGTGCGACAGCAAGAGTCTTCATGTTCTTGGATTTGTGTCGAAGAAAGAAGGCCAGCGCGAACGCCGCCAGAGAAAAGAACTGGAAGCCATATGAGAAGAAACAGAAGATCAGCAAACCACATGCTCGAACACAGAACCTGGCAACTAGAAAATGGCTACCAGTAGAACCTGAACACATAAGGAAAGCAGAAAAAGCTCTCATCAAACAGACTCAAAGAAGATCGTTCCAGAAAGAAATAGAGAACCTCAAGAGTAGCAAGCCGCTTGATAACAACAGCCGTCTGAAGAAAATCGACGTGATGCTAGATGAAGATGAAATACTTAGACTCAACAGCAGAGCGATGAACATCAGGAACTTTGGATCACAGAACTTGAGATTGCCTATCATAGACGGGAAGGATCGTGTGCCACAACTGCTGATAGAACATTATCATCGCCATTTACATCACGGCAACCATGCAACGGTCATCAACGAAATACGGCAGAAGTTCTGGATCCTGTCGCTACGGAACGCTGTAAAGAAAGTATCGCATCAGTGTCAGTGGTGCCGAGTGAGAAAATCAAGACCGGAAGTACCACCGCTGGGAAACTTACCTCAAGAACGTTTGGCGCACCACCAACCTCCGTTCACCTGCACTGGAGTTGACTACTTTGGCCCGATGCACGTGACGATAGGGAGAAGAAAGGAAAAACGCTGGGGTGCACTCTTCACCTGCTTAACCACGAGGGCGATACATCTAGAACTGGCGGCATCACTCGACACGAGCTCCATGATAATGGCGCTACGAAGAATGGCGGCTCGAAGAGGAACCCCCCGAACGATTTACAGCGACAACGGAACGAACTTCGTCGGAGCGGACATCGAACTGAAAAGAGAGCTCGCGAACATGCCTCAAGAAATCGTCGAGGCAGCAAGACGAGAAGGAATAAATTGGAAATTCATTCCACCTGGAGCACCCAATATGGGAGGTGCCTGGGAACGAATGGTGAGGTCAGTAAAGACAGCACTCGCAGCCGTACTTGGAGAGAAGAGTCCACCAGAAGAGGTCTTACACACCCTTTTAACGGAAGTTGAACACACGGTGAACTCTCGGCCGCTGACGCACCTCGTGGCGGATCCGACAGAAGGAGAAGAAAGACTTTCTTCTCCTTCTGTCGGATCCGCCACGAGGTGAGGTGAGGTGGGAGGGGAGGAGTCTGACTCCAAACCATTTCTTGATCGGAAGATCCTGCGGAATGACTGTCTTGGGAAACTTCGATGACACTGACCTCATCGGGAAGCCAAACTGGAAGACTGCGCAAAGACTGGCAGACCACTTTTGGAACAGGTGGTTGAGAGAATACCTGCCGACCCTCATACCAAGGAAGATGAATGGGCAGGAGCGCATTGTTTTCGAAAAAGGCGATGTAGTAATCATCGCGGACCGAACCTTCCCGCGCAACACATGGCCGCGCGGGGTGGTTGAAGAAACGTTCCCGGGACCAGATAAGAGGACACGCATTGTCAGCGTGAGGACCAAAGGAGGACTACTGAAGAGACCGACCTCGCGACTCATCCTCCTAGCATCAGGGAAGACGTTGCAGCCGAAAGATGGAGTGCCCAACGACACGTCGCGCACTGGCGGGGAAAACTGTTAGCAACGTCACCTAGAATAAAATTAGTTTTACGATTTTGATAAAGCAAAAAACGATTTGCTTTTTGCTAGAGAAAACGCTAGAAAATTCCTATTGTAATTGTTCTAGAATAAGTTGTTTATTTTTAACCTCGGGCCGCGCACAGAGCGAGATAGATATACTAATTAGACAAAGACGGCTAGCTAAGAACATTCGAGATAATTTCAGATTGTTCCATAGACAAGGACAGACATATACGATAGAAAAAGATAGATAGCTAGTCAGACAAAGATAGAACGATATTGTAAGAGTAGGACAGATAGAGAGGTATTAGTATATAAGAAGCGCAGATAGCCCGCGATAGTTAAGTTTGAAAGTTTGAAAGTTTACAGTTTAACAGTTTAAAGTTTTGACCAAGCCTGAAGAAATAAAAGTTCAGAAGAAAAGATTCGGTTCAAGAAAAGCATTGTATCAGTTGTTTACTTGGAAGAAATAAAGAAGATTTTTTGGAAGACTGGTGTTTCAATTGGACCCTCGCAAGCTTCGCCGAAAACCAGCGCATAGAACATACAGTCCACAGATCCACCACAACAAGCATATTATAGCATAACATAGTAATAGCCACCCGATTAACCGTCGCTATTGTAAGTTGTAGTGGCACCATACTGAAACTTAACTGCATTTTTTTTGTAAAAATATCATGAAAAAAACTTTAGGAGCCGTAGTGTTGCCTGTCATTGTAGGCTTAATCGCATGGAACTGACACCTAATAGACTCAACTAGCTTTAAGACATTTCAAAGTGATACAACTGAAAATAGTTATTTGTTATAAAAGAGTGCAAAGCTGCTTTTTAACCGCGTGCTCAATTTTGATGACTGAGCAAGCGCAGGATTCTAAAGTTTAACCAATCTTTGCACTCGAGTGCAACACGTAACTTTTCATCCCAACTCAGCGAGGAAATGACTAAATGCAAAAAAGAACATGGCGCGACTAAAAGTAACACACCAAGAAGGTTCCGAGTATGAGTTATTAACAAATTTAAAAAGGTTGTATGATAAATTCGGCACCATGCAGGTAGAAGTAAATAGGTTTAATGGTGTTTTGAATTCACAAATACACCAAGAAGGTTACGAGTGCGAGTTTTTAACAAAATAAAAAAGGTTGTATGATAAGTTCGGCACCATGGAGGTAGAAGTAAATAGGTTGTGTATTCACAAACTTATTGAACACGATATTCTAAATTTAAATTTACTTTATCCTCTAGCGGATAAAAACGGCTTTTCCAGTCAAAAATTGAACAGCAAAAACACACTTTCAGAGCTGGTGGGAAGAAAAATAAATTTATGAATTTGTAAAAACAACAGCGAGTCAATGGATGGAGAAGGGTTAAGAATCATTCTTCGTGGGAATGTAGGGGACGCTATGTCCAGCAGTGGACTTCTTCAGGTAATGATGAACCTCAACAATTTTTAGTGATGATTCATTTATGTGTAAGTATGTTTTTATGAAAAAAAAATATAGTTGATGGAGGAAGAAAATACACATAATACGATAGAACACCCAGACAGAGAACAAACATCTGTGTTCACCATGTTCACAAATATTTTGTTCTCGGTAATTATGCTCGACTTAGGTCGAGATTCACAGGCTGACCCCCAAATACTGAAACGCAACTCAGATTTAAGCACGTCTCAAGCGACGAATATTTGACAGATTTTCATTGAAAACTGTCAAATATTCGTCGCTTGAGACGTGCTTAAATCTGAGTTGCGTTTCAGTATTCGGGGGTGAGATTCATAGACCGTACTTTGATTTACAGCAAAGCAGTCTTCGCAAAGTAAGCTTTGTTTATCGAAGTTTCCTATCAATATTTTGAATAAAGAAGAGCTTGACAGAACTATGAAATATAATTTTGGTTGAAAGTTGAACTTTCCATCAAAGTAAAGTCAAAGTTCGGTCTATGAATTTATAGACCGAACTTTGACTTTACTTTGATGGAAAGTTCTTCTTTATTCTCTTCAATCTCTTCTTTATTCAAAATATTGATAGGAAACTTCGATAAACAAAGCTTACTTTGTGAAGACTGCTTTGCTGTAAAGCAAAGTGCGGTCTATGAATCTCAGCCTTACCCCCGAATACTGAAACGCAACTCAGATTTAAGCACGTCTCAAGCGACGAATATTTGACAGTTTTCAATGAAAATCTGTCAAATATTCGTCGCTTGAGACGTGCTTAAATCTGAGTTGCGTTTCAGTATTCGGGGGTTAGACTCCAACGTTGTATTTTTAACACAACTTGCTGATGGAACAAACGACGATGCACTGTCTTGCGTCCATCGAGTAATTTTCTTTTAAACCGAAACACAGCAATGCTGCTTCACATCAGCAATAGGCATTGTGGTAGTAGAGATCTTCCAAGCTTAAAATGCACGTCCTGCTACTCCAGTCAGTCAAAGTAAATTGTTCTTTATTACTTATATCACAAGGATCATTTTTAACTACTTTGCTGTGAGTCAACGTCAAGAAAACGTGGTGGAGGGGCGTGCATTTTTAGACTGGTTTATCTATACTTACTTCCCCGGACGAGCCTCACACAAAGATACGTGTTTCTGTATACGGCTCGAAATCATCTAGTTTTCTCGTATAGCTATCGCTAGATAGCACTGCGTGAAAATGACTGAATATTTATTTATTCCCTTGTTAAGATTATGTACATAAATAAAGCCAGATACGGCTGAAGTGTAGGTGATGTGTTCATAGTGATTATAATGCGCAATAAGTTGAGTGCAAACTCGTGTACTAGTAGTACCAGGATAATGTAGTAGTACCAGCTCGATGGGGCGCTTTCAGTTACAGGGCTGGAGTTAGGACCGTCAGGAAACTTCTTGCTAACACAACTTGCGCTAGCCCCAATAATTGGTTATGACTGGACTAACTAATGGAAAAGAAGACCAGACTAGTTGGTTAATAGTTTCCAAATTAATTGATTAGTACATTTGCACGGAGGCCTAGGATTTCGCAAAACCTGTAAAAATAGTAGATACAAGCTAAAATGAACCAATAAATACGAGGTAGTTCTCCTAGTAAATAGAAACCTAGTTTTAATGGTTTTTTAACGGCGTGTGTTACACTCCACTTTTACTACAATTGCGAGAACATAAAATATACCAATACAGTACATAGTAACACGATGACGCAATAGAGAAAAATTCCAAAGATTGTGTGCCAATGTCTTTTCTTTTTAATTTCTTCTTTAGCCGCAACGTATTGCAGGCATTCTACCAAAGAGATGATTTTAGTTCCATTTTCAAAAATAAAATGTTTTTCCTTTTTATTAATGATTATTCTACTTATGACTAAATACTCTTTCGTTTTTATAAGTTTTAGGCATTTTTTTTGTCCGTCAAATGGACAGACAAAATAATTCCCTAGAGGAAGAAACTTGGAAGAAATGCTATTTTTTCTTCGCTCTGGTACGCCACAATCGTTTGAGCAAGAGGAGTGAAAAAGTAAAATTTTCATAGATTTATAGTTAAACATCTTTATAACACTTCTTACGAGCGTTATTCGCTCAAATTACGTAATTGTGTAAAATGCTGCTGTAATTAGAGCAGTTTTTCTCGTATAATTTATATTCCAACGAGATAACATGCCAAGTGCGAGCTGTCACCCTGTCAAGGAAATGGCACAGGTCCATATCAGATGCCGTTGGATATAAAATATCACTGCACCCATACAACAGACACGTAGGTTAATATCTTGGCAAAGTGCGTTCTAGACAGGATAGATGGTACTGCCGCAAAACTTTTGAAAGATCTCACAAACTCAATAATAAGCAAACATATAAACCAAACGTTTGTTTATATGAATACCCCATAAAACCTAGGTACTAAACTTACGGTTTTAAAGATAAATTAAATGGTTTTTATGTTTATTTCTTTGATCTGACCACGAGAATGCTTTGAAATTTGGTTTAGTTTATTATTAAAAAGAAAGAGGATGTATAACAAAATCAATCAATTTTAAATTGTGAGATACGAGGTTTTGATCTAATGAAAATTATTCATCCAATAAAATATTTCCAGCTTTGAAGAAGGTTTATTTTGAACGCTGAAGAGATCTCAAGAATTTTTGGCTATCGTTGCTAAGATATATACGGGCATGGGATACGGGTAATTCATTATATCAACTGACAGTGCAAATAGACAATCCTATATAAGATTTAATCTTGCGTAGTTTATTTAAATCTGAAAGAATATGAACACTAACTGAATGTGTTTTATTTTATTTATATTTTGAGGCTAGATGCTATGATAGACATCTTCAGGCTGAGTATGATGTGTTTACGCTAAAACCATTTATTTCCGAGTCTTGTCAATACGGGAACGAGAACGTAAAAAGGGCAAACGAAGCCGCGGGCGGCTGCTAGTGCATAAAAATGCTCACAATTTCAACACGACAGCCGTGTAACTACAGTTTGCTTTGTTTAGTTTCTAGAAGTTTCAGAAAAATAACTTTTTTTACCGTCACAGTTCGTTAGTCAAAGAGGTTTTCCTTGCGTATTATTTTCTACAACTTTTGAATTTCGTTTGAGTAATGTTTTTCCGGTTTGCTGTCGACAGGCATACAACTGCAGATCTTCTGTAAATAAAACATAGTACTCAGGAAGTTATGGCCGCTTTTTTACCACTGTTAAAGCATTTGTAGTTCTAAAGAAAACAATGGTATTCTGGCCGTGGCAGTAGGCTTGACACCTGTCACGCATGGAAGACCAACTACTGTAAAATATGACTATGTGCCAATTGTAACAGTTTAACTTTTGGCTTTGTTTCTAAGGAGACCTTTATGGTCCATGTGTGAAAACAATGAATTTATTCTAAGGTGAGCCTGGAGCATAGTTTTTTTTTGACAGTTCTCTATTGATAAGCGTCAAGATAGTTTATGGCTCAAGCATTTCTTCTGTATACAGCCCTAAAAATCTTGAGTGGGTAGGTACTTGACACGAAAAAATCTACTGTGAGACTAAATCTTTTGTGTGACAAACAACAAAAAGTAACTTCAATTATCCGTGCAATATGCTTAACGGTTCTTTTTCTTCTTAATGAATGGAATCTGTCCATTTCGGATCAATTTTGCCAGTGTCGAGTAATGAGGAAGTATATCACATAGATAAAATACTTTTCCGTCAAGTCGAGTCAGTCATAGACAAGTCGGCCCTACCTACTTAGCTTTGAAAACAAAATGATAGTCGTTTTTTTACGGTTATCAGTAATTAAATCTGACAATGACATCTCTACAAAAAAAGTGCTGAAGCAAAATAAAACAAAGAAATTAAAGATAAGTTGGTAGGTGAGATTCGCTCGACTAGTCATAACATTAGCATACAAAACGAATTTTAGCTCAGTAGCGCTTAGAATAGGGGTGAGTGCGCTCAACTAGAATAATCGTTGTCAAGCACCTACCTATGTATGGTAGATTTGTATAAGAGAAATTGCTCGACAAAAAATAAATCTGCTTTGTAGTAGTAGCACTCTACAAAAATGTATTGCCACTGAAATCACGTCCTCTGAGGTTTTAATGCATTTATTAAATATCTTAAATTATGTCTTCATCTTCATTAATTTTTTTTAATCGCTATCTTATTCAAAAGAGACAGAGCTAATAATAAGCTTATAAGCTTCGTAGCCAGTAGTTGGTTGTCTGTTCTTCTAGGCTTAGTCGCGTGGAACTGGCACATACGCTCACCTATGATGACCTATGATTGATTATGGTTTCTGTGCTTTTATTTTATTTTGCTAAGTTCTATACCTATGTGTCCTATTTTGTTGCTGTCATTATTTCAATCATTTACAATGTTGTTCCTACCTTATTATCTTAGATACATTTATATTATTATCATTCATTCAATTTGATCATTATTATTAACTATTTATAATACCTGTGTTAGCTGTGGTTGCCTTCAGTGGATAAGCACGGGGAAGGATATTTTTTTGCTCGATCTAATTTTAATTTTTGTATATTATTTCTTGGTGATCCTAATAAATAAACAAACAAATAAACAAACCTAGCTTTTAAACGTTCTACAGTGATCCCTGCGATACCATAGAATAAAAAAATATTTAAATTTGACTTTGGGTTGTTATATTATACAGCTTTCAAAGCTTTAAATCAAAGCTTATAGGAAACAAAGTGATGTGTCGTTCAAAGCAATTAGGTAGGCACAAACATGAAACACAAATTGGCTATCGACCGCGGGCGTTAAAATTGGGCTTTGACCGCGTTAATACCTTCCGATTGCTCTACAAGTTTGACACAGGGCAGTGCATCGTAGGGCACGTGCATGACCTATGAATAAATGCTTTGTTATAGGCGATGGTTACCACTTGACATAATGCCACATGCTTGTTCAATAATTTGTGTGAAAAAAACAAACAAGTTTTTTTTAATCCCGACCGAAAAGAGTTTTTATGTCTGTGGCCTCGTTATAAGGCCCGATTCCGAAACAGTGCTTAGGTCTGAGTCGAGCCTCAAGCACAGATTTTTGGCACTTTTCAATGGAGAACTGTCGTAAAATCGGAATACGGAATACGGGCTTAAAACTTCAATTTGGATGTAACTATTTTGTTTAAAAAACCCTTGAGTGCTTGTATACGTAACCGGGCTTCCTAACCAACTACGTAAAAGGTTTTTTTAGTTCATAACCGGGTACCAACTAATAAAAAAAAATATGTCATTCAGTTCTTACTTTAAAACTGCGTTTGGTAGAAATTCATACAGAGATTTTCAATTAGATAATATGTATTGCATATTCAGCAGCATCACCTCGGTTGGGGGTTTTTAGTTGTAAATTTAATTTCCCTTTGTCTCATATAAACCCGGTACTGAAACTTGCTGCGGTCAGAGCTAGTAAGTTATAAATATTCATAAAGCCTTGGTAATACGAACTCGGGAGACTAAACTAAAGTGACTGGTAACCTCTTTTTTTTTTTTTTTTTTTTTTTTTTTTTTTCATTGAAAGGTTCACTAACTAGCCATTACAACAGGTTTTCATTGAATTCTAATATCTAAATTAAATTGGCTGTACGGCCTTCTAGAAGCGAACACAGCATGCATAAAAAACGTTCACATTACAAAAGTGTTACATATAGAATAAAAAAAAAAGTAAGAAAATTATAAAAATAATAATAATTAAATAACAATAAAAAGTAGTTACAGCGCAAAGAAACTCCTCTCCTTCTCCTCTTTTGACTAAATTAGAATAAATTCATAGTTCAAAGACCCCTTAGGGAGAGCGTTGGAGCAAAAAGGTATCTACTAAAGTTCCGTATCACGTAAACGATTTAGATCCAATATTACTAAACTATTCTTTGAGCGTCACGTTTGCTTTGCCGATTGGTATAAAAAACAAAATAACCTAAAGAATTGTATGCTTGTTTGTATGTAGGTACATTTTGTTCGATATGGCCTTATCGAAAATGGGAAAAAAAAAATCTGGCTATATTACCTTTTTTTATACAACTAATTGATAGAACAAGCATAGATGCAGCTGATATTAAGTGGTACCCATCGCCTATAACAAAGCATTGCCTCGTAGGCCAGGCACGTCAGGAAAGTGTCTTATGAAGCACTGCCCTGCGTCCATCAACTTGAGGCATAATAAAGATGTCCTGCCTCACGTGCCAGTAATTTTACCCTTCATAGCGAAACACAGTGATGCTGCTTGGTGGCAGGAATGTGCATGATGATAGTAGAGATCGTCCAATCTTAAACTGCACGTCCTACTACTTCAGTCAGTCAAAGAAAATTGTTCTATAATACCTACATCACAAAGATCATTTTAAAGTACTTTGCTGTGAGCCAACTTCAAGAAAACGTGGTGGAGGGGCATGCATTTTTAGACTGGTTTATCTATACTTCCCCGGACGAGCCACACACAAAGAGGTCTACTACTACTAAATCAGTACAATATAATATCAGTTCGGGTCAAACCACTAGTGATTTATGAAATGAATGGGCCACTGAGAGTTGATTGAGAACAAATTGAACATCAGAGTTGAACAAAGAAGGTAGGCAATAGAAAGGTTAGCCATGTTGTGGGTCCTAGGTACCTGGGCTCCAGTGCACTCAAGCTCATGAATAGGTAGGTACAGTATACTTTGCACGTTTGTAAACTTTTAGAGAAATAACTCATTTTAATGGAGCATATTAAAACTTTATAGCCAGTTTTTGGGGTCCGTACCTTTCGGGTAAAACGGGACCTGAATACTAAGACTCCGCTGTCCCTTCGTCTGTCTGTCTGTCCGTTTGGCACCAGATCTCATGAACCGTGACAGTTATACAGTTTAATATTTAAAGGGGCTCCCATACAACAAACATTATTTAATTTTGTTTGCCGTGTTTATAGATAATTAGCGGCCGCCCGCGGCTTCGCTCGCCCCGTTCTCGCTGTTTTGGGATACAAAACCTTATGTCCTTTTCCTGGTTCTAGGCTACATCTGCACTAATTTTCAGCTAAATCGGTTCAGCCGTTCTTGAGTTATAAATTGTGTAACTAACACGTTACACTATTTATAACTTAAGAACACTATATGTATAGATGGCACGGAACTCTTAGTACACCAGTCCGATTCGCACTTGCCCGGTTTATGAAATTTATGCTTTATTAAAAATACCCAGATAAACGAGAAAGTAAAAGTCGTCATTTTCTAAAACTTTTGCAGAGCATGAACAGACTCAACGTTGGGTGACAATTTTACAGAGAATTTGTTAAAAAAAAAACTTAAAATTCAAGGCATGTCTAAGGATGCGTGACCTGCTAGGATTGATTGCCTAGCAGGTCACGCAAGTTAAGTCACGTGCCTACCTGTTGTAAGTAGAACGTTTAGTTCCAACAAGAAAGCCAGAGCTATATTGGCTTAGTCAAAAGGCATCCGACATTGACCTTTTTGTCCTTTATGAATTTACGTGCGAAAAGAAGTACGAACGCTATTTTTCATACAAAATGATTTAAGGCCTGCGCACATCTAGACGATGGCGATCAAATATGACAGCGATATTTGACAGCGTTTTAGCTGATCGTCATCGCCTAGATGTGCGTAGGTTTTTACGAATAATTAAGGACCGGCCACGTCAAGGCGATAACACTGCCATTGGCGAAAACACCGCGATACATGTCACTTTCTTGTGTTATCGCGGTGTTTTTGCCAATCGTTGTGTCGCCTTGATGTGGCCGGGCCTTTAGTCGGCATTTTAATTTTAAATCTACGAAGTATATGTCAGAATAGCTCAAGGAGAAATTAATTCAAAGACATAAATTACACTTTATCTTTAATATATGTAGCTTTGCGTAAATTACCTGCATATCTTCTACAAGAATTAAATTAAATATTCGTTTTAAGAAGGTAAGAATATATTTTATTTACAACAGAATATACATTATTTACAAAAACTATTACTAAACAACATGAAATACCTAAAAAAAAAAAGAAAAGTCCCGAAAATTAATACAACATTCCTTTCTACTCAAGTCAAAGACGAAGCCAAAAATTTCATAAATCAAAGATCACTTTGAAACGTCCTAAAGCTAGGTAGGTAAGTCTAGGTGCCACACGACCAAGCCTAAAAGAGCAGGCAACAGACTACGACTTGGTTCCTACCGTTTTTAGGGTTCCGTAGCCAAATGGCAAAAACGGAACCCTTATAGATTCGTCATGTCTGTCTGTCTGTCTGTCTGTCTGTCTGTCTGTCTGTCTGTCCGGCCGTGTCACAGCCATTTTTCTCCGAAACCATAAGAGCTAGACTGATGAAACTTGGTGAGTAGATGTATTCTGTGAACCGCATTAAGGTTTTTACACAAAAATAAAAAAAAAACTATAAATTTTGGGGGTCCCCATACTTGAAACTGAAACTCAAAAATTTTTTTTTCATCGAACCCATACGTGTGGGGTATCTATGGATAGGTCTTTAAAAATGATGTTGAGGTTTCTAACATCGTTTTTTTCTAAACTGAACAGTTTGTGCGAGAGACACTTCCAAAGTGGAAAAAAGTTGGTCCCCCCCCTCTAACTTCTAAAATAAGAGAATGATAAAACTAAAAAAAATAAAATATATGTTGTACATTACTATGCAAACTTCCAACGATATTTGGTTTGAACGAGATCTAGTCAGTAGTTTTTTTTATACGTCATAAATCGTAAACCGCAATTTACCTTTCAACGAACTACAAAAACCTTTATATTATGTTATTTGATGCTACGGAACCCTTCATGGGCGAGTCCGACTCGCACTTGGCTGCTTTTTTTTTTGTATGATCCTTTTCTTCTCCTCTTCTTCTTACCCTTATCTCACTTTATGTGGGGTTGGCAAAAAAAAGGCTTTTTCCTCCATTCCACTCTGTTAGCCGTCATCTCGTTTTACAAAAATAATACATATTATATCTTCGACACTGGCGGAATTTATCCCAAATGGACAGATGCCATTAAATAAAGAAGAAGGGCCTTAGAATTCAATATATCACCTAGACAGAGAATAAACATCTGTGTTCAAGTGTTCGTTACAAACATTTTGAACTTGCGAAATCCGAAATGCTAATCTACTTTTGACACCAACTGTACCTACTTGATAAAGGTTTTGCTAATGTATGCAGATACTATAACTGTTTATTTAGCAAATAGGTTTTAAGCCTTGCGCACATCTAAGCTTTCTGCGGTGGCGATCAGCCAACGCTGTCAAAATGACAGCGACTTTGGCAGTGTTTCACTGATCGCCATCGCAGAATGCTTAGATGTGTGCAAGGCTTTAGATAAATACTAATGTAGCGCTAAATAAAGTAAATATTATTCAAACACGATAATACAGTTAGCTTACTCCATTCCTAATCTACCAACTGTCTATTTACATAGAATAAACGGAAAATAAACATAATTAGTTAGGGGGAGGAGAGGGGTGGATTGAGGGGGTTGACAGGGTGAAAACAACGATAAATAAATTAATCTAATCTTTTGTTATGACGGCTATTATTGCGGATTAGGGTTCTGTATTTTAAATTGGGTATTGATAAAGGGATAAGTCTTTATTTTGAGTACCGTTTATCGGAACTAATCGGCGGCGGTCCACTTGATGGTGCCTCTCTTCATGACTTAGGTACCTACTTATACTTGATGATGTCTGCATTGAAACCACCAGAAAATTAAGGTTAACCTAATAAACCAGTACACAGCATTCCTGTGTTTCGGTTTGAAGCACAGAAGAAAAAAAACGCTAACACAAGTAGAAGTAGCGTGATGAACATGTAACACTCCAAAACAGCACAATACGGAATTTTTATATTTTTTTGTATTTTATTCAGTTACGTTTATTCTGACAGACTTCAAACACGACTAAAGTGAGCAGGGTTTGAAATGCGCAGTTTTCCGCCTGCTTGGTCCGACTGGGGACCACCTGCCTTACTATTTCTATTGTTTTTTTTCTATAGTTTGAAGGGTGTGACTGCCGGTGAAATAACTGGCACGTGGGGCTAAACATCTGTATGCCTCAGGATGATGGACGCAGGGAAGTGCATCGTAGGACACGTCCCTGACGTGCGTTACCTACGAGGCAATGCTTTGTTATAGACGATGGTTACCACTTAACATCAGGTGGGCCATATGCTTATTCCAAGCTAGTTTTATAAACTAAAAAAATAACAAGCAATTTTCATGGTTATGGTTACATTTTTAGGTTGGGCGGAACCCTGACAAAAATGTTTGACTCATAACGTTTCTAAAAGATAATTTATCATCAAATCTGCATGTAATGGTGACGCAACCGACACCTGCGACATTGCTAATACATTAATAGGTTTTTTATCATAATAGACACGATGGTACATTTTAGTAAATTAATATAAGATATGTTAGTATAACAAACAAACGATATCAGTGGAAGGAAAGAGCGGGCCTTTGCCCAGCAGTGGGAAATACCAATATATCTTATTGAATCGATTACATGGGTATTTATCGCTTAGATTACTTTATTTTATTTATTTTTCATTACTCATACTCTGAAAGTAGGTCTGAAGTTGCCTGAGGGGCCTAATTGAAAGTAAAACTTTCAGCCCTAGGGAGAATCGCTTTCTACTGACAGCTGTCAAATTATAAAAAAAAACAAGTTCTATTTTATTCAACCATGTTCCAACTTTCTTAAGTCTTTCTAACTGCAAGGAGGTCGTTGAACCAAATTCCAACTTTTTATTCAGCAAGTAGGTTGGAAACCCACATTTAAATTTACATTACATTACATTTAAATTTAAATGTAAAATTTAAATTTAAATAATTTAAAGATAGTATTAAATAAATAATATATCTTCTAAATTACTTGATTAATATATAGCTTCAACTATTTATTTAAAATAACATAGATTTGAGCAAACAATTTACCATTTTTTAAATTATGAAAAAATAATGGCTGAATAATGCTGGCGAGCCGAAGCCGAAGGCCCGCCAGAGAAAAAGAAAAAAAAACCGGGAAGGCGGCAATCGGCAATTCAATCTTCATTTTCGCTGATTTTTCTTTCATGTTTTTATTTTTACTTTCCTTGTATTCGTAATGAAAAGCACAGTGTTTACCTCGGGTGAAAGTCTTTTAAGTCCCTCAAGCTCCATTGGCGCCCTCGCTACGCTCTGGCGCCAAACCCGTCTCGGGACTCAAAAAACGTGACTTTCAACACTCAGGTAACAATGTACTATTGCTGACTTTTCTTTTGTAATCGATCAGATGATTGTTTTTTTTTTTAATGCAAATAAGCTGATGGAACGAGCATATGGTCCACCTGATGTTAAGTGTAACCATCGCCTATAACAAAGCAATGCCTCGTAGGTCACGCACGTTAGGAACGTGCCTTACAATGCACTGCCCTGCGTCTATCAACTTGAGGCATACAGATATTCAGCCTCACGTGCCAGTAATTTCACCGGCACCCACACCCTTCAAACCGAAACACAGCAATGCTGTTTCACGGCAGAAATTGGCATGGTGGTAGTATTTCCCCGGCCAACAAAAAGTACTCTACTGGTTCTAAGGTCTTTGAGCATCCCTTGACCATAATTCTGTAGCCGCTTTCATCCATCTCCCGTCGTCCCTTGCCATGTAATCTGCCCATCTCCACTTCAGTTTCGCGATTCGCGTATCCACAACCTTTGTGCGTGTCTGTTTCCACTTATTAAAAATAATCCTTTCAATTTATTTAATTTATTTATTCCAGAACCACTTTGAAACTTAAAAATACTTAATCTAATAACTAGTTATTTACTAATAACAATAGCTAACATTTTAGATTTTATAAGTGAATGTTTAATATTATTTATTATGAGAGTAGGTATACTAGCATCTAAAAATAAATCTAAATCTAAATCTAAATCCTATTCACAAAATAGACCGAGCTCTGCTTATATAATTGCCCAATTATAATAATTTCCTAACAGCTATGTTTTAGCAATAACTCTGCCGTAATCTGGCTTCCTCTGTAATTAAAGGTGAACCACGTGGTGTGGCTCTAAAAGCCTTGAACGTTTCAGAAAAGCTTCGGTCGTAATATAACGCCCGCAATTATACCAACTCCTAGTAGGCGAAACGTTGTTATTATTATTAAGGCGCGGGCCCACTGCGGCGCACGGTGATGCTACGCACGTGTATGTATGTAGCTGTGTCCATTGCAACCCAAGGAGAGGCTAAGCATCAATTGACTTCATTGATACATGCGTGGCTTGCTCGAATAGGTGGTTACATAGTTCGTCGCACGCACGCTACGCACGCTTGCATGTACTTCGTGTACAGCGTGCATGGCGTTGAGCTACGTAAGCAACATTTATACAAGCAAAACCGTAGCATATGCGTAGCCTCTCCGTGCGCCGTAGTGGGCCAAGCTATAGTCGTATGGGTTCATTTTCTTGTACAGCAGTAGAAACGTAACAGACATTGTCAAACAAATAAAAACACGCAGCGAAAATGCACCTCGGTGCGGTGGGTTAATTTTATTTTACACAAAGATATAATATCTATTTGTAATGTAGGTGCAATTTCAGCGACGGTGTCTTACAAAACCAAGGCATTACGAGCCGTTAGCTGTGCCCTTAGTGTAGCTCCTTGTTTTCTAGGTCAGGGCTTTCAGTGTTCTGAAAACACGACCTACTTGAGCGACTACGTGTTCGCGACTTGCAATCTAATAGAGGTACTTACTGTATCATCACAGTTAAAGCTCTTAAACGGTGAAGGAGCCCATCGTGGGGACGCCCTCGGCTTAAGTAGCTTGACATATTCAGCAGACTGCTGTACCTGAAGTCGGAGTTTTGCTACCACATTTCGTTACCAAATGTTGTTTTC
This sequence comes from Thera obeliscata, assembly GCA_947578465.1. NCBI lineage: Eukaryota > Metazoa > Arthropoda > Insecta > Lepidoptera > Geometridae > Thera > Thera obeliscata. The sequence goes on from OX387926.1 coordinate 12,746,499, forward strand.
GTTTCGCCTATTTGTCTCTCTATTGTATGGAGAAAAACATTTGGTAACGAAATGTTGTCTGAAGAAAAACGCCATCTTTTCTTTCAAAGCCTTCTCTATTGACTGACTGTAAATGTTTCTCACTTGGCACTGACAAAATTGATCCAAAATGAGGTGCAATTAATTAAGAAGAGGAAGTGTTTTTCATTTTGAATGAGAAGGTAGAATACAAGTGAAGTTCTAACTTTAGATGATATGATGTAAATTTGAGAAGTTTCACAACCAGCGCTGGAGCGCTGGTTGTGAAATTTTTATCTTGGAAGATAAAAATTTAAAAAAATGAAAACGTATCTTTTAATAATACCTTTTTATACATTTTGTATACAGTCCCTCTGCTGGAATTAAGTCTCCCAGAGTTTCCTAGTATTTTCCCAGTATTCCACAAGCAATAATTACTCAATTGAAGAAACAGTTAAAACACTCGCGGCAGGTCGCGTCAGTCGAACCACGGTTTCAACCCCTATTTCAGATCATATCCTGTTTTATAGGGGAGCTTACCTTGAGACCGTGTTTTATATCGCAAGCCTTACATCTACGAAATTACTTTTTGAGTGCACACTTGGATTTTAAAATGAAAACTAGTAAAGCTGCCGGATACAAAAATAAGGGCAAGGAATATTGCTACCCAGGTCTATGTTTAAAATATAAAAGAAACTTTTTCTCAACATTATGGGTTTAAAATTTTTTATAATGTCCCAAAAGTTAAGCGCCGAGCGGGATTTGAACCCGCGACCTTCCCCTTGGTACGGGGCTGCGCTGACCACTGCGCCATCGGATCCTAATCAAACTTGACGAATAACTCTGGACTGTTCGGCACTAACGCAACCGTGGCTCCATCTACAGGTTTGACGTTACAGTCAACTACTTACCTGCTCTATAATTGAAGTTGCATTCAGTTGAATCGACGAGAGATGTCACCTTGATTTTTATATTTTTATTGATTTTTATAATGTTTACTACATCTAAGGAAATCTCATAGATTTTTTATAATGTCCCAAAAGTTAAGAGCCATTTTAAGTTATTTTGCGTGGCATGCGTGGTAGCGACTACTTACTGCGGAGCGGTCACAGAGTTGCCCACGCAGGGTAATTTAAAATGGCGATTCCTCTATCCATTCGCTAGCCAGAGTAATAACGAAGTAGGTAACCCTGGCTACAAAACGAGAATGTAATGAGATGCTGGCGTTATGTAGAAAAAACATTTATTGTAGAACTGTGGGGTGCCAGAGGGTTTTGAATTTTTACAAAGTTGACTTATTTGGTAAGGAAATTCTGAAGAAATTGGAAAGGAACTTCTGTAATGACGTTTTTCACTCGCATCATGCCAAGGTTGTCTGGAAGAAAATGGGTTTTAGCGGTACAACCGCCCATTGTAAATTTTATAAAAAGTTTGCCAATTCTCTTTTTATATATTTGTATGGTGTACATTAAAGAGTTTTCTATCTATCTATCTATTTATCATCCATTAAAAAGCAGTCTATAATGTTATGCTCGAAAAAAACTGACAAACTTCTCCTCTTTTTTTTATGTAACTAGCTGATGGAACAAACATATGGCCCACCTGATATTAAGTGGTAATCCATCGCCTACAACAAAGTATTGTCTCGTAGGTCACGCACATGCCCTGCGATGCACTGCCCTGCGTCCATCAACTGGAGGCATACAGATGTTCAGCCTCACGTGCCAGTAATTTCACTGGCACCCACACCCTTCAAACCAAAACACAGCAATGCTGCTTCACGGCAGAAATATGCATGGTGGTAGTACTTCCCCGGACGAGCCCTTCACAAAGAGCTCTAGGTACTATTACTACCTTAAAATATTAATGTTGATAGCTAATTCTAATTAGTCTTAAGGCATAACCATTCTTATGCCCCAGTGGGGCTGTAATAGACGATTAATATAATATCTCACAGCATAAAACAACGAATAGATGATTATTATTATGATACCTAGTCCGTAGTTGCTGGCTGAAAAGCATCGGGTTAAGGAGAAAAACGTGCTTCAATTAATAGTAATTAGGTACTTACTAAACAGTCGGCACTAGAATGTAATACAATTTGATGTGCAATATTTGTTGCCTTCTATACAAAGGTACTTACTACACACTAGACGAGTTCTTTAACGACGAACGAAAAGAATAACGTTAATTATAAATAACCCTTTGTATCATTTTATACTAAACCTGCTTACAATCTGCGTGATTATAATCATATCGGCCCGCTTCTATAGTATTGCAACACCCTTATAGGGTAAATTATGTATTGATTCAAAAACTAGTTTTAACCCTTAATAGGGCGGAGATCAAAGTTATTAAAAAACCAAGTTTTGTGTTATTATTTATACGTTTATTAGGACCCTTTTTAATATTATTTATGAAAATCTAAAAATATATAATCAAAAGTACGCGAAAATTCGGTGGTAATCATTTTACCATCGCCCGTTTACGTTTCGGTGTTGGTGGTAATCATTTTACCATCGCCCGTTTACGTTTCGGTGTTGGTGGTAATTATTTGACCTTAGCCCGTTAAGGTACTAGAAGCAGAGCTGCTACAGTAATAGCCTCTCCTTCACCTGCAGCAATATGAAAGCTTTTGAAGCATGGTGTAGCACATAAAGCTACTTTGCAGACATCGCAAATGATCCTTGATCGCTTTTGAGTATTTTTCGTGCTGTAAAATCGGCATCTAGTAAATTTCCCTTGGTCTTCTGGGTAGTGTGGCACAGAAGAGCGTCTTTCGAGGTTCAATGCTTTCTTGATATTCTACCGAAACACGTGGCCCGGGAGGGTCTTGAAAATTCTCTAATCCTCTCGTCTCCAACTCATGCTCTTCACCAAATATTCTTGAAAGACCTCGCGAAATTTCATAGTCGTAATCCAGTACGCAATCGCCCAAAAGTGGTTCTTCCGAAACACTTTCGTCGCTATTTTCAATAGCGGAGAGATCATCTTCTAGAATACTGGCGATAGTACTATCAGATAACTTCGTTTTCTTTGACATTCTGCTGAAATAATAAGCACGCTAATGGGTAACGGTAACTATATTACCACCAAATACAACTGTGTTGATCTTACCGGGCAAAGGTAAGAGTTTTACCACCGATTTTACGACGATTTTCTAATTAGTTCGTTTCATTTCAAAAGGTATTCTACGGGTCATATAGGATAATTATATAATCAATTGTCTTACCAAATATCACAAAACCACTTGCCGGATTCCTGTTACAACTAAATTTCAATTTATTTGCGCCAAACACCTCCGATTTTCAAAATTCTTCGCTATATTTATTTGAATGTTGGTAGTTCGCAAACTTTGACAGTTAGCGGAATTGCCAGTACTAATAAAACTTTTAAGGGTCCTCACGCATTGTAAATATTGTTTAGAAGAAAGTGTACAAAGAACGACTCTTGCTCTATGGTCAAAAAGCTGAGGTGGTAAGCAATTGCCCTTTGCCCTATTAAGGGTTAAGATCTGACACTGTTAAATTTACATACATATAATAAGGCAATAAATATACTGAATACTGAATACTGGTCATAGAGCGGCTTGTTCTCTGTCTGGGTGTTATATTGTATTCTTAGTAGGTATGCATTCACAAAAACAAATGTAGGTATACACCACTATTTTGTAATTACCAAAAAAAACCTACTACCTACGTAACTAATGTGTCCATAATTTATGAAAATTGTAACATTTATTAACTTTGTCATTTTATCGAAAATAAATAAAAATTATGATTGCACATTCATAATGTTTTAACCCCTACTACATTACCCTATTTTTTTTTTGGTAGTTACAAAATAGTGGTAGCTATTTCGGTTCCCGTATTACAAGCTCTGTTTAATTTAGAGCTAGATAGTCTTGTGTGGACTATACTTTGTAACAAGGTTTTTGCTGCGGGCTTTTTGTGAAAAGAAGTCTCTGACATTAAACAGCCTTCTCTTTTCTCAATTAACTTGCCGTTGATGGCAAGGTTGTAATGGAAGTGAAGTAAGAAATAATGGTCCAATAAGAACATTTTATTGTTCAGTCGTTGTGCGCTACCAGCTCACAGAATTAGCAAGTTGAAGTGGCAATGGGCAGGCCATTAAGCGCGTAGTACTGACTGGGGAATATGAGTTCTTGAATGGCAACCACGAAATAATAAATGAAAGGTGAGGTCCCAACAATGTATAATTTTCTTTTTTATATGTTTATTATTATCTTGGACAATCCACACAACACTACTTAGCCCCAAATTGAGCAGATCTTGTACCAACCAGATAGATGATATAATACTTACAAACCTCGTTTTTAAATAAAAAAAAGTAAGCAAACAGGCCTTTGCATATTGTTTATATGATTTATATAGAATCAGAGGCAACTGGTAATTACACAAGCCTTAATCCCGGGACGCTATAGTGCCTGGGACAAGATTTTAGATGGAATAGGCTTGCCCAGCACCTGTACCATCTTGACAGCTTAGTCAGCCTAACCCACAGGAAAGGCATGGTCAATACGTGTGGAGCTGACTAAGCCGCGGGCTTCCTTATGATGTTTTCCGTCACCGAATAGATGAAAGTAAAAGTAAAAAGTAAATCGTAAGAATTCAGCGAAGGCCTTACATTGTTCTTCCGAGAAATGTAGGGTTATTTGCAGCCTGAAGATGATGATGGTGAATCACAACCTCTAGGTAAAAATAGCTATAAATATAACAGAAATGTCCTATATCATAAAATAAATCAAAGTGTCACGGCAGAAAGCATTTCCCTACGCAGCCCATCTGCAAGCGTAAAGATAGACGTACGTGACAGATTACTTAAGATTGATTGAGCTGTCTCTATTGCTGTCAGTCGTTTGCCGCTAAACACCGTGTGAACAAGGCTATATGAAACTCTTGTGGAATTCCGCGTAATTTTGAAGTCACGTGGTATCTAGTGGAATAACACGTGACTTCAAAATTACGCGGAATACACAATAATTGAAGCAGCATTGCTGTGTTTCGGTTTGAAGGTTGTGGCGCCGTGAAATTACTGGCACGTGAGGCTGAACATCTGTATGCTTCAAGTTGATGGTTGCAGGGCAATGCATTGCAGGGCACGTTCATGACGTGCGTGACCTACGAGGCAATGCTTTATGTTAGTGTGTATTTAAATAATATGATATTAATATTAAGATTTATTTGTGAAAATTGACTTACCAATGTTATATTACTGTAACGCAATGGTTCAATAAATAAATATCAAATATTATAGCCGAGGTGACATTCCATGCGACCAAGCCTAGAAAAACGGGCAACAAACTACGTCTTGGTTCATACCGTTTTTTTGTATGATCCTTTTACGAAACAAAAATAAATACAGCAGTGAAGTTCCAGTGTGGTACCACTCCACTCCACTACCCTGTAAGGGTGTTGCAAATATTATAATGTGGGGATGAAAACTTTTTTAGTATCCGATTTCAGGTTACTCCAAAAGCTAATTCTAGGACTTTTTAGATGCTATAGCCCAAACTTCGAAAACATAAAGTTGTCCCTAAGTAAAGTTACCAAATTTACTTAGGTCTGCCAAGTTTGCGATGTGTGTTGAAATTGAGAACGGCTTTTACTTTGGTTTTTGTTCAGGCTTGGAAACTTTACCAATGACACGAGAAATGGAGCATTATTTGGGAGAGGATTTTTTTTTTTTTTTTTTTTAACCTGCGCTGTCCCACTGCTGGGCAAAGGTCTCCCCCAAAATCTTCCAACTATCACGATCTTTGGCGACTTTCCACCAATCCTTCTCCAGAGCTTCCAGATCGTCTCGCCATCGTCTTTTTGGGCGGCCACGCCCCGTCGCCTTCCGTCCTGGGAGAGGATACCTGAATAATTTACATTGGTGTTTCTATGTGTTGCCAAGTGCTTAACGCAGTGAATTGAGATAAAACGAAGTTCCTTCAAGGAAATAGACATATACATGTATTTATTTACTACATAAGCAAACATAAACCAGTAGATAGATAGATAGATAGAAAATACTTTATTGCTCACAAAAACATAAGAACAAACAATGGTACATAAAAACTTAACAACTATTTGTAAAAGCAATAGGCGGTCTTATCGCTAAGCAGCGATCTCTACCAGACAACTGTGGATGGATTAGATTAATGTTACTTAAAAGGGGTGATTTGTGTGCGTGGATAAAAAAAAAAAAACACAAAAATGTGTAACTAGCTACATACCTAATACAAAAGAAAAATAAACCAAGAAATATAATTATAAAATACTTACATTATTCAAAGGCTATTTTAGCCATACTACTATACCTACATACTACATTACATGTATACCTACCCATAGTGATACATATATATATATACCTATATATACAGGGTTATTCATAATTAGCTGCAAATACTCAGGAATTAGGTTCAACAAATAAAATAAAAAATATTTATGTCATTATTATTTTTTTATTTTGATTTAAGTTTTTGTATCAAAATTTTATTTTTATTATTTTTTTTACGGCTATTGCATAATGATTGCCATGGAGAACAGGACGATGACCCACCCAGGCGGTGACTGAACGCAGAGTGTCGATCACGGCGCGCGGGCGGGGTCAAAGGTCAAAATAGGCCAGGCGCCAATGATTCCAAAGGATATTCTTTGTCGATTTTCTCGGGATTTTCATAACAAAACTTAAAAAAAATCATTTCATAAATATTTTTTATTTTATTTGTTGAACCTAATTCCTGAGTATTTGCAGCTAATTATGAATAACCCTGTATATATAAATATACTCTACACATAATATATAATACATACTAACATAAAATATATATTATTACATGCGAAAGATAAAGTACAAGGAAACTAAAAGAAGAAAGATACAAATAGATACCTAAATACTGGAGAGTGCATCGTGTTTCTGAGTGCAAATGTGGGAATAGTGGGAATACTCATTAAGTGGTACCAAACTTTGCAACAGTGCAGTGGTGACGATAGTTGACTTTTGTTCTTACTTCTGCCTTGTGCTCATTGCCCTGTTCATTAGCTTGAGGCCTAAGTGATTTTAAACCTAAGTAAATCACTAACCTAGTTTTTTACTTAACCTATTAGTCCCACTGCTGGGCAAAGCTCTTTCCCAAAGACTTCCACTTATCTCTCGAGCCTCCAGCCACCATCTCCTCTCAAAGGAGTCGATCTCGTTTCGCCAACGCTCTCTCGGCCGACCCTTCACAATTCCAGTAAGAAACCAAAATCTCCTTGATACGTTCTTGTTTTATTTTGCTTTAAACCCTTTTTGCCTTCTATTTACAATGTCTAAAATAACAGGGGCTCAATCTCTGAAAAATAACGATGCGACAACGTTCTTTACTTGGCTGACTCCGCCGTGCTTTGCATATTTTATTAACTTGGAAGTGAGACAACGAGAAAAGTTTTAGAGAAACACTTGATACTTGGTTTTTCTTATGTATAGTGGCGGTATGAAAAATTCAACGTATCACGATCACATATTCATCGATATATTTTGAAACTGAATAGACAATTAAACAAATATTTACAAAATAGAATACAAAATACACAAAAAACAGTTGAGCTATCTGCAGACCGTTACAAACGATCTAGAGATCCAAATCAGTGCCAGACGGAAGCGTTCCCAATACGCTGGTGGCATTGCCACGCTGAATAGCAATGCTAACGCGCTGCGATTTAGCAAATTTTCGATGATAAATTGTAAGAACCAGTAAGAAGAAGCCCATAATGCTGGACACATTTTAGCGGCTCCCTCAAAGTCTCTTGTCACTGTCTATCTTATGTCCACTTAAAGAGATAGCAAGAGACTTATTATGCAACAAACCTTTTTATTAGAGAACTGGTTCGATTTAACCAGTGACACAATAAGAATATGAAGAAGGAATGAGAATGAAAGAAACGATTTCATAAAACTTCAAGAATTTATTTACAGTATTCACAAACTACATATTATTTAATATTTGGGTAAATGTTTCCATGACTATCTACTTATTTTAAGTACATAATATTGTGAAAGTGCATTCTACATAATTTTATTATGGCAAACTATACACTCCGAACTTAAAACCTAATTGATTTTCTACTAAATCCACTCGTATATCATCAAATGTTAATATGAAAGCGAATATTATAATATTGCCTATTTATTCAACAAAATGGTTCTACGGAATCGTGTGCTTTTACGTATTATTATAATCCAATATTTAATGAAATAACTATTCAAATACAAACGTCAAAATATTTACAAAGATGATGGTCTACTGACTAAATACTGATTTAGAAAACATATCTATTGATTTTAACATGGATGTACGGACTTTAAACCGACTCCTTCTAATGTAATATGAGTCTGAACCCGCGACCTTCCCCTTAGTACGGGTCTGCTCCATAGCGCTAAATATATATTTTGTTAAGGGGCCCGTCATTGCCACCGGCTTTGAGGGCTAAGTAATACCTGTAGTGTACAAAGAATACATCCTATATCATAGTGCTCGTCGTATTGAAAGTTTTCGGGGAATTTGACGTGGAAACAGTTTTCGTTTAAAATATTACTTACAGCCAGCCCTCTTCTTCACTCTTTTCTGGCAACACAATAATCTAATCTACATTATGTTCAATAAACGATGATAAAGTACATACAGGACGAAGGGCAAGTCCCACTTCATTTTCAAAACTTCGAAATTTTTGTTTTCCCTATTTGTCTCTCTCTGTGTGTTTGTGTGTGGTTTGTATGGAGAAAAGATGAGACAGCAAAAATACGTTACGTAGAAACGATCGAAACGAGTTGTTGTCTCATCAATTGTCCATACAAAAGAGAGAGGCGCATGCTCACACGACAACAACATTTGGTAGACGAAATATTGTAAATGCACTGGGACTTGCCCTTTGTTTCTTTAAACCTACTTATAGTAATTAATTTTTACATGACTAGAATATCAATTCGTTAGTTTCAGACAACATTCGATTGACGCCGTTGCAAGTACCAGTGACTCATTGAACTTAAAAATATATAATAATATTAATATAGTTTTTGGATATTCTCTAGCTTGATCTCTGTTGATAATATTAATCTAATTGATTCACAAAGTCTCGTAACTTTCGTAAAACTTTTCAAACACAGCGCTATATCAGACGCCCGCCGCTAAATAAACTAAAGGAATGTAGATACCTTCAAACACTAACCTAAACATCGAAAGCTAAGACTGGCGTCGCCTATCCAAACAACACACAGCTCGTTTCAAATTAGCAGCAAAACCACATTTCGGAGCTTGGACCTCTTTATCTGATGCTTTCGTTTCAGTCTTTGCGATGTGGTCCGTGTTCTCGTCATCGGATCACGTATCCGACTGGTATTTTACTATCAAATCTAGCTCTTCCTCGTCAGGCTTGACGGCCCTGACTTCTGTGCCTTCGAATTTCTTTGGTCTTTCGATTTTGTTCTCGATATTGACTAGCACGTCAGCGACGCACCTATGATCTCCAGGTGACTTCGCTTCGTCTTGTGTTTCAGCTTCAGCGTTGTTGTTATGCTTGTCTCTTTCCATCTCCTTGCTGTCTTCTTCATCGCTGTTTTCTTTTCCTTCGAGGATCATTCTGTGGGTCGCTTCTTCGACGACGCTGTCTGTCGGAGCTTCGTTGATGCACGAGTGGGTGAGTGTGAAGGGTAGTTTGAGGGAGAGGTCTCCTCCCATCGCGCTGAAGATGAGTTTCACCTTGACGTAGTAGGACACGTAGATAGCGAATACGTTTCTGTCCTCAGGAGTGTGGCTGCTGAGGACGGTGGACGCGAGGCTGGCACCGGTTTTCGAGTAGGAATCTTCGAGGGCTATCCAGTTCTTTGTTACTCCTGGGAACAATTCTGTTAGTATATTTCATGCGATTAACTTGTGGATTTTGTTTATATATTTTCTCGACACACACGTCGATATTAACGTCATCTTAAATGCTCATAATGGCAGAGGGAATACAGTTTAAACAGAAAAATATCACAAGAATAATTTAAATGCCGAAACATGCGAGTGTATTTTTACACCCATTCATCTTCATAAAACCGGTTAAGATGAAACTTGGGAAATACTAAAAATCACAAAATTTACAAAAGATGAGTTCTCGTGAGTGATGAGAATAAATAGTTATGGGAATACTTGTAAGATACCAACTGAAATAATATAAGTTAAAATAAAAATTGAGAAACCGAATTCACGGCCGAACTGCTGAACCGATTTTGATGAAATTACTATGGGACCAATCTGGAAGCTTCTGGAATCTGGGTCCTTCCAGATAAAGAGATGAAATTACCAAATCGGATATGACGAAGTTATGCGATAAAAAATATAAAAATAACTAACTGAGAAATATGGAGGTGGCCATTTTCATTTGAAGTTTTGTCTTTTAGCTGACTTCAAATAGAAGTTGGTTTATAATACATAACAGCATTCCGACCATTTTTGAACAACTTCTTACCTCGGTGAGGAGTGAGTGTGTATGTGTCAGTGTGCGTCTGGCCAGGGTTGACAGGCGGCGCGGTGCCCTTCACCAGCGCCACCACATTCTTGAACTTGCCGTTCGAGAACATGCAAACATCCACGTGTTGCACCACCAGGGCCTGAAGAAAAACATTATGAGAGCACTGGGGTAGAGATCAGATTTTATAAAATCACTAGCAGTCAAGCCCGGCGTTGCCCGGGTAGAGTCATTGAATTAATTTAAAAGTGGTACTACGAAAAATTGTTAAATTAAAGATTGACTTTCAAATTAAGAGAAATGAATTAGCAATATTAGGTCCTTTTTGGGCAAGTGAACAAAAAGTCGGTGATATCACCAAATTGAAATTAGTACTACATTAAAACCCTTTGTAATAATGCTTTATAGCTCAAACTGCGCTATTAATCTAGCTCCCCATATAGGAAAGTTTATTCAATCCTGGAGGTGACTCAGTTTATTATTGTAGGTCGTAATTCAGTTAGCCAATGACGTAATTACTATAGTCTCGGGTATAAAAAGGATCGTTTGAACGAAGCGAGTATCCAATGAACAACACGTGATAAATGTCCTTCGCTCATGGTGTTAGCCTTTGTTAAGAATAGGGCCGGGGGTAAAGTGGGTTTGACAAAAGGCTAGCGCCGAATAACAAAATATATAGCAAACTCATATCTGTCGTGTAATTTAAAAAGGGAACGATCTTTCACTTCAAAACATGGCAACCAAGGAGGTAACTGGGTTGCAAAAATAAATGATGTTTAATGAAAAAAAAACAAATGAACATTTCACCGCGAGAAGAAATAGTGTTGTTCGTCGTTATTTTATTTGACAAAATGATACTCAAATTTAAACATTTACAGCCCTACTTATAAACGCAATTTAAATTTAATCATTGCTTAAAGTTAGCCCTGTCACTGTTTGTCATCACCCAGTGGTAAGAGATGGCAATAGTTTAAGCACTGTTTATCTTTTGACATATTTTTATAAGTAAGGCCATTAATTCGGAACATTTGGAACCATATCACACACATAATAAAATGATACTGCTTAGTTTTAATTTCCTCGCATTATTTCAGAAAAGTACCATACTAGCCTTGACCATATCTAAAAATTAATGGTCTTACGCATGTGGGTTATGTACATATTTACACGTTCGTCCATCAATGTCTCTTTTGCTGGCCACTGTAGTATTTACTATTATTTATTGCTGACATTCAAAAACCAGCAAGTGAAAACGATAGGCATGAATAATACACTCGCTTCGTGTAAACGCCACTCAGTAATATCACTGTTCATTTGATTTATCTCTCTGCTACTAATTACGGAATCTTTGTAATATGAAATTCCATATTGTGGTGGAAAGCCGCATGCAAACATCAACAACAACATTTCTGAATATCATTCTTGTGATGTTGATTTCGTTTTATTCGTTCATTTATCAAACCTTTACTGAGCAAATTAAATTCAGTTGGTAGTCTGAAGTTGTTTAAAGGCCAATCTTAGTCAAGATTGAATAGAACAGGTGGGTCGTAAGCCTGTTAGCTTGTTATAGAGTAAATGATAAAAATAAACACGTAATGCAAATAAGTTTTTTTTATCTCAGTGCCCAATACATTATGAGATAAAATCAACAAAACCATTGGGTTAAAGAATTATTAAAAAAAAATATATGGACAGTCTCCGCATCACTACCCAGCCCCAAATTAAGCAGAGCTTGTACTATTGGAACCAGTTAGTGGATATAATACATACATACATTTATTTGTAAATACATACTTCAGAATACAATATGACACCCTGAAAACCAACATCTGAGTTCACCACACGAATGTTTGTTCTATAAAATAGAAATAGAAATAATTTATTTTGCGTCAACTTAAAATTTAAAGGTACAGTTCAACTTAGATTAAATGACGGCAAAAAAGGTAAACCACTCAGCATTTGCTATTAGGTGGGGAATGAACTCATGCAAGACCTACGGCGAGAAGGCAGATCTACAGGGTTATTCATTATTAGCTGCAAATACTCAGGAATTAGGTTCAACAAATAAAATAAAAAATATTTATGAAATGATTTTTTTTAAGTTTTGTTATGAAAATCCCGAGAAAATCGATAAAGGAATCATTGGTGCCTGACCTATTTTGACCTTTGATCCGCGCCCGCGCGCCGTGAGTGATACTCTGCGTTCAGTCACCGCCTGGGTGGGTCATCGTCCTGTTCTCCATGGCAATCATGGCATGGTCTGCGCTTCGAGAAACATGTAGCAGATGGTGTGCGCAACTGCTTTTATCGGTTGAAGCTGCTATACAAAATTCGCCCTTACATCAGTGAAGCAGTCAGGGTGAATCTATGCGAGTCCCTTGTACTCTCTAAACTTAATTACTGTGATGTTGTTTATGGGCCATGTCTGCTGGGCAAAACAGAGAAGCTGATCCAACGGGTTCAGAATGCCTGTGCCAGATTCTGTTTCCATATCCCACCACGGTCTCATGTTACTCCCTTTTTGAATACATCAAACTTACTGAAGATGATTGAGCGTAGAAAGTTGCACCTGGCAGTGCTGCTCTTTGGGGTCATAAACAGCGGATGCCCCAAGTACCTCAAGGATAAGTTGGTGTGGGCGCAGGGGCAATCCAGGTTCCCCAGTAGATCCTGCACTTTTGTGTTTGCCACCCCAAAGCACAGATCAATGGCATTCCGAGGGTCTTTTAGATTTGCTGCTTCCAGGTGCTGGAATGTTATACCCCCGCCCATACGTATCCTGAAAACCATCAATACTTTTAGGCTATCGCTCAAAAAACATCTCTTTCAATTACAAATCACAAAATAATACACGATTCCTACCAAGCAATTTCTTGCAACTAGGTAGATAGGTAGGCGCATGGACATACCTACCTACTTACCTACTTCTCATAAATCATAAATCTTAAAATAGACAAACCTTAGCTGGTTTATAAGTACGATGTGCCGCTTGGGAGCTACGCTTAGGCAATTTCTTTAGTGTTTTATTGTCGTCTTCATTTCAGTATAGTTTTAGAGTCGATATATTTTGGTAAACTTCTTTTTGGGCAGCTCTTCTTCGCTCTAAGTACCAGACATTTGATTTTACGCACTACACTTTCATTGTTGGTTGCCTCCCATATCGAGCAATTAAAAATAACACAACAAACTAACACAACACTTTTCCTTCATGAGTTTCCATGCATTTTTGTTTCAGTCCCGCAGGCTCGGTCGGCCATTGCACTTTTCTTTTCACTTTTCGGTTCAAACATTTTCTGCCCGCCCGGCTGGTGCCTAATGCTCATTGGCCGACAACGCGGCGTCTATCGGGAACGACCAATAAGCGGTTTGAACACCCGAATGTCATTAAATTGACCAGCGGCGTGCCCGCGTTTTAAAGTCAGTCAATTGCTTGTTCGATCTCTCCAATCTCATCCCGATAGATGTCGCCAAAACTCTGACAACATTAAGCTAATATTTTTTTCTTTTTTTTTTCCCTACAATTACAAGCCATTTAGCTATAGAAATGTAGGTATATAATTAGGTTTAGTTTGCAAGCACTTTATCTTTATTTACCCTGCTCGTTTTTGTTTTTGTACCATTTTATTATTTTTCATGTACTTTTCTGTGTTTTTTCTTTAGTTTGTAAGTATTCTGTAATTATAATTCCGTGATGTGACCCGCTCTAGGCCTTGGCAGAATACCAGGGTTGCACTGTGTAGTGTCACGCCATGTGACCTACACGGTGCGACAAATACTGAGCCAGGGACCTAATTGACCATGTGAAACTTTGCGTTATCATTATCACTTATTATTTGTATCTTTTTTGGTCAATAAACATATTTTCTTTCTTTCTTTCAATCATTATGCAATAGCCGTAAAGAAATCAATAAAAATAAAATTTTGATACAAAATTTGTTTTTTTTTTAAATCAAATTTAAAAAAAATAATTTCATAAATATTTTTTATTCTATTTGTTGAACCTAATTCCTGAGTATTTGCAGCTAATAATGAATAACCCTGTATATCATAGTCAATTAGCTACTCAGTGGTTGCTACTGTAATATACTTTCACTTCTTATTACCTACTTATTTTGGTTTTATTACTGTCAATTAAAATTAATTTAACTTCTAAAAACCACCTCGATTTAAGAAAATAAAGTAGGTAGGTTACTACTTTACTTCAGCGTACGTTTAGTGGTAATACCTTTGATATTGCTAATGAGGTTATAACATTGAAGTACCAACGACTCGTAGTGAACACCAAAATGAGAAATTCGGATTTAAAAATAGCTCTGTCGTTGAAATAAAATTCAAATAAACACACGCTTTGGTGTGGGTATGCTCGTTGCGATTCAGATTTAAGGAAAACGCTGTTTTCTGTTCACCTTTCTACCGAACATCATTTAGGTATATGTTTGAAAAATGCCCAGAATTGTTTTTTAAAGGAAATACTGAAAGAGGTAATTCAATCATTTCGGTATTACTTATTTATGTTTGCCGTAGAAAGTATCTTTGGAGAAAGACCAAAATTATAATGTTGCTGTATTTTTTTTTCAAAATATATTTTGCCTACTAATGTACAATAAAATAAGTAACATTTTAAAAACCCAACGAACAGCCTTTATTGCCTGTTATTGAAAGCCTCCTTTCAAATATACATAATTATAATACTTACATTTTATGTTCCGAATCATTCTGAATAAGACGAGTGTTACACTCTGATATTTCTAGTTAGAGCAAAGAAGTAACGTGAGACCAAAGATAGAAAGAAGAGATACCTTATTTTTATGAAACACTAAAACACTATTTTTATGAAACAACGGGATATTTACCACGATTAAATTGAATTGAAAAGAAATCGACAAAAGAGTGAGAATGGAACCAATAGTAGTCTCGAAACCAATAAAAGAGTGCGAAAAAGGGTAGATCAATTTATCCGCTAACAACATTTCTTTTACTCGTGGACTTCAGTTCATCCGTGATCATGGTGCATGCAACTGTGCCGAAATATCGGAAGCCAACTCAGAAAAATTTAATCAAGGTAAATATCCCGTTGTTTCAAAACCATGATAGTTTCAAAAGTTCAGAGATACCTTGATCCTCCGTACAGTCTTTGACGAGTGGTTGCCGACGATCACGCTGATCTTGATTGACTCTCCGTGGGAGTACGTCGGCTTATCCAGCCATGCCTCAAGCTCCACCCTGGCGGTGAAAAAACAAAATTAGTGGACTCATTTTTTACTGGCCTCTCAGCTCAGTTAGTCCCCACCGAGAACGAATATTTGTGCGATGAACGCAGATATTTGTTCTCTGTTTTGTTCTTTATTTACAAAAAATGTAAAGAAGTGTCGTATCCACCTATATATCTGATTCCCATAGTACAAGCTCTGGTTAATTTGGGGATTGATTGTGTTGTGTGGATTGTCCACAATATTTAATACTAGCAGCCCATCCCGGCTTCGCACGGGGTAGACAATATTGTTGTACATTATTTTGTTCTATCGCTAATAGTTTCGGCAGCGCATTCGACGAAAGACATTATAAAAGACTCATTTTTCTACACCTTCGGTTACATTGTTCAAATTTTACCAAGGATCCCTAATTTTTTTCAAAATGAAATGTAGCCTATGTCAAATTATTGGAAGAATGTAGCATTCTATTGGTGAAAGAATTTTTTAAATCGGCCCAGTACTTTTTGAGCCTATTCTTACAAACATACAAAAATAGGTATAAATCTTTCCTCTTTATAATATTAGTATAGATAAAAAAAACACAGTGCGATAGACGAGTGGCCTGACAATTATTATAGTATTTTCCTTTTGACACTCGCATGAAAAGCTTTCATGTAAGGCCCCAGATGATCATAGTACGTGAGTGATTAAATAATAAAACCTATTTATAGCATTTGGTATTGCCGAAGTACAGACACGGTTTGAAAATGTTCGTCACCTTAGAGTCGGTTTTCGCTTGCACCAGTGCCTTGATCATGAACACATTTTGACATAATTTGTGACGTTAACTTATCGGTGTATTCTGTCTATTCAGTTTCAAAGTATGTGAACGTAGTACGTTAAACAAATCAAGTTGAAAATCGACGAACATTTTCAGTCCGCCACTAAACAATAATAAATTATAGTTTAAAAAACTAAAAAAAACGCTTTTGTAACTAATTGAACTAAAAAGTTAAAAATAAAACTGTAATAATCAATTGAAATTTTATATTATTGTACAAAAAGCGTGGGGTGCTTTTTATAATAACTTCAGATATAATAAACTATTGATAAAATATTTACAACAATCAAAATCAAGCCCCCCACGCTTTTTGTACAATAATATAAAATTTCAATTGATTATTACAGTTTTATTTTTAACTTTTTAGTTCAATTAGTTATAAAAGCGTTTTTTTTAGTTTTTTAAACTATAATTTATTTTTTACTTTTAAGTTTTTTTTTTTTCATATTTTTTTTTCATATTATTGCATTGTCATCGACCTTTGACAGGTGTGCAAAGTTTGAATCAAATCTGATAGTTCAAAGTAGGTTTTTTTTTATTATTTTTTTCATATTATTGCATTGTCATCGACCTTTGACAGGTGTGCAAAGTTTGAATCAAATCTGATCGTTCAAAGTAGGACCAAATCGAGCTCAAAGGGGTCGGTTACATACATACATACAGGTGAAGCTCATAAAAGCGTTATAAAAAATAACCCCGCCTGAGGACGAGTGTTTCGAAGAAACAAAAAGTCTAAAAGCTTTTCGTACTTATTTCTCCCTAACTTTATTCGTTCTCAAATGCCACTTGACCTTTAGCACCCTGATGGGATGACACACTGTCTGAGGTTATCATCTTTGCACTCACACTTCTTTAAAAGTTGACGGTTAATGTATGGCCAGTTAATGTACGCCCAGTTAAAACGAATCCACTTTTTTCCATTGGGAAATTGTAAAGGCCCATGCACATTATCGCATATAAATATTTCGATTATTCCTTTTCTTATCTATATAGCGATGGATAATTGGCCTAAACGGGACAGACCCTTAAAAATAAGACCAGGCTAAAAAAAACATTTCCTGACAATGCGGCGGCCGCTGCCGCGGCACGCTCGCTCTGCTCGCTCGCCTGGTTAGTAATATTTATGTTCCAAAATAACCACCTAACCAAGTCGGATCCGTCATATAAAGTATCAAGGACAAGGTACAAGTATAAGTAACAAGCACACCTACGTAACTTTAGAGGAAATGATGCCAACAGGATGCCAACGTGAGTGACATTTAACAAATCCTAAGAGTGTGTAACATCTCAGATTTAAAGCATTGACATTACGACTGACCTACATACGAGTACGTCTCAATTGCCTTTCTCACTTTAGAGCCAAGAATCTTCACTATTGTGGTACAGGTGCATTTTGAACACTTTTCTCCTGCGTAGCCCGCATAATACATACATACGGTTGTATGTATGTGCTGCTTTCGTAGAGCGCTATCTCTTTCTGACGCACACTACGCTCTATGAAGCCGAAATTAGCCGATGTGCAATATTTGTTGCCTAAAACTACATACATAATGTGGGGTATTACATTACCGCAGTGGCCAGCAAAAGAGGCATTGATGAACGAAGGCCCACATACGTAAATCTATCAATGCCAAGTTGTGGCCAAGGGTACTTGTCTCAATAAAATGCGAGGAAATAAAAACATAGCTCAATTTTGTAAAATACAATATTACAACAACCCAAGAACAACACAAATTTTACTCGCGTTGAAGTGTTCATTTGTTTTTTATTTTTCAATAAAACCGCATTTGTTTTTGCAATTTAAACAAAACTTTTGATGAGTTACTTCTTGGTTGTCATGTTTCAGAGCAAGAGATCGTTCCATTTTTGAATTATACGACAGATATGAGTAATTTACAATGCATTTTTTTATTTGGGCGCCAAACACGACGAATATCGATTTTCATACAACTTTAGCCGGCCGTTGCTCGCATGTATTTCGCACTTTCAATTTATCTCGAAGAAGGTTGACAAAATTATGCCGAGCATGTTTGAGACAGGCCATTTTGACCTGCCAAGTAGTTACAATCTCAACAATAGTTACCATATCAATCCTCCCAGTGCCAAGTAAACTATTCAATAACCTGGCATTAGCCGTGACACGAATTCCTGAAGTACGAGAAGCGATAAACAAAGCTTCTTATTGATATAGAATTACATTGCGGGGCAGATGTATAACCGTTTCTCAGCCGAGTTGTTGTTGACACGCACGACGAGCAATGTATTTTAAAATGCCAATTACAAATCTTTTATCGTTTTTCATAGCAGCTGCACTTGTTGTACGTTCGTATATAGGTCAATCAAGGTCAATTGGTAATCGTTTACTATCAAGAACAGTTCATAATGATGTCGCCTGGTATTCTCAGTGCTATCAGTCTTGTTCGCTCAGTCTAGCCTGACTTTTTGTGATTTTTGTTACAGAAAGTAAATGCCTTTTATTTCTTTTTAATCTGCCAACGTTTTTATTTTTTGTGTTTAATAAAAAAACTTTAAGTTTTATGGCAGTATGCAATGAAATCTTACGTTTCTTTTGTATGATTTTGTTAATAATGTCTTTGTTTTTCTTAATTTGTGGTGAAGTAGCAAATTAATGATTGTCTACATATGTCTAAGAAATCATGAGAGTGGAATAAAAAAATACCAGTATAGTAACTTTTCTCGCTATTACATAACCGTATGAAGTAGCTCGTTGATATACAATAAAAGCAATTAATATACGATCGATTGGTGCTTACAATTGAGTGTTCTCAAGGACCAATCAAGATCTTGTGTTTACACGCCACCATAGTGCACGAGCAGAAAGAGAAAATACAGATATCCGAAATTAAAGGTAAGTAAGATAAGGTATTAAGCCGGTAAGCTTAGGCCCCATAAAGAATACGGTACTATACACATTATAAATCATAATATTAAACAATACTACAAAAGGTTTTATACATCATCATGCCCCTTTTGTACAAATTCCACCAAACAACCAGACTATCTAGAATTAAAGCGTATAACCTTTTTAAAGTACCTTTCTCAAGAACAAACCTAGGTAAACATGCAGTCATTTCAAGGCTCTGTAGTCAATACAACAGTATTTCCAAAAACAGCACGCTTGATATTTGTGACCCATCATATAAATTCAACCGGATGCCATGAAGTAGAGTTGTGAGGATCTTAAAGATAAACTTTGTACTTGCTGTTTTTTCTCTTTAATACGAGTGTGTTTAGTAATTTTAAGGCTATTTAGTATAATTTTAAGGCACTAAATGGGTGTGATTTTTAAATTTTAAGATTTTTTTTTTCTCGAAGATTGTATTTTGTAATTGAGTTTGTTTTTAGTTTTATATGTTTCTATGTAACTTACTTGCCTAGTACTTATTGTCTGTTTAGTTTAGTTGAGATGATAATTTTGTGCATGCTGTGGCATCCTATATAACTGGAGGGACACATAGTTTTAAGACGTTTTATTAGTATTATTTGTTATTCAAGTGTTTCCTTTGTTGGATGTCCTAATAAATAAATAAATAAACAAAGAGCACTCACTATAAATAAATAAATAAGTTTTCATAGCACTAAAAATAAATAAGTTTTCTTTCTTTTCTATACTATTACTTACTATTCAAACAAGGGTTATTCGACGTGTTGTTACATAAAATTCAAGGTAACGTTTCACAGTATCAAATGGTTACTAAATTCAAAGAAAAGGCTACGGATAACGAGCGTTTTGACAGCTACAAGTCCGTTAGATAAGCGAAAAGGGTAGAAATATAACTAAAATGCCAGCGGAGGGAAAATCTAAATAAAAGTTGTGGAATTCGAATTCCGACGTCAATGTCATGTTTCTTTTTGACGTGATAACGTCTTATAATTCGATGGAGCCGGCTGCACGCACGAAAAAACATGACTCATGCGGCGTTACCTCGCTCTGAGGTGTTCCATTTAAGGCTTGAAGTGCAAGCGAGAGAGCGGAACGAGCAACAAAGAGGCACAACCGGCCTCCGAGTTCGGCAGCGTTCGACATCTGTCTCTCTCCTACTTGAGTGAGCGATGCGTCCACGTGGTCAGCTGTATGAAGTTGTCACGTTCAACTATCGTCAGTAAGCCGACTTTACAGACAACCGATTTTTTTTAAAGTTCTCTTCTTCTTATTGAAACTTTCGCGTATATCACCTTATTTTTTTTTTTCGTGACGTTTCGGCTATGTTGCAATATTCGTGGTCACAGGCAGACTGTCGGGAAAATAAATAAAATAAGGTAATATACGCGATAAATACCTGTGTTATAGTTTCAAAATGTATTAGGATCACTTCTTCTTCTTAATTATAAGAAACTGTCCATGTCCATTCGGACAAATTTGCCAATGTCAAGTGAGGATATATTACATAAATAATATAGCTTTTAGTCAAGTCAGTCAATAGACAAGTCGGCAGTTATTGGCTTTGAAAAAAATGGTGGCCGGTTTTTTTCAAAGCCATCGGAAACATTTTCAATCAAATCAGGATATCATTTTTATTCCAACTGCTCAAACTTTGAGCTAAGACTTCAAGTAATGGTTAGAATGCCACCGAAATTACACAACAGTACCCGAAGTCCCAGTGCATTTACAACATTTCGTTACCAAATGTTGTTTTCGTTTCGCCTATTTGTCTCTGCCTATTGTATGGAGAAAAGATGAGACAACAACTCTAACTACGTAACGTATTTTTGACGTCTCATATTTTCTCCATACAATAGAGAGAGACAAGTAGGCGAAACGAAAACAACATTTAGTAACGAAATGTGGTAGCAAAACTCGGACTTGGGGTACAGAACTCAAAATAACACCAGGCAGCAATTAAAATGAAAAAGCCTTCCCAAAATGACAGAAAACGAATCCCTACAAGTTACTCAAGTTATTATTACGAAAATTTGTACTTTGGTCTTTCTAACTTTTGTCTTAAGTTCACATTAGTAAATATAACTTTTAGAAAATGTTTAAAGTAGCTAGTTCTCGTAGTGCAGTCGTAGCATAGCGGCACGTTTTGTAGCACACACCGTAGACCCGTAGCACATAAATCTACGTAGCATATTTAGTACGCGACTACGAAACTACCTAACTAACCGATCGATGAATGGACCGTCATAATGTGACATCGCGGGAACTCGGTGGATAGAAGAGACTCGAAATAAACACACTACTCAACAAAGTCTAGGGAACAAGCAATAATACTTCAACTTTTTTGTGAAATCTTGTAAAAAAAGGACGTGTAGTAGTAGTCACTAAAATTTATAAATTAACGCTGGAAGAGGAATAAATCATGTGTTTGAAATAAAAAAAAATAAAAGGAAGGTGCGAAATAACAGGGAAAAACCGAACTTGGTCGCAGAGTAAAGGGTTTGCATAGAGTAAGGGCTTATGCCCTGGGAGGGCCAACGGATTATTAAACAGCTGCAAATAATGTTTTTTCATATAATTTCTACGCAAGCGTCATATGTTTTTGTAATTTGAAGAATTTTTTTTTTTGGTTTAGGTACTTTTTTTGTTTTTTTTTTAAACCTTATTTTTTACATGAACGCTATTTATTTCATTGCATAACTGAAATCTATATACAGGGTGTCCCATAAGTCAACGTCCAGCCGAAAACGGATGATGCGCCAAGTCATGACAGTTATCAGAAAAATATAAAAAAAAATATTTGTTATGTAACTTTCCAGTTATGAGTATTTAAAAAAAACAGGAAAAACTGACACCCTGTGATGATCTTTTAAATCCTGTGACTACAAATATTAATTTTTCATGAAAATTTTTTTTGCAATGTAAGCATGAATAACTCTTCTGTAAACTACAATTCAAAATTAAGCCATAACTGCCTCAGTTTTTAATGAAATCGTGGAGTTTTGGCCAACATTTCATTTCAGATAATTACATCACCCAACTTTAACCATCTGTACCGCAAAAAAAATGTACTACACTATCATGGCAAGTAACTTTAAAAAATGGCGCATTTATTCAGAATTCCAAAATGGTATAATACTTGCTAGAGTACTCCTTAGTTTTGGAAATAAAAAATGATTTTTCAACTAAACCGGATTTCCAATCAATTTTATTTCATTAGATAAAATGTTTGTACCCTTTAAATCATGGGTTTAAAATGCCTACGCTGCGTTTTTAAGTGACTCACAATTCACAGGTATAAGTAAATACCATTTCAACGATGTAAATAAACAGTTAGAGCCACCATCTTGTCGAAAGAGTAATAACCATGGGTGTTCAAGTAATTTGTTAGTTTTAGGTGAAAGTTTGAAATAAAATTCAATAGGATTATTAGATTCATGTAGGACTGCACTTCAAGTACTAAATGGAACGCCTCAGAGCGAGGTAATGCCACATGAGTCATGTTTTTTCGTGCGTGCAGCCGGCTCCATCGAATTATAAGACGTTGTCACGTCAATAACCATGTAATAAGACCGGCGACGGGCGAAGGCAAACTTTAGATTAAAATCACGATCGAAGTAATCCTATGATTGAATTTTATTTCAAACTTTCACCTAAAACTAACAAATTACTTGAAAACCCATGGTTATTACTCTTTCGACAAGATGGTGGCTCTAACTGTTTATTTACACCGTTGAAATGGTATTTACTTATATCTGTGAATTGTGAGTCACTTAAAAACGCAGCGTAGGCATTTTAAACCCATGATTTAAAGGGTACAAACATTTTATCTAATGAAATAAAATTGATTGGAAATCCGGTTTAGTTTAAAAAACATTTTTTATTTCCAAAACTAAGGAGTACTCTAGCAAGTATTATACCATTTTGGAATCCTGGATAAATGCGCCATTTTTTAAAGTTACTTGCCATGATAATGTAGTACATTTTTTTTGCGGTACAGACGGTTAAAGATGAGTGATGTAATTATCTGAAATGAAATGTTGGCCAAAACTCCACGATTTCATTAAAAACTGAGGCAGTTATGGCTTAATTTTGAATTGTAGTTTACAGAAGGGTTATTCATGCTTACGTTGCAAAAAAAAGTTTCATGAAAAATTAATATTTGTAGTCACAGGACTTAAAAGATCATCACAGTGTGTCAGTTTTTCTTGTTTTTTTATAATACTCATAACTCGAAAATTACATGCCAAATATTTTTTTTTATATTTTTTTCATAGCTGTCATGACTTGGCCTATCGTCCGTTTTCGGCTAGACGTTGACTTATGGGACACCCTGTATAGAGGTATAAAAGAAAGTCGTGTTAGTTACTCCACTTATAACTCAAGAACGGCTGAACCGATTTGGCTGAAAATTGGTTGGGAGGTAGCTTAGAACCAGGAGAAGGACATAGAATACTTTTTATCCCGAAAAAGTAACGGGAACGGGGTGTTACGGGAATGGGCGAGCGAAGCCGCGGGCGGCCACTAGTCAAGAATAAATTTCACTTCTTTTGATTTATAATAACATCTGGGACACAAATAAGTTGAATTAAAAATATACACCAATATTCCCTAGACTTTGTTGAGTGATAGTGTATGAATAACTTTTGAAACTATCATGGTTTTTAACACTATTTTTATGAAACAACGAGACAAATATCGGAAGTAAACTCAACAAAATTTAATCATGGTAAATATCCCGTTGTTTCTTAAAAATGGTGTATGAATATTTTGACCACAGAAGAGAAAAAAATTACAATGGTCCGGTAGCGCTGTAAGAATCGTCAGACGAGCACGAGCATTTAGTCCACTCGAAAAAAAATATAACTTAGACAAACCATACAACACTGTTAGGCCCAAAATTAAACAGAACTTGTGATATGGAAACCAGATAGCTGATAGAATATTAATTACACTATAATTGTAAATACATACTTAGAATACAATATAACATCAGTGTTCATGACAAATATTCGTTCTCAGTGGGGATCGAACCCACGACCTACGGCGCAGAAGGCAGGGCTACTACCAACTGAGCTGAGAGGCCAGTCCATTAAATCGCACTTTCTTCAAATATACGAGTATAATATTGCCTGAAATAGCCAAAAAAGAGAGGTTGCCTGGAAAATATTGCTCTCGGCGTTCGTAACCGTTTTGCTTAGAAAATGTGTATCAATCCTGTTTTATGTTTCTGTGTGGTAAACAATAAGTATTACTGACTGTCCACCAAGATTATGTGCTTGTGTATAATTACCTGCCGTCAGAAAGCAAAAATGGTTTCTCCACCGCAGCTCTCGGTGCTAGAGGCTCAGCATTTTCTGAGAACAAAACATTATAATAAAAAATATTTGTTGTGCTATCTTTAAATCGTTCCGGTCTGCAGATTTAACTGTTTCTTTTGTTGTTTGTACATTTTGTACTTGTATTAATTGTTTGTTTCTTTGTGTTATTTAAATAAATAAATAATTCGTAAATATATAAAAAAAAATTTAGTTCTCTGCTCCGGCAAAGTACCTATTGTGAGTCAGATTTCTTAATTCTTTAAGACCACGATTAAACCATACTTCATACAAATAAAGCTATTTCATTTGATTTAATTTGTATTGCTGAAATCTACTTCATTTACTATTATGTACAACTGATATTATTATAGTTGATGACAAGATTTATGTATAGATAAAACGTTTTTGTGCTGGTTTTTCCGAAAGATCTTGCTTAATGAGTATAAATAATAGACTCACCCGTTTCAGGCCGCTTTGAATGACAGTTTTCATCCGACTCCAACTTGATCTTGCTTTTAAGCCTGCGAAAAAAGACATTCATTTAAAAACAAAAAAGGCTAAAGACAGAATACCTCTCTCATTTCATTCAATTTTTTTTATTATTAACCCCAACTCAAGCGATGAGCCTGCAGCCTGTGACATTATAAAATATAACAAAATGTAGGTCACATAGGTACCAATATCTAAATGTACCTCTGAATAGACATCTATGAAAAAAGAGCCGTAGAAAGACTAAAAGAGCTGATAGAACAAGCATCTTGCCTGATGTTAAGCAGTAACCATCGCCTATAACAAAGCATTGCCTTGTAGGTCACGCACGTCAGGAACGTGCCCTACGATGCACTGCCCTGCGTCCATCAACTTGAGGCATACAAATAATTAGCTTCACGCGTTAGTAATTTCACCGGCACCCACACCCTTCAAACCGAAACACAGCTATGCTGCTTCACGGAAATAGGCTACAATAAAGTAGTTGTGAATATATATGAAGGCACTGTAGGCCTACCACACGCTCTGTCTGGCCCTGTATCTGGCCACTGAATCAAATGAATGAATGAATGAATGAAATAATTTATTTGCTTGAAGTATGGTAAGTACATTTTAGATCTTATAATAGGCAAATATAGAATCACACACTTCGCCAGAAAAAACCAGCATGCAAACCATGTGTAGTACATAAAAAATTAAACTAAATTACTCAATAATACAATATGATCTATTATAATTACAACTAAAATTAAATGTCAAATTAACATAAATAATAAAAGATTGTATTGAATTTAATTAAGAAATAAATCATTTACCCTATAAAACACTTATCCACTAACCATGAATACAGTTTTGCTCTAAACTCAAAACCAGAGTTTTGAGTCTGTGTGAGTGATCACCAGTGTATTATACTGTGTGTGTGACGTTTCGACGTAGGATCTATTTAGTAGAGACAGAGCCAGACAGAGTTTGTGATAGGCCCACTGTATGTACTTTGGTCCATAACATTGGTTAGTCAAACCACGAAGATTCTTCACGGCAATAGTGTCACGTAGAAATTTCACAAGCACGCGCTTGTTTATGATGTTGAAGGCTGTTTCTCACGAGAGTATTCAAGGTTTCACCTTCAATGTTTTCGTCTCTTGTGCCTATATAACAATGTTGTCCTTGTGAACTTTGTAATTTCAAAGTTTTTGTGTGTAATGTATAAGATTACTTATTTGTTTATTTTGGTATTATCAACAAAGTAGGCAGCCCCCTTCCCGCTAATATTATTAATGTGAAAGTTTGGATGGATGGATTTTTGTTAATCATTAACGCTAGAACGGTTGAACGGATGTGAATGAAATTTGGCATAGAGATATTATAGTCTGGAATAGCACATGAGCTACTTTTCATCCCGGTTAAATGTACGGTTCCTGTGGGATGGATTAGTTTTAATTTTTCAGTGGTAGTTTAGGGATCAGTAAATGACAGGATGCATTTTATCCCGAAAAACGGGGGCGGGGCATAACGGGAACAGGGCGAGCAAAGCCGCGGGCGGCCGCTAACTCTAATTGATTTGGGGGAATAGGATCGGCACTGACGTCCCACGGGGTGTATTGTGCATTGTCCCCCTTCCAAACCTCACCCCAGCCAGCCCAACTCCTTAAAATAACGAAGTAGGACTTTGGGTTGGTGGCAGCAATGTTCCAGTGGACCGGATGGTAACACAGATATGGATGTGGAGGGACAAGACTTAATTTGGAGGGCGGCCGCGAGTGAATAATATAAAGTAAAAATCTTCTTCTTATTATTTAAGAGCAACGCTCTTGTCGGCGTAATGTATGCATTTTTCTCCAGGTATTTCTTTTAAGGGCAACCTCCTTGACCTCCTTATACGACATGACGGCGATCTTTGCTTTTATTTGGCTCATGTAGCTTATCCTTGGTCTTCCTCTTCTTTTCTTTCCTTCTACCTTTCCTTCGATAATATTTCTGATAAAGCTGTCATGTCGTACAAGATGGCAATCATCTTTCCTCTTCTGTTCTCAACAACTCCTATTAGGGCTCTTTCCTCGACTCTATTTTAAGAAAAATAAAAAGAAAAAATAATATAAAGTAAAAGTAGGATAATACCTCAGAGCTTCTTGTTTTCTTTTTACTGATCAAATGAACTCGAAGTTTACGAACCTCTCATCTCATGTCTCAACAATGAGGTTAGTTTGTTATTTCAGGAATCCTGAACTATAACAAAACATCAAAGGATTATCACAGCATAAACTAATCATCCGCTCTGAGTCATCCGCCCGGTAGCTTTATAGCAAAATAAACAACGACTACGTGAGGTACGAGCTGAAAACCAATCGATTTTCATAATACCGCTTGTTTTTACTCCAGTTATAAAGCCTTTGTTCCAAGGTACACCTGCTATTATTA
The DNA here is from genome assembly GCA_947578465.1 of Thera obeliscata. Lineage (NCBI taxonomy): Eukaryota > Metazoa > Arthropoda > Insecta > Lepidoptera > Geometridae > Thera > Thera obeliscata. The sequence goes on from OX387926.1 coordinate 12,774,158, forward strand.
AGATGTAGACTTCCTATAGCTCTTATTCATAGAGCATTAGCTTAAATCTGACGTTTGACGAATGAAATTGAATCTCTAGTTGAGTTTCCCAACGTAGCGTTTAACTAAAGCATAATATTATATAGATATTATTTTCAAAAATGTTTGAAGTAGGTATCTGATACTCCAAACATTTTTTCTTTTTGTAAATTGAGACTTGTTTTTGTTCTGGGATTTTTAGTTATTATTCTGGGATTGAACCCTCTCCTTCTATTCTTTGTTTTTTTTTCTTTTATTCTTAAATTCTGGGGTCTCATAACAAAGATTCCAAAAAATGCCTCTTTTATTTTCAATATTACAGGAAAACTTAATTCTATAGAATAGAATAGAATAGAAAATTCTTTGTTACATAGTTAAGTTATACTTAATTTACTTTCATAAATAAACATTCCCTGCTTAAAACTCTAAAGATTCACAAAGAATCAATTTTGACGAAACTTTTTAACTTTCTTGCAACTTCTTTCATAATATTTTGAGCTAAGCCAACCTGTTTGTGTCCTACAAGCGAAATTGAAAAACTTGACCTCGGCTCCGCGGGAGTAAATGGAAACTTTCATGTCAGTTAGCCTTTTGTCTGAATTCAGACGTACCAGTAGCATAGTAGGAGACAGTTAAATTCTTTATTGCCAAAACTTTGAAAAGTATAGTTGGAGTAGGCATATCCTGGTGTAGCTGTTGTTCTTCATTCTAAACTTGATCCTACTCCGTATTTTCATCTCTTTGACTTGTAAAAAACATCAACAGAAATATTTTCATCTGACCCCAACCAAAACCACCCTTAGGTCCAATTTCACCGTTAAAATTGAACGCGTTCTACTGACGTTTAAACTCGCTTAGGGGGGATTTCACCGTTAAACGCGTTTAGCTAAACTCGTTTATATGTAAACGCGTTCATAAATCGAGTACACACGTATCCATTTTCAAAAGAAATGCAACGACATTGACAGGTCTTTAAACGCGTTTAGAGAAATTAATGCTTAAGCGAGTTTAAACGTCAGTAGAACGCGTTCAATTTCAACGGTGAAATTGGACCTTAAGCATTAACTGAGTTCAGTTGGTACATTTTTCTCTAAACGCGTTTAAAGACCTGTCAATGTCGTTGCATTTCTTTTGAAAATGGATACGTGTGTACTCAATTTATGAACGCGTTTACATATTAACGAGTTTACGGTGAAATCCCCCCAATACCTATAGCCAATACCTATAGTCCTTTAGTATGCCTTATTAGTCAATGTTTGAATTTAAACACCAGTTTCACGCGACCGAACGCTTGATTTCTATAGTATAAAAGCTTGTTGTTGCACACATTATTGGTCAATAATGCAATAAACCCAAATTCATAGTTTCTGTACCACAAGGTCTTAAAGCTATGTGAGTCTAGGTGATAGTTCCCCGCGACCAAGCCTAGAAAAACAGGCAGCAAACTACGGCTTGGTTCCTACCGTTTTTTGTTTGATTTAACAAAACAAAAATAAAAATGGCAGTGAAGTTCCAGTGTGGTGCCACAACCAACGTAGGCAATACAAAAGCAAAAGTTTTAAAGGCAGCACACGCGCAATAGATTAAAATATTCCCTACAACACTACCGGTACGTTGGTAGCGCGGTGACGTGGGTTGGGGGTGTAACTACGTGATAAAATCATACCCCTTGGGGCAAATCTCTCGCTCTAACAAGCGTTGGCATAAATATTTATACATAATACCCACAGAACAATGCCATGAACAGAACGGCCATGTGGTTGGAAAAGTGTTGCCAAAATACATGAGCATTATGCTCCTTTCTCCATAGAAGTTCAACAGTTTTTTTGGTCGTAAAGTGAAAAATGCCTTGCAGCGGCGCAAAAATTACTTTCCGAACAAGTTTAGCGACAATATAAAATATAGAAATTCCTTCCTTCCTTTTTCTTAAAATCTTCATATTTAGTGATATTTTTAATATAATAGTGGAAATGTAAAACTGGCGGTGATTTGAAAGGGCTTTTGATTAGCTTTATTTTGTTTAATTCAATCGTCAGATTCAATATGTTCTTAAAAAAAACTGCAATACTGCGCAACACTATTTTAACTCTACAATTATAATATGCAATAAAATCTAAATAGTTTGTGCGTCTGTTCTGTTTAAGCTTTCATCGATTCTATAAAACATGCCACGATTAAGCTTCCAAGTGAGCGGAAACAGATATTTACAGGTAAATCTCATTCGTAGTCTAGATATTTCAAACACGCTTTGTTTACTAGCTTTCCCTCTACTCACGCCATCATCATTACCATCAGCCTGTATTAGTTTATTGCTCGATTTACGCCTTTCACATATTATATTCAGTGGAGTCTACCGTAGTGCCTACGCTTGACAGCCGGATCGATGGGGTGTTAAATAGTCGGCTTTTTCTTCTTGTCGGGCCAATAGCTTTTGAACCAGAGTATGGTAAAATAATTTTAAATGCGCCTAAAATAATAGATAGATAGATAGATAGATAACTCTTTATTGTTCACCATACTAAAAAGATAAAAAAACTAATAGATGGAAAGTAATAATGCTATTACTTTCCATCTATCTTCTAGTGTGCCATTTCCCATTACTAACGACACCCACGGAAGGTACTGGAACCCACTAACGTAGGTGATACAATAAAATCTAGGTGACCTAATCATTGCTAATTTAAGTAACTCGGTATTGGAATCTTCTTCTTCCTGCCCTTATCCCACTCGGTGGGGTCAGTACAACATGTATTTTTATTCCATTCTCCCGTATCATTCGTCATATCAGTGCTCACTTCTTTCTTAGACGTATATTATTATCATCATCTCACATTCTTAAGTCCATCTGTTCTCAGGCCTTAATATCCATCTAGATTCATAGGTACCACTCTTTTCGTCGCATGACATTCTTCTCTCCTCATAACATGTACATACTCATAACATAATATGTAACTCTGTATTGAATGGCATTTTTATTCATACAATCAAATTCGTCTGATCAATTTACGAAGTTACTCAACGCAATAACATGAATATAATATAAGTGCTGATATCGTCCACCCACTGATTTCACCAGCACAGTGCGCATATTTACATATAGAAGCGGAATCTATAAATGTGACAGTACTTCTGCCTGTTGATTACGTTTCCACGAGTAATGACCTGCGCACACCTAGTTCCCTGGCGGTAGCGAACAGTGAAATGCTGTCAAATATCGCTGTCAAATCTCAAATCTGACAGCGATATTTGACAGCGTTTCACTGATCGCTACCGCCAGCGAACTAGGTGTGTTCGGGCCATAAGCTACTGATTCGATCGCGATGAAAAAATTTACAAACCCTCCGTCACACTCAAGTATGCCGTAAAAGGCAACAGAGATTGCACCAATCAAAAGGCAACAGCATCTCATGAGTGTTACACCTTCAACACTACAAAATCACTGCTAGGAAACTATACTGCCGGTCGCCTTCGTCCTTCATTGTCGGCCTATGCCCAGCAGTGAACTTCAGTTCTTCAGGCCTGGGTGGGCCGGGCCGGAGCTGGGTCACCCAAGCTCTTATTCTTCTTCCTGATCTTATTCCACATTCCACGTTATGCAGGTAGGCACAACATGTATTCAGTATTCAGTATATTTATTGCCTTATTAATTATGCATGTAAATTTAGTCAGATCTTAGATCTAGTTTAGAATCAATACATAATTTACCCTGCAAGGGTGTTGCAATACAGTAGAAGCGGGCCGTTATGGTATAATCATGCAGATTGGAATATTATTACGTCATTGTGTGATGTTCTCCTCAGCTGCTGTTGTTTAAAAGCTATTCATTGTTGACCTAGTATTCGGTAAATTATTGATCCAGTATGGCGAAAACACTCTTTGTTATGTTCGCTGAAGCTCTGTAAAATTAAATACACTGGATCGAGTTCAGGTTTAAACTTTATGGTAACAGTTAATTCAACCAACGTACAGTCGTTACGTAAAATATTTATTTTTGTAAGTGTGATGATGGACCTATCAAATGATAATGATGACTAAAATAATAACAGATCAACACAAAACATTGAACACAAAATATTTTGAAAAATTAGTAGACACATTCTCACATCTTTACTTAGGCTTTAAACCACTGTTCACTGTTAATTGTACCTAACTTTCTGTATAATAAATAAATATAAAAAAATATAATAAATAAACATAATTTATTAATTTTCAAAAGTCAAAGTATTGACCTTAATTACAGCAATTTAGTAATGAACTGCAAATAAACAGTTATAAATTTGCTGTAGGTACATAACTAAATTGCTGCTACTGTTTTTTTTTCTCAAAGAAACTCTGTTGGGGAGTTTCATTTCTATACACTTCTTAGCTTAACACAAACAACACAATCTTGCAATCTTCGTGTCGCCTTGTTATGTCAGGGGCACAACAAGTAGTATCGAATACAAGGCCAACGTACCCATCGGCGGGGTGCAAATTGACCCAAATAACCCTAAAATTTGTTTGGTACAAGGTTAAGGAGAAGTAATTTTCTTAGATTTTTCTAAGTTTATCGAAATCTAGACAAAATAGATTTCAGTAAATTGAAAATAAGTTGCTCGATCCTTCGAGCAGCGTGTCGATTCCAGCAACACGGCTCGATTGACTGAATACGCGTTCTTTTTTCAAATTTTTCAAACAAAAATTGACAACTCACATCGATTTTCGCGATCGCTTGAGCTATTTGTGTTGCTAGATTTGACGCCCAATTTTGACTCCTGTCAAATGACGTAATGAATACAAATGTAAAAGCTGAGGACGGGGAAATAGATGTGAATATTAGTTATATTGATAAACAAATGGGAGTAGATCCTTTCAACACACTGGTTCGAAAGAACTAGTAACAAGATACGAAGAACAAGACGAGTAGTTTTTTCTAGATCGTGTAAATACACCAAGAATCATAAAAAAATAATTCCTTTCGCAAAAAAAGGTTTTTATTTTATAGGAAAATCTCAAAGATTTTTATAATGTACGTAAAGTTAGGAACCGAGTGGGATTTGAACCCGCGAGTCGTGTCTGATTACGATCCGATAGCGCAGCGGTCAGCGCACCCCATACCAAGGGGAAGATCGCGGGTTCAAATCCCGCTCGGCTCTTAACCTTTGGGACATTATAAAAAACAGGTTTTTTGTCTCTGTATCAAATGCTGCAATCTCTTTCCCTCACCCCTTGAGAAATCGTATCCAATAGACTAGGCCTTATTAATCATGGCTTGGTAAACAACAGAACCCGACGGGGTTCTGGTTTTCAGGTTATTGTGCAGAACCCTGAAACGGGATTCTTGTGTTGTTGTATCTCATGGGTAATCAAAGGATATTCGCTTTACGCTAGGAATGCGGCAAATATATTAAGTAGAGTATAATTATGTTTAGGTACAATATATCCAATTTTCATAAGCTATTATTAAGCGGTAACCTGCCTACCTACCACAAGCTATGTCTGGCTCTGGTTTTGAGTCTGTGTGAGTGCTCACCAGTGTATCATACTGTGTGTGTGACGTTTCGACGTAGAACTTATTTAGTAAACACTCACACAAACTCAGAACTAGAGCCAGAGACAGAGCCAGACAGAGCTTGTGGTAAGCCTACTGGCATGGACATGAACATTGACTTGTAATTCGTTTATTGATAAGTTTTATTTTTGGTTAGTTTTATTTGATTTTTAGTAGTGTTAGTCAAAGTCAAAGACAAGTCAAATATGTATTTATTCCAGTAGTATCACAAGGATCTCTTGAAAAGTCTTAAAGCTAGGTGAGTTTAAGTGCCAGTTCCACGCGACCAAGCCTAGATGAACAGGCAATTTTTATATTTATTTATTATACAGAAAGTTAGGTACAATTAACAGTGAACAGTGGTTTAAAGCCTAAGTAAAGATGTGAGAATGTGTCTACTAATTTTTCAAAATATTTTGTGTTCAATGTTTTGTGTTGATCTGTTATTATTTTAGTCATCATTATCATTTGATAGGTCCATCATCACACTTACAAAAATAAATATTTTACGTAACGACTGTACGTTGGTTGAATTAACTGTTACCATAAAGTTTAAACCTGAACTCGATCCAGTGTATTTAATTTTACAGAGCTTCAGCGAACATAACAAAGAGTGTTTTCGCCATACTGGATCAATAATTTACCGAATACTAGGTCAACAATGAATAGCTTTTAAACAACAGCAGCTGAGGAGAACATCACACAATGACGTAATAATATTCCAATCTGCATGATTATACCATATCGGCCCGCTTCTACTGTATTGCAACACCCTTGCAGGGTAAATTATGTATTGATTCTAAACTAGATCTAAGATCTGACTAAATTTACATGCATAATTAATAAGGCAATAAATATACTGAATACTGAATACATGTTGTGCCTACCTGCATAACGTGGAACAGAAAACATGTACAGAAAAAATGTGTATAATTATTATATCAGCTATATGGTTTCCATCGTACATGCTCTGCTTCATTTGGGACTAGATAGTGTTGTAAAGATTGTCCACAATACTTTTTTATAGAAATATTTTTTTACGCCCACGCTTTGCCGTAGTGCAATACAATAAAAAAATCACGCTCTTTAAATAAACCTTTAACGACCTAAAGAAAACGAGCGCTGCTTAAATTCAACGAATACATATCTAGCTACTTATAAAAAATATTGCAAGTTTGGTGTTTGTACATTATCACGACCTTGCGGTATCTAGTTCAACCTATATCTGTGTAGCAGAGGTATTCATTTCTATTCCTTCCTGTTCATTTCACGTTGAGAGGAAAGGGTTACTAATGAAATTCCGTCGGGGTGAGTTCCAATGAGATATTGTTACGAGTACGTAGGGTTTATTCTACTTTTGGTACATCATTTTCTATTCTACTAATATCGTAAAGGTGAATTAGTTCAGAATCTAAGCTTATGTATATGTTTGGTGTATACTAACATTAATAAAAGTTTACATGAGTGTGACTCAATCATGCCGGCCGGAGAAAGACTGGACGAATTAAATGAAACTCGGAAAAAACAGATTAAAATAAACGGATTCGTGGTATACATATATTGGTCAATTGTAAAAAACCCTGGTCTACACAAATTCAACTGTAAAATATCCTATGGTTTACTTTTTTCAAATATGTACTGGTGAAGAAGAGCCAAAGACCAGACTCAGTAGCGTGTCTTGAGAGAAACAGTCAGTTAATGATAAGAATAAGGATAAAACATAAAGGTTACTGCTGAAAATAACCGAAGTTATGAAGTTATGGATTGGGCAGTTTGAGAGAGTATCTCTGTAACCCTCTGAATATATTAAATTTCAGGCTGGTCTTAACATCTAGAATTAGTTTTGTGATCTAGTTTATCCGAATACCACGCAGACAAAGAAACAGGCAGATACCAGTAACAAGTAAATGAGAGGCGTGGAAGGATATTCCCGTGAGGGTTTCTTAAATTGAAACTTGTACTTTAATACGGGTAAGATGTGGGTAAAATCACACGGATCAGAGATTTATCTCTAGAGGCCTTCAGCTTTGTGGCTCACCGACGTAAAATAGCCAAAATACATCTTTGGAATTCACAAATTAGTGATCGTTGAAAATACAAAATCTAGGATTTCGTTGGAACGCAAGCTTGCCCCACGTTGGGCGCCACTGTTACTATTTAGCTTCTAGGGGGTCCTAAGTGGCTCAAATAGAAATATGAAAGCAGATTCACCCCAGCAATGTTTGGTAGTAACATATGGTATAATTATTAAGCCTTTTATTAGATTATAACTTTTAATCCTAGTCATATCATAGCATGATTTGAAAGAGCCGAAAATAAAACTGAAAGAACACTATACAATAATAAGAATTAGGACGTAAATGATCAACCTCTGTCGAAATCGAATCTGTTGAGGTAACACAAGAAAAAATCAAGCTATATCGATTCTCTAGATTAATTGAAAGATACACTTTTGATTGAATGATCAAGTGATTGGTTCTAAGGATTGGGTAATAAATCATTCATGAAGTCCCACATATTGGGAACGCAGTTGACGATATTGATTAGTTACTTGTCCCGCTTTTCATAAAGGTCACGGTAATAGGGCCGAAGGTTCACGCTGCTGGAAGGTTCACCTGCCACTTATGATTATGTTCAGGTTTTATGATCATCCATATTTAGGGTGCAAGACATGACAGCTGCTACAGTGAAAGAGAGATCATTGTCATTCTAGAAAGACCACTGCTGGACATAGGCCTTCTCTATACATTTCCGAGGAAGAATCATTCTGAGCCATTTTCACGCATGGTGACCGCAGTGCTGTCAAAAAAACTGTTGCGGGTCGCTTTTTCGCCTTCAACGACAGAAGGTGATTGAGGGGTTATATTTTTTGCTGAGACCATCACAGTCAAGATAAACTATTAAAGTCACACATCACGGTAGAATAAAATTCATCAAATCTGACACCTACGTCAGATGATGCGTCTGGTGATGGAAGTGTCATATTAATTGCCAATTACGGTCAAGATAGAAATACCATATTATCACGTATCACCACACAGCGGTGGAATAAAACATATCGAATCTGTCAAACTGGAAAGTCTTGAATCCGACATACATAGAGCATGGTACTTCTTCCGAACAACTCTCTCTAGCCAAGATTCATAGTCGTGACTTTGCTTTACAGCAAAGGAGTCTTCGCAAAGTAAGTTTTCGAAGTTTACTTTCAACATTTTGAATAAAGAAGAGCTTGACAGAAATATATTTTTGGTTGAAAGGAGAACTTTCCAAAAAAGTAAAGTCAAAGTTCGGTCTATGAATCTGGGCCTAACTCTGGCGTAACAGTGTGCTTCTAGATCTATGTAATGCCTATCATCTTTGAAGGCGGGAGCAAGAGCCAAATGAGCATCTTAACGTCGCTCTGCCGCGCCAGCACCCTTATATATTATTATGTCATTGAAGCTCAAGGTTGTCTAGGGGGCCAAGGACACGCCCAAACAGAATGACACATGCTTAATTTATACTCCATACTAGAATTCAGGCTACTTAGCCGAATGGAACCTGATAAGTGGGCTAACATCGTCCTTGGGTTCCTGAAAACGGAAAGCGACGGCGGAACCTGCCGAGAAGATGTTGGCGGGACGATCTCGACCTTCACTGGAAAGATTGGTGGGTGATCGCCGGAGACAAGGTTTTGGGTAGAGTGGTACGGCACACAGAGGTTACGCACGTGCCTCTACAATCCACGGACGAGCAGCGCTGCGATAAGCAAGCTGTACGTAGTACATACATACAAACATAAAATCACGCCTTATTCCCATGGGGGTAGGCAGAGATCACGGATTTCCACTTGCTGCGATCCTGACACACCTCTTTCGCTTCATTCACTCTCATAACATTCTTCATTCATGCTCGTCGGCTGTACGTAGTCGTGGGTCATATTCTTGTATTCCAGTGGAAACGTAGACCCACATCGGCAGCGTTGACCTATGTAATCGCCTACTCGAGCAAGCTACGACTGTGTCAATGACATCAATTCATGCGTAGCCTCTCCGTGGGTTGCAGTGGAAACAACCGCACACATTTTCTTACAAAGCGAAACGAAGCTCTATACACGTGCGCAGTATATCATTATTATCGCAGTATATGGGCTAGGTACGTTAGCTTGCTTTCCTGACGTATCATTTAAGGTTGTTTCTTGTTTGCGGTGGTCTTTAGCTCGGTATGCTATCATACAGGCCTTGGCTTAGTTTAGGTACCGAGGTGGAGTCCTATAAAAATAAGATGGCATTGGTTACCTACCCTAATATTGAGATGTATCGAGACGCGGGAGACGGGCCTGGTGACCCGATTTACAGGTTTTAATTTGAAACCTCCTTGGGTACTAGCTCTCGGTTAAGGCTAAGTTATAAGATGTAATGTTCTAGACCTAATTTTATCCTTGTCCTTAGTCTAAGTGAGAGAAATAAACAATTATACAAATATACAAAATATCCGTGCGCAGCGGCAAGTTTAGGCAAGTCAAGATTCCTTTGAAGTATCAGTAGTTGATCTTACCTCAGTAGAGTGTGATGGCCAAGGGTGTGAGGCGGAGAAGGTGGAAGCACGGCAGGCGGTATGCAGCGCCCAGGTCCTTGCAGCACGCGGATGCCCATACGCACTGTGCTGCGGCGGGACACCTTCTCTTCAGGACGTTCAGCTACAAAGAAAGAAAACTTAGTGAAAAAACCGGTCGGACTCGTGAACTTAGGGTTCTGGACAATCTTCTCTTCTCTTCCACTATACAAAAATAAGTCGGGTTTTCCTTCTTGACGCTATAACTCCAGAACGCACGAAATGATTTCCACGGTTTTGCATTCGTTGGAAAGGTCTCGGGCTCCGTGAGGTTTATAGCAAAGAAAATTCAGGAAAAATTCAGGACAAACCAACATCTGGTGGCGAAACGGAGTTCGCCTGGTTTGCTAGTTATCTATAAATAAGGCATTAAAAAACCAGTCTGAAAAAGAATAAAGACTTCCTTCAAACCTTATCCTAATTCGGAAAGTAAACAAACGTTATTTACGCCGATGTTAAATGAGTACCATCCAGATACTCTCGAATAACGAAACACTGTATCTTTATCGTAGAAATTATCTAGTAGTTACTCCTAGAAGTATCTAGTAGATATTTCTCGGAAATTATAAGATTACCCGTTTTCTAAGAAATAGTCGGTGGTTTGTACTACAAGCTCTGTCTGGCTCTAGCTCTGGTTTTGAGTCTGTGTGAGTGCTCACCAGTGCTCAGTACTGTGTGTGTGACGTTTTGACGTGGAATTTATTAAGTCAGCAAAACCAGAGCTAGAGACAGACCCAGACAGAGCTTGTGGTAAGCCTACTATTGGAGGCGTATGGAACAAACAAACGATCCATCACAAAGTCTATTATAAGTCAAGTTAGTTTTTGTTTATCCAGCCAACCTGGAATTGCAATGAAAACTGGGAAATTATTTATTATTAGTTCAAGGCAAAATTGTTTTCTAAATATAAATATTTGCGTGGATATTATAGACAAAGCTATCTAGTCCCAAACTTTGCAAAGCTTGTACACAAGAGTAATATCAGACTATACACTGCTCGCTCTTATGCCCGTGCAGTAAGCATTATTCGACTGGCCTCTAGCTCAGTTGGTAGTAGCTCTGCCTTCTGCGCCGTAGGTCGTGGGTTCGATCCCCACCGAGAACAAATATTTGTGTGGCGAACATAAATGTTTGTACTCTGCCTTGGTGTTTTATTGTATTCTAAGTATGTATTTACAAAAAAAAAAAAATTTATTCAAGTATTATATCTATATCAGCTATCTGGTTCCCATAGTACAAGCTCTGCTTAGTTTGGGGCTGGGTAGTGTTGTGTGAATTGTCCACAATATTTATTTATTATTTATTATTATTTTTCTTTGTCTAAATATGTTAAGGTACTTGAGGTATGTCTTTGCGTACATAAAGGATACAGCTCAAGTACCCTAGAACCTAATATCTGATAGAATACGTTTATAGGTTTTTTAACCGACTTCCAATCAAAAAGGAGGAGGTTCTCAATTCGGTTGTATTTTTTTTTTTTATGTTTTTTTTTTTTTTTTTTTTTAATGTTTGTTACCGCATAACTTCGTTATTTGTGAGCCGATTTGAAAAAATATTTTTTTATCTGAAAGGTATTGCTTTCAGATTGGTCCCATTTTAATTTTATTAAAATCGGTGTTGCCATTTTTTTTTAATATTTTTTTTAATGTTAGTAACTGCATGCCTCCGTCATTTATGAACCGATTTAGAAAATTATTTTTTTTATTTGGAAGGTTATTCTTACTTCCAGATTGTCCCAAACAAATTTGATTAAAATCGGTTTAGCCGTTTGACAATGAAGTCGGTTTCTCAAGTTTTTAAACTTATAATTATTATAAACTTGATATTCTGTCTGTACCAGATTACCCTATTTAGAGCACTCGTAGTCTAGTGATTCGGCCCCGCCTGCCGATCCAAGGTGGTGGTGAGTTTTTCTATCCAAAAATGTATATGCACTATGCCAGTACTCTCAAACGGTGAAGGAAAACATCGTCGTGTGTACGAAAAAAGCCTCTTTGAGGCGGACTTAAACTCGGCAAATTCATCATCCAACTTGGTGTGCAGACTGGTATCCGCAAGTAGGCCGCTGGCGAGCTCTTTTTGCGTGACGCTTGACACGTGTTGCTCGAACTTTTTTAGGTTCTACAACACGCCGGTTTCCTCACGATGTTTTCCTTCACCGTTTGGAGAGACTGGAGTGCACATACATTATATCGACAAAAAAACTCATTGGTACACGACTGGATTTGAACCCACGACCTTAGGATCGGAAGGCGGGGCCGAAACCACTAGACCACCAGTGCTCTCTTTGAACTTAAACTCCTTTCACTACATAAGAAACAGTGGAAGAAGAAGAAGTGTATTTTAAAAAATTAAGTATACCTACACTTGTAGGTAATTATGATAGGATGTAATGAAAAAATATGAAACCACTTACTCTCTTCTTACTATACTTCGCAAGGATTTTTCCATTACTTTACATTGTTGATACACATTAATCTTTTAATTACTTTAGGTTACATTAATAACCATTTGCAGAAGCGTAACAAAAGCTGTTATACCGTTAAAAGTCAATTAGAACATTTTCTTAATTATTTTTAATGGTATTGCGTTTATAACAACGGTCTATGCTACCTCGGGGTCAAAAGGGTCGACTAAGGTGTTCCAGACGTACCTAATGCTTATAATTATAAGTTTAAAAAACTTGAGAAACCGACTTCATTGCCAAACGGCTAAACCGATTTTAATCAAATTTGTTTGGGACAATCTGGACGTAAGAATAACCTTCCAAATAAAAAAATAATTTTCTAAATCGGTTCATAAATGACGGAGGCATGCAGTTACAAACATTAAAAAAAGTATTTAAAAAAAAATGGCAACACCGATTTTAATAAAATTAAAATGGGACTAATCTGGAAGCAGTACCTTTCAGGTAACAAATTTTTTTTTCAAATCGGCTCACAAATGACGAAGGTATGCGGTAACAAACATAAAAAAAAAAAAACAACCGAATTCAGAACCTCCTCCTTTTTGATTGGAAGTCGGTTAATAATAAAGGTGCAGAGAGAGAGAGACGTTCATCATTATCATCATTAGTATTAAGATAATTGTTGAGGCAAACGAATGCAAGAGCGCCGACCGCGTTTAGGTAAGCGTAGTGTAGGACGCCCTCCAGCAAGGTGGGGCGACGATCTGTGAAATGTAGCTGGCAAGCACTGGAGGACCAGAGCCGAAGACCGGGCTCAGTGGCGCGTCTTGGGAGAGACCTACGTCTAACAGTGGACTGATATAGGTTGCTGAGGATGATCATAAGTGACCCAGTTTTAACAGTAGATTAAAAGTGCTGTAGGTCTGCCTGCCACCTTCAGAATCTCACTGCTGGAAATTCGACATTATCGTGGGACCATCGCGTGCGTCGTCATAAGTTCGCCTTCAGGTTCGTGGTCGCAATTCTTTATTACTCAAACTTTATTCCCCAGCGGTTCTCGGTTCAGAAAGAGTTTAAATTGTTTGAACCGTCTGAATAAAGTTACCCCTTCAAGATTCGAAACTTTACACACAGAAAAACTTTCCAGAATTAATTTAAAAGTGAATTCAGTTTAAATTATTGTGTGATGATTACAAGTTGAATTAAAAAAAAATATATACACACATCAAACTTGTCTAGGGATATTCTATTTCGAAATGATTTTCTTACAAACCATTTGCTTTTTAGAAAAAGTTTATATATGGAATTAAACCTCTTTTGTTCCTCTTTCCAAATTTGAAAAATAATTAAAAATCGAATACAATAGACAAAAGATATAGTGGGGACTCCGATTTAAATTAAACAACGTTCATTTTGCCTAAGATAAATTAACTTTTATTTAGTTATCAGTTAGTGATATTTAACTCATTTTTAATTTTAATGGATCTTGTGATTTTTGTTATGTCATGGAACGTCGACATTTAAGCAAAGAAGAAATGATAAGAACCATAGGCATGTTGCAAGCCGGTGCTATCCAACGCGTGGTTGCCGATACCCTAAACACCAATCAAAACGTAATTTATCGATTTTGGTAATGTAATCATATTGCTGGGGATGTAACAGAGCGCCACACTGGCAAAATTCGAGTACCCACCCCTAAACAGGATCTTTTTTTCCAAAATTCCGCCTGAAGGGAACCCAATATCACAGCAAAGCAGCTAGTGCAAAGGCTTCAGTAAGACTATCAGCTGTCAGATAGTGACCAAACCGTCAGAAAAAGGCTGCATGAAGTTGACCTTCATTCTCGTAGGCCACTTCGTGCACCAGCTCTACGAAGAGCCAATCGCGGAACTCGACTTCTTTGGGCTCAGGAACATTTGTTATGGAACAAGGGCCAATGGACAATGGTTCTCTATAATGATGATTCTCAGTTTGGATTCCACCTCGATTCACGAAGAACTCGTGTTTGCAGAGTCCCAGGCAGACAAATCACCTCCAGCACCCACAAGAGGACCATTCGTAACGAGGTGGGAAAATCATGGTTTGGGCGGAAATTCGTATTGGCGCGCGAAACACGCTCATTCGGATAAGAAGCAGCATGACTGCACTAAAATACCGGAACGAGGTCGTAGAACCTGTGATCATCCCTCACAGAATTCAAATTGGCCAGGAATTTCAGCTCTTGCATGATAATTCCCCTCCACACACGGCGCGATTGGTGTCAGCTGCCCTTCAGGAACATGATTTCGTGGTTTTGGACTGGCCTGCACAGTCACCCGATTTAAACCCAATTGAACACGCTTCGGCTATGTTGCAGCGAAGGGCTTTCAGCAATTTGCCGTCAAATTTGACCACAGAAGACAAACTTTTTTGCCATTTAAAAAGAACATGGGATCGAATACCCCAGCGAGACTTTGACACCCTAATTTTAAGTATGAATAACCGGTGCAGATGTGTTATCAACGTCAGGGGAAGCAACAACAATTATTAAGCTGTAAAAAAGTAATTTTAGAAAGTCTTGGAAACGTTAACATAGTTTTAAGACAATTTACCGAACCTTGTAAATTTTCGGATTTTTCGAGATTGTCTTCTAACTTAAATTTTTATTAAAAAATAATATCAAACAGTTGTATTTTATTATTATTTATAAACAACACAAAATAAATGTTCTTGCCATACCTAGTTTTCTAAAGAAATTATTTTTAGTTTTTGTAAAGACCAACAAAATGTTGAATATCCCTAGACAATTTTGATGCGTTATATTTATTGACCGCAAAAACAAATAATATAAAAATAGGTATGGTAAAACAATTGCACACGGTCAATATAGTCCCCGGCTCAGTATTTGTCGCACCATGTAGGTGTGACACATGACGTCACACTACACAAAAAAAACTCGGCAAAAATTCTGCGCATCAGCAAGGAGTTTCCAATCCTAGGTTTAGGTATCTTTTTCTCAACCAAAGCTGCGTGAGCATGGAGCGTGAGTAATAGAGAAGATAAACTTACCAATATAAGCTCGGACATCGTAGGACGTGCCAATAGGAGCGCCGTGGTATTGCTTCGCCGGTACAAGCTGCACGCTAGGTGGCGCTAGCGGCGTCAACTCCAGGTGGAAAGGATACGCGTTGGCGCCCAAGCGTTTTATCAACGCGTCCTGTAGACAAGACCAAAAGAAATTGAAATAGTTTTTCGAAAATGTTTTACTTTATTTTATTTGGGAAACAAGCAGTATAATCTTTCAGGAAACAACATAAAAATACGTAAACCAACAAAATTTCCGCAATTAGATACAACAAAGTAGCAGTAAATCGAACTAAAATTATTATGAAAAAAAAAATGTGCCACACAAACTTCGACCCTCGTTGCTTTCGATTTTAAATTTGGATCTTCTTAGTACAGTTGGCTGAGCTATATAATTACAAATTGTATTTTCAAGTAAGTGTCTCTCATCATTGCAACGGACATCATAAGATCATAGGACAAAAGTTCAGAAAATTCATTACTCCAAGAGGCTATAGGACTTTGAAAACGATATCTTCAAGTCAGTCAAGAAAAAAATCTAAAACTATACATTTTGTAAAATAATTTGGTCAAGCCAATCGATCAGGGGGGATTTTTATAATGTCCCAAAAGTTAAGAGCCGAGCGGGATTTGAACCCGCGACCTTCCCCTCGGTACGGGGCTGCGCTGACCACTGCGCCATCGGATCCTAATCACACTCGGCGAATAACTCTTAGGGACTGTTCGGCACTAACGCGACCGTGCCTCTCGGCCATTATAAAAATCTTTGTGATTTCCTTAAGTGTAGTAAACACTATAATATCAATAAACGATCAGGGGGGATGTTTACCATGCCTTTAGATCGCAATCGTAAGTATTTTATATTTATAAAGTTTGGGTATTTTATGATCGATAGCGGAAGTCTGCAGTGAAACTTTTTCATTTTAAGTCTTGGTTATGCGAACCGACACCGGCTAATTGATGTGCATTTCTCCAGCTTCCTCATATGGAAATTGCGAATTCTGAAAACGCCAACATTTAAAGCATAATTGGAGCAATCATTGATTTGAAGGAAAATTTAGCAGCAAAAAAAACAACGACTCTATGAGACTTTATAGGTGTGTTAGCTGGAGAGCGGCTCCACAGCTTCCTCATTCAGTGTGGGCAAACGGCTAACGATAGAGCTATATAGTAAACGCCAAATTTTAGAGCATAATTAGAGCACCCGGCATAAAAAAAATCAAGTCTCTAGCTCGAAAACTCTTTGAGTTAGAAGACTATAACAACGTGTTTGCTGGGAAGCCATTTCTCCAGCTAACACATGTGGATCTCAGGAATGGCTATAGCTAGAAAGTTGCTTGATATCTCCAAATTTAGAGCAAAAAATATCATGGATGCTCCAAATATTTCAAGTGTCTAGGTTCAAAACTCACCGAGTTAGAAGCTTTGATGACTGTGTTAGCTGGAGACACGTTTGTCTGGCACGCACATGCTACATCTGAGGATCTACAATAGCTACAGATTCGGTTGACGTGTCCAAACCGAGCTATGAATTAGAGCACTCGGCTCCAAAATTTTGGACTCTCTAGGACAAGTAGTTTCCTAGTAATGAACAAAAGAACATTTTGCCGCCAGAATTTTCAAATGTATGTTCGCACCCGTAAAAATGCGGCGTTGCCGCTCTGAAAGTTTGGTATCAGCGTAGGAATTTGAACGTTATTCGGTTTATTTTAGATCGCGATACGAGTCATTTTCGTATGCGCTTAGCGGTTTTGATTTCTGAAACCTCAAACTCATATTTTCTCTTTTTGTTAGGTTGAGAGCTTTCTCTCTATCTATATGAGAATTGTGTGTTGCCCGTTCTTGTTCGTTTTATAGTTTCTTTAGTCTTCTTCTTATCGTGTCACTGATTCTTTCGAACCAAGTGTGGTGAAAGGATTTTAAGTGCGCCTCAAAGAGGCTCCTTTCGTGCACTAGACACATATTTTCGAACTTTTTAGGTTCTACGATATTTTAGTTTCTTTAGTAATGCGTGTCTTTTAGGTATTCTTAGAAAAAAAACTTTATTAGGTACCTGCTAGGCCAGTGTTGATGATTCTACCTACTCTGCCTGTTGTTAGCCGTCTGTTCTCTGTGTTTTACTGTATTCAGTCAGGTTTTTATGAGCGTATCGAGTAAACCAGGCGGACGGAAAAAAGGTATTTACTGCGGCTTGCTAGTTGTGTGCGTACTCACGCACACTTGCCCCCTATCACTTGCCATCTCACCAGATGGCAAGTGATAGGGGGGGCATCTCACCATGTTGTGCCGACCCCACCTGGTGGGTAAGGGCAGGAAGAAGAAAAAGCACTTTTTGGGGTTTTTTGTTTCATTTTCAACTATATTCCTATATTGTGAATTGGACATAAGTTTTTGAATCCAAGATGGCGGCTTCATTTAAAAAAAAAAAAAATGGATATGGGTATCGTTTAATAGGTTTTTGGGGGCTCTGGTTGTGAATTCGACAATAGTTTTTGAATCCAAGATGGCGGCTTCATTTTTTTTTCTTAAAAAATGGATATGGGTATCGTTTAATAGGTTTTTGGGGGCTCTAATTGTGAATTCGACATTATTTTTTGAATCCAAGATGGCGGCTTCATTTTTTTTCTCAAAAAATGGATATTAGTATCGTTTAATAGGTTTTTGGGGGCTCTGGTTGTGAATTCGACATTATTTTTTGAATCCAAGATGGCAGCTTCATTTTTTTTCTTAAAAAATGGATATGGGTATCGTTTAATAGGTTTTTGGGGGCTCTGGTTATGAATACGACATTATTTTTGAATCCAAGATGGTGGCTTCATTTTTTTCCTTAAAAAATGGATATGGGTATCGTTTAATAGGTTTTTGGGGGCTCTGATTGTGAATACGACATTATTTTTTGAATCCAAAATGGCTGCTTCTTTTTTTTTCTCAAAAAATTGATATGGGTATCGTTCAATAGGGTTTTGGGGGCTACAATTGTGAATTCGACATTATTTTTTGAATCCAAGATGGCGGCTTCATTTTTTTTCCCAAAAAATGTATGTTAGTATCGTTTAATAGGTTTTTGGGGGCTCTGGTTGTGAATTCGACATTATTTTTTGACTCCAAGATGGCAGCTTCATTTTTTTTCTAAAAAAATGGATATGGGTATCGTTTAATAAGTTTTTGGGGGCTCTGATTGTAAATTCAACATTAATTTTCGAATCCAAGATGGTGGTTTCATTTTATTTCTTAAAAAATGGATACCTATGGATATCGTTTAATAGGTTTCTGGGGGCTCTGATTGTGAATTCGACATTATTTTTTTATCAAAGATGGCGGCTTCAGTTTTTTTTTTAAATAATGGATATGGGTATCATTTAATAAGTTTTTGGGGGCTCTGATTGTGAAATCAACATTAATTTTTGAATCCAAGATGGTAGTTTCATTTTATTTCTTAAAAAATGGATATGGATATAGTTTAATAGGTTTTTGGGGGCTCTGATTGTGAATTCAACATTATTTTTTGAATCCAAGATGGTTGCTTTTTTTGCTCAAATAATGGATATGGGTATCGTTTAATAGGTTTTTGATGGCTCTGATTATGAATTCGACATTATTTTTTGAATCCAAGATGGCGGCTTCATTTTATTCTTTAAAAATGAACATGGGTATCGTTTAATAGGTTTTTGGGGGCCCTGATTGTGAATTCGACATTATTTTTTGAATCCAAGATGGCGGCATCATTTTTTTTCTCAAAAAATGGATATGGGTATCGTTCAATATGTTTTTGGGGGCTCTGATTGTGAATTCGACATTAATTTTTTAATCCAACATGGCGGCTACATTTTTTTTCTTAAAAAAACGGTTTTCTGTATAGTTGGTTTACTTACGATAGTTGAACGAGACAACGTCATACAGCTGTCCACGCGAACGCATCGCTCACTCAAAAAGGAGAAACAGATGTCGAACACTGCCGAACGCTGAGGCCGATTGTGCTTCTTTGGCACTCTTTCCACGCTCTCGTTTGCATTGCGTGCATTTGGCTCTATTGAATTATAAGACTATAAGATATAAATGATATCTATATCCATTTTTAAAGAAAAAAAAATGAAGCCCACATCTTGGATTCAAAAAATAATGTCGAATTCACAATCAGAGCCCCCAAAAACCTATTAAACGATATCCATAACCATTTTTTAAGAAAAAAAATGAAGCTGCCATCTTTGATTCAAAAAACAATGTCGAATTCACAGTCAGAGCCCTCAAAAACCTATTAAACGATACCCATATCCATTTTTTGAGAAAAAAAATGAAGCAGCCATCTTGGATTCAAAAAATAATGTCGAATTCACAATCAGAGCCCTCAAAAACCTATTAAACGATACCCATATCCATTTTTTAAGAAAAAAAATGAAGCAGCCATTTTGGATTCAAAAAATAATGTCGAATTCACAATCAGAGCCCCCAAAAACCTATTAAACGATATCCATAACCATTTTTTAAGAAAAAAATGAAGCTGCCATCTTTGATTCAAAAAACAATGTCGAATTCACAGTCAGAGCCCTCAAAAACCTATTAAATGATACCCATATCCATTTTTTGAGAAAAAAAAAGGAAGCAGCCATCTTGGATTCAAAAAATAATGTCGAATTCACAATCAGAGCCCTCAAAAACCTATTAAACGATACCCATATCCATTTTTTGAGAAAAAAAAATGAAGCAGCCATTTTGGATTCAAAAAATAATGTCGAATTCACAATCAGAGCCCCCAAAAACCAATTAAACGACACCCATATCAATATATTGTGAAAAAAAATTAAGCCGCCATCTTGGATTGAAAAAATATTGTGGAATTCACAATCAGAGCCCCCAAAAACCTATTAAACGATACCCATACCCATTTTTAAGGAAAAAAATTAAGCTGCCATCTTGAATTAAAAAATTAATGTTGAATTCACAATCAGAGCCCCCAAAAACCTATTAAACGATATCCATATCCATTTTTTGAGAAAAAAAATGTAGCAGCCATTTTGGATTCAAAAAATAATGTCAAATTCACAATCAGAGCCCCCAAAAACCTATTAAACGATACCCATACCCATTTTTAAGGAAAAAAATGAAGCCGCCATCTTGGATTCAAAAAATAATGTCGAATTTGTAATCCGAGCCCCCAAAAACCTATTAAACGATACCCATATCAATATATTGTGAAAAAAAATTAAGCTGCCATCTTGGATTGAAAAAATATTGTCGAATTCACAATCAGAGCCCCCAAAAACCTATTAAACGATACCCATACCCATTTCTTAAGGAAAAAAATGTAGCAGCCATTTTGGATTCAAAAAATAATGTCAAATTCACAATCAGAGCCCCCAAAAACCTATTAAACGATACCCATACCCATTTCTTAAGGAAAAAAATGTAGCAGCCATTTGGATTCAAAAAATAATGTCAAATTCACAATCAGAGCCCCCAAAAACCTATTAAACGATACCCATACCCATTTTTTAAGGAAAAAAATGAAGCCGCCATCTTGGATTCAAAAAACAATGTCGAATTTATAATCCGAGCCCCCAAAAACCTATTAAACGACACCCATATCAATATATTGTGAAAAAAAATTAAGCCGCCATCTTGGATTGAAAAAATATTGTGGAATTCACAATCAGAGCCCCCAAAAACCTATTAAACGATACCCATACCCATTTTTTAAGGAAAAAAATTAAGCTGCCATCTTGAATTAAAAAATTAATGTTGAATTCACAATCAGAGCCCCCAAAAACCTAAACGATACCCATATCCATTTTTTGAGAAAAATATGAAGCCACCATCTTGGATTCAAAAATTAATGTTGAATTCACAATCATAGCCCCCAAAAACCTATTAAACGATACCCATATCCATTTTTTGAGAAAAATATGAAGCCACCATCTTGGATTCAAAAATTAATGTTGAATTCACAATCAGAGCCCCCAAAAACCTATTAAACGATACCCATATCCATTTTTTGAGAAAAAAATGAAGCCACCATCTTGGATTCAAAAATTAATGTTGAATTCACAATCAGAGCCCCCAAAAACCTATTAAACGATACCCATATCCATTATTTAAGAAAAAAAATGAAGCCACCATCTTGAATTCAAAAATGAATGTCAAATTCACAATTAGAGCCCTAAAAACCTTTAGAACAATAGGTATCTACGTTAACAACTTTTGAAGAAAAAAAATAAAACGTTTTCCGGAATAGAGCCCCCCCACTTTTCTTCATAATTATTATATTTATATTATTTCCTTTCGCTTTCCCGTGAGTATTTACTGCAGTTCGCTATAGATAGTGCAACCCACGAAGGCGCGCCCCACTATTCCTCCTAACCGTTTATAGTATATGTGTGCAAGCTTCCGTCAATGTTTGAGTGTTATCGGTACACACTAATTACCTATGAGTGCACACGCACACTACAATTAATAGACTACGGTTGGCGACTGCCGCTCGGAGCAAACTCCCCGCACCCCGCGAGGGGCGCGTCTTCGTGAATTGCACTATCTATAGTTATGTACGTACTCACAGACACAATGATAGTTTCGCACGATGCCATTTACACCTAGTGTGACAAGAGTAGGTAACTCATGATTTGAAAACATTGTTGGTTAGTTGAGAGACTTAGAGATATAATTTCATGATATTTAAATATAAAAATAAAAAATCTGAAGTCAGGTTTCTTAATAAATACATATTTAAACTTAAACTAACCATTATAAAACTTTTCTTTGGTGTTTTTTTGTTTCATTTTAACCTATATTCCGCTTCTTGAGCTACGTAATGAGTGTTTAAGACATGAATCCTAGGGTAACTATTTACCAGGCACGGGCAACACACAACTCCATCCGACTAACGTTCAAATTCCTACGCTGATACCATACTTTCAGAGCGGCAACGCCGCATTTTTACGGGTGCGAACATAATATTTGAAAATTCTGGCGGCAAAATGTTCTTTTGTTGATTACTAGGAAACTACTTGTCCTAGAGAGTCCAAAATTTTGGAGCCGAGTGCTCTAATTCATAGCTCGGTTTGGACACGTCAACCGAATCTGTAGCTATTGTAGATCCTCAGATGTAGCATGTGCGTGCCAGACAAACGTGTCTCCAGCTAACACAGTCATCAAAGCTTCTAACTCGGTGAGTTTTGAACCTAGACACTTGAAATATTTGGAGCATCCATGATATTTTTTGCTCTAAATTTGGAGATATCAAGCAACTTTCTAGCTATAGCCATTCCTGAGATCCACATGTGTTAGCTGGAGAAATGGCTTCCCAGCAAACACGTTGTTATAGTCTTCTAACTCAAAGAGTTTTCGAGCTAGAGACTTGATTTTTTTTATGCCGGGTGCTCTAATTATGCTCTAAAATTTGGCGTTTACTATATAGCTCTATCGTTAGCCGTTTGCCCACACTGAATGAGGAAGCTGTGGAGCCGCTCTCCAGCTAACACACCTATAAAGTCTCATAGAGTCGTTGTTTTTTTTGCTGCTAAATTTTCCTTCAAATCAATGATTGCTCCAATTATGCTTTAAATGTTGGCGTTTTCAGAATTCGCAATTTCCATATGAGGAAGCTGGAGAAATGCACATGCTAATTGAAAAGGTTCCACGTATCAACATCACATGCACGTGGATAGGGAATTCAAAAATAGAATTCTGAATTCCGTTCAGTTGTGAGCTCTGACGCGAATGGCGTACAGAATATAATTGCTTGTCAGAGGGAAATACTTGATATTCGAAATGAATTGTGATATTGATTCCTGGCGTTTTCCGCCCGCTGCAGGTAAATGCAAAGTAATTTGGTATTCTGATGGGATTCAAAACTTTGTATATGTATAAATATAAGTTTAAGCTTAATAAATTGTGTGTTTCAATGAATAAGTAAGCAACCCACAGAGCAGCAAACACGTTTTTCCGTGAAGCAACCCCTCCTAGCTGACAACTATGGGTCCGGTTAATGTACAGCTAGTTAATGTACACCCGTTAAAACGAGTCCACTTTTTTCCACTATCAAATTGATAACTTTTTTATCTAGCGATGGATAATTGTCCTAAAGAGGGAAACCCCTTTGAGGTAATTTTGTAAAGACATCATTTCCTGGCACTACGGCGCGGCGGCCGATGACGCGGCACGCTCGCATTGCTCGCTCGCTGGGTGTGCAATTCATATGTTTTAACATAACCTATCCTATCCAAGTCGGATCGACTCTATAAAGTCTCAATGACAATTTAATTACAAGTATCCAGTACCAGAACAAAAAAGCAAAAATCAATGATTAAACTGTCAGTCATTGATTTTTGCTAACAGGGTGTACAATAACCGGTATGTACATTATCGCCTTCCAAAATTATCCCGCAGCACCAGCCGCCTTAATCTTCTTCTTTGTCTATCCCTGTTCCCATTATTTGGGGTCGGGTCTCCTCACTTTTTTGCGCCAAAAACTGTTGACCGGTTTGGGCAATTGGGCTTTCCTATGGTCTCTCTTCATATTGGTCCACCAGGTGGATGGCGGGTGGTCTCTTCCTCCCTTTCCTTCCACCAGCCACCTTAATAGCAAGTTTAATCTGATATTTTATCGAAACAAAGGCAATTGCAGGCGTTGAATTAAATTAATCTCATTTGCAGTCGCCGTCTGCTAAGACAATAAAACATTCCACTCAGCGGAGTGGAATTGATTAAAGTTCGTTTTAAATACGTCTCTCACTGAAACCTGCTTATAAAGCAACTTCAGACGAGGGGTCAAGCGAGTACAACTGGCGCGATGTTCGAGGTGGCGTGCACTATGACGATCAAATGTTTCATTCAGCGGAAAATGTAGATTAGCATTTCTGGTTTATAAAGTTCAAATATTTCTTCAATCAGCTGGCATTCGATTGAAATTTTGAATTTTATACGAAGAATCCGCTGTGAGCCGCAACTATTTGCAAACCAGAGTTGCCATACTTTTGACAAATCCAGAGAAAAGGGGAATTTTATAACAGAAATTGCCAACCTACTTTTGAAGCTGACTGTACATAGGTGGTTTTACCAGTCTATAATTTTGTTGCCTGCTCTAAGGAATAAGATCGCTTATTGTCCTTCACTATAATTGTTTTTTTAGCTGTGACAAACGATTCATTCTCATATCGGTCTTTCAATTACATATCTATACTAAATGTCTATGCTAATATTATAAAGAGGAAAGATTTGTATTTTTGTGTGTATGTTTGTAATGAATAAACTCCAAAGCTACTGTGTTGATTTCAAAAAATATTTCACCATTGGAAAGCTACATTCACCCGCAGTAACATTGGCTATATTTATGTGTTTAAAAAAAATAAGTGTCCACTCGTACGAAGCCGGTATTAAGCTTTGTGTGAAAGCCTCTTTGAAATCTAGAGGTATATAAAAGAAAGTCGTGTTAGTTACTCCACTTATAACTCAAGAACGGCTGACCGATTTGGCTGAAAATTGGGAGGTAGCTTAGAACCAGGAGAAGGACATAGGATACTTTTTATCCCGAAAAAGTAACGGGAACGGGGTGCTACGGGAACGGGCGAGCGAAGCCGCGGGCGGCCACTAGTCTTTTTGTAAAGCTTACACACTATTTGAAAAGCGAGTTTTCGACAGGTTTTACTTTCCTATTTTGAACAAAAAATAAATCTAAACTACCGTCTATCACGAAGTACCAAATCCAGTTTCAATAACATTGTCGTTGGCGCTACAAATCCTAAATGATCCAGCAATCTTCTACGTTTGGCACAACTTCTTGCACTCAGTCAATTTCGATTGAAATCCTTTTATATCTCGGCTAGACAGGGCCAGGGGTTGCAAGCGTTTGTTTGCGGATTTACTTGGTTTGACTTGCAGTCGGTTCTTTATTTACGACTTGCGGATTTGTTATGGCTAGCAAAATATTTTTTGTCTCGCAAACATCTCGATATTGTTTTAGATCGAGAGACCCATACCAATCAGTAATCAGACTAATAGCCCCTTCCCACGGTCTGTGATATCGCGCACGGAGGAGGCGGATCAGCTCGCACGACACACCATGGGAACGGTCTCGTGCGCCGAGGTGCGCGGTAGCACAGGAGCCCTGCGCTGTGTGTGCGTTGCCGTGCGTCGTCGTCAGCTGTGCGTGATGATCTGCAGAACTACGCACCGTAGGAAGGCAGCATTAGGGTGCTTGTACACGCTAAGAAAAAACGCCGGGTCTACCCAAGAATTCGTGTCGTAACTAAAAAATAACTGTGTACACTGCTCGGAGCGGTGCACGAAAAAAATCTTATCTGCGCAAGACACGACGCGGCGAACGTTGTTGCGGAGCGGCGGGGGGCGGTGTAGTAGGGTTGAGCCAGCCCAGCCAGGTAGTTTTTGTTGTGCTTGTTATTACTTGCGCGCCCTACGCCCGACTGACGACTGCACGAAAAAAATCGTGTCGTGTACACATTTCGATTGGTCTTGTCTGCGGAAGACACGAAAAGTTTTCGTGTGTGGAACAGACAAAATTCTTGCCGTCTACACGAAGAATTTGTCTTGTCTGCCGCAGGAACGGCAAATTTTCTTAGCGTGTACAAGCGCCCTTACAGATTATTTTTCGCACGGTACGCAAATTAAAATTTCTTTTATTTTTTCTGCATTATATTTCGTACTTCGTCTTTCGATTAGTAACCTGAAAGAGAAATTATTAGCAAGTACATTGTAGTTACGCCTACGTGTCACCACTCTTATACACTATATTGAGAGTTTTTTTTTTTTTTTTGTGGGTAAATCTGCTTTCTTGTCGCCTGCGCTCGGCCGGTCGCGTCATTCGTCTTTTAGTGTTTCGCCGCTCAACACTAGTCTAAATAAATTCAGTGATTGAATAAGTTTCGAAAAGCTTTACACGTTTTCTAAACTTTAAACCTAAATAATGCGGAAACGAAGGCTCGAGAACGACGATAACTTCGATTACTTTAGGAAAAAAACTAAAGAAACTTGAGTCCGAACTCAACGAGTCTGGTAAAACAAGAAGTCGTGGTATCGAGTTTTTTCCTCGTCCTCATCATCGCCGTCGTCGTCGAAGGAACCCTCGTGTTCTCGTCAGGATTTAGACATCCATCAGTAATGTATATCAGTGCAAAAGTGAAATATTTTTTAAAAATATGCCGGTACTTAGTCTAAAAAATTCACTTGCGTAATAACTCTGTGGGAGCTATATCTTGTTGGATGTATTTATAGACATCAGGTATTTACGTGAGTCGAGCTGTCTGTGGGACTGTCTCTCTTATCACACATTAAAATCGTTTGCGTCTGTGGGAGTTATAACTTACCGATTCAAAAAGTACATAAGATTGGTTTGTGCGTAATTCTGTGGGAATTGTCTTACTAATCGTACCATCAGCATGAAATACGTCTAGATAAAAGATTTTTCAACTTTGAAAATCTTGATTTTTTGATACCCTCAAATAACCTAAACATATCGTTTTGCGTATATCTCTGTGGGAGTTATATCTTACCGATTCAAAAAGTACATAAGGTTGGTTTGCGCGTAATTCTGTGGGAATTATGTCTTACTAATCGTACCATCAGCATATTCAAAAAGTACATAAGGTTGGTTTGCGCGTAATTCTGTGGGAATTATGTCTTACTAATCGTACCATCAGCAGATTCAAAAAGTACATAAGGTTGGTTTGCGCGTAATTCTGTGGGAATTATGTCTTACTAATCGTACCATCAGCAGATTCAAAAAGTACATAAGGTTGGTTTGCGCGTAATTCTGTGGGAATTATGTCTTACTAATCGTACCATCAGAGTTTCAAAAAGTACATAAGGTTGGTTTGCGCGTAATTCTGTAGGAATTACGTCTTACTAATCGTACCATCAGAGTTTCAAAAAGTACATAAGGTTGGTTTGCGCGTAATTCTGTGGGAATTATGTCTTACTAATCGTACCATCAGCAGATTCAAAAAGTACATAAGGTTGGTTTGCGCGTAATTCTGTGGGAATTATGTCTTACTAATCGTACCATCAGCAGATTCAAAAAGTACATAAGGTTGGTTTGCGCGTAATTCTGTGGGAATTATGTCTTACTAATCGTACCATCAGCAGATTCAAAAAGTACACAAGGTTGGTTTGCGCGTAATTCTGTGGGAATTATGTCTTACTAATCGTACCATCAGCAGATTCTAAAAGTACATAAGGTTAGTTTGCGCGTAATTCTGTGGGAATTATGTCTTACTAATCGTACCATCAGCAGTAACTACGTCTTGATAAATGATTTTTCAACTTTTAAAATCTTGGTTTTTTGATACCCTCAAATAACCTAAGCATATCGACAGACGAGATATTTTTAGACGGTGATATCTGAATCTCCCCTAGACGGAAGTTTTGCCGCAGGGCCAAGACGCCATCACCTCGCTGCTACTGTCAGAGGGTGTATCGGCTGCACCGTCCCAACCATTGAATATGGCCCTAACTTTCATAAGGACTTAGCGATTCGCTTCGAACATATCGCTACCCATGGACTGGGTCGGACTCAAACAAAAGAGATACTAGCTCTTACCGTGGCGCCAATACTCAACGCCAAAATAAAAGCTGCAATTCTTGAGCTCATGGTAGATCAAGATAAGAGCTTTGAACTCCAACAAACGCAGATATGCAGCCGCTATCTCGTGCTTGGCGTCAGCGGTCTCCGATGAACTCTCATCTGCTCAGATCAATCAAGATCTCCGCAAAAAGCTGATGAACACAGGCCGTCATCTTTGCGATGTTCATTTTACCGATTCTAAATCGAGGTGAAATTTTGCCATGTTCTCCATCAAGGAAGACACGAAGGAACAAATATTTGTTTGGAGAGAATTTGTCTGCTACATTGTAATCAGCAAAGGCAACAAATCTGGGAACGACTTAAAAGTCCAACAGAAGATTTTAAGAATGCTTTTGAGCCACACAATTAAATTTCAAAGCTGCACCTGCTTCATAAAATACTGCAAGCCGCCGCGCCAGGCCCGCCGCCGAGGAGCCGCGAGCCTGCCTACCCGCGCGCTCAGCACGCGCCCGCATCGAGAATTCGAGACGGTCATCACCGCCGCCGCGGTCGACCTGCGGCCTGTAGACCCAGTAAGTTACGCTGGCCAGCTGTCTCTCTTCCGTCTTTAATTACTACAGATTCGTTAATCCTTTAATAGATCGATGGCTATAAATTGTGATTTTCACAACATTGTCTAACCTTCTCCAAATTGGAGCAATAGCACAGTGCAGGCATGCTATCATGCCTAATATATATAAAAAAAAAAAAAAAAAGTGGATAAAAATCATTCCTACAAATAATTTCAAGCTGGAGGATTTATGAATGGCTGTTATACTGACATCTAAAGATTGGTTTCTAGCTACTATTAACTTGAAAGATGCGCATCTTTTAATCAGTGTTAAAGTAGAATCTAGATTCTATAAAATATTTTTACTAGTAAGAAATTTACTTGTACAAAAGGAATTTGGCCTATACACTTCGTCGTATGTTTTCACTAAAACCGGTTGTCAAATTGTTGGGATCACCCGGATACCTACCTATCAACAATAAACTTAGATAACATTTTATTAATGGAACGCTCATATTATAGTGTCTAGAAACATTGTACAACAACTTTGGGTTTTTCTAATAAATTATGAAAAGAGTAATTTGGTTCCCTCTACTTCTTGTACATACTTGAAATTTGTAATCAACAGCAAAACTATGCAAATAGGCTTGCCAACCAAATACAACTTCATATAATCAAATAAATTAAGTTGTTTTCCAAAAAATCACGAAATTTTCTCAACTGTTAGAGAGAGATGAGATATAGGCTTATTAACGCCCGGCTATTGAATATGATCCACCATATGCCAAAGAATTTGAACGACTTAAATACACTAAGGTGACAACAATTTCGCCAAATTCTTGAATATTTCACCCAGCTTATATAATGTAGATATACGCTGTACAAATATTTTCTGACGCCTCAACTACGGGGTGGGGCGCCGTGTGCGGCTCGGAAACCGCGAGCAGCCCGTTCCGTAAGCGAGCGCATGCTTCACATAAATTAGCAATCAACTGCTTGCGCCTTACTCTGCCACTAAAATCTTTAAAAAAAAAACGAGCTAAGTGATTGCCAAATCCTACTGCGTTTCGATAACTGCACTGCCGTTTCTTACGTTAACAGAAATTAGAATATAATTAGATAGAATTCAGTTTCCACACTTGTCACTATTCTGACGTCAAAAAGCTGAAAAACAAAGTCAAAATATAATTATAATGGCTGATACTGAATCATGAAACTGTCATCCCTACATGGAATGGGAGCTCTCCGATTCAACCTTTGATGTATAACTATTATATTAGTGTCCCAGTGATCGATTTAATTGAAAGTCGAATAATTAATAATGAATTCGATGGGTTTGTTTCATGGTCTGGCGACCCAAATGATTATGCGGTTAACGCATTCATGATCAGATGGTCAAACATTTATTTATTTTTTTCCCATTCGCCATAGAATTCAAAACTCTGCGAAAAATTGAATGATTGCATTTTTATCACAGAACTCATTAAAGCAAGAAAGACAAAGTCTACATTAAAAAAAAAAAAAGTTTTATTTTGCATGTTTTTAGCTCTGTTAGGTCGATAAAGACTTATCTAAAACAAATGTTTAACAGTAGCAGTCAATATATGTAGGTCTGCAGACAGCTGTAGAGCTGCCTGCTGTTTTAGAACCTAAAATTAGCGAAAGTTTAATTACCTATTCAATGTTTCGAGGGGTTTTTTCGTACAAGACCCCTGACCCCCTAATATAACATTACGTAGGAGTTGCGTAGTGGAATGGTTAGAAGTATTGTACCATAAAGAATTGTACTATTATCTTTGGAACTCTTTTCCAAAGATGTGCGACGTTAACATTCTTCCGAGTAAAATTATGATTAAGATCCTTGATCCTGTATAAAACATCACAAGTTGGAAAAAACTAACCTTTAGTACAAATGCCTTTTATCTGTGAAAGCCCTTAGTCGTGCCCTGCTCAGGCATTGACATGCTGTATTGTTTGTAAGTACTAGACATGGTAAAGTGTACGCTGCAAGACAACGGTATGGATGTGTCGCTTGGTGCGCACAGCACGCGACACTGCGTCTCGAGCTCTTACGATTGCTTGGAGTCAACATCGACCGCATACGGACAACCGCATTTACATTTACCGCAAACACGGCTGGACCTCTAATTCCAATAACACATTTACCAAATTCTATAAAAGAACCATATTCTGAGCTCGGACGAAGCCACTTTAGTTGCTGCGATTATTAATCCAGGCTAAACTTTAGTGCTAATTATGTTACGATGTTAAGGACTATTAAATAAACCATTTAATCCATTTTTAGTGCTCTCCATTCTCCACTTGGACATAATAAAATATATAAATTTTTTCACATTCAATGTGTTAGCATTACACATTTCCTGAACCTACAAACTCTCAAAGTCTACAATGTACTTGCTAATAATTTCTCTTTCAGGTTACTAATCGAAAGACGAAGTACGAAATATAATTAGTGATTAAACGAACTCAGTGAAGTTCTATCATAATTATATGAGTACTTCGTCTGAGATTAGTAACCCCCGCCCGCCCGGCCCTTAGCATAGGTTCAGGAAATAAGGACGCCAAGGGCTCTGGCTCTAAACTAATGACGCGACCGGCCGAGCGCAGGCGACAAGAAAGCAGATTTACCCACAAAAAAAAAAAAAAAACTCTCAATATAGTGTATAAGAGTGGTGACACGTAGGCGTAACTACAATGTACTTGCTAATAATTTCTCTTTCAGGTTACTAATCTCAGACGAAGTACTCATATAATTATGATAGAACTTCACTGAGTTCGTTTAATCACTAATTATACACGTTAGTTTGTAGTTGTATCGAGTATAGATTAGATAGACTACATTATTTTGATTATACAGCGTGGTTTTTTGAGAAGGGTGGTGATGGCCATGTCTGAAACCACGAGAGTTAGGGAAAGTCGTGAAAGAAGTCATGCCCTCGAATTATAAGAAAACAGCATATTTATATAATTTTTTTTCAAAGTTAGGTACTACTGACGGAAATGGACTCGAATGTTTTTTCAAAAAAAAATACATCCTGTATTATTGAACCTATGAATTATTTTGCTGATAATGCCAATCAATCTTTGCCAATTTTTTTTACAAATAGTGAATTTTCACTATTTCCATTCACGACAGCGTTTCACAAGGCCTAAAACGCTGTTGAATATCGCTGTCATATTTGACAGCGTTTCAGCTGATCGCCATCGCGATCGCCTAGATGACGCCTAGATTTTTTTCAAAACCATCAGAAACATTTTCGATCAAATCAAAATATCACATAGGTGTAGTATTACACTTTAATTTCAACTTTGAGCTAAGACCTCAGGTAATGTTGATTTTAATACCACCAAAATTACATAACAGGGTGTCGATTCTGAAGACACAAATCACTCAAGCGATCGCGTAAATCGAAGTGAGTTGTCAATTTTTGTTTGAAAAATTTGAAAATGGAACGCGGATTCAGCGATCACTCAATCGAACCGTGTTGCTGGAATTGACGCCCAGAACTCAAAATAACACCACAAAAACAATTAAAATGAAAAAGCTTTGTGTGGCTTCCCAAAATAACAGAAAACGAATCCTTCATGTATTTCAGAGAGTACATCAAAATATCAAAACATTAAAACCTTTTGTTTGTATCACAGGAGTACCAGACAAAGATATTTATCAAAATGTTTGTTTGGAACCGAAAGGAATGCTTTGAAACAAACGTATTGAACAACAAAGGTAGCTGGTTTTCTTTGTGGGGACCATGTGAGGACAGAATAGTCTTCGAGTCTGGTGCTTCATACATACGCATGGAAACATACAAGACAAAAGATTCTCAAAACATGAATCAAACATACCTATGCCTATTCATTGGAACGAACAGTGAGCGAATAGGACAATACGCGGTAGAAACATACATCCGGGTTCACGGTACACGGCTTTTCCTATGTATACCGTTAATTGAATTTGAACAGTATTTGTACGCACAATGAGTTGCACGTTGCACGTCGGTATCCGTACCTTTAGGAAACTAATATTCAGCTTTACTTACCTACACATAGTACTGAACCGGACACTGCCGGATTTATGTAGTGTGAATTCAACAAGAAGGGTGGTTGCAGCCTAGCGTTTTTAAGGCACGCCTTAGCTCAATTATATGGAAAAAACGGGTATTTATCGCGATTACCTTTTATTATTTCCCGACGTTTCAACCGTGTTGCAACAGCCGTGGTCGCAGGTAGACTGATGAACGTCGGGAAATAATAAAGATAATCGCGATAAATACCCATTTTTTCCATATAATTTTGCATACTAATCACGTTAATCGTTTGCTTCTATGGCATACGGCATACCAGCATACGGCATATTGTCAAAGCTAAAGCACGTATCATAAATCCATGTTCTTTTAGTATTTTTAATTACTGTCCTTCTCTTTTTATCAAGTTATTACTTATGTAAACTAATTTATAATTGTTTTTTCATCTATTTCTGTATTGTATGTTGTGTGCTAAGAAGCAAATAAATGAGTGTCTATGTCTATGTTAATTTAAAAACACCTTAGTTCGTTTTTCAAAGTAGCTCTAGCTCTAAGCCGGCACGTATAAAAAAAAAAAAGCAGCCAAGTGCGAGTCGGACTCGCCCATGAAGGATTCCGTAACCGTAGCATCAAGTAACATAATATAAAGGTTCTTGTAGTTCGTCGAAGGGTAAATTGCAGTCTACGATTTATGACGTATAAAAAAAAAACTACTGACTAAATCTCGTTCATACCAAATTTCGTTGAAAGTTTGCATAGTACAACATATTTTTTTTTTAGTTTTATCATTCTCTTATTTTAGAAGTTAGAGGGGGGGGGGACCAACTTTTTTCCACTTTGGAAGTGTCTCTCGCGCAAACTATTAAGTTTAGAAAAAAACGATAATAGAAACCTCAACATCATTTTTAAAGACCTATTCATAGATACCCTTTTTTTATTAAAAAAAAATTTCGAGTTTCAGTTTCAAGTATGGGGACCCCCAAAATTTATAGTTTTATTTCTATTTTTGTGTTAAAATCTTAATGCGGTTCACAGAATACATCTACTCACCAAGTTTCATCAGTCTAGCTCTTACGGTTTCGGAGAAAAATGGCTGTGACATACGGACGGACAGACAGACAGACAGACATGACGACTCTATGAGGGTTCCGTTTTTGCCATATTATGGCTACGGAACCCTAAAAAAAACTACGAACCTGTAGTGGAGTGTTGGGCTCTCTGTCGTGGTTGCAGTGCACCGGCCAGATCTGCGCGAGGCTCATGATGGCTTCGTTGCAGAACTTCAGACCCATCACCTCCTCATCTTCTCGCCCATACCTGATGAACAAATAATAAATCAATAAATATTTTTGTACAATCCACACCACACTATCTAGCCCCAAATTAAGCCAGGTAGCACACATACTCAAAACCAGATCCAGAGACAGAGCCAGACTCAGCTTGTGGTAAGCCTACAATGGTCTGTTTGTAAAAATAGAAGCTTCAGCATGAAAATACTTCTTGGAATAATCGTTGTTAGAGACTATTCTCCTTTACTTCAACCTTTTTTCAAGATATTATTTTTATGAAACGACGGGTAATTTACCATGATTAAATTTTTCTGAGTTGATTTCCGATATTTCGGCACAGTTGCATGCACCATGATCACGGATGAACTCGTTAAATAGTGTTAAAAACCATGATAGTTTCAAAAGTGATATAGTTATTGTTATTCAATGATATTCTATTTTATTAGTTACCTACTACAAAAAGCACAGAATAAATGAAATTGTTTACTATCTTCTATCGCTGTTTTCATAATTTATTTTGTAGTAATAATACTTGCTTAAAAAAAATTATCATACCACGAACAAAATGTGTTACTGGTCTATTGACCAAGTTGAAGTTGGAGTATTGAAAAGTGATTTATTAATCACTTTTTAAATTAACACGATTGTTATGCATAATTAAATGGAAGAAACGGGTATTTATCGCGATTACCTTTATTATTTCCCGACTTTTCGACCAAAATCAGAAACCAGTCTATCAAAGTTATTAATGAATCTGACCACTCACCAAATTCATACTATATCTTGCCCCTGACCTGGGTAATTATACGAAGTGCTTTGTTATATTTCCCCACAGTGCCTCACTACATGCACACGGCTGTGACTGGGCAGTCACGAAAATCACACACATAATATCGACTTAGGGCGGCTATACGGCACTTCAGTGTCTCTTCGGTAAATTCATCATCCGCACTTGATGTGAGGACTGGTTTTCCGCAAGTAGGCCGCTGGTGGGCCCTTTTCGTGTTGTGCTTGACACGTATTGCTCTACGACACGCCGGTTTCCTTACGATGTTTTCCTTCACCGTTTTGAGAGTACTGGCATAGTGCACATAAATATTTCAACAGATAAACTTATTGGTACACGACTGGATTTGAACCCCCACCCTAGTGTCGGAAGGCGGGGCCGCTACTACTAAACCACCAGTGCTTTCTTCGGTGTCTCTTTCCATGGCTTGTGGAACGCAACGACGACCGCTAGCATTTGTGTCAATTGTACTGTACGCATCCTATAAGTAAAGTAGCCTTTGCATCTATCCTAGATTAATTAAATAGCATCAGGGGCATAATGGTTTTTGCTCGCATCATGCAGGTTCTCATTAATTTTACTGAAAGCTGAAATGACTTTTTATACGTTGTGGAAAAAGAGAGAAGCTGATAATTTAAAACGTTCGGAAACTGAAAACTGACAAAAGATTCCGCAGAATTGTTTCACCTAACAACAAAGTTGAAAACGCGTTCAAGTAAATGGTATGAAAAGGAATATCAAAATTTTGGTCGACAGCTTTTTATAGAAACCGTGATCGCGTCCATCAAACGTCCATTATGCTGTCTAAACTGCCACCACGTGCATGTAAAACTACAAACCTGCGCTGCCTAACCCCAATTTATATTAATTTTGCGGTTCGGGTTGGCGTTGACAGGAGACAGGCTTTGAATGCGGTAGCCGAGTGTCAAGGTATGTTTGGGCTGGGTGGACATTGTGGTGAGAATAACAATGCCATTTCATCCCCAAAAAAAAAATCTGTTCCGCATCCAATCTGCTGTATCAGAAATAAACAACAGCCATTTTGTCCGTCGGATAAGAGCTTCCTTTATTAGGAGGTGCAGACTTTGCATTCACGTAGAGGGACGTCAGTTTGAACATTTACTGTAAACGATTACGAGACGATTTATTTGTATTTTTTTTTAATTTAACCTCCTAATTTTTTTCATACGCTGAACTACCTAAACATTTTTAAGAAAATAGTTGAATTGTGCACACTTTTTCAAATTTTATTTTATTTCGTAATTTGGCCCCTCTGTCAGATTCATAGCAATATCTTTGTAACCGCAAGGACTAGACGTAAGTTTTATACCAATTTGCAAACCTTAGTGATCTTACAAGTTTTTAAAATAATGGTACACTTTGTTTTCATACATTTTTTTTACAGGAGAATTTTTCCAATTCTGGTCTTTTCATCGTAAAAACAAAACTTTTCAATTCAAGATTTTTTTTCTAAGGCAAATAAATAGTTTACTAATGTTACTTATGTACTAATGTTATAAAACATTAGTAAACTATTCAGAAATGTTTGACAAAAATCACACCTAAATATGATACCATTTGCAGCAACAGCATCAAAAACACTGAATGCTGGTACAGAAAATAGTAAAAATCGAAAAAAAAAATATCTTGGTTACCTTATCGGTTTTTTTTTTTACTGTTCAAATTAGTTGTTGGAAATGAGGTAAGCTACCTACCCGTTACGTTTGATCCATTATTTACGGGACACCCTGTATATTAAGATTCTTTTGTACTAACCCTATGACATGTAAGTAAATTTAATTTCTACTAACATTAAATGGATCCCGTTGTCTGACATTAAATAAATAATAATAATAATAATAGTAATTATAGCTATAATAATTTAATAATTAATTATTACAAATTTACTGTTAGTAACATTGTCATTTTTTTATTTTCTATTGTTTAGTGTCTTGTCGTGTACAGTTTGTATAAATAAATGATTTTCTTTCTTTCTTTTCTTTCTTCTTTATAATATATATTAACATGCCGTGCAATAATATAAATTACGGTATAAGTTGGTGACGTCAAAGAAATATATATTAAAGCTGTGTGTACCGCACTTGAATATTATTTTTTTATAGAAAATATATCGTTATATGCCTTGCAATAATTTATATTAATATATAAATATTATAGCTACATGTGTAAAGGGTTTTAGACAAGAATATTTATATTTAAGAAACTTTTCTCATCTGTTGGGTAAAATACCAAATTACTGGCACAGTTTATGCATAACAATTTATGATCTTGTTTATAAATCAAATGCCTAAGCTTATATATCTACCGTACTTAAAGTGTGGTAGGTACAGATAGTAGACTGAGGATCCTCATAGATTTTCCTTAGTAGAAAAGGTGCTCCTAACTTGATTACTTTTGTAAAATAATTATAAGTTTAAAAAACTTGAGAAACCGACTTCATTGCCAAACGGCTAAACCGATTTTAATCAAATTTGTTTAGGACAATCTGGACGTAAGAATAACCTTCCAAATAAAAAAATAATTTTCTAAATCGGTTCATAAATGACGGAGGCATGCAGTTACAAACATTAAAAAAATTATTAAAAAAAAATGGCAACACCGATTTTAATAAAATTAAAACGGGACCAATCTGGAAGCAGTACCTGTCAGATAAAAAAATAATTTTTCAAATCGGCTCACAAATGACGAAGTTATGCGGTAACAAACATTAAAAAAAAAATAAAAAATAAAATAAAAAAAAAAAAAAAAAACATACAACCGAATTGAGAACCTCCTCCTTTTTGATTGGAAGTCGGTTAAAAAGAAATACTACGGTAAAAAATAAACTTGTACAAAAACAGACCCTAGACCAGTAAAAATAGGATACTTATTGCACGATGCTAAAAACGATTACCTACCGTTAAAATAACACCAGTAGGCCTACCACAAGCTCTGTCTGGCTCTGTCTCTGGCTCTGGTTTTAAGTCTGTGTGAGTGCTGTCTAAATAAATCCTTCGTCAAAACGTCACACACATTATAATACACTGGTGAGCATTCAGAGCACTGGTGGTCTAGTGGTAGCGGCCCCGCCTTCCGATCCGAAGGTCGTTGGTTCAAATACAGTCGTGTACCAATGAGTTTTTCTGTAGAAAAATTTATGTGCACTATGCCGGAACTCTCAAAACGGTGAAGGACAACATCGTGAGGAAACCAGCGTGTCGTAGAACCTAAAAAAGTTCGAGCAACACGTGTCAAGGGTCACGCAAAAAGGGCCCGCCAGCGGCCTACTTGCGGAAAAACCAGTCCGCACATCAAGTGCGGATGATAAAAATTTGCCGAATTTGCCTGGTGAGCGTTCACACAGACTCAAAATCAGAGCCAGGGACAGAGCCAGACAGAGCTTGAGGTAGGCCAACAGTAGCATACCTCTAGACTTCTAATAAAATTTTCCCGAACCAGACACCCAGACACTCTCTATTCAAAACCGCGTCGAGAGGAAAAGCTTACAAATATACCATTACTTTTACAGACTGTTAAAGTTTTATTCTCGGGCAGTAACATGAAGTAGGTTTTTATGCAAATTGCCTTGTTAAATTGTAATGGCTTTGGGGATTATTCACATGTTTCTTTTTGTAAGGGATGAGATGCGGAAAAGGGTATTGAAACGTCAAATATTTCATGTATTTCAAATTTATTTTCAAATATGGATAATAGGGTTTCGAACCACTTTTTTTGAAGTCTGTTTTTAGTTTTTCATGTTTTCAGTCCCACATAGAGGTGCAAAGACAAAGCCAACTTCAAATATTTATTTATTTAGTGTATAGTATCATCAGGAGGATCACTTTGAATCGTCATAAGCTAGGTAAGTCTATATACTAGCCCAGTTCCACGCGACCAAGCCTAGAAGAACAGGTAACAAACTACGGCTTGGTACTCACCGTTTTTTTGTATGATCCTTTTACAAAAAAAAAATAATAATAATAGTATTGAATTTCCAATGTGGTGCCACTCCACTTAGTGAGACGTGACGTGGCTTACATGACGTGTTATCAATATCGCGTTTCCATACAAAACTTCGGGCGCGCAGTACGAATAATCAAAAACTCAAACATCCTTCAATCTGTGTAGTAAATTATAAGGTTGTTGACCCCACGAACCGGAAATGGTGACCCCGTCTAAAGTAAACTTTAGCAATTGCTTACCTCCAAAAGGCGAGAAAAGTAAATTTCCCGCATTTTTTATCGCAATTTTATCTGATGTTTAAATTGAAACTCTCGCAGTATTTTAGATTGTTTTTTTTTTAAGTAGCGGTTTAATAAGATGGTTAAGCTTAAAATTGTATACTAGCGTTCGACTGTAGACAATTGGATTAAATAATCTACGTGTTATTTCAGGCTACCAACTATTTACTTCCACGGCATAGTCAGCTCTGCACGTATTGACCATGTCTTTCCTGTGGATTAGGCTGACTAAGCTGTGAGGATGGTATATCCTGACCTTCATCCATCTAAAATCCTGTCCCAGGAACAATAGACTGCTAATAAGACTTGAGTAATCACCAGTTAAAGCTCCCGACGCTAAAATCATCTAGCCTGTTTTCTTTTTAACCGACTTCCAATCAAAAAGGAGGAGGTTCTCAATTCGGTTGGGTTTTTTTTATGTTTGTTACCGCATAACTTCGTCATTTGTGAGCCGATTTGAAAAAATATTTTTTTATCTGAAAGGTATTACTTCCAGATTGGTCCCATTTTAATTTTATTAAAATCGGTGTTGCCATTTTTTAAATGTTTGTAACTGCATGCCTCCGTCATTTATGAACCGATTTAGAAAATTATTTTTTTATTTGGAAGGTTATTCTTACGTCCAGATTGTCCCAAACAAATTTCATTAAAATCGGTTTAGCCATTTGGCAATGAAGTCGGTTTCTCTAGTTTTTTAAACTTATTGTTATTACTATCTACATATATTCCTAACGTACTAGGTAAGTAACACATACTAGTTAATTTAACGCGCAGAATTCTCGGGTGGCGAACACGAACCGGAAGATAATAGCATAGGACTCCTTCCTTACACAAAAGATAGACCAACGACATTGTGGGTGGGGAGGGCTCAGAATCGTTCTTCCTGGAAATATGGATGCCTATTTCAAACAACGAACTTCATCAAATTGAAGGGCAAGTCTAGTTTTACACGATCAGTTTGAACAATTCGTTTCGCCTGCGTGTCTCTCTCTTTTGTACGGAGAAGAGATGAGACAAAAACAACAAACGTTATGTAGAAACGATCGAAACGAGTTGTTGTCTCATCATTTCTCCATACAAAAGAAAGAGACACGTAGGCGAAACGAACAGTTGAAACTGATCGAGTAAAACACAAACTCAGGTAGAACTGATGATGAAAATGTAGCCGAGTTCAGGAACTCACCGAAACGTGAGTGTTACTTGTCCATACAGGTTCTTCTTGTCCATATACTCTGGCTCCACGTGCAGAACACCCTGTATCCTGTCGATGGTTCCATTCTCCACAATCAGATCGCGCGAGGCCAGATACAGGACCAGTTTGTTGTTGGGCGAAGACTTTTTGAACACCCTGTAGAATATAAATAATGCTTGAAAATTATGCTTAAAAATAATAAACCCCTTTATTAGTAGTAGAGCTCTTATTGAAGAGCTCGTCCGGGGAATAACTACCACCATGCCTATTTCTGCCGTGAAGCAGCATTGCTGTGTTTCGGTTTGAAGGGTGCACCGGTGAAATTACTGGCACGTGAGGCTGAACATCTGTATGCCTCAATCAAGTTGATGGACGCAGAGCAGCCCATCGTGAATGTGCCCATCGGGCACATTCCTGCCGCGCGTGACCTACGAAGCAACGCTTTGGTTGCCACTTAACATCAGGTGGGCCATATGCTTGTTCCATTAGCTAGTTTTAACCCCATATAAACCCTGCAAACCTCATAGATAAACTAAGGGTCAGTTCCTATTAAAACTAGTACGTTAAGATATATGAGACCCTTGGACCCATGTTTTATTGCTACCTAGTTAGATTACCATTACACTTCGCTCATTCTTCCTCATTATAATTAGCTATAAAGTAAAACTAACCTTTGAGAATTGAGCGCGCAATCTGACGTCATGACTAGGTTGTTTTGTAACCTGAGAACAAAGAAGAAAGTCGTTAGCTGAATGTAATTAAACTCGATGGAAAATACTGAGTATAGCCGTGACTAGGCGACGTTCATTCGATTTGCCCAATCGCCAAAATCAAATGATCAATCACTAAAATTGAATTGGGTATTAGAAATACATTATTAAGCAGTCGTTAAGACGGATTCTCGATCTTTTTGCTGTTTTCGGATGATGTTTGATCTATAAAGTGAATCTCATAGTAATTTGATGGCTATGGTAAGCTCAAAAATTGTGTGTCTATTAAAAACCCGAGCCAGGCATTAGAGGAAGCATTCTTAGTAGTCATGTATGTTATACAAAAGTGAAAAGTTGTTTATTAACCGCGTGCTTAATTTTGATGACCGAGCAAGCAAAAGATTAAAAAATCTGAATCCTCGTTAGCGAGGGAATCAAAAGAGCACGAGGTGAAAAATCTTTGAACTCGAGTGCTACACGAACTTTCATCTCACCTCAGCGAGAAAATGACTAATTGCAAAAAAGGTAGTACACCGAGGGTTCCCAGTCTGAGTTATAAACAAATTAAAAAAGGTTGTATGATAAATTTGGCACCATAGAGGTAGAAGTAAATAGGTTTATGATGTTTTTAATTCAAAAACTAGTGCACACAATGTTCTAATTTCAATTTACTTTATCCTCTAGCGGATAAAATCAGCTTTTGCACTCAGATTGCGAAGAGCAAAAGGTACTCTCTCCGAGATGGGAGGGATGAAAATGCAATTCAAAAATCACTGTTTATAGATAATCCTGGCACCGTTCGTTATTACCCAGTAGTGAGAGATAGCAAAAGTTAAAGTACCTACTGTTTATC
Organism: Thera obeliscata; assembly: GCA_947578465.1. NCBI lineage: Eukaryota > Metazoa > Arthropoda > Insecta > Lepidoptera > Geometridae > Thera > Thera obeliscata. The sequence goes on from OX387926.1 coordinate 12,815,966, forward strand.
TGGTGACATATTTTTATAAGTATGCTCATTATTTTCGAGACCGCACGTATTTCTACAGTAATAGAAATAGAATATGGTTAGAAACAAATGCGACTTGGTTAGGACCCTCTGACCCTTCCTCAAATTGCGGCAGTAAACGGGGATTATGGTTAAACCTGTGCTTTATTGTTCGAGTAAGTTTACTACCTATGTTGTTGGGAATTGATCTCAATAACCCACTCTAGTAGCTGCTACCCAGATGTCAGTACTGACGGATTAGTTTCGGCTTAGATTTTAAAACGCCAGTATTTTTTAAACCACTTACGCCACGCTTATTAATAATTAAATAGATATTGCGGACAATCCACACAATACTATCCAGCCCCAAATTAAGCAGAGCTTGTACTTCTTATTCTTATCGGGTCAATGGTTCGCTTGAACCAGTGTGGTGAAAGGATTTTAAGTGCGCCTCAGAGAGGCTCAGATAGCTGAATATAATTTAAAAAAATTGAAAATAGGTACATACTCAAAATACAATAAAACACCCAGGCACAGAACAAATATCTGTTTTATCAAACCCACGACCTACGGCGCAGAAGGAAGAGCTACTACCAACTGATCTAAGAGGCCAGTCAATATACATATATATTTATTTATACAAAGAAACAAAGACAAACGAGCAAGAGATAGCTCAACTGATCAATGCTAAGAAATACTAACTATGTACATAGTTCTTTGTGACGTTTTTCACAACATTATATCTAAATAGTAAGTTGAATTAACAAAGATTATCAAGTATTAAGGATTTAAAATGTAAGCTGTTCCCAAAATAATTCTCATTATCAACAAAAAGCTGTACTTACAACTTTCCTCAAACAACAGTTTATACCGATTATTAAATTTGCTAAGCGACTTTACTAAATAAACACGAAAGTAAAAAGTTCTGAGCAACTCAATTTTGTCATGAAAGTTTTATGGAACGTGATGCCGGCGCCTCGTCGTGAATATTTAGTCCGAGCGACGCTGGCGAGGAACTTGACAGTTCATTGAATGTTGGTTGTAGATTCTAAGATTTTTAAAGATATACAGGGTAGTTTTTTGAGATGGGCGGTGATGGCCAAGTCAGAAACCACGACAGTTAAAAGTCATGAAAGGAGTCATGCCTTAAATTTATAACAACACAAGAACTGCATATTTATCTCTTTCAAAATCTTTTACTTTTGACGCAGAAAGACCGGAATGATTAAAAAAAAAAAAGCTGTAATAAGGAACCAATGGATTCTGTTGCTGTTAAGGATTAATCTTGCAAACAAATATTTTACTAAAAATGAATGGTTAAAGCAAATTTTCCCTGTCATGCATACTTAATTTTATTATTTTACCAGCGACCGCCGGCGGCTTCGCTCGCCCCGTTTCTGTTACTTAATTGTCATAACTTTTTTTATTAAAACCTTCTGACGGTCTAGCCGTTCACGCGTGATGACGTGACCAAGGGATAAGGGTTCATTTTATATACTTAACTAGCAGCCCGTCCCGGCTTCGCACGGGTAGACAATATTGTTGTACATTATTTTGTTCTATCGCTAATAGTTTCGGCAGCGCATTCGACAAAAGACATTTTAAGACTCATTTTTCTACACCTTCGGTTACATTGTTCAAATTTTACCAAGGATCCCTAATTTTGTTCAAAATGAAATGTAGCATAGGTTAAATTGGAAGAATGTAGCATTCTATTGGTGAAAGAATTTTTTAAATCGGCCCAGTACTTTTTGAGCCTATTCATTACAAACATACAAACATACAAAAATAGGTACAAATCTTTCCTCTTTATAATATTAGTATTTATACTTAATACAGATTTATTTATTAGGCATAAGAGTAGAGAGAGAAAACTTTGTATTACAGTGGGACACCGAAGGTTCGTAATAAATCAATGACTATAAATCATATACCCACCCACGCGTCGTTAGTATCCCACTTCGCCCCAGACCCCAACAAAGTAGTAAAGTGCAAACTACTCAATTATTACCCACCTACACACTACAAATACATTCGTTGAACTTTAAGTTCCAACTTCTATCACCGATAAAACTTTGATCTCTCCAACTCCGAGTAAATCGGATAAAAGATGTACAAAGCTACTTTAGGTACGGTAAGGTGGGAAGAAGTTTTAACCTTTGGAGGTTTTCGAAGACCCAAAGAGGATCATAGAAGTCAAAAGAGACCAGATAAGGTGGCGAAATTATTGTCATCTACTTATGTACAACAAGCCGCCGCCCGCGGCTTTGCTCGCCCAGTTCCCGTTATAGATAGTGCAATTCACGAAGACGCGCCCCACCAATTTTCGGTTGAGGGGATCGCGGTGCGGGGAGTTTGCTCCGAGCGGCAGTCGCGAACCGTAGTCTATACATTGTAGTGTGCGTGTGCACTCATAGGTAATTAGTGTGTACCGATAACACTCAAACATTGACGGAAGCTTGCACACATAATATACTATAAACGGTTAGGAGGAATAGTGGGGCGCGTCTTCGTGGATTGCACTATCTATACGCTCCGTTCCCGTAAATTTTTGAGGATAAAAAGTATTCAATACCCATCTCCTGGTTTTAAGCTACCTCTCCACCAGTTTTCTTCCAAATCTGTTCAGCCGTTCTTGAGTTATAATATAAACACGGCTTTCTCTTATACATAATTATGATTAAAAACCAATATATCCCACGGGCACCATACATTTATACATTTTACCGGAATAAAAAATAGACTTTGTGCTATTTCAAACTATAATCTATCTCTGAGCCAAATTTCATTCAAATCCGTTGAGTCATTCTAGCGATATTGAGTAACGAACATCCATCCGTAAATACATAAATACATCCATCCACTTACAAGCTTTCGCGTTAGTTAATAGGAAGTAGGATAAAGTTTTTTTAATTAGTTCGTTCCAAAAGTTGTAAGCCTACAGAAACGCACAATATGCGTCAAAAATGCCCAATATTAGCAGATTCTCAAAATGACAAATTCCTGAAATCAAATTATGTGGACTGAGCCCACACTTTACTTTTTTTTTCGTGATTATTAAATTTTGATCAAGCTTCACGTACGCACGCCTACAAATAAATTAGACGCAATAGGTACGGGCTGATACGAAAGGGTGACATTTGAACTTTAAGATGGGCTTTTCATATAAGCTGAGTTAAGTACCTACATACTTAAGTAACGTTGACTCTATTCAGGGCTAGGAAAAAAACTGCTTTGCCTTTATTGAAAAACAAAATTAAAAAATACTGTATCGCAAGTAATTAAAATACTAAATACAAAATATTGTAATATTCAAAAATTCAAAATATTGTATTACAAAATAACATCCAGACAGAGAAAAAAGCGACGTAGCCGTAGAACAGAGTTCGATGTGCTCATAGAGCAAAAATGAGTTAAATAGCTAGACGAGATAAGGAATACAAACTCTACAGATCTGCGTTTTTAGAATTTTTGTATCTTATTTAGTTTCGGAAATATAGAATCGAATAACGTTCTATCTGACATTAGCTCCGCATAAAATCGCACCGAGTGATCAAGCGACGGACCGCGGGGAGCGGGCGGCCCGTCCGTTCGTCAGACCGGCCGTTGTTTGTTGGAAAGAGGTTGTTTTTATGTCGTGCGCTTGCTTTTTTATCAGTGTGATGAAAAAATAATTTATCAATTGTTTTGTATGAAAAAATATATTTTTAGACATTTTGCGATCGATTTTTATAAAGGACGTTTTTTAATGGAGAGGTCTATTAACACATTATTAGTGCGAAAATACGATTGGCATAATGCATATCCACATGGTAATAATTTTTTCTGAAATAATAAACAGTAAAAAGTAGAGGTCTTATGAAGTATTAGGACAATTTTATGCGAACATTATTGAACTTTTAAGCGTTTCATGTGAATATAGGCCGTTTTTCTACGGAATCTATCATGCGATTTGTTGTTTCGATATTAAGATGGGACGTTATTACTGGGATAATGAAATCAGTTAGGACGTTGTTCATGTAAAAATATCGTCAAATATGAAGATTTTTATAAAAAAATTGTAAAATTAGTTGCTAGGTACATCTGTCTTACAATTACATTAATAATTATATAGCTTTTTTGATTTCGGTTGTGAATATTGATGACAACGGCATGATACAGCAAACGTTACCTTTGCCTCCTGGTGCTTAAGAAATCAGTTAAGAACTAGCTGATTTATGGGAAGAAGTTTTGTATGAAGATGGTGGGACCAAAAAATTAACCTGCGACAGGTTAATACGGAATGTCACGTCTGATCCGTCTGCCAAGGAGGCTTTCAGCAATCCACCAAGTACCTACATTTTCCTAAGAAGTGCCTTGTCATTTCGAAAACTCAAGCAGTTAGAAGTTTTTTTTTTTATGTAACTAGCTGATGGAACAAGCTTATGGCCCACCTGATGTTAAGTGGTAACCATCGCCTATAACAAAGCAATGCCTCGTAGGCACCACTGATCTACGCTGGTTAACTGTCAGTGCCAACTCCTATGCCATCTCCTACTATTTATTATTCTGCCCTTATCATTTGGACAGTCTTTCTATGATTTCTTTATCGTCATTTAGCACTATGAATTCGCCTGCAACTTCCCACTATAGAGGTATCTTCTAATTCTACTAGAATACGACAGAGGTGCCTAAAAGAATGGACAGACCTTAAACGTAAATGCTTTTTAGAACTTAGGTATGAAATATATAACGAAAAAAGGGAAAAGCAGTATACAAAAACAATGGGGCCATCATGCAAACGCCGTTACAAATGCCTTGATATAATATCTCTCCCACAGCAGCTTGTATGCAGTGAAATTCATCAAATGTTCCGATAAAACTATACACCTTATGATAGGATACATACTTTTAAGTATTATCTTCCGCTGATTGAAGTAGGTATGCCAAACTATGGTATTTAATATTTTCGCCGTTTCAACTCGTATCCTAAAGACTGTGTGGCATAAGTACGATGGAAGTGCTATATTGTGCTAGGAAATGTACATTTAGGCGATGGCGATGGTTATCAGCTGAAACCCTGTCACATATGGCTGTCATATTTGACTGCGTTTCAGCTGATCGCTATCGCTATCGCCTAGATTCACCTACATTCAAAAAGTTCATGCAAACGGTAGTGATCCCAACTAATTGTTTTTTAAATATGACTTGACTAAACCTGAATACAATATTTTAGTGATTCGGTACAAACTGAACTAAAACCTGCATATTTTATACCTATTATGGTTCCTGCTGATAAATATAAAGATTGAATGGCCACCCAGAAGTAATTCCTTTAGAGGATCATCCATATTTTAATTCTTTGCCAAACTACACCACTGTTGATGTTTCTGAGGAATCGGTCGATTACCTAATTGGGATAAGTAAGTAATATTTTTATTTCATTTTTTTACTCTTTTTGATAGAGCTGAATATATTTTTTTCAAGACTGTTTATTTATGTCCGTGTAGTAGTCATAGTACTTAGTTAACAGCATGCTGTGATACGATATGCCATTTAATTACTATTTTAAGTTTTAACTATTACGCCCCCAAGGCAGTTTTAGTACAGTTTAATTATTGCTAAGAATAGAGCTTCGTCTTGGTAGATGTTTAATGTTATCTATTTTGAGATTATTCATTAATGAACCATTTAAAAAAATAATTTCCTATTTTTAATTAGCTATAATGGAGGTGCAGTCATAATAATAGCTATTATATTATGTTTAAAAATAAAGTATATACATTTATTTACTCGTATAAACTTACAATTAAACAAATATTTACAAAATTTACAAAATACACACGAAACAGTTAAAATATTTAAAGATGGATAATCACAAAGGACTCTTACGGGATGGATAATTCCAACAAAAAATGACCCATATTAATATGGAACGCCAATTAATTCAGACGTCTCCGTAAAACAACGTATAATGTTCACTACGGACCCTCGTTATTCCGCCATAAAACGTCTTATGTTGATATGGAACCCACTATCTCGTGATATAAAAAGATAAGAAATATACTTTACATACCATTTAACAAGGTAGGGGCATTGTTACAACATACCAAAAAATCAAAATGCCAAGTCTTACCGTTTAAGAGTTACAAACAAGTTTAAGAGTAAACAACTTCTTTATCCTCTACTGAAAACTACCAACCTTGCAGATCGGACTTTGTTCTACGGATGAGTCGAAAGAATTGATTAGTTGTTATTGATTATACCAATGCGTATTTATTTTGTATTTTAAATACAAGTAATTCAAATACTGCCCAACCCTGACTCAATTCAAGCCTTGAGCAACTTTTCTCGATAAAAACCATTCACGTGTATAACATTTTACACTTCGGTGCTTCTCGAAAAAGTTGCATTGTTGCATAGTTGCTTACTTATCTATAAAGTTGGATCAAGGCTTACATTTTTGTTTAATCGCTCTAGCAAACAGCTGACAGAAAAACGCTTTACTTATGACTTCCTAAACCATATTTTTTTCCGTCAGTTTAGGTCAGAGCCTTCGAACCTTGGACTTACCTAAGACCTAAGTTTTTTGCTTACCCAGACAACTGAATTCAATTCAGTCGTATGGTTTACTAGCAGCCGCCCGCGGCTTCACTTGCCCTGTTCCCGCTACGCCCCGTTCCCGTTAATTACATCCGTCCTTTTTTATATCTTGTTTTTTTTATGTAACTAGCTGATGGAACAAGCATATGGCCCACCTGATGTTAGGTGGTAACCATCGCCTATAACAAAGCAATGCCTCGTAGGTCACGCACATCAGGAACGTGCCCTACAATGCACTGTCCTGCGTCCATCAACTGGAGGCATACAGATATTCAGCCTCACGTGCCAGTAATTACACCAGAACCCATACCCTTCAAACCGAAACACAGCAAAGCTGCTTCACGGCAGAAATAGGCATGGTGATAGTACTTCCCCGGACGAGCCCTTCACAAAGAGCTCTACTACTACTAACAAAGAGCTCTACTACTACTTATTATATTCATAAATTGTAGCCTATGATTGTGTTATTCTGATATAGTAGCTATATTATTGTAAAGTTTCATTTAATCCATTCAGTAGTTTTTCGTGAAAGAGTAACAAACATCCATACATCCATACTTACAAAATTTCGCGTCTTTAATACCTATTAGTAAGATGATCTCACTGCTTCCCAAGTGCGAAGACTGTAGCCGTAGACCAATAAATTGTCTCAATTCCGTAATAAACCCAGTGCATAGTGATTCATCTTCAATTTATAAGGTCAATAAGATGAATGCTCATCCAATTATGTACCTCTTGTTATACTAATTAAGGGGTGGCGAACTCGCTCTTATCTCATAAAATTTCTTTCTTGTTAACCTCTCTTGGTTAGCACCAATATATTTTTTTCATTACGGCCCCTCTCGTTTCACGGTCAATCTTGCCAGTGTAAAGTGATAAAATGAAATTAAATGTACACAGATAATTTATATTAAGCTGAAATTTTAAGTCTGTAAAAATATTCATTAAAATGGGTCAAAATAATAGAAGCAATGCATAAATAGATACCATCCCATACGAATGGGTATGGAACAAAAAGATAGATTTCTTTATTCTTTATTGATTACCATGCACCTTGCCTTGCCTTGCAAAAAGTCCCTTGTATATGTTTTAAAACTGTTCTTAATAACGTTTGTAATATTGTAAATTATATATTTCAGATTCTCAAATCAAGGAGATGAACCACTGAGTAAAGGCAAACAGTGACAATGTCTCAAACTAAAAGCAAAACAAAAGTAAAGCTTGTTAAGAAAAGTGATAATCTCTACATAATTTCTAGGTTTTTTAGGAGTGGTTTAATGAAACATGTAATAATTTAAGATTTCGTGCTATCAAAAACTATTGAACCTTTTTGAATGGCATCCTCAGCATTTCAAAAGAATAATAATTTCAAAGCCATGATTGGATTTTTATTGAACGAAAATCAAATAGGTGATGTTGGAAAGACTATTCAGAAAAATCGAAGGTGCATACAGCCTTATTATAAGGGTCTATGTAGGGGTCGATGCCTCGAGACAGAAGAGCTTTCTATATCTAAGATTAAAGTTGTGTTGTATCTAAGATTATGTGTGTCTGCGATTATGTTGTATGATTCTATATTTATATTTTATGTAATTTCTTGTATCTCTAGCATATAAAATTATAATATTAATTTTTATGTTAATAAGTGTAAGTGGCCACAATGTAGCAACAGTTTTTATTAATCAAATAAAAAAAAATTATTAAGTTGCCAAAGACTATTCTAAATTTTTTTCGAAGTATTAATCTAGGGATAACAAGCTCACCTGTGTAGTAATTAAACTTAAAAAACATACTGTCACTCAGCATCAGAATCATTTTAAAAATGACATCTTTTTTCATTCTTGTCTTTTTCACTTCGTATACTACTGTCGTCCAAACTTTATGACTAGCATCGCTTTTTTATTTTTCCTAAATCTTTGGTGACCAGAGTGCCTTCCTATGCTGTTTGGTCAGCATAATGCGACACGCCACTTCTACCACTCAGGTAAATGACTCCATTTGGTAAGAAACTCCGAAAACTTGGTTTTATTTTGGGGATAGTACGAGCTCTAACTGGTAGTTTTGGTCAGCATTATTTTGAAACCAGTGATGACCACGACTTCGTTTGTGTAGATTTTATTTTCCTGTGATTTTTTAACATGTTACTTGATATTAAAAACACTCACTTCTCTGCTCAGTTGGTAGTAGCTCTGCCTTCTGAGCCTTAGGTCGTGGGTTGGATCCCCATTGAGAACAAATATTTTTGTGGTGAACACAGATGTTTGTTCTCTGTCTGGGTGTTATATTGTATTCTAGGTATGTATATACAAAAAAAATGTGTATAAGTATTAGATCAGCTATCTGGTTCTCATAGTACAAGCTCTGCTTAGTTAGGGGCTAGAGAGTGTTGAGTGGATTGTCTTATAATATTTATTTATTTACATTGACGAAATCAACTTGATTGAAATTTACACCAACTTTTCTCCATAAGATGGCTTTAAGTTAATTTCAGAGGAAAACTGTGGACTATAATTTTCTTTATGATCGTAAAAACACTTTGTCTCTAGGAAACAACGAGCAACGTAATAAATTTTCAACATTTACTCCATTATTCACTCCTGACACCTTAAACGCTGAGTATTTCATCATATTTTCCCCGCAAAAGAATAAATGATGTAGGTGTTTCCCCAAATCGTTTAACGTCCCGTATTTTACAACAAAGAACGGCCCATTAACTGAAGGTAAGGTGACCGCAAGCTATCAGACATACCATAAAAAGATTAGTCAGGAAGTTAGAATTTTTAATTATGCTTTTGATTTATTTTCCCTGTTATTTCTTTTGTGTGTGTTTACTGTCTTGGCAAATAAATGATTTATCTATCTATCTATCTATCTAGAATCCTCTTCTACTTGTTCTTTATAGTCATAGCATTAAGAGGTCCACTGTTCTAGACACCTCCATAGGGAGGGGGGCATCAATAGAGGGGGCTCAATCGGGGCGGGCATGGCCCTCCTTATTGCCATTTGCCATTGTCACACACTTTAGCAGGCGGGTTTGCAACTGCAAAGTTTTACGAATTTGGTTCGCCTAGTATAAACATGTTTTCGTTGATAGCACTTTGTAGCGCCAACAATATTGATTTTACTACGTGGTTCGGCCAACTGTTGTTACTAATGGCAACTCCCCATATATATCTAATAATAAAAAATAAATTATGGTGTTTATTATTGTCAGCCCTACTTAATTTAAATTTAATCATTGCTTAAAGTTAGCCCTGTCACTGTTTGTCATTACCCATTGGTAAGAGATGGCAATAGTTTAAGCACTGTTTATCTTTTGACATATTTTTATAAGTAGTTGGTAGATTTATTATAGAAATTGCTTTATAAAAAATTGCGTACTTGCGTCTAAATCTAATCGCTCACTACTTAGCGTAGTTTCAAGTCAGTTAAAAACACTAAATCCCACACGAAAAGATCGCAAATCGATTATAGGCCTACCACAAGCTCTGTCTGGCTCTGGTTTTGAGTCTATGTGAGGGCTCACCAGCGTATTATACTGTGTGTGTGACGTTTCGACGTAGGATTTATTTAGTCAAGACTCTCACAGACTCAAAATCAGAACCAGAGACCAGACAGAGCTTGTGATAGGCCTACTGCTTGAAACAAAACATTGTCTTCAAAATGCGTAAGTTTATTTTACTAGTTCAAATGAAGTACGAGAGCGCTTTTATCTCGTTTACACAGAGGAAATAAAACGCAGTTTGAACGTAAAAAAGTTGGAGTGTAGGAAATAGCAAAACGACTAACAGGAAAAAACAGACTTCCAGCCTTTGTCTAAATTTATTGGTAGTTTTGAATAAATACATCGAAAGCTCAATATTGCAGGGCTACCACGAGCCATAGTCATATGGTTATGACTATGGCTGTCAAATTGTGCATAGATAGGCTGACCCACACATTCATTTTCTTCTTGGGTTTGAATGTGTTGACACTTTTGACACAATTTTGACAGCCATAACCATAACCATATGAAGCTCATGGGTAGGCCAGCTGGTTCTATTTGGAACGTGCATATTCACATCCCTGGCAGTTCATAGAGCTTCATCAAGGTGACAATTGTTTTGTTTATGAATGTGATTTATTGTTTTTGTTTTTTATTCATTGCTGTTTTATAATCTGGGGCCCGCATTATGCTTTTTGATATAAGCCTGACTAAGCCATATTTTCCCACGATGTTTTCCTACACCGTTTGAGAGCACTATATAGCATTGTGAACATAAAATTTCCGAACAGAAAATTCATATGAGAACCCGCGACCTTATGATCGAAAGGGGTTATTACCACTTAGTATAAAGAGTTGGAACGTTGTTTCTACATTTGCAATTTTATAATATACTTATTTAAACTTTTCTTCAATACATACAATTTTATAAGCTTGTCTTGTTATTTCAGTGGTGGGTGGAACAAAATAACAAATAATTTTTATTGTAATGGTAAATATTAACTTAGTGTTTTGCTTACTTGTATGTACTAACTTTACATACAAAAGCAAAATTTATATTATAAAAAAGTTGAATTTTAGGTAAATATTAAAAGTACCCTAAAATTAAAAGTTAGATCGCGGGAAGGCTCAGAATCGTTCTTCTGGTAAAACTTGTTAAGGTTGGCATTATGCGTAGATGATTTTGTACTTAGTTTATGCGATAGTTTTCGAGGGTGGCATAATCTTGAAGATAAAACCCTCTATAATAAATAAAGATTAAAAAAAAACATTCTTCCTAGAAATGTGTTGGGAAGGCCTATGTCCAGCAGTGGACTTCTTCAGGCTGATGATTATGATGATGATTTAAAGTTTCCAAACGACTTCATTAAAAAATGGCAACACAAATATTTGTGTGCTGAATTTGTGACACGTCCGGTGATAACATATAGGTGTAAAATTTACAGAAACGACTCGGTTCAATGCCTTGGCCGGGTGCCAGGCAGCAAACAGATGGGCATTCATATTTCATTAATACTGCATAAGCCCTTGACTTTGTAAACATTACGGCGGGGCTGTTTCATAAGCAAGAACAGTCGTTGCTTGTTAAATAAGCCAATTTTACAACAGTAGGCTTACCATGAGCTCTATCTGGCTCTGTCTCTGGCTCTGGTTTTGAGTCTGTGTGAGTGCTCACCAGTGCATTATACTGTGTGTGCAACGTTTTGACGTAGGATTTATTTAGTCAACACTCACACAGTCTCAAAACCAGAACCAGAGACAGAGTCATACAGAGCTCATGGTAGGCCTACAGAGGGCTAGTCAATTGATGTCAGTAAATGAATGTACAAAATATAAAGCTTTTTTGTTTTAATTATATTTAATTTTTGCGAAGCAATATTAGGGTACCCATTTATTAGCATATACCAGTCTCCATAATGTGTTTTTAGCTAGACAATTGCTGTTTTACTGGCATGTACCAAAATTTATTCTAAAACAACTGTAACCTAATCTATACTTCTACACTAATATTATAATGACGAAAGATTTGTATTTCTGAGTGGGGTGACCTACACGGTGCAACAGATACTGAGCCAGGGCTTTATTGACCTTTATTGAGTTGCTAATAAGTTACTACCTGTTGTAATTTTATTAGTTATTAAGTAGTTATAAGGTCAATAAAATGTTTTTCTTTCTTTCTTTCTTTCTTCTTTCTTCTTTCTTATTTTTGTAATAAATAATCTCAAAAACTACTGCGTCCATTTCAAAAAATATTTCACCATTAAAAAGCATACAATCACCCTGAGTAACATAGATTACCTACCTATATTTGTGTGCTTATAAAATAAATCTTCACCCGTGCGAAGTCTAATATATACTAGTCTATATAAAATAAAGTCGTTTTACACTATTTATAACTCAAGAACGGCTGAACTGATTTGGCTGAAAACTGGTGGTAAAGTAGCTTAGAATCAGGAGAACAACATAGAATACTTTTTACCCTGAAAAAATAACAGGGTGAGCAAAGTCGCGGGTGGCTGCTAGTTTTATATAAAGTAGAAAATGTTTTTTAACCATTACTAACTTACTAGCTTAGAGCAATTTTTTTTACGCGATTCATAAAATAACGCATTTATGAGGCATTTATTTAGGCGTTTATGAGCCATGAAATATTTAGCTGCCACATGCCTTATAATAATAACCCGTTACATTTATGTGTGATTTACGATTTTTATTCAGGTTGCTTTACAACAAGGAAAATTACTGAAAACTGCAGTTTAAACGCTGTAAATAAATCAACAAGCGCGTTATTATGTTTTCTTGTAAATCACACACGCGACTGTGGACATTAGTAGCTTTTGGTTTCCTAGATTTACCTGCGGTAGGTTTTTGAAACTATTGTATGTAAATACGTTGCGCGTTTTATGACGCTGGCTGGGTGGTATTGGAGTTCCAAAAAAAAGAATTATAATACATCCTTATTTGTAACGTAGACTTAGCAACAGTTTTATCATTACCCAGTAACGCAATCCGCATTTAATAAAAATGTTTACATATTTTTTAAATTAGCATATATTTAACGCGATTAGGTATCTATTTCCCGACTTTTTAAAAAGGTAATCGCGAATAATACCTTTGTACTGCATTGCTCCGCAACAGAAGAAGCGAGGTCCAAGACAGGGCTCAGGGAGCTGATCGAGTCTTGTCCCTCCACATCCACATCTGAGTCACCATTGGGTCAACTAGAACATTGCTGCCACCAACCCAAAGTCCTTCTCCGCTATTTTAAGGAGTTGTGCTGGCTGGGGTAAGGTTTAGCAGGGGACAATGCACAATACACCCCATCGCGTGACGTCAGTGCAGATCTTATTCCCCCAACACAATTAGAATTAGAATACCTTTTTAATCCATATATTTTGCATATTCAATTTTGAATCTACATCGGAGACAGAAATACTTTTATCTGTCAGATAAATTTACTTTAAAAATGGTAAAACCAGCACTTTGTGCTACAAATTAAATGATGGATTGAGAACATTCATCGTCTGAACATTCTTGTCCATTAAAATATCTGCAGATCAATAAATAATGAACACTTACTTGCATTTAGGTCTTGGCACGATTTTCTCACTTGGCACTTCGGCTATTCAGTCAAAACTATATTTATTATTGATTGAATAAATTCTTTTGAAAAACACTCTAGATACACGTAAAATTTTAAACAAACAAAGCTGATAAATTATAATAAAATGTTTCATTTGATATTGATAGTATGAACACGATTATCCATTTAACTAAGCTATGTTTTCTTTATCTTTGTTTTAACCATTTTATGATGTACATGGTTCACATTTTAAGAAAGATTAAGGCATTTATCTACCTTGTTTTTAAATCCCAACTAGGTACACTTTAATATACAACTATTTTTTAACTACCTGATAAATATTAAGGACTGTTTAAACTGAGGCTGCTAATGATAATTACGGGGAGAATTTTATTTATGATTTATTAAAGATTTTTGCTTATAATATAAGTTAAATAAATTTGAGGAACGGACTTCATCAAACTGCAGAAATATTCAACTAGTCGAAATACGTAGATTTCTATAATGCCCCAAAAGTTAATAGCCGAGCAGGATTTGAATCCGCGACCTTCCCCTTGGCACGGGGCTGCGCGGACCGTTGCGCTATCGGATCCTAATCATCATCATTTCAGCCCGGTATCACCCACTGTTGGGTATAGGCCTGCTTCATATTTTGCCAGCCTCCTCTGCCTTGGGCGTCTCTTGTCCAGGTGTTTCCTACGACCTTTACGATTTCATCGAACCATCGCGCTTTTGGAAACCCCAGATTTCTTCGGCCACCATTTGGTCAAGGCATACAGAAACACGACGCACTTCTTCAGTATCAATGTATTGTTTGTATCTTTCTTCTGTTAGTGCCCTTGTATTTTACTGGTTTTTGTGTGCTTATGTTGTAAATAAATAAATGTCTATGTCTATGTCTATGTCTATGGCCTTACTCCACTGACCATCACCACGTCTAGCAAGGTGTCCTTCCCGTAGGTATAACTGGCAGAAAATAAAGGAGGCCTATACCCAGCTGTGAGTGATACCAGGCTGAGATGATGATGACACTGTAACTTGTAATTTACAAACACGTGTATGAAACCTTCGTTTCTCGAGTCTGACGCACTGAGTTTTCAAATGTTTTACTAGAAGTATCAATTTGAAACGTAAACAAAAACACTAGCTGAACAGTAACTAACAAAGATAAAGAAATCCCACGATTGAACTAGAAATATGTGCATTTTTAAAACCTCATTATCTCTGTACCAGACGCGTCGTGTAACATAAATAAGCCAAAGGCGTTGCTTTTGTGTTTTTTTTTCAAATGTCAGCTCTCGTTTTCTGACGGACTGTGCCGCGAACACACCTAGTTCGCTGGCGGTAGCGATCAGTGAAACGCTGTCAAATATCGCTGTCAGATTTGAGATTTGACAGAGAATATTTGACAGCGTTTCACTGATCGCTACCGCCAGCGAACTATATTTCGGCCGTTCAGAGAATGCGTTTGACAGTTTGATCAGTTAGTCACAGTTAGTCACATAGTTAGTACAGCACTACAAATATAAAGCGCTGACATAACCTTGTAATAGCGCAGTATAGATTTAGAAAAATATTGTATAACAAGTTATTTGACACTCAGTTTGGCACAAAATTATAAAATTCATTGATTATTGATATAATAATGTTGTTTTAATGCTCATCAATTGTTAAAACGGTAAACTACCGGCAAAAATATTTTTATCGTAACTGCAACGCCATTACAAAGTAACGTCGTCAGTTCAATCGCGACGTGTCAGGAACGCATTCTCTGAACGGCCGAATTATAGGTGTGCGCAGGCCTTTACATTGCCAAACAGAAAACGTCTGTATACTGGACGGATACATGTTATGAGGAGGGATGACAGTCATATGACTATGAGAGTGAAGAGTATGAATGTAGATGGATATTAGGGTAGAGTAGGCCAAAGAAAAGATGGATGAACAGTGTGAAAGATGAATGGATAATATGAAAGATGTGAATACATATGACAGCTGATAGAAGAGAATGGAAGAGAATATGTTGCGCCGACCCCACATAAAGTGGGATATGGGCAGGAAAAAGAAGAAGATGTGTGTGTGTGTGTATGAGAGTGGGATGGTTACCACTTAAGATCAGGTGGGCCATATGCTTGTTCCATCAGCTAGTTACATAAAAAAAAAGAACAAATATGTTACAGTCGCAGTTACTAATGAGAGAGTAACTATAAACTTTAACTGGCTTCTCAGTTCAAATTGGTCGTGGGTTGGATCCCCACCGAGAACAAATATTTGTGTGGTGAACACAGATGTTTGTCCTTTGTCTGGATGTTATATTGTATTCTAAGTATAAATTTACAAAAAAAATGTATTCAAGTATTATATCAGCCATATGGTCCCCATCGTACAAGCTCTGCTTAGTTTGAGGCTAGATAGTCTTGTGTGAATTGTCTACGATATTTATTATTATTTATTTATTATTTATTGAATTAATTAGAACGGATATGTTAACCAATTACACTAATTAACAAATTATTACTTACAATTAATTAATTAAAATAAAAACAAAATTACAAACACAAATTAAATAATAAAGTCAAAAATAATAAATAAACAAATCAAAATAAGAATAATAAAATCAAATTTATATTTATTTATTTATAAACAAGCGTTCTAGTAGACGTATATCGATATCCTTGGCAATAACTTTGACATCTACTAGTAGAACACCAAAAGGATGAAGCATGTCTGACTGTGTTTAAAGTGATGCAGTGTCTTATTTGGTCTGTGATCAGAACACAATAGAAACAAATTAAATTTGATGCAAATTAAAATGTGCGACACGCAACACCGCGGAGCAATTATTTTGCAGCAGCAACAGCGGTAAAAGTACCAGTAAAATAACTGCTTGAATAAATACATCTTATTACTATCGTTATCGCTCTCGTTCTAGTTAATCTACTGAAAATCCCTCAAAATTATGAAAATCGAGGTTCAATTTTCGAAATTTTATCAACATTTATCGATCGAGATTTTCGGTCTAATCGACGGGATGATGCTTTTGCTGCGTCTTCTTTTTAGTGATGTCATTGACACTATCACCTACAAAATCATGAACTTTTAAAACAATTTTTCGACAAAGATTTTTTTTGGTCAATTACATTAAATAAATAAATATTGTGTATAATCCCCACAACACTATCTAGCCCCAAATTAAGCAAAGCTTTTACTGTGAGAACCAGATAGCTGATACATATAAACCTACATTTTTTATGTTAATACATACTTACAATACAATATACCACCTAGGCAGAGACCAAACATCTGTGTTCACCACACAAAATATATTATTTTGTTCTCGGTAGGGGTTCGACCCCTAGACCTACGGCACAGAAGGCAGAGCTACTACCAACTGATCTGAAAGGCAAGTCAAAGGTAAAGACTTTTGTTACTGCTATCACTACAACTTGTTTCTAGAAAATAGCATCACTAAAAACGCCATTGTCATTCGTCGCCATGCTATAAAAATTGCTTCCTGATTTGGGCGGCGGTCTCTGTGTACAATTTGCATATTTGAACTCATCTGCCTTAAAAAGAAGCAATCAGTTTCAATCAGGCAGACAGTTTGATTGGTCTTTAAGGGCCACCCTGGTATTGCCAGCTGTTACTAGTCAGATCAAATGATCGATTCGATACTAAAATACATAGTAGGCACGCGATGGACGAAAGTGTTGCATTATTGATGAACTTCCCAAGTTCGTAGTTTCTGATGTTATTGAGGTTGTTGGTGACCCGAATTAATTGCTATCGTGTGTACAGTTACCAACTATTTTTCTTAAAAATAAACTAGTAAAAAGTACTGTCATTTCAAAAATTTTTAAGAAATTTGTGTTTTTTAAGCAAAAAAAAAAAATAACAACAGTGAACGTTTAGGTATTTTAAGGTTACTAGGTTTTTTAGTAGAATAGTGTATTCTTGTGTAAACGTTGAGTTTTGAGTAAAAAGTTACTTTACATATCCCGACACCATACAAACCTTTGCGTCAAGGGACGTTCATTCATTTAGAACGCCTTTTTACCTTTGGCATTTTATAGTTACTTCCAACAGAATGAAACCTTTATAAAAATGAATTTTGTACATAAAAACGACGTAAACATACAAAACTGCAGTTGAAAAACTATCATGTCTGTAGATTATTATAACAAGATTAGTTTGTAAGTTTCTTTGTGTATAGATAATATAGAAAATTTGTTTTAGGTTAAAATGGACAAATTGCAATTTTTTTTGGACTAAGGTAGAAATAAAAATAAATATTGTGGACAATTTCCACAACACTATCTGGCCCCAAATTAAGCACAGCTAAGTACTCGTATATTACATTGTTTTTGTAGGTTTATTTTTGGCATTGAACTGGTAAAAAACTATCAAAAGTCAACGTGCGTCATAAAATAAAACCCGAAACGGTGACTATATTATATCTATTCTGATTTTGATATTTAATTTTTCGATCAACATCCGATTTCAAAACGCCCGCAGTGTAGAAATCTCCTGTCCTGCTTAGGTAGATATTAATCTATTATTATTAATTAATTTATAAATAAAAAAATAATTTATTTTCAGTCGTTATCTTTTATGAAACAAACGAGTTTATTTATAAGATTGCAACTGCTGATTTAATTTCAAGTAGGCGCGGGGCGGCGGCAGCTTAGGAATGGAAAATATTTTATTTTTCTTATCTTTTGCCTTCAAGCAATCCACAATGCTTATCTTTTTCAGTAACTGAAGGGGTGAAATAGCCATAAAAGTCTACAGCAAAAAGACACGGAAACACGGTTTGTATCTTTATTCTTTAGCTTAATGTTATGTGTGTGCTTATGTGGTAAAAAAAATATCTCGAACCGACAACCGTTGGGCAATAATAGTTCTCGAATGGCGACCACGAACCGGAAGACGAAACCTAGGGCACTCACCCACCAGATGAACCGACGACATTGTTAAGATCGCGGAAAATCGGTGGTTATAAAGGGTTAAGAATCGTTCTTCCTGGAAATGTGTAGGGGAGGCCTATGTCCAGCAGTGGACTTCTTCAGGCTGATGATGATGATGTGGTAAAAAAAATACCTGCCAATCCATAAACAAGAAGGCTTTGCGACGCACAAAGCTCACCTCTGTAGTTTTAGTGATATGTAGTTGTTTCTTTTTCTTTATCTTATAAAAAATACATAATATAAATAGCATTAATGAAACCACTAAGGTTTGTAGGGATAATGCTACTAAAGAGAAGAGCTAGAGAAAGACTGTTCTTTCTTCAGATAGATTGAATACTGGGAATGGCCGTTAAATGACATCAGGAACCTTCATAACTAGAGTATAAAAAAACTATTAAAAACCTGATGCCAAAGCAAGTATTTTTTATCAGCGCCATAAAGGTTTTTATAGGGATAATAACTTGATAATTGTATTGAATTTTAACGACTTCATCGATCTAGACATGCACAAATAAGGGAGTGCGAACGACAGATAGACTAAATACAATCCTTTAATACATAAGTAAGTACGTAAAAGCTGGCACATCTGGTGAAAGAACGACGACATCGCTTGAAACGTTGGCAGGAAGCCTGTGGGTTTGAGTAGAGACAGCAGAAGACTTTTTTCCCCTAGCCTATGTCGTCTCACTGCTGGGCAAAGGCCTCCCCCGAAGACTTGTAGTTTTCTCTATTCCGAGCCGCCTCCCACCATCTTCATTCGGAGGCCTCAAGATCGTCACGCCAACGCTTTCCAAACGAGGAGTGCCTACGATTAGATAAAAGATGGTTTTTAGGGTTCCGTAGCCAAATGGCAAAAACGGAACCCTTATAAATTCGTCATGTCTGTCTGTCTGTCTGTCTGTCTGTCTATCTGTCTGTCTGTCTGTCTGTCTGTCCGTCCGTGTCACAGCCATTTTTCTCCGAAACCGTAAGAGCTAGACTGATGAAACTTGGCAAGTAGATGTATTCTGTGAACCGCATTAAGGTTTTTACACAAAAATAGAAAAAAAAAACTATAAATTTTGGGGGTCCCCATACTTGAAACTGAAACTCAAAAATTTTTTTTCATTGAACCCATACGTGAGGGGTATCTATGAATAGGTCTTTAAAATGATGTTGAGGTTTCTAATATAGATTTTTTCTAAACTTAATAGTTTGCGCGAGAGACACTTCCAAAGTGGAAAAAAGTTGGTCCCCCCCCTCTAACTTCTAAAATAAGAGAAAGATAAAACTAAAAAAAATATATGTTGTACATTACTATGCAAACTTTCAACGATATTTGGTTTGAACGAGATCTAGTCAGGAGTTTTTTTTTTATACGTCATAAATCGTAAACCCCAACTTACCTTTCGGCGAACTACAAGAACCTATAAATTATGTTACTTGATGCTACGGAACCCTTCATGGGCGAGTCCGACTCGCACTTGGCCGCTTTTTTTTAGTGCTGTAGTGCCATGTATTGGGACGTGTAACATAAACAGTGTGGGAGACTCGAAGAACTGCGGGCTAGTGGAGAAGATTGGTGGTATTGGTCAGGGATTTGAGTAGTCGATTGCATTCGTTTTTCGTCTTTTTGGGAAGTCCCATAGCTTTTTCATTTAAATAGTTTTTCTAGTGTTGTTTTGAGTTCTATTGACTTGACCAGAAACTATTTTATTTATGTATTATATAAATCACTTGAATTTAGCAAAATTATCCAAATTGACAGTGTCATTTAATTAAGAAGAAGAGTAGTTGACGTAGACAGATCCTGTCTACGGTAGTTGATTACCAAAGACAGAGAGGTTTGTCTACCATGTATGTCATACAGTTTACTTCATAATAAATCAATTTAGCATGTAATCCAATTATGTAATTTAATATAATTTACGTTATTTTTTGTACATTACGTATTTAATAATAATATTAATTTGTGACCTATAATTATTGTAAATGATTATCAATAAAATTTATAAATCTGTTTAATATTTTACCTTCATGGAGGTAAAAGAGGTACGTAGTTTTAGTTGAATTAAAAACGCTGTAAAAATCCTTTCATTGGTTCTAGTTCGTCCTTCACTTGTCATTCGGTAGTGAGTTATCTGATAAATACATTTCAGTAGATGGTTCCGTTCAACAGCTAAATAAACACATTTGCATAGTACACTGCATTTTCAATGACCTTCGTGAAAATTGGCGCTTTATTGGTAGAAAAAGGTTTCCGAATCTACTTTAGGGTGTAATATAGCAGGTATAGTATAAAGACACGATGGACCGATGACATCGTAAATGAAACGACTAAGATTTTTTTTAAAATTGTAATGGAGGTCTATGTTCAGCAGTGGACTTCCTCACAACACCGAACATCGTGAGGAAACCGGCATGTCGTAGAACCTAAAGTTTGAAAATATGTGTCAAGTGCACGAAAGGAGCCTCTTTGAGGCGCACCTTAAATCATTTCACCACACTTGGTTCGAAAGAATCAGTGATACGATAAGAAGAGAACTTCCTCAAGCTGATGATGATAAATGTTTTTATTTCTAAGCCACTATTTAATTTGAAGCGTTATCTTGTTCTCAGGAGTTTTTTCAAAATAGCAGTGACCTTAAACGTGAAATAACAACTTTACACTCATCTTTCTCTACAAGTTGAGAAAAGTCCATAAATTCTTGGAAGGCATAAAATAATTTAAAAGCCCCAACTTACCGTTATATAAGAAAACTTAACACGCATTCATAGTTTTATCAACACGCTTTTCCTACACTTTCTTAAATACACAGTTTAAACTTTTATCACTGAAAAAATTCAAATCAAATCACTTTCACCGAAGAATGCAAAAAGCGATTCGAAATTCAAACAAATGTAATGTCACTGACGCTTACTTTTTTTTAAACCTCGTGGCTAACGTCTGCGATCCGCGCGTGCCTCACCACGTTCAAAGCTCGACTGAAGCAGAAAGCTGAAGGCTGGATTGCGGCTGTAGTTCGAACTGCATTCAACAAGTATAACTACATTGTATGTATGTGACTACACGTGAGGAACTGATGCGAGGTAATGATTTTGATAGGGTTATCAGCTATTTGAGTGCTAGTAATTAAAAATAGAGCATCGTGTGGAATGGATTATACTCGTAGCTGGTAATTTTAAAGTATGACGAACAAATCAAGGTGCTGCCAGTTAGAAATGTACATACATCAAAAATCTTTAAATTTTACTTCTTCTTCTTCGTGTCACTAGTTCTTGCGAGCCAGTGTGGTGAAAGGATTTTAAGTGCTTTTTAGTAAAAAGGTCCTCCTTCCTAAAAAAGTCTTAGTAGGAATTTTCAGGAAGATGCGTAAGGCTTTAGGCACTTGGTGCACGAATTTAACTTAGAAATGGTTTACCATTTTTAAGTTAAATTCATTCATTCCACCTCTCATTTTCAACCTTGACCTATTTTTGAATGGTAGAGTATAAATTATTGGAAATAAAGAGACAGATGCATTACTTTATTAGCTAATCACTTCAATTTACACAATTGTCAAAAATGAGATCCGTTTAAAAACCCACATTTTTTATCGAACTAGGTACTTTTCTTTTTATCATAAGTCTGTTTTCACCTAAAAACACCCTTATTCGCTACCTATTATGTAAAACGCCATACCTAACGCCTTCGCACACTCGATCACTCTTTCTCAACCTGTCTTGGAAACTAGCGTTCAACTCTAGCGTGCTCAACGCTGCATTCTCGACTTACAAAGGCAACGTTTAAAAGGAGCTCATAACTTTCTTGCTTGTTCCATCATACGAGTACTTCATATTAATATTAGCATGAAGTAAAATGAGGAAAGATTTGTATTTTTGTAAGGAATAAACTCAAAAACTACGGGTTTAAAAAAAAATGCAACGCTGCCGAACGCGGAGGCCGATTGTGCCTCTTTGTCGCTCGTTCCGCGCTCTCGCTTGCACTTCAAGCCTTAAATGGAACGCCTCATAGTAATGCCGCATGACGTCATGTTTTTTCGTGCGTGCAGCCGGCTCCATCGAATTATAAGACGTTGTTACGTCAAAATAGTAACATGAGAAAGCACGCTTAAACATTATCCCTGCTGAAAAGATAGATAGACTGTGTCAAAGATGACTGTGGAAAAGAGTGGGCACTGAGATGACGAATGATAAAAGTGAGGGGAAAAGGAAAACCCGTTGTGCTGACCCCACTTAGTGTGGGATAAGGGTAGGAAGATGATAATGCAAGCTACATTATCCCAGCGTTACAAAGGCTATAATTTACTAGTAACCCACCCCGGCTTAGTACGAGTGTCATTTAGAAAACAGAAGGTGAAAATTTGAAGTGGGGAAAAGGCAAACCTTTGAATTTTTCCACCCGTGCAAAGCTGGGGCGGATCGCTAGTACATTATAATTAGACGCTGTCGACGATACAAAGTTACGTCACGAAGGATAACTGGCAAGAACGTGAACTTTTGTTAATAAATCTTGCTACAAAAGTTACATAAAAAAAATATAATGACCAACTCCCGCCAATCTTGGCTTTTAACTTTTTATATCTTTGTGATTTCCTTCAGTGTAGTATGAAGCACTTTAAAATTTTAAATAGTAACTTTTTTTTAAATAATAACATTTGATTTTATTCTAATAATAATACTAACAACTTTTTTTAAAGTAACTTTTGTTTTATTCATTACTAAACTCCTTGTCGAATCCACCAATCAAATATCAAGGAGTTATTTGCTCAAGAAGTTTTTAGGGACTATTTTTTGAGTCGACTCAAAACAATCCTTGATGGTAAAGCATTTAGTTATAATGAAGGTCAAATATATTGTTGTGTTCTAAATTCAAACACCAAAATAGTGATTTAAACTGGTTATTGTTCACTGTTTTCAGTTCATATAATAAGTTTTTAAGAGGTTGGTATCATCTATTTTTAACTTAGAGCTTCTTACAATCGTTTTAGCTTGTGCTTACATTATGAATTTCCACACGTCCCTGAAATCTTTGAAGCTTGATAAACGTATAGGATTCCATAAATCATTCCATGAATGATTTTTATTTGATTTGCCAAATTGCTTTGATGATTTACTGCAGAAGTAACAAAGTAAACAGACTTTCTACTGTAGGTAAATGATATAGAGCGCTCAGAGAATCTTTATTCTTTAATATAAAAAAAATTAAAGTAGAGTAGGTATGTGCATTTTATTTGACAGATAGTACCTACACAAACGGTAAAAGAAAACATCGCGAGAAAACCGGCATGTCGTAGAACCTAAAAAGTTCGAGAACCATGTGCCGACTGCACGAAAGAAACCCCTTTGAGGTGCACTTAGAATCATTTTACCACACATTTTTCGAACCAGACACGATCAGAAGAAGATTTGACAAACATTTCTGCGAGGTCTAAATAATGGACGCATTTACACCGTTTTATTAAACCCCTGCTTAATACTTACAAATGCATTAATACTTACAATACTTACCATTTTACTAACAAATGTCAACATCAATTATTCACTTGAATCACAGGTTACATTCGTAACGTTGAGTCTTAGTTCAATCTATATTGTACAGGTGGCTAGCAATCAATAAGCCTTGTAAAAACAGGTAAGAAAGTTACGACTTGGTTTTCATTTTTTTTGTATGATCCTTTTAAAAAAAATATTTCGTCATCTAGGATACTCACCAATACTTCGGAAATTTTAAGTACCAATTAACTTACCTTATAGGGTTTGGTCACGCACTGCGGTTTTGGCTCCGTGTTTCCCGTTGCAATATCAATGACATTTTACTCAAGTGAATATCATGAGTCAGAAGAAGATTTTTGTTAGAAGATTTTTCCCCCCATCACCAGCCAGAGCCACCTCATGTTTCAAAAATCGTTAGAACCGGATCCGACTTCTTGCTCGCATTGTATAACAAACATTGTAAACAATATGAAATAAAGATGTTACTGAACGCATTTAAGGACTGCGCACACCTAGTTCGCTGGCGGTAGCGATCAGTGAAACGCTGTCAAATATCGCTTTCAAATCACAAATCTGACAGCGATATTTGACAGCGTTTCACTGATCGCTACCGCCAGCGAACTAGGTGTGCGCAGGCCTTTATATTTACAAATCAATAGAGTTGAGTTTTGCACACGGTTCAGCAATAATAACATGCTAATATTGCTAATCAAACAAGTTTTCCTACCAATAAGTTTGTACGAAAGTAAAACAAACTTTTTGGAAGATCAGCTTTTTGTTTTAATTCTGCAGATTTTGTTTTAATCAAAATCATATATTTTTCTATAAGCAGGAGGACTACCGAACCACTTACCCAATGCCTAATGCTGGACATAGGCCTCCTCTACCCCATACTACTCTAGAAATAATGGTTGTGAGCTTTCTACATCCACTGACTTCCTCGGTTATAATACGCACTGTCACTCGGTTACAATACATATTTCGTCTCCTAAATGCATAAATACAAGAAAACATGCAGAAAACTCAACTTATATTGATTTAAATATCAATATCCCCAGGAAAACCAATTAATAAAATAGAAGACCTATTTGCTTTCAAAAATAGCTGAAACCTCAGGAATAACTGTTTCTTTGAAGCTAATAACAAGCTGCACGTTCCAGGTAAAGCAGTCGGTTAATTATAAGTTTGCAGCTGCATAACATTTTACGTTCTTCAAGGCAACGACGACGACGGTGCTTTTCTTGAAGCATGTTCTTGATACACTGTTTGCGTTATGCTCGTAATTTAATTTAATTGACAGTACAACACAACAGGAGCCTAATTCTCGGCTCATCTCGGATCATTTTGCAATTTTATTTTATTGCTTCTTTTAGAAGAGAGAATAGCAGATTTCCTTGAGTGATTCATCAACGACCTCATCGTAGAAGCCTCGACAGCTGCGACATTAAACTCAACTGGAAAACTTAGAAAATAGGCATACTTAGTGCGGGGTTGTGCAATGCCAAAAAAATTAGGCTCCAGCTATCATTTTTTTTTAAACTTCGGCCTGCTTCTATTCCAAATATTACTAGGTATGCCATTATGTATTTATCATTTTTAATAATTGCAAAAATAATAGGAGTATGAGTAAGCCTTACATTTTTTTATACAACTAGCATATGGAACTATCGAATATAACAAGGCACACACCTCGTAAGTCACGCACGTCAGGAACGTGCCCTACGATGCACCGCCCTGCGTCAATCAACTTGAGGCACACAGGTGTTCAGCCTCACGTGTTTCTAAAAAATTCAAAAACTTTTACGAATAACTTACTAATTCTAAAATCTATATTGTATTTACATTTTTTTTATTGAATAAATGTGCAGTGTTTCAATACCATTGTGCTGTATTTTTAATTCAAAATAAGTATGAAAATGTTTAAAAATCGAAAGTTGGAGGTAATAAAAATATAATCACATCCAAAATTCCAAACCTACCCAGGTTAGCCTACATAAGTGAAAACGATAAAAAGTAACTATCATCGATTTTGTCACCTCAATCCACTAAAATGAGTTCTGCGCCTGCAAGGATTTTAGCGCAGGAAATATTTAACAATGGGGGGTAATATTGGTTTTACATGCGCAGGAAAGAACTGCGTTGATATAATCTGAAAAGCCGTTTATTTCTCAAGAAATTTGTTCGATCTTCGTATAGTGGATTCTGTAATGAAGCACCAACTATAATGTATTCTGCGTCAAGATATTCGAGCGCCTGTCTTTTATAAACAAGCAAAATAAAACAGTACTAAAATATTGCCTTCGTCTCGCGTGCAGGCGCTTAGGGAATAATAAAAATGTACGACTTCTATATTACAAACGCCGATAAGAATATATTTTAATATTAAAACATGTATTAAATAACTTGCGTTCGGACCCTTTGAGATCCAATCTCGTTTGTCTGCACATTTTTTGTTTATAAACGTCTTTATTTCATAGCTCTGCTGTTGTATAATATACCTAATACAAACCCACTGGTAAGTAATCAAATTAAATTTTACGAGGCACGAATTTCTAATCCAAAAACCACGTAACCACAGATTCGAAAAATTAAACAATTAGTCAGGCAAGAGTGTCAAAAGTAAAACGCAAAACAAAACTTTAAAAATTGATATCACTTGGTAGCGATCACTGTTTTTCCATCAATCGATCTGCTTGATAATTCTATCATCATCATCAGCATAAAGAAGTCCACTGCTGGACATAGGCCTCCCCTACACATTTCCAGAAAGAACGATTCTGAGCTCTTTCCATCCACTGACTTCCCGCGATCTTAACAATGTCGTCGGTTGACGACGATAAAAGTGACAGAATCGCAAGCACTTCGACTTTTGACATGACAACGTCTTATAATTCAATGGAGCCGGCTGCACGCACGAAAAAACATGACTCATGCGGCGTTACCTCGCTCTGAAGCGTTCCATTTAAAGCTTGAAGTGCAAGGGAGAGCGCGGAACGAGCGACAAAGAGACACATTCGGCAGCGTTCGACATCTGTTGTCTCTTGCCTACTTGAGTGAGCGATGCATCCGCGTGGACAGCTGTATGACGTTGTCACGTTCAACTATCGTCAGTAAACCGACTTTACAGACAGCCGATTTTTTCGATTGGATGAGGAAATGCGAAATGTTTAGTAGGTAGGTAGCATGAAAACATATCTTCCGCATTGCTACCAGAAATTAAATTATTGGCTTAGCATTCACCTCTATAATTAAATTTATTAATTATCTAAACAAAATCCGTGGGTAGGTGTACCCATTCGGCCAAGGTACAGTGACAATAGCTCGTTGGAGCCACAATGGTGAGATACTCTCAGCGATTTTGTTTTTGTTTGCACAGCTTTCGGGTTTGACCTAAGTTAGAAGTTCTGAGCGATTTTTA
Organism: Thera obeliscata; assembly: GCA_947578465.1. NCBI lineage: Eukaryota > Metazoa > Arthropoda > Insecta > Lepidoptera > Geometridae > Thera > Thera obeliscata. The sequence goes on from OX387926.1 coordinate 12,843,472, forward strand.
AGTATCAGCGAGTCTGGAGCGAGTGGAGTGGGGCGCTACTCTCACTCTTTGTCGAGACATGAACAGCTACAAGCACCAAAACGTAAACTGCAGTGTCACATAACAACCGTTGAAACCATGAAAACCACGTGCAGACCTCTGAAAGAGGTTAAAATTATTTTTAGGCAAAGACAACCGTTGATGTCTTTCTCGCTCGCACATTTAATTTTTGGCCCTTTGTAAGACAGAAAACCAAACTAATCTATCGAAAATCGCGAGCAACTATTACAATTTGGCCTAATTTCGATTTTCGATAAATATGTAGGGACAGTGTTTTTATAGCTTTCAAAAGGTCAAAGTGTCCGTGCGATAAGTGGTGTAATGGTTTACGGAGTCTTAAGCCCGTATTCAGGAACAATGTTTGAGTCTGAGTCGAGCCTCAAGCATAGATTTTATGACAGGTCTCCATTGAAAAGTGTCGAAATGAGCTCTGTCTGGCTCTGTCTCTGGTTCTGGTTTTGAGTGTGTGTGAGTGTTGGCTATATAAATCCTACGTCAAAACGTCACACACACAGTATAATGCACTGGTGAGCACTTACACAGACTCAAAACCAGAACCAGACACAGAGCTCTGGCTCTGTCTCTGGTTGTGGTTTTGAGTTCATGGTAGGCCTACCAGTACCACGTTCAAATCTCACTCGGCTCTTCACTTTTATTTCACTATAAAAATCCGAGTGGAAAGTCGAAATCTCTCGTAACTTGGGGCAAGCATTAAGCTGAGTAGACACCACGGCCTCGCAATGGGACGATCGTTTTAGAAAGGATGGAACTCCATGGACCTTGCAGTTGCTTCCGAACTGTTGTTTGTTGCTATAATTATAACTTTTGAAACCACACATTTAATTAACGGGCTTTAATATTTGGCCCCGGGGTTATATTGTATTCTAAGTATTAAAAAAATGTATTTAAGTATTATATCAGCTATCCGGTTCCCATATTACAAGCTCTGCTTAGTTTGGGGCTGGGTAGTGTTGTGTGAATTGTCCACAATATTTATTTATTTATATAAGCAACGCTTAGCGAAACAGAAACATTTATTTGTAGGTATTTTAAAAATATAAGTACTTACCTAAGACTCTGACTACCCCTAAAGAGTGCAAGCGTCCTTGTTAGAGCACTCTCATTAGAAGGGCAAGTCTCACTTCATTCACAACATTTCGTCTACGAAATGTTGTTTTCGTTTCGCCTATTTGTCTCTCTAATGTATGGAGAAAAGATGAGACAGCAAAAATACGTTACGTAGAAACGATTGAAACGAGTTGTTGTCTCATCTATTTTCCATACAAAAGAGAGAGACACGTGCTCACACGAAAACAACATTTGGGGAAGACGAAATGTGGTAACAAAACTCCGACTCGGGGCAGAGAAACATGCTCTTGTTTGCTTACTTGGTAGTATAAATAACCCTTCAGTTGGTACTTGGAGGATATTTACTGTGCCTAAGGACCGTGAGGCATAATCTGCCTTTAAAAATATAGCTGCTCTAGTATTTTTTAATCCAGGTTTAAAATGAGGGTTGTTCAGATTTTTACGTGTTTGTATTTGCACTCAAAAGGTTTTTATTATGGATTACCGGTTAATCTGTAACTAAGCCTTTATAGGGAATTTTACAAAAGCGATGTTCATAAAAATAAATGTAAATAAATGCATAAAATTCTGGATTTTACACATATATAAAGGAATGAAAAATACATGGAATTACATGTATTTTTGATATTATAGACTAATTCTAGTAGGTACGAGTAATTCGGAGAAAAACCGCAAAAAAATCCAATAAAATTGTGTACATACATACATCTTTAAAAAGCCATCAGAAAACGAATAAACGGACCCAAGACATTCACCCGATAACCTTTCGATGAGAATCCTCACCGAAGGTCACACCAGCCATTATTAATACCAGAAACAAGACAACTCCGAAACAAGTGCCCCCTTCAAGGTAAGTAGGTCAATATGAGCAGTAATAATTACATACCGAAAGCAATTTGCAATTATTGTAAAAAGTACTTCCCATCTTCTTGTTTACCTGCAAACATTTAAGTGATCATCAAAATATTATTGCATATTTTATATGTAAAAAATATGAGATCAAAAATTATTTTTTGTTGCAGGCGTTTTGCTGTCATTACACCTGCTCTGTCTAGCTCTGGCAAAAAAACAACTCACCAGCGTATTATACTGTGCTGTGTGTGTGACGTTTCGACGTAGGATTTATTTAGTCAACACTCACACAGATTCAAAACCAGAGTCAGGGCAGACAGAGCTTGTGGTAGTTAAAAATAAAACTGTAATAATCAATTGAAAAATTTATATTATTGTACAAAAAGCGTGGGGGGCTTGATTTTGATTGTTGTAAATATTTTATCAATAGTTTATTATATCTGAAGTTATTATAAAAAGCACCCCACGCTTTTTTGTACAATAATATAAATTTTTCAATTGATTATTACAGTTTTATTTTTAACTTTCTAGTTCAATTAGTTATAAAAGCGTGTTTTTTAGTTTTTTAAACTATATATATTTATTATTTACTATACATTTTAGTAGTTACAAACTAGATTAACAATTGGCTCTGTGAGCTATAGACCTCGCGAGTACACTAAATGCATGCGAGTAGAGTTCTCAAAGGTTTCTACAAGATACATAGGAAACAAATGACAATATATCATATTCATTGTCGAAAGGTACATGTTTCATTACAAAAGATCTTCGTTACAATCACAGGTTCACACGCTTTGGACCATCACTGTTAGCCTTGGTGGTTGAGCAAATATCATTCATTTGAACTACTGTTGAGCAAATTCTTTACGTCTTGCAGTTCAGTTGGCTCTACCTTCTACACTAGGTTAAGTGTTATAGGTTCCAACCAATGATAAATATTCGAGTGAAATTTTTTTTTGCCAATAACCAGCCTGTTTTTTTTTTAAATATCTCGGTACCAAACTATGCTAGTTTAATACATTACAATCATTTAATTATTTGTTTATTATAAAACAAAACTTCATAAAAAACTATATTACTTAAGAGCAAATCTTGATCAGTGTACTTGGAGGTAATACAAGACCTAAGGTTTTGTTTCAGGGAATGCTTATGATATCTAACCTTCTTCTCATGTAAGTAGTTGTACAGGTAGTTTTAAAACGAACAGCACCATATCATTCAATTTTAAAAATAGAATACACATCAGTACTCTACCCTGACATTCGTCAATACAGTTTTTAACGCACAAAGCTTAATAAATATGGAAGACGCATCGTCCAGTGCGCCCGCGCATGACAATCGCTTCAAATAGGCCGCAAAGTTCAACGCTCATATACACCTGCCAATTCGAAGAGACAATTTACTCCTTTAACGGGTTGGCGTGCAAGGTGCAATGTAAATGCGGTTACTACTTGTGAGTCTAGAGAAACAAGAGTGGTGGAGGCAGCCTCACATTCACTACGGCCTGACGACTCCTCAGTCGTTCGTTCTCTACTGACCGCTACTACTCGTGTTTTCTTTTTATTTTCGATTGTGTAGTGCCAGGATCAAGGACCGTTCCATTTTTGAATGTAAGTTTTTTCATTTGTTTTTCCTAGATCCAGAGGAAATGAACTTTTTAAATTAAGAACACAATTTAAAAACAGAATAATAAAGTAAAGCTCTTTGCTTGCCTTTGTAAGAACATGTTCAATAAAACAACCTATGATGATTATACCGGTTTGCTTTTTTGTGTAAAGGCAGGTATTTTGCAAAGGCCTTAAGTTATTCATAAGGTATGATTACAGTAATACCAACATTATGTCATACGAGGCTAGACAGTGAAAGTGGTCGAGGAGTTAGCGCAAAGATGTGAAAGACGGTACTTTATAAGTTTATTTCCTGACCGGTACTTATCTAACAACTAGTTTCAGTTTCTCGGTAATGTAGAAAGTAATCTAGGTAGTTTAATTATGTGGAGCTACTTTCTGAGCCTTATACGAAGCATACCTACAAATTCACGAGTCTTAACTAACCGACTATACTGCCGGATTACCATATGGGAATCGCTTTTTTTTTACTGTTGCTCGCCATAATTTCATTTTCGCCGCGTTTCAGTATGAACCCTATCGAGGCTTTCAAAATTTCAAAGATAAAATGCAAGAGAAAAACTGTAGTTGTGAAAACGTGTAGTACGGAACGTATACTTTTGCTTTACCAATTTTATCCCAAACCATGCACCCTAGTTACCATGAAGTAGGACTCAGAATTACGGTGGTTTAGGTCTCATCTAGAAATAACCGAACAGTAAAAAAATCTTCTGGAATAAAAATTACTTTATACCATACCCCCTCTAAAAAGCTTATTTTATTCACTGAAAACAGAGAATAAAAAGCCCTTTTAATCACTGTTTTGGTGTTTGAATTTGGAACACACCACCTACATATTAATACTATACAACCATGATACAACCTCCTTGCGACAAAAATACTCTAATTTGTTTTTATGAACCATGATAAAAACCATGATAGTTTCAAAAGTTATACTCTAATTTGATTGGTCGAAATGTTTAACAAGGAGTTTAGACAATGCTAACCTCCTTGGTTAAATACTGTTTTGTGTTCTTTGTTGTCATTGTCATATATTAGTAAATTGGCGCTATTTTGAATAGTACTGTACCTATGTAAGTTATGCAACACAAAGTTCGGAAATAATAAATTGAATGAAAATGCATTCTAGGGATGAAAAAGTTGTGAGTTTTGTTGTTCAATTGAGTTGTTTTGTTTATAAAAGAGAGGCCGGCCATTAGAGTAAAAACCTTCCTTGTTTTCAAATATAATCAAAATCTAATGTTATTGATTTTATGTCACATTAGAATAGTACAAACAAAGTTCATAGTTTTTAATCCTTTTTCGCTTCATCATCACCATCATTAGCCTGAAAAAGTCCACTGCTGGACATAGGCCTCCCCTACACATTTCCAGGAAGAACGATTCTGAGCCATCCATCCACCGACTTCCTGCGATCTTAACAATGTCGTCGGTCCATCTGGTGGGTGGGCGCCCCACGTTCGTTTTTTGCTTAAATCTTTATTTTTCTCGAAGTCATGGTATAAAGTATAGTATGCGACTCTTGAATAAAACGGATTTGTATCGAGGGCCATGAATCACTCGCGTCGTTTAGGATTCTAACACTTGAATCACTCGCTACGCTCGTGATTCAATCATTATGAATCACTCCCTACGGTCGTGATTCATTCGTTAGAACCCTTCACTTGTTTGTGATTCATATAGGACCCTCGATTTAAATCCGTCTTTTATTCACTAGTTGCATAATGTACTATTCCACACACCCAAAATCAGTTCAGCACATTGGCCATATAATTGGTTTCTCAAGATTTTTAAACTTTACTTGTCTTTTTTTATAAAACGTGTCTAAATTCATTTTTTTTTTGTAGACTAGTAATCCTTTACTGCTGGTACGTAACCACGAATAGTATGATATCTAACGACGAATACCAGCGTATAGATTTCTTATAGTAGCTAGGCACTATAGAGCCATCGGGAGTGAGAGACACGGCCTTCAAATCGTACGTGCTCCAGGTGCCTGCGAAGCATGGGGACATGTTTCTCACTTCGGATTTCTGGCCGCCAGGAATCGTCTTTCGTCGCTTTAGGGGTGCGCTAAAGAAAAAATCCCCTAAGATTTGAAGATTTGATTAGTAATTTTATTTTATTTTATGTATGTTAGTCTCTAAGGTATTTATTACTATGGACCCAAAGTGTTTCATTTTTGTAATGTGTGCATTTGTTGGTCTGAAATAAACGATATTATTATTATTATTATGCTGAGTCAAGCTCAAAAACTGAAACTCAATAAAAAAAAATATTCAATACAATTGCAAGAATCACTTTGAAACGTCTTAAAGCTAGACCTTAGATCAAGACCTTTTTGCTGCTGTAGCACACAGAAACATGACGCACTATGTATCTAGTCCGTGTTTATGTAGTGAATAATTATATGTCTATGTCTATACCTAATTTTTTTTAGGTACTTGTTGTTTCCACGTGGACAGAAAAAATCTCAGAACTGCGAAATATTTTATTCTTTGATAAAATATTTCGCAGTTTTAATATAAGCAGATATAAAACTTGTTAATTATTCTCTCCCATAAATTAAAGTATCAAACAGAATAGATCACACCTAATTGGTTCTTGGGCGAGAAATACGAGTATATTCGACTAGATTGGATTAAATACCACCTTACTTAATGAGACCCTGATGAAAGTACATGAGAGTAGACATGTGCCACCAAATTGAAAAAGTTTCAGGTGCCACCCACTATATTCGACGAATGGGCAGTAGGAACTTGCAAACTATTTATGTGACAAGTTTGCCGATATTGGAGTCTGGGACAGACTTTCAGGATCGGCTTACTTTATACTACTAGCTGGCCCACCTGATGTTAAGTGGTGATCATCGCCTATGACAGAGCATTGTACTGCAGATCGCTTCATATAGACTGCTACGCATAATATAGGTACCCAAAAGATCTACATGTTTTTTCGTAAAATTGTAAGTTTGGAAAAGAGCCATAAAAATGTATTGGAGATTTTCATGGCAATTTTACTTATGCCCTTCCATTCCACCCTTGGCTTCCAATACAAAACACGCAAATTTATACTTTTAACCCTCGGCAAATGAGACGTCCATCTTTCTTTAACCCGCAAGCTTTTTCGTAAAAAGGGTTTAAGCTTGATGGAACTTAAACTTAGCACACACACGCTGAAGGCAAGCCATATAAAAATCCTGTCCCAGGCATTATAGGGTCCCGAAAAAAGGGGCATGATAAGAAACAGTTCTCTAAGACGCCTATAAATCATCTAAAATAGATGCAAAGGCCGGTTTTATTTGATTAAACTTGAACACTTAAATTTTGAAGTCTGCTCGTATGTATGTTTAGTTTCTATTAATAAAAATTGCTGTGTGCAATTTCCAGTGCAGTTCCTACCCATATTTTTCTGTTTTGTTTATTTATCTTGTAAACCAGCTTTATCGCGTCGTTTTCGCCTACGTTAGTATGTACAGGCTTGAAAGGTCGAAAGGTATTGTTAAATGTCCATTGTGCGCTCAAGGCTACTCCTGTAAGGTTTTGGTCGGCTAATGATATCGATTTTAAAAAGATTGTACAAAAAAGGCGCTGAATAGACCACACACATCCACTCTACATAACACAAAGGTTAACTGGTAGAAAATGCTAATAAGCATTAAGTCGGGGTCCGGGCCGTAGACTTAGTTCACCTGGAGTAATTCATCTAGGTGAATTAAGTATATATTGAAAATATATGCTTAATTTATTACTTATATACGAAACTATAACCTGTCTTTATTATAAAATATTTGTTTTTATATTCATTTTACTTTGCTTGTTTTTTAATGCAATAAAGAATTTTCTAGTCGAATCCTTTTGTAAGAATAGCCACGACATACAACCGCTCTGAATAAAAATCTAATCAATTGTTATGATATTTCATTTTGAAGGATTATTATTTGTGTTATAATTAGAGAAACCTGTTATTGGCTGTCCTAAACTAATGAATATGAGACTCTGTTATATTATACTCTGCTGTTGGTATTTGCAATAAAACAAAAAATAAAATAAATTACCATCTGTATGAAGAAAACCACTGTTAGAGGCCTCTACATTTCCAGGAAGAACGATTCTTAGCCCCCCTTCATCCATCGACTTCCCGCGATGTTCCATCGGGTGGGTGGGCGTCCAACCAACAAATTACATAGCAAGTAATATCCAAAATAAATTCAAAACCATTATTTTTTTGACGACAATCACCCTAAATATAAACCAACCCTCACAAAATAGGGGCGGAAGATAAAGCTGTCTATATTCATGATGAATTGACAAAGATTTAGCCACGTATTTTGATCTTAAAAATCCGTCCTGTGTTCAGTACTACTTAGGTTGGAAATATGAACCGTATCACAAGTTACGACAGCCTATTTTAGAATGTGTTTCATAAAAGCATCTTAGGAATTTCAATTGTACGAAGACGCTTCGTGAATACTTACTCGATTTATTGCAATAAAATTATGTTAAAAGCAACTTTGCGGCATCACCGTAAGCTTTTTTACAGATTAAGAATATTAATTAGGTGCATGTTGTTTGATGAACCGAAAATGAGAATAAAAATTAGATTATGACGAACGATGAGAATATTTTTTTCATTATTTTATAGTAGTCTATGATCCTGCTACGGGATCCTCTTAGTGTTAGAAATGGCAAAGATTTTTATAATGTCCCAAAAGTTATAAGCCGAGCCGGATAGATAGACAAAAAGGGTCCACGGTCACTTTAGTGCCTCAGGAGTTACTCGTTGAGTGTGATCAGGATCCGATAATGGAGCGGCCACCGCAGCCCCGTACCGCGGGAAGGTCGCGTTTCAAATCCCGCTCGACTCTTTACTTTTGGGTCAAAATAAAAATCTTTCTAATAAGAATCATAATAAACAGGTCATCAATTTATGCCGTTGCTACAGTAAATGTTTGCAATGCTAATATTAATTCCCTTTAGCTTATTGCACATCAAGCGGACGTAACGCAGCGGCAAGTATTTTGAACTTATAATTACTAAGAAACCAAATACGGCATCGAAATTTACTTGAACATTACGGCACCGCAACATCCACATGAAACTGCTCGGTTGAGCAAATAAGATATTACGACGGAACTTATCGATTAATATTATTAGGCCCGCAATGCCCACAATTCATCATCATCATCAACCTATATCAGTCCACTGACTGGCTGGTATATATATCTTTACCAAGACTCGCCACTGAGCCTGGTCTTTGTGTCTTCTCCTCCAGTGCTTACCAGCAATGAATGCCGACAGTGGCTACGCTGAAAAAAATTATAATTTGGTTCAACACAATAATTTATTGTCGCAACACACAGTCGAAAAATATTAGTAACAAGTCCCGCCTTTCGATTCTAAGGTTCAAATTCAGTGGCGTAATGATGAGTTTTTCTGTCCAAAAATGTAAGTGCACTTACCAGCACTCTCAAACGGTAAAGGAAAATTTCGTGAGGAAACCAACCTGTCTTAGAACTAAACTAAAAAGTACAAAAGCATGTTGTGTAAAAAGAATGCCTCTCAAAGGCGCACTTAAAATCCTTTCACCACACTGGTTTAAAAGACCAAGTGACACGACAAGAAGAAGTAACGAATGCATTTTATTAAATGAAATAATTGACATAAAATTATGGTTTTAGTCCTCTATTAGTGTATACCATTCCCACAGCTCAAGCCATCCTATCAGAAAGGACAAAGTCAATACGTGCGCGCAGGCTAAGCCTAGATTTGTCCACTACATTTTACTGTTAGCGAATGTTCCGCTACAGTCCGCTTGATGATCGCAAGCATACGCATCATCAGGTCATCGTTTTGTAAGTAACTGAAACTCGGTCACTGGGTACGTCTACTCGTTTTTTTCTAAACAACAGTTATGCAATCTGGTCGTTTGCATGAATGGACTGTAGAGTGATGGATTTAAGCCGCGGTCCCAATTGTAATGAGCTGATTCGTGTCAAATTGATACTTTAGTCGTGCAAATCGTGTCAGAAAAATTGAGGAGCAAGAGGCTGGCGTGATACGGGCATGTCATGAGGAAGGATGAAAGTCATGTGACTAGGAGATTGATGAGTATGGATGTAGATGAATATGTGAAAAGATAGACCAAAGAAAAAATGAAATGACCTGTGTGAAAGATGACATGGTTAATAGAGGAGTGAATGCAGAAATAACGTCTGACAGATGGGAATGGAGTAGAAAGACACCTGTTTTCCTTCTGACCCCACATAAAGTAGGATAAGGGCAGGAAGAAGTCGTACAAATCGCGAGTAGCTGAGTTGTATTGAGTATTGTTTGAACCAGTACCTGCATTTGTTCGTTTTATGTACGTATGCACGGAAAAAACGTAACGGTTGGATTTAAATAACTTATTGCTATTTACAACAAAGCAACTCGTTTCGGAGGGAACCTGCAAAGTGTATTGCTAATGCTAGACAAGCCATCTTTGCTACTGTAAGTTAGTAATATTAATCTAGAAAGTTGGTTAAAATTTGATAACCTGGGCTAGGTAGCTTCCAACCTTTTAATTTAATAAAGACAACAAAGCTAATTGTGAACGTGAATCGAGTAATTCTGTTAATTATAACCAAGCATCTTAGCTTAAATCGTCGATTTTATCAAATCAACTTTGTAAACACAGCTAATGAACGTTTCTATGTTTAACAAAGTAACTTTGTCAAATTTTGGTATACTTAGCAAAGTTACTCGGCGCTGTCAATCGTGTCCACTGGATAGCCATACCCAATATACTTTGTTACTTCTAACCAATTCAAATAGGTATACTTAGCAAAGTTACTCGCGCTTTCAGCCGTGTTGAGTGGGTTCGCTACAACCAATCTACATATTTACCTCTAGCCTACTTGAATCGGTATATTTAGCAATGTAGTTTGTTGTTCTTCAACGGGTTTATTGGGTTCGCTACAACCCATCTAGTTTGTTGTTCCTAAGCGGGTTTATTGGGTTCGCTACAACCCATCTAGTTTGTTGTTCCTAAGCGGGTTTATTGGGTTCGCTACAACCCATCTAGTTTGTTGTTCCTAAGCGGGTTTATTGGGTTCGCTACAACCCATCTACATTTTTACTTCTAGACTACTTTAAGCCTCCGCTATACTCTGGTCTAAAAACAAAACACGACCGGAAAGTTGGAAAAATTTAAAATAAAGATGGCGTTGCCTGACCTGAGCTGTGAATTCATGTATTTGATACCAACTATTACTTATTCTGTGCTTGGGTCTGACATTTGTCACGACATTACAATGTGTTGACTAGAATACGCTTCGTTAGACAAAAACACAGACAGATATTCAGTAAATAAATATAACCCAATTGTTATGTTAGCTGATTCCCGTCGCAGAGTTTCCATTGCATATTTTTCATCCAGGATTGGTGATAACAATGGCAAGCTGTGCGGTATTTTTTAAACTACCACGAACGCTACATTTTAAATCTAACTTATATAGTAGTGTAGTAGTAGTAGTCTAATTTATATAGTATAACAAGCAAATAGCCCCAGATTTAATAAAAGAAACCTTCCACCAAGAAGAGATTTTCCTCATATTATGCAAAACCAGAGTGAGTTGCAAGTTCATAAATGTCGGTAGTCGGTGAATGAACACTTGTATTTTTTAAAGGTAAAAAACGGAACCCTTATAAATTCGTCATGTCTGTCTGTCTGTCCATCCGTATGTCACAGTCACTTTTTTTCAAAAAAATGAAATGAAATGAAAAGAAATAATTTATTTGCTTGAAGTATGGTACTTACAAAACTGTAAAAGCTATAATGTACTGATGAAACTTGGTAAATAGATGTATTCTGTAAACCGCATTAAGATTTTTATACTTAGAACTGACACTCAAAAAATATTTTTTCATAAAACTTATGAGTTTTCTTAACATTAAGTAAAAGATTATTAAACCAGTTAAGTATTTACGACAGAGATGCGTTAACGTCATCGTAATTAGCCTTCTATCTATCGACTTTAAAAATTAATGAGGTATCGTCAGCAAATAGTACTGTTTCACATAGTTTTTTAACCAAAAAAGGAAGGTCATTTACGTACACTAGAAACAAGAAAGGACCTAATATCGAACCTTGTGGCACCCCTATGTCAATAACTGACCCAAAAGATCTCTCACCGCCCACATCAACTTTAAGGATTCTATCAGTCAAGTACGATTGTAATAAGTCAATGGAGCGATTTAGAATACCGTAATGTTTAAGTTTAGATATTAAGAGGGTGACGGACGCAGCTCGCAACTTCAATTCGAGGCGCGGGCAAAAATTGCTCCGAATATAGCTATCTCTATTCATTTGATGCGGGCGCCACGGAATATATAATAGTAGTATACACACACAGGCGCTCTTGTGACGCGCTACTTCTATACGTGAATCCAACCATAGTGCCGCGCTTGTGCGTGTGCGTCAGCCACTGATAACGATTTTTATGCATTGCCTAATTTCGTCAACGTTACTAACACCCGTTTTCACTAAACCTAGGCGACGCCTAAATCGGATGCCTAAATATTAACGGGCCGACGTACACAGCTCGCAACTTCAATTCGAGGCGTGAGCAAAAACTGCTCCGAATATAGCTATCTCTATTCATTTGATGCGGGCGCCATGGAATATATAATAGTAGTATACACACACAGGCGCGGCGCTCGTGTGACGCGCTATACGTGAATCCAACCATAGTGCCGCGCTTGTGCGTGTGCGTCAGCCACTGATAACGATTTTTATGCATTGCCTAATTTCGTCAACGTTACTAAGCGTCAGATAGGCTAGTGGCTAGGGCGTGCGGATTCACACTGAGAGGACGAGGTGGGCGGGAGTTCAAATCTGGTCAAAGAGAGTTGACTTTTTGCACCCTACAATTTTATGTTTTTATTTTTTGTGGCTGCATTACCTGACTAACCCTCTAAGCTTATTGCTTGCTTGTTTCGCTTTTCTAGTATTCAATAAGCAAGGATTGGTCATGCTCTGAATGCAAGAATAAAGTGAAAAAAAAAACAACATTCCTGAACCGATAAAGAACCTTCAGAGTAGCTATTTACGCACTTAGAAAAGACACCAGGAAATTCTCTAACATGATACGAGTGAGTTTATTCATCAGGTAGGGTTTGTGCGGGTTCTGGACCAAATTGAAGAAGAGTAAAGAGAACCATTGACTCCGAGTTGAGTTGAGAGAGCCATTGACCCCGGCGCGGAGCGATGGAGTTGTGGTTGATGACGTTCCAGTAGAGGATGATGGGTGGGAGTCCGCTCAACATCAGGTGTGGTGTGGTTTGCTTGACCTCATTGGCCTAGTGGTTGGAGGGTGCGGGTTCAAAATCAGTGATAACGTTACAGTAATAGATGATGGGTGGGGTCCGCTCTACGTCAGGTGGGGTGTGGTTCGCCAGACCTCATCGGCCTAGCGGTTGGGGGGCGTGGGTTCAAAACCAGTCATGACGTTACAGTTGAAGATCATGGGTGGAGGTCCGCTCAACATCAGGTGGGGTGTGGTTCGCCAGACCTCATCGATCACACACACACAGCAATAAAAAACACGCAAAGCGGCTCACTTACCAAAGTACAGAAAGTCTAATAATGTGACTGCATTTAAAAATATACTTTATTCGTTGAGCAATTAGGTTGCTTTTATTCTGCTTATTTACATTCGCAAAACCAACGATTGCGAACATCGACCTACAATTACATGGAGCTCGGCTTTCGCACAAAACTCGCGAAAAAAGTGTACCAAGCTAACCTACTATAGGTGGATACTTATATAATGATTATAAACAAACTGAAAAAAAATTTATTTATGTCTTATCACAATTACTATATAGAACTCAATTTTGATTGCATGAAGCAACTTCTAGTGAACGTTACAGAAATTTTTCCAAGTCTTTTTATCAATATTTCCACCAGACGTTGAGCAGTACTCTGTTTATTGAGCTCCAGTTATATAAAGAAAAACTATTTTGTTAAAGTATTTCTCAGTCTTTTTATCAATATTTCCACCGGACGTTGAGTGGTAGCAGTTTTTTGAGCTCCAAATAAATAAAGTTTTTTTTTTAATTTCTTAGTCGTTTTATCAATATTTTCACCTGACGTTGAGCTGTAGTTTATTTCTTGAGCTCCAGAAAAATAAAACAGAAATATGTTGTTCAAATTTTTACAAGTCTTTTTATCAATATTTCTACCTGACGTTGAGTGGTATCAGTTTTTTTAAGCCCCAGATAAATAAAGAATAAAAATATTTTGTAGCCATTTTGCTTAGTCCGTTTTTCAATATTATAACCTGACGTTGAGCGGTAGTCGGTTGTTTGGGATTCAGATAAATAAAGAAAAAAAATATTTTGCTGAAATTTTTCCAAGTCTTTTTATCAATATTTCCACCTGACGTTGAGTGGTAGCAGTTTTTTTAAGCCCCAGATAAATAAAGACTAAAAATATTTTGTGGCAATTTTTCTTAGTCCTTTCATCAATCTTTCCACCTGACGTTGAGCGGTAGTCGGTTTTTTGAGATCCAGATAAATAAAGAAAAAAAATATTTTGCTGAAATTTTTCCAAGTCTTTTTATCAATATTTCCACCAGACGTTGAGCGGTACTCTGTTTATTGAGCTCCAGTTATATAAAAAAAAAACTATTTTGTTCAAGTATTTCTCAGTCCTTTTATCAATATTTCCACCGGACGTTGAGTGGTAGCAGTTTTTTGAACTACAAATAAATAAAGAAAAAAAATAATTTGTTGTAATTTTTCCTAGACCTTTTATCAATACTTCATATACAGGGTGGAATTTTGTAATGCCACCTGGAGGGAAAGTACTCTTAATACTGCAGATAGAAAATTTTACTCACAGGAAACATTCCTTTATTTTTGAATAGAAAGCAAACTGCATTCAAAGTTTTTCGAAAATTCTCTCACACCCGGGAATTGAACCGGCTAAAATCAGAAAAATTATACCTTGTACTTTTATTGCATCGATCGTTAGTCAATTATAAGGATGAAATCTCTCTAACAAACATGATAAATTAAATGAAAGAAAAACCAGGAAATCTTAAATTAATTTAATTATTTACAAAAAATGGTTAACTAACTAGTTACTTGAAATTAGTTGCTTGAAATGGGCTCCATTCTCTTGGATACACAAATTTATTCTTTTAACGAATTCATTTCTTTAAAAGAATAAATTTATTCCTTTCAAAAAAAAAAAATTAATTTAAAAATTATTTTATTTTTAATTTTAGAAATTGCTTTCTATCCAAAAATAAAGGAATGTTTCCTTTGAGTAAAATTTTCTATCTGCAGTATTAAGAGTACTTTCCCTCCAGGTGGCATTACAAAATTCCACCCTGTATAGAAATTAATGGTTCATAATTTGTTTTAGTCGAAATGTTGGCTTTTTTCGAAATTTCGGCAGACTTTTTGACCTAGTGCTGCACCTTGATTTCGTTTACCCAACCTACAACCTACCTAGGTACTTAGTATTTCCCATCTTCACTTAGTACCCTTCCTAAACTAACAATTATCAAATATCTAAGCATTATGTTTTATGCCAGTGTAGGTATTTAACTAGTCCGAAGTCCGAGCGATTCACACACACAACCGAAGTGTCCCGTGTGCTTCAAGCGTTTCCTCCCCCTGCACCCCGCCACCCGCACCGTGCGTGCGCGATAGCAATAGTAGCCGTTCGAAAATGCCATGAATTTGATCGTGTTCCGTAATACCAAAAATGATGACTGAAAACTTTTTGTATTCTTCACATAGTATTGTTATTCTGTAACTAGACAATATAAACTAGGTTCCTTAACAAAAAACACGTAAGATATTGTTGTTTTTAGTAAGAAACCAATAGGTAGAAAACTTGATAAGTTTAGCATAAAAATGTGCAAAATGCGATTGGTGTTTATTTCATTTTAGGTAAGTAATTTGAAATAAAAACTGTTGAGGAACCTAGATAAATACTATGCAAATACAATTATTACAATAATATAGTGTAAATCTGTCTAAATTAGAAATCATTTTGGTATTCCGTTTGTATGAAAATTTTCCATACGTCAGCCCCTTAACTAGTTTTTTCGTGTGCGCGAGCTGCAAGCAGCTCGCGTGTCGGTGTGCTACTCCCAGTTTTACATTACACTTGCACTTGTAAAACCCCAAAAAGTAGTAAAGAAAGTCCTAAGTAACCCTAAAAGTCGATCAGTGAATCAAGTTCCTCAGTGTAGTAAAACCCCAATCAAAGTCCTAAAGAACCCTAAAATTGTTTACATAATCAAGGTCCTAAGTGAAGTAAAATTCCAATTAAAGGCCTAAGGAACCCTAAAAGTTGTTTATTTTATCAAGTTCCTCAATGTAGTAAAACCCCAATTAAAGTCCTAAGGAACCCTAAAAATGTTAACATTATCAAGCTCCTAAGTGTAGTTGAAACTCCAATCAAAGTCCTAAGGAACCCTAAAAGTCGAACACTTAATCAAATTGCTCAATGTAGTAAAACCCCAATCAAAACCTTATACGGAACCCTAAATTGTACGTCAAGCCAAAACCCTTAACGGGTCGAAACCGCTGGAAGGAACCCAAACGTTGACTACCGGGTCGCGTGCATCGCGAGCTGCAAGCAGCTCGCGTCCTCAATGCGTTCCCACAGGGGCGGAACCCTAAACCAAGTGAAGATCCAATCAAACACCTTAAAAAACCTAAAATTCAATCTCCAATCATAGTCCTCAGTCGAATGAACCGTTTGAACGACCTTAATCGGACGATTTTTGCAAAACCGGAAGTGGCACAGCCGCCATTTTGAATTTTGAACTGTCAGTCTAGTGAACATTTTTTCACACCCCTAAGACACCCTAAATTTTAGTAGGAGGGGGTTCTAAATTTCCCTAAATTTCAGTAGGGTGGGCGTGGTCGCGTGGCGGCTCGCTTCGCTCGCCGCAACGTTCCCCCCGGGTTCAGGAGGAGGGGGTTCTGGGGGCTTGAGGGGGGGGTCACAGCACGGCTCGCTTCGCTCGCCGCGACCCTCCCCCCGGGTTCAGGAGGAGGGGGTTCTGGGGGGCTTAGGGGGGGGGGGGGGGGGGGGGTCACAGCAGGCTCGCTTTGCTCGCCGCACTGTTCCCCATGGTTGCATGGCGGCTCGCTTCGCTCGCCGCAATGCTCCACTCGAAAAAAAGGGTCAAAAATAATAAAGGGGTCTAGAAAGGGGAGGGGGGCAAAATTTATTTTGCTTTCAAAATAATCTCACCTTTCCTACATGACCCAAAAAAATAAAGTCTTGCAAGTCACTCCGCTTGGAAGATACGAAAGGGGGGGGGTGAAAAAAGGGGCAAGAGGGGGGTGTTTTTTTTGTTTTTTCAATTCAGGAAGAAACCCTCTATACGAAACCCCAATCGAAAACCCCCTATCTCGACGGCATCCGGTAGCACTCACAAAAGGGGGGGTCCTGGGGGGCAAGGGGGGCAATTTTTTTTGTACAATAACATTCTTATCTTTTTTCTTCTCTTTCGTCTTCTCCCTTTTAATCTTTTTTTTTCTGAAAAGTAATATTTCATCAAAATCGGCTTAGCCGTTTTGTTTTATTGTTTGTTACTGCATACCTTCGTCATTTAATTTTATGATCCAATTTAGTAATTTTTTCTTTTATCTAAAAGGTTATACTTCCAGATCTGTATGTAAATCTAGTAAGTATAACTTAGTGCATAGAATTCATGCCTATGGAAATAAATAATAATAATAGAGGGTGATCGTCGGGGCGCGTCTGGAGCCGATGCTGGACGCTACAGCATGCAAGCCATCGGTGGCGAGGGTAATGGACGGCCCTCAGCCGGGGAACCCGAACAATGTGAGTCCAACAGGAGGTACAACCTACGGCCGCTAAAAAGAGTCCGGTGCACATCTGCCGGCACTGCATGTCGCAGCACGACGAGCAAGCGTAGTGAGGGAGTAAAGCGGCTAGCTCCCATTGAGGAAGGGAGCCAGTGCAGCCGCACAGATAGGGTTGAAAAGTGTCAAGAAACCCTTTCATCTTCACCTTTATCCTCACCTTCATCTCTTTTCTCATCAATCCCTTCTTCTCCACCTTCATATCTAAATTGTAAATCTAATAAATAAATAAATAATAAATAAATATTCTGGACAATTCACACAACACTATCCAGCCCCAAACTAAGCAGAGCTTGTAATATGGGAACCAGATAGCTGATATAATACTTGAATACATTTTTTTTTGTAAATACATACTTAGAATACAATATAACACCCAGACAGAGAACAAACATTTATGATCACCATACAAATATTTGTTCTCGGTGGGGATCGAACCCACGACCTACGGCGCAGAAGGCAGAGCTACTACCAACTGAGCTAGAGGCCAGTCAAATCTAAAACCAAAAGGCAGCCAGAACAACTGGCATTTAGCCGCAATACACGAAGTAGTAGTAGAGCAACCACCCCAGCTGAGGATGTTTCGCAGGAGGCAATTGCCACTCAACCTGTGACCACCAAAGCGGGCAAACCAAGGGTGCGCATGAAATGGGATGACGATATTAATACTTTCATTATGCGTACCTACTTATATATCACCAAATTAGAAACTGACAAGACGATGTATTGCAAAAAACTATTCGATGAATTTAAACTAAAATATCCCACATTGGATGTATCATCCCAAAGAATAGCAGACCAAAGAAGAGTAATAGTTAGAAACAAGCTTTTATCAGACAAGCAAATCAGCGGGTTAAAACGTGAAGTTTCTGAACTTCTACGCTCAGAAGAGGAGTTGAATGAAATTTCGATAGCTATAACAGCGCATGGAGTAGCTCATACTGAAGTTAGCACGCAAGATCCAGTTGGCGACAGTATTAGAACAGTTTCTCCGCTCACTTTATCCACTGTACCACCTGTGCGTTCAACTCAAACACCAACACCTGAGGAATTTCTGTCACATTTACCTGAAACGAATATTAGCTCGCAGTATGCCGTAGACACCAACATTTTAGTTCCAGAGTTAATAAATCAACTACAATCTGCTCTGACCTTATACTCAGAAATGGACCCAGCGTCCCGGCCGAAGCTGCCACGCTTACGGGAAAATCGAAAGCTGTACGAATTAGTTCACATGTTCAACCAAAACATTCTTGGCAGGTTTTTTTCAAACGAGTCTAATTTAGTAAATATCAACACGCTAATATACTGTAGTGCTGTAGTTATATCCACACAACTTGGGTATAAAATCTCCAACGATACTAGTCAAAAACCAAAACCACTGATAAATAAACCACCATGGCAGATTCGATTGGAGAACGACATCAAAAGCCTCCGAGCTGATATTGGTAGGGTAACGCAGTACATTAATAAAAATAGACACGTAAGTTTAGTTAAAAAAGTTAATTCCATATTTGAAAAGTACAAAATTCATTCAAGTCACGAAGAAGATAATGTTAGACCAGAAGAATTTTTAGACACACTTAAACAAAAGTTGACACTAAAATCACAAAGACTTGCACGTTACAACAAAGCATTACAACGTAAATTGGATAATAAAATGTTTACATCTAACGAAAAAGGTTTTTACAGGTCTCTTAAAATTGATCCTGCTAACAACAGTGTTATAGATATCCCCACCGAAAACGATCTTAAGGAATATTGGACGAATATCTGGAAAAAAGAACAGGAACACAACGAACAAGCTGAATGGATAAAAGTAGAGGAAGCTAAAGCGGAAAGAATAGATGAGATGGAGTTCTCAGAGATAGACAAAATAGACATAGAGATAGTGACCCGTAGAATGAAAAACTGGAAAGCTGCAGGTATAGACGGAGTTCATAACTTTTGGTACAAAAAGTTATCTGGACTTCACGATATTTTAGCGAGAACTATATCGGATGTTGTAAAGGGTACAGAAGAATTACCATATTTTGCCACGAGAGGAATAACATACATGCTACCCAAAAGTAATAACACAGCTGATCCTTCACAATACCGTCCCATAACTTGTTTACCAACCTTGTATAAATTAATTACATCTTGTATAACGTGTAAAATAAATCAGCATTTAAACATAAATAACGTTCTCGCAGAAGAACAAAAAGGCTGCCGGCAGGGCCACAGAGGTTGCAAAGAACAGTTGATTATTGATTCCACCATACTAAAACACGCCACTTCTCATAACCGTAACTTACATCTAACGTACATTGATTATAAAAAAGCCTTTGATAGCGTACCCCATTCATGGTTGATTCGTGTATTACAGATTTACAAGGTAAACCCAGACATAATAACATTTCTGGAAGATGCTATGGGTAATTGGAGGACTACTTTAATACTTTCCAATAAGAACCACGTGGTAACCACAGATGAAATCCCAATTTCAAATGGCATTTTTCAGGGAGACTCTCTAAGCCCATTGTGGTTTTGTCTGGCGCTCAATCCGTTGTCTAGTTTACTTAACAACTCAAACTATGGTTATAAAATAACATCACATACAGCAATAAGCCATCTTATGTATATGGACGATATCAAGTTATTTGCTAAATCTGAAAAAGAAATGAAAACACTCATAGGAACAACAGCACAATTCAGTAGAGATATAAACATGTCGTTTGGTTTAGATAAATGTAAAACATTACATTTACGGCGGGGAAAAATGGAGAGTAACGGAACTGGGAATGTGCAGGATAGCTATTTTACTCTCATGGAAGAAAACGAAACTTATAAATATCTGGGTCTGCAGGAAGGAAGAATCATCAATCATAATCAAATAAAAAAAGACCTACGTAGTGAATACTTCCACAGAGTAAATCAGATCTGCAAGAAACCACTTTACTCTAAAAACCTATTCAAGGCCTTGAACACCTATGCCATACCCATTCTAACGTACTCGTTTGGTATAGTAAAGTGGTCTGCGACTGATATCAAGAAACTAGAAATGAAGACAAGATCAACGCTTACCAAACACAATTACCTGCATCCCAAATCGGCAATTGAAAGGATGTCTATTGAACGGTTAAAAGGCGGTAGAGGACTGATTGATCTAAAGAACTTGTGGGAGGGGCAAATTAAAAATCTTAGGAATTTCTTTTACGAAAAATCAAAATCTAGTCAAATTCATTTAGCCATAACACATTCAGATAATAAATATACACCACTAAACTTAATAGATACAAACTGTAAATTCTTAACCACGTATGAAAATACTGCCGCAAAACTTACAAACTGGCGTAATAAAGAACTACATGGAAGGCATGTGCATGATTTGGAACAACCTCATGTAGACCTGCAAGCCTCTAATAAGTGGCTTAAGTTCGGTTCACTTTTCCCAGAAACAGAGGGCTTCATGATAGCGATTCAAGATCAGGTTATTAATACGAGAAACTACAGAAAGTTCATTATAAAAGATCCAACTATGCATAATGATAAATGCCGTAAGTGCCACCGTCTCCCTGAAACGATCCAACACATCACCAGCGCATGTCCTAGCCTCACACAAACAGACTATACACACAGACATAATGAAGTAGCACACATCATACATCAAAAACTTGCCGTCAAACACAAACTAATACACGGTAAACTCGCACCATACTATCAATACTCCCCAAAACCTGTGCTGGAGAACAGCAGCCACAGAATGTACTTTGATAGGGCTATACTTACAGATAAAACGATACATAATAACAGACCAGACATAACTTTAATTGATAAAATAAATAAAATTGCTTACATATTAGATATTGCGGTACCAAATACACATAACTTACAAAAAACGATTACAGAGAAAATACATAAATACACGGAACTAAAAGAAGAAATAATACGAATATGGAAGCTAAATAAAGTATATATTGTGCCACTGGTGCTCTCCAGCACTGGAGTCGTACCCAAATGCATTCACCAATATCTCAAAGTAATTGATATACCTGAAAACACCTACATAACAATGCAGAAAGCTGCTATCTTAAATACATGTCGGATTGTCAGGAAGTTCTTGCAAGACGACACAAATGTGACAATTCAAACATGATTCGCACTTGGCTTAGGCCCGTGAGCTTCATTATCACCAAAATATTTATATTTTGAGAAAAAAAAAACTATAAAAATAATAATAATAATAATGCTGGACAATTCACACAACATGATCTAGCCCCAAGCTAAGCAAAGCTTGTGTTATGGGTGCTAGATAACTGATATACATAATACAATACATTACATGCATAGATAATTTTCATTTCAATTCATAAATGAATTGAAATGGAAATTATTTATGGGTGGCTTTAAGCTTTGCACTCATTTAGGCCTTCGGTGCTCATTGCGGTGGAGATCAGTGAAGCATTGTGAAATAACACTGTCTATTCGACTTATATTATTGTATTTTATCGGCATTTAAAAATATTAGGTATACCAAAGAGTTTCGACAACCCCAACTGACTCTTCAAAGTTCTGTCAAACGCAAAATCTTGGGAAACTCCTTGCTGCGTGTATATGTATTTTGGTATTTGGGTATTTGAGCGCACCGTGCATGAAGCCTTTGACAGAAAGTTCCAGAATTCGGGACATTACAGACACCTCCAGATTTAAAAGACGGCAATCAAAAATACTCAAAACCCATGATATTATTGTTATGACTGGGCTCTCAGCTCATTTATTAGTAGCTCTGCCTTCTGCGCCATAGGTCGTGGGTTCGATCCCCACCGAGAACAAATATTTGTGTGGTGATCATAGATATTTGTTCTCCATCTGGATGTTATATTGTTTTCCAAGTACCTATGTATTTACAAACAAAATGTATTTAAGTATTACATCAGCTAACTGGTTCCCATAATACTAACTCTGCTTAGTTTAGGGCTAGATAGTGTAGTGTAGATTGTCCATAATATATATATATATATACTTCCTTTTCATTGTAATGGGCTCCCAAACTCTTTGCAAAATCGACACTATTTTTATAAAGGCCTAAAATCGGCTACTAGTTTTTGAGTCTTCTTCTTGTCATGTCAATAGAAAATTAAAGCTGGTGTGGTGGATTATGAATGTGCCTCAAAAGTTTTGCTACTTCACGTTGGTTTCATTTATTGTTTTCCTTCACCGTTAGAGTGTACTGACATAGTGCACAAGCGGGTCGCTACGACAATATAACCGGTGCTAAGCAACCAGAGCGCCCCTCCACCTAATGGACCGATGACATTCTAAAGATCGTGGGAAATCGGCAAATTGTTTTTTCATGGAAATGTATAAAGGAGGTCTATATCTAGCAGTGGACTTCTACTTACTGATGATGATGACGGAAAGCACTGGGTAGATAGGAAGATAGCTACTTATGCAACTACAAAAATGGAGGTATTTAACAAAAGCATTGCGCTTCGCTGGTCACGCACGATAGGAACGTGCCCTAGAATGTACTAGATAAGTTATATGCTACATAAAATATATACTTCTACAGGCTGATGATGATGTGAATACAGGTTATCGATCATAATGTATGATGAAGATGGTATTATGTCATTTCGTTATACTGTGACAATTTGTTTTATGTTACACTGTGGCAAATTTATAGTACCAGTAGTAGCTATGATTTAATCTAGGGTATATTTTACGTAGTCAGAGATGAAATGTCATGTCGCGAAATTTGACATAAACCTCTCCTCGTCGGCCGCGCGGGCTGTACTGAGAGAAGTAGCTAGGAAATCCTACCTATATATATTTTTGAAAATTTTATTTTTTTATAAAAACTACGGCAACTAAGAAAAGTGCAATAACATCAGGTTTTTACGTATTTATTTAGGTATACGGGAACAAAAGTTTCATTGCAATGGCTCTAACAGCAACGGAAAAAAACCATTTCAAATCCAAAAAAAATTGAGAGTTTTTGGCAAACTTTGCGTTCAATTTTATCGAACCCAGTGAGTTTAAGAGAATTTCTAGCCGGAACATAATTTTTTTACACCATTTAATTGTTATATTTTACAAAAAAATTAAATGGATTCGTCCATACAACGAAAAAAAATGCTACTTTACATTTTCGGTTTCACCTGATGTAGGCCCTTAATTTGTACCTATTTTAGCAATGTTGTTTTTTGTTCTGCAAGTTTATTGGGTTAATACTGCTAAATACTTAGCTGCAGGTACCTACCATTTCCAAGTGACATGAATATTAATAAGCTTTATTTTAAGTTTGATAGCTGCTTTTAGTACAATGCACGTTCAAACTTAAAATCTGTAGCATAACTAAGTATATTGTTGTCAATCGGAAATGGTACCAGCAGCTAAGTATTTAGCAGTATTAATCAACCCAATAAACCAGCAGAACAATAAACAACATTGCTAAAACTCCAATTAAAGTAGGCTAGAAGTAAAAAAGTTCTTCATTTTGACGCTAGTGAAAAGTTGATATGTAGGGAATTGAAAAAGATCGTTAATCTGGCGAACTCGAAAAAGTTAAATCACCCTTTAAAAAAAAGGACTGAACGATCATATTTCATTTGCCCACAGACCGTACTTCAAAGTTAAAAGAATGTATATGAAATAATAAAGTTTTATTTAAATTCTTCAACAATCGTTGATAAATTCTAAAATTCTAAATTAGACCAACTAAAAATAATATTTTTAAGAGCGTTTACATCTATCAGCTATCTTTATAAAATTTTAATAAAAAAATATAAGTAAATTCATATGTTTATGATTTTTTTGTAACCATCTTTAAAAGCTAATTATGATTGATGTCCTATATCTATAAATGCTAATATAACTTTTTTTTAAGTTACTCACATAGAAACATTATTATTTCTAAAAAAAGCTTAAAGGCAATAGAAGGATGTAAGCGCTCTTAATAGCTAGTAGATACACAATACTAAATAACGATGTATGCATCAGAGAAGAATCAAATATGTTATTCGTTAATCAACATAAAAAGTTACATTCGAGAGTAGTTAATCTTACATTGTTAATTTGTACAAAGTCATTTTTACCTCAACTTTTTCAATTATTATATTAACCAATATTTATCATAAATATTGTTTGTTAACTTATGAAATAGGTACTTAAAAATATTTTAACAAACATAAGTCTAACGAGTACTTATACATAAGTATTTTGTATGATAACAAAACATTTAATTTTTTTTAGGTATTTAATTTAAATTACTCATCATGTTGATGATGATGGCTTTAACTTAAGTAAATGAAGATTATTTTACCTACATAGTCTTAGCAAAATATACAGTTTCTCATATAAATGCACAATATGCGAGATCGGTACTTAGATCATAAACATTATAATTATACCCACCCCTATTTTGTAAGCACCATACTGGTAAGTTACAATTATGTTTACCACATTTATATTATAAATACGAAGTTTGTGCTTTTTGCAAATAGCTGGAAGGGTGTTGATGAATTCATCTATCTATAACCACGAAGTAGTTATTTATACTGTCAAGAGATTCGCCTACGATCATGATAAAAGGTTGCATTGTAAGTCTATATTCTTGAAACTTTGTTCGCTTACTTGCTATTGCAATGTGGATATCCGAATCGTTTTTCACATGCTGTACAAAACTAGCAGTTGCTTCAGCTTTCGAAGGACACCAAATCTTTTTGCGACTATTCTTCAGCCGAACACTTACTTGTAACAGCCACGAGAGATGGCATAAGCAGCAAACAAGCTATATTTGATGCCTCCTCTGAACCTAAAATTAGAAAATATAATTTATAAACGCTAAAATAGATATAGTACTCGTAGTTACTTACCTAACAGGATGAATTAAATTTTAATAAAATACTATGTTCAAACTTATGAGAGCATTTTTCGTTTGACAGCCTGACAGCTCAGTTGGTAGTAGATCTACCATCTACGCTGGAGGTCGTGGGTTCAATCCCCACCGAGAACAAATATTAATAATATAAAAAATAAATTAATAAATTACCATGCTGATAAGTGGTGAGATAATCCAAATTTTTGTCCTTGGTCTTGGTGCGCAGTTTAGCTAGCTCAAAGATGGTGTCCTTCAAAGCAGGATTTTTTCCTGTGAAAGGATAAATAAATAAATAAAAAAAAAATCGGCTTGTTCAGCGGCACGCACCACACTTTGTTTGCTATACCTAGTGAGCCAAGCCAACCGCGGGCGCACTGCGCGGCGGCTTGCCCGGCGCGCGGCGCGGCCGCCCGGCCGGTAAAGATGCTGTGGCAAGCCACGCATAGTGTGCTAGGTACCTTTAAGTTAGGTAGGTATTATGGCACATATAATTACAGAACTACGGCTTTTTTGCAGAAAGTTCTACCAGGTAATTCTTTGTCTTTCACCTAATGTAGGTAGGTAGAAGTAATGGCTTCAAGCACCAATTAGCACACACGATAGCAACGAGTTCTGCCAACTACAATAATCACCCTGGTAATACTTACTTTGAAAAACTTCGATATACTCCTCCAAGCCCCAAGCAGTAAGGAGATTCCTTACGTCTTCATCCATCGGGCGTTTTGTACTTAATGCAGTTTTATCAAAAATGATGAATGACAAACTGGTAAAGCGCTGCAAATTTTCTATGTTTAGGTGCCAATCTCACTTAACTCACTCAACCACTGCTCTCACACTGTTTATTATAAAAGAAGATACTCTCGTGTCCGCACCCAAGAACTTGTTGAAAAGAAATGGCCGTTGTCCTTGAATTGCACGCGTGTCTAAACGCATTAGCCGAGTTTACACAATTCACATGTCAACGAATAACCATTTTCTTCGGTTGTTCCAATTAAGTTACTTGTTTAAAATATTAAATAGCCAAACACTTATCTATTGATTGCTGTGTTACTTGCTTGTTGATAGCTAATTTACTTGTTTAAAGTTTTATAACCCACAGTCGTAAATAACAAATGTAGGGATAAAAAAGCAGCCAAGTGCGAGTCGGACTCGCCCATGAAGGGTTCCGTAGCAACAAGTATCATAATAAAAAGGTTCTTTTTAGTGGAAGTTTGCATAGTAATGTACAACATATATTTTTTTTAGTTTTATCATTCTCTTATTTTAAAAGTTAGAGGGGGGGGGGGGCAACTTTTTACCACTTTGGAAGTGTCTCTCGCGCAAACTATTCAGTTTAAAAAAAACCATATTAGAAACCTCAACATCATTTTTGAAGACCTATTCATAGATACCACACTTATGGGTTCGATGAAAAAAAATTATAGTTTTTTTTCTATTTTTGTGTAAAGACCTTAGTGTGGTTCACAAAATACATCTACTCGCCAAGTTTCATCAGTCTAGCTCTTACGGTTTCAGAGAAAAATGGCTGTGACATACGGACGGACAGACAGACAGACAGACAGACATACATGACGAATTCCGTTGACGGGTTCCGTTTTTGCCATTTGGCTACGGAACCCTAAAAAAGCGGCCAAGTGCGAGTCGGACTCGCCCATGAAGGGTTCCGTAGCAACAAGTAACATAATATATAAGTTCTTGTATGTTCGTCGAGTTTTGTTATGTACGGCATTGCGCTGTCAGTTGTGTAGGTAAAAGTAGGTACATGCACACAGACCTATACACGAATTTTCGAAGGGTTCTTTATTGGTGATAAGTGCCATCGCTAAAGAAGTTATTCCCCGTTTCTGTTATTTTTACGGGAAAAAAGTAGCCTATGTTTCAATACCGGATACAATCTATATTTGCTCAAGATTTCATCCAAATCGGTCCACTGGCTTGAGCGTGAAAGAGCAACAAACATCCATAATGTACATAAAAACTTTCGCATTTATAGTTGTAGTAGAAGAAGCATAGGTTTTTAAACTTCTGCTACGGTTACTTTAACAAAGATACTCACTGGGAAATAATGATTTACTCGGAAGAATATACAGCAAAACAAGCTTGTTTACTACAAACATACGTCTATTCCCTCTATTGTACGTTTTAAATGAGTCTTGGTTATTTGTAATCATACCAATCTATACAAATTTAACCGAGTAGGAGTAGTCTAAACTTAGATAGGTCAACTTGTCAGTTTATAAATCTGAAAACTTATCTATATTCAAACGTAAACTGAATAGGTTACTATAACTGAGGCACTCACTTTGAAACTATCAAGTACTCTGTTAGAATTACCTAGAATATACAGCAAAACCGGCTTGTTTACTATTAACAGAGCTTTATTGTGCGATTTAGATAAGTCTTAGTTATAAGTAGTCAAAAAAAAAATAACCAAGCCAAATTGGTACTTTGCTAGTGCTCCGTTTTTTCCGTGTGGGGGCCCATGGGACAAATCCAACTTTTTAGCCATGAACCAGAACACATTTTTTTACCTTCAATAGGACTTTTTTTATAGCCCTTTAGCATATAAAACAAATTGTATATGCATGCGTATTGTAGGAGATTTCTAGTTTACTCTAAACTGATAAAAACTAATTTATTTTTACTAATTTATATAAACTTACAATTAATCAAATATTTACAAAATGTATAAAATACACATGAAACAGTTGAGTTATCTGCAGACCGGTCCAAACGATCTAGAGATAGCTCAACTGATCAAAAACAAGACTCAAGGGCCTTCAAAAAATAAATGGATATAGGCAGGTTCTGTAAGACTATCAGAGAGAGCATTCTTAGAACTGTCAGTACCTTACCAACAGGAAGTAAATGAACGAAGAATTCTCGCAATAGATAAATAACAAAGTATTGGGTTGCTGTTATTGTTATTCCAATTAATTCAATCAATTCCCCGTGAAAATTCCGTTTACTGAGTATCTTACAGCCAAAGAGGAAATTAAATACAATTTTAAATATTTATTTATATTTAAGGCGAAGACGGTTGTCTAAAAGATATAAAAACACTGAGCTAATTTATCAAAAATCGCGAGTAATCTTGTGTGCGTCTTATAATAGAAAAACTTGTGTCGTTTCGTTTTCTTTATGAAAAGTATGTGTACTTTACACTAAAGGATTTTAAAAACCCGTAAAAGGAGTGCAGCAGGGTTTAAAGTTTGTATGGAAAAAGCTTAACGTGAACGAATTCGTGCGGGATTTTCCAAGTATAAATACTCTATGTATACACATGTTGTGCCGACCCCACATAAAGTGGGATAAGGGCAGGAAGAAGAAGAAGAAGTAATATTCTGTGCATACAAATATTATAAAAAGGAACGATTTGATTGTTTGTTTGTTTGCATTGAATAGGCGCGCAGCAGGCACATCTATTAAACTAGCGACTCGCCCCGGCTTTCCACGGGTGGAAAAGCTCAAAGGCAATGACTTAACAGTTTTCAACTCCATTTATTTTAAATTACACCCGTGTGAAGCCGGGGCGGTCAGCTAGTGATGAATAAAATAATCCAAAACACCGCAGCACGTTTGTAAAGAATAAGTAAAGTTATTCCTCCATTGTGATAGGTTCACGTGCCCTGGACGAATGATGACTCCAACCATTTCTCATGTCCACACTACACATTGTGCCTGCAAATTTATGACGTCACCACTGCTTGATAGGCTGCCTATGTCTTGGTTGAGGCATTCCTAGATTACCAAGCAGTTTACGTGTAGCTACTAAACTAAATATTTTTTCACATAAAGGCCTGCGCATATGCAATGGCATAATGGCGATCACGTGAAACGCTATAAAATATGACAGTGAAATTTAACACCGTTTCGACTGATCGCCATCACCATCGCCTAGATGTGCAGGCCTTAAAGATGATCGCAAAGTTATAAGAACTTTTCTGACTAAACTGACATCGACTCTCGCGTTCACTCTCTTTTCGTAATAAATAAAATACATGGTTAGGTTGATACTTTTTTTCAAGTTTACAATATTGTAAAAAACGTAATTAGGTATTTATCATCTATTTTAGATGATTTAAATAACGCCAGGGGCAACATTTACAAAAGGTATTCATGTTGGTAATTTTGTGGTCAATTTGCCGATGGAATACAACAAACAATTTACGTACACTAATTAAAATAATGAATGGCTCGTATCACAAAATCGGTGCGCTTCATCGGGCAGATGAAAACAAACAAATATTTCCACAGTAGGATTATTCCGAATATTTTATGGTAAACTATGTTTCCGCCTACTGAACAACAAGCTTATTCAATTATAGCTAAATATTATTCATTTTATCTACGGAATAACGCTATTCGTCGAATACAAAATGCGAGTTTTTGACAAGCCTTTAAAACTAGCCAAGTGGCAGTCGGACTTACGCAAGGGTTCCGTACCATTATCTATAAAAACGCCAAGAAAATCATGTTTGCCGTTTAAAAACCCCCTTAAATATTTATTTAGTTCTGGTTTTAGTATTCGTTGTTTTAGCGGCAACATATATAATCATTTGTGAAAGTTCAACTGTCTAACTATCACGGTTCATGAGATAGAGCCGGTGACAGACGGACAGGCAGACAGAACCCTAAAAAGAGATAGATATTTGGCAGATAATTTTATCTGCAGATCGAAAAATCGCCCGTAGAATAAACGCTTGCAACACCAGAGATAACACTCGCGCGTTGCTGACCCTTTAAATATTTTAAAACGTTTGCTATAAAGTATAGTAAATGTATATAATATTTTTTTTGTAAGCAATGCCTCGTAATGCATTGCCTCGTAGGTCATGCACGTCAGGAACGTGCTCTGCGTCCATCAACTCGAGGCTTATAGATGTTCAGTCTCAAGTGCCAGTCATTTCACCAGCATCCACACCCTTCAAACCGAACACACACACACACACACACACAACACTAGACATAAGGACGTAAATGTTTGTTTGCGCGTATTCTATAAACCGCTCTAGCCATTCGTGAGGACCGCTAATTGGCTACGCTAATAACCTAGACTAGATAAATTAATCGTTAAGTTTTATAAAGCTATAAATTTTGTATTAATTAGTGTAAGTGGTCGCAATGTGGCAACCGTTCAAATTAATTAAATAAATAATAATAGCAAATCAAACACAATGTAAAAAAAAGCAGCCAAGTGCGAGTCGGACTCGCCCATGAAGGGTTCCGTAGCATCAATTAACATAATATAAAGGTTTTTGTAGTTCGTCGAAAGGTCAATTGCGGTTTACGATTTATGACGTATAAAAAAAAAACTACTGAGTAGATCTCGTTCAAACCAAATATCGTTGGAAGTTTGCATAGTAATGTACAACATATATTTTTTTTGGATTTATCATTCTCTTATTTTAGAAGTTAGAGGGGGGGGGGACCAACTTTTTTCCACTTTGGAAGTGTCTCTCGCGCAAACTATTTAGTTTAGAAAAAAACTATATTAGAAACCTCAACATCATTTTTGAAGACCTATCCATAGATACCCCACACGTATGGGTTCGATGAAAAAAAAATGTTTGAGTTTCAGTTTAAAGTATGGGGACCCCCAAAATTTATAGTTTTAGAAAAAAACGATATTAGAAACCTCAACATAACTTTTAAAGACCTATCCATAGATACCCCACACGTATGGGTTCGATGAAAAAAACATTTTTGAGTTTCAGTTTCAAGTATGGGGACCCCCAAAATCTATAGTTTTTTTTCTATTTTTGTGTAAAAACCTAAATGCGGTTCACAGAATACATCTACTCACCAAGTTTCATCAGTCTAGCTCTTATGGTTTCGGAGAAAAATGGCTGTGACTCGGCCGGACAGACAGACAGACAGACAGACAGACAGACAGACAGACATGACGAATCTATAAGGGTTCCGTTTTTGCCATTTGGCTACGGAACCCTAAAAAAAGTTGTGTTAGCTACACTATTTATAACTCAAGAACGGCAGAACCGATTTGACTGAAAATTGGGGGGACGTAGCTTATAAGCAGCAGCCTTATTGTCTAACTTGATAAGATTCAAGATTCAAGATTCAATAAGCGTTTATTCAATACGATACAAGAATCACTTTGAAACGTCTTAAAGCTAGGTGAGTCTAGGTGCCAGTTCCACGCGACCAAGCCTAGAAGATATCCAGTCTAGGTTAGGTTTTAAATGTCAAAAATGAATCCGATGTCGATTACGTGTTGACTTAGACAATAAGTCCCCAGGAGGCGAGCATAGGATATTTTATCTCCGTCATAATTGCTCTTAGACTATTCAATCAAGACTTACCAATACCGTAGACATGGCTGTATTTACTAATCATCTCTAGGAAATTGCATTCCATGCATACTGGAGCGACCTTATGAGGAACTGGTTAGACTCACAAGACAGCAATGCCAAATTTGGCTTCAGTCTACTGTCGATGCACTAGGGCTCTCACGGTACGGGCAAAAGTATTTTTTTATAACCTACGAAGCGTGGCGATGAGCTGGCTTATATGTATCCAAGGTTCTATTCTCGTGCTTAGTGCTTATACATTACCGAAACTCTGCAAAATAGCTTTATAAGTTACGTCAATCAGCATCAAAAGTCGATTGGCATTTTTTTTTTATTACATTACATTAGGTTTTTTATGTCTTATCTTATAATTAAGATTTAAGACATTTTTTTTGTGTGTTACAAATAAAAGCTTATTCTATTCTATTCTACTGCATGCAAGCCGGAGTAGCCATACCTTTGACAAATCCGGAGAAAATCTGATACCTTTAAACGAGAAAATCTTGTAATATTTAGGATCTCGGAAACTGCGCCAACGATTTTTACGAAATTTAGTATACAGGGGTTTTCGGGGTCGATATATTGATCTAGCTAGGATTCGTTTTAAGAAAGTGTGCCATCTATTGACGATTGTGAGCAACTAACTATAGGCATATCCAGCAGATGGCGTTGTTCAATAAGAATAAACCAATAAAAATAATATGACTCATAAGACTCTTAAAAATACAAATAAAAAATAAAAAATACCACCAACTGCTAGTAAAGATTTAATAACTGAAATTGTCTGTTTGTCTCCCAGTCTCGGTTTGTTTATAGCGGGCACATATAGCGCGATGGCGATGGCGATCAGGGAAACGCTGTCAAATATGACAGCGATATTGTGGCAGCGGACTTAGCGGCCTTTTTAACCGACTTTTAAAAAAAGAGGAGGTTCAAAATTCGGCTGTATTTTTTTAAAGTTATTTTTATGTTTTTTAAACTTCTCACTTGTATGCTATTGGTACAGTAAGCGAGCAATAAAAGGGTCCATAATCAGTGATAATCAATCAAGCAGCCCTAGAACCATTACGTCACGAGCTAATTGCAGCTTTCGAATCTTTCGTCATTTTTACCGAGGACGTTATCATCTGATGAAACGCGTCGCGTGGGAAAGCGCGTCGCGTGCATCAGATGACTGATATCGTTAATAGTAATTGAGATTTGGAACATGCGAGAATCACATGAATTGAGAGGATAAAGCTTAGGTGAAACTGACGCGTCTTCGCCGTCTTTGCCTTATGCGCCGTAGTCCGTGGTCCGTGGTTCGATTCCTGCCGAGAAGAAATATTTGTGTGGTGAACGCAAATTTTTGTCCTCTGACTGAGTGTTATATTGAAATCTAAGTATGAGTTTACAAAAAAAATGTGTATATTATATCAGGCATCTGATCCCATCGTACAAGCTCTGCTTAATTTGGGGCTAAAGATAGTGTTGTGTGGCATTCCACACAACACTATCTTTACACTGTAACACTGTCTTCAACTAGCTGCCGCCCGCAGTTTTGCTCGCCACGTTCTCGTTACTGACTCTGGATATTCTATGTCCGTCTTCTGGTTCTTAGCTACCTCCCCACCAATTTTCAGCCAAATCGATTCAGCCGCGTGATGGCGTGACCAAGGGAAATAGAAATTCATTTTTATAATGTTTACCCTACCTACATTAAATACACACAACCAGCCATTCCACGAAAAACCTGTCGAATGAAAATTGAGGACAAAATATTTTGCTAACAGATTAGGGTTTCACACGTCAACCGATAATCCACAAAACCTAATCGACCTCGAATAGGGTTCTTGAAGAATTATCGGCCGTCATTGACGACTGTAATTTAACACAAATAATAAATATATTCGAGCATCTCCGTAATTTTTTACGTTACTTTCTAAATTAAATATCTATTCAGTGAATGTCTTTGGAGAGTTAAATCCTAAATACTTTTTTAAAACCTTTATGAATCTGAACTAGATACCTACATTCTGTGTGCGTGTCCACAAAATTTTTAGGGTTCCGTAGCTAAATAGCAAAGAAACGGATCAGTTATGGATTCATCATAATCTGTCTGTCTGTCCGTCCTTTTCCGTCACCTGTTTTTTTAGACCGGATAATATACAATACCTTTAACATTCTGACAGTCACCGCTTTTTAAGAAATAAACGCTTTAGAAACCCACACATCTCCACTCCTGCACCCTTTGCAACCTTTTTAGAGGGCTGGGAGACTGTCTGTCCGTCCTTTTCCGTCACTTTTTTTTTAGACCGGATAATATACAATCATTCTGACAGTCACCGCTTTTTAAGAAACCAATGCTTTAGAAACCCACACATCAACTCCACTCAATCAACTTTGCAACCTTTTTAAAGGGCTGGGAGGGTTTCCGCATTACTAAAAACAACATAAGTACGACCCTACAGAAGCCATCTAAATAAAATATTTTGATGGCTTCTGCCAGTTTTTTATCCATTTCTGGCATTTCGATAATTTTTTTATCGAAATACCAGAAATCACACAGAATAAATTAAAGTAACGATGTAAAAAAATAACCAAAATATTATTATATCAATTATAATTATTTCCTGAGGGTCAAGGGGCTTGGAATTTATTGAGTCTTAAAACTCTTAAGAGCGGGTCGTGCGAAAATTTGAGATTTAAAAAAAAAAAATCATAACTAAATAACTAAGTGACATTTCAAAAATCGTAAAAGTACTAATTGTAGACTATACATTTGAGATTAATTCGAATTTAAGTGTGTTAAAAAAATATACTATTTAACATGACATTCTATTTAACGCTGACATACGGTTTTCATTAGCGTTAAATAGAATGTCATGTTAAATAGTATATTTTTTAACACACTTAAATTCGAATTAATCTCAAGTGTATAGTCTACAATTAGTCCTTTTGCGATTTTTAAAATGTCACTTAGTTATTTAGTTATAAATATTTTTTTTTTAAATCTCAATTTTCGCACGACCCGCTCTTAAGAAAACTTTTCACCACCCATAATAGTATATTGAGCACACTGGCACAAACTAATGATAATTCGTGTCATCCTCTAGTTCCTCTTCCTGTCCTTATCACTTTATGTGGGGTCGGTACAACATGTTCTCTTCTTTCATTCTCCTCTGACAGTCATCCCTGTATTCACTCTTTTCCCTCAGCAGTAGCCTTCTTTCACACTGTCCATCTATATTTTCTTTGGCCTACATCTACTCACAATCCATCCAGATTCACTCATCACTTTCCTTGTAAACTATAGTAAGTTATGTATTTTCTCTTTAATACATTTTCCCTTATCAGAATGTTAGTATATTCTAAATTCTTGAAGTGTAAATGCCATTATTTAAGCTTTTAGTAGACGAAGCACGTGTAAAAGCAACATTTCAGACCACCCACAGTGCTATAAAGTAGAGATAGCTACCGCCACACCGCCACAGACAAAACCATACCCGAACTCCAATTATTTTAACCCAAGCCCAATTATTTTATCACATTTGTTTGGGGTAACCACTTTTTATGCATATATAGATAGAGAGATAACACTTTATTGTACACAAGGATACATTATAAAAACTAGGAGTAACAAAATAAATTACAATGAGCGGCTTTACCGCTGAATACAATTTCTTCCAGGCAACCTTAGCATGGAAAGTAATAGAATAGGGCAATAATTATGTTATAGTAAAAGACGGCGGCATTTGAATGAAAAAAAACTGTAGGCAATTATGATTATGATTCGATATTTATTGATGTGGGATACTAAACAATACATTCTGTCAAACTGACAGATAGGTTTTATTATACTGTCAATGTCTTGTAAAAGTATTGGTTTGATTTTTATAATCTGAGGTAAAATCCAAATTAATAAATAAACACTAACACAAACAAAAATGTTCAACATTAAGTCTTACTTTCTCATCCTCAAGGTTGTAATTGTATTTGAGACAATAACTTAATAAATGACAATTGTTCTTTTCTTTTCAGATTTCCCACAAAATGACAGCTGGACATTGGACCAGTTTTATTGGTGAGTTTTACCTACATTTTAGTAAGCAGTTTAGAAATAACTCTTGAAATCGGCACAAAAAGACAAAATTATATATCTTTACTTATAACACCTATTAGTTGTATTCTGTGGCAAGTACAAACCACTGAGACCAAAAACAGAGTTGAAATATCTAACACCGAATACAATTTCCTCGGATCACAGTCACAGGTCAAGTTGTCTTGCGCAAACGCTTTCTCAGTCAATGACATAACTGTCACTTTTGACATAACAGCCGGTGGAACAATAGCTGGGTTCGGTAATTAGTTAGCAAACATTTAAACGCGTGTTTATTAGTGTTTTGTGTTGGCCATTAGGTGTTAAATTACCGAACATGGCTGTATGCTTATTGTGGAATTATGTAAAATTGCCTTGCAACGTTTAATTTAGACTTTGACATCAATGGTTTCATCATCATCAACCGTATAACACACTAGCAGCCTGTCCCGACTTCGCACGGGTGGACATTTATTTTTGACGTGACAACGTCTGATAATTCGATGGAGCCAGCGGCACGCACGAAAAAACATGACTCATGCGGCGTTACCTCACTCTGAGGCGTTCCTTTTAAGGCTTGAAGTGCAAGCGAGAGCGCGGAACGAGCGACAAAGAGGCATAATCGGCCTCCGCGTTCGGCAGCGTTCGACATCTGTCTCTCTCCTACTTGAGTGAGCGATGCGTCCTCGTGGACAGCTGTTGACGTTGTCACGTTCGTCGTCAACTATCGTCAGTAAACCGAGTTTACAGACAACCGATTTTTTTAAACACATAAATTTAGCTTATGTTGCTCAGGATGAATGTAGCTTTCCAATGGTGAAATAGTTTTTTTAAATCAGAACTGTAGTTTTTGAGTTTATTCATTACAAACATACAAAAATACAAATCTATCCTCATTATAATATTAGTATAGATATAGACAATAACATACACACAACAGAACACTCATCTCTTGTCAGTTTAGAACAGATAATCGTTGGTGCAAACGAATACTAGAGTGGAGACCGCGTTTAGGTCAACGAAGTGTAGGACGCCCTCCATTCATCTTGACATTCGTTTACAAACAACGTGCTTACCATCGAATAAAATTCGATCTGGTATTAATTCTTTGTATAAAAATAATAAAAGATTTAATAAAAAAAAAAGATTCAATACAAAGATTAAAAGGAAAGAAAAAAAAAGATTGAGAAAATATTAAAAAAGAAAAAGATTAAAAAGTTTTAATAATAATAAAAGAATGCTCAAAAAAATCCACGAAACAGGGTTGGCATATTTCTCATTACAATTAAAATAGAATTGAAAGAAAAAGATACGTTAAAATATAATTGAAACCCAGGCTTTTCACCTTAAATTGATATTCTTCTTCTTCTTCTTATCGTGTCACTGACTCATTCGAACCAAGTGTGGTGAAAGGATTTTAAGTGCGCCTCGAAGAGGCTCCTTTCGTGCACTTGACACATATTTTCGAACTTTGAATTGATATTTAGATCTAGGCAAGGACATAGGCGTGTGTTTTCAACGGCATTACTATTGGGTCTCAGGTATAAACTGTGACCTTAGCTTGGATCATAGCTAGGTGTTGTTTTACATAACAAGCTTCAACGTTCACTGCTTAGTTATTAAGGTAAACATTTTTAACTAAATTTATATTTTCGTATACATACTCGTAACTATGTAATACCTACTTTTATTTACACAAAAAAACACAAACACAAGTAACAGTTGAGCTATCTGCAGATCGTAACAAACAATCTAGAGATAGCTCAACTGATCCAAATCATATTAAAACAAATAAATAAATAATATAATAAATTAACTTAAAACTTTAAAAATTCGTTTAACAAAGCTCTTTTTGCAACAGGTCAACATACCTACATCTGAATTTATAACCTCCTTTTTTGAACTCGGTTGTAAATAACCCATTACTATTAACCTGCCGTGGGAACAAGCACTTACAGCTGGCATGTCAGGTCAGGTAACCCATCACCCCAGTCGTTAAACAACCGAAAATAATCATTCTTATTCTTACCCCGTGTAGATGGGCTGTAATGAAAACGAATTAACCCATATACCACTCGCTTCCGGTCTGTATTTCAGAGCCATTAGGGTGGTCTAATTGCTGAAGGTATGTACTTATTCCCCGTACACAGTTCATTTATTCTGACCTTTACACATGTTGTTCTACTAGTAAGAGTTTATGATGCAATTCATAGGAAGTTCTTTTATTTCTTCTAATAAAGGGAACGCGCAAACGTACTCGTAGATATAATGCCGTGATGTTGGCTCTTTCTGCGTGTTTACCCGCCTCTACAGTGAGAATTAGAATGAGAATGCACTGATGAGCTATTTGACATCATCCCCGCGTCGATATTCTAATAGCCCCTTCCCACCGGTGTGTGATATCGCGCACGGAGGCGGATCAGGGTGTCGATTCTAAAGACACAAATCACACAAGCGATCGCGTAATGGCCTGCGCACACCTAGTTCGCTGGCGGTAGCGAACAGTGAAACGCTGTCAAATATCGCTGTCAAATCTTAAATCTGACAGCGATATTTGACAGCGTTTCACTGATCGCTACCGCCAGCGAACTAGGTGTGTTCGAGCCTTTAATCTATGTGAGTTGTCAATTTTTGTTTGAAAAATTTGAAAATGGAACGCGGATTTAGCGATCACTCAATCGAACCGTGTTGCTGAAATTGACGCCCTGCTCGCACGACACATCATGGGAATGGTCTCGTGGTCACCAAGGTGCACCGTTGCACAAGAGCCCTTTCTGTGTGCGTTGCCGTGCGTCGTCGTCGGCTGTGCGTGATGATCTGCAGAACCACGCACCGTAGGAAGGCAGCATAATATACCGCTCTTCTCGACATAGAGACCGTGCTCATCCACACATTCTGGATCCATGGGTTTCTCGTACTGCTCGCTTCTCGAGATCGTTTCTTCCTCATACCCATAAATTGTGGAATAAGCTACCACCAGAGGTGTTCCCTCTTAACTACAACATTAATAACTTCAAGAAAAAATTGACATTGTGCTCGCATCAAATAAAAGCTTTGTTCGCCCAGTGCCTAAAGGCCTGCGCACACCTAGGCCGCTGGCGAACGCGATCAGTGAAACGCTGTCAAATTTGACAGCGATATTTTACAGCGTTTCACTGATCGCGGATGACTGACGTATATCTCGGCAGCCCACACATAAATCTGTCCACAATCTACAGTGCTTAGGCACCCGACTGGCAATTAATTTATTTGAACACATTCTAATTCTAGAACAATGTAATGCAATTGAATCGTATTTGAGCTGGCCACATTGTAGATTTTGTGTAAACATGTCTAGATATTTACGGAATCTATTACACGGGTATTTCTCGCGCATATTACCTTATTTTATTTATTTCAGATTTTTAAGATGTGTTATGAATTTATGATTGTATAAGTCAGTAAATCAGATAAAAAAAGATTTTTTCAAATCGGCTTATAAATTTCGAATTTTTGCAATACCAAATTATATAAAAATATATACAGCCGAATTGAGAATCTCGTTTTTTTGGAGTTATGTTCCTTCTTAATATTAATTGGCACATCTACCTACATTCAAACTGTTGTAAGATGATAAAACTACATAATTAAGTGAAATCAAAATCTAACCAGGATTTTGTGTTAAAGAAATCAGAGCTTACGTTTATGTACAAAACCTAGACTTTCACCTTTCTTTGTTATGTCGTGAGAATAAAACACATGCAGACTAATCGTGAGAGAAACGCACTAAAGCAAAGTGAAATAAAGAAAAGTGAAGGCAACATAATGAATAAACAAATAATTATTATAAATTAGGTAATTTAATTTTAAGCGAAAGACAAATCTTTCATTTAATTTGTAAATGCACTTGTTCTTATTATTTTAATAAATTACTTTTATTTTTTATTTTAAGCGAAAGTCAAAACTTTCATTTAATTTATAAATGCACTTTTTCTTCTTCTTATCGTGTCACTGGTTTTTTTCTGGTGAAAGGATTTTAAGTGCACTTCATAGAGGTTCCTTTTGTGTATTTGATACATGTTTTCGAACTTTGTAAGTCCTACGACGTTGGTTTTCTCACGATAATGCAGGGTAAAAAAACATAAATCAATATGTGGTCAACACTATCTAGCCCCAAACTAAGCAGAGCTTATACGATGGGAACCAGACAGCTGGTAACTTTTTTGTTTAATTTATTACCAATTCAGAACTTCTCGGGAAGTTCTATAAACAATATAATTGATTTGCAACATTTGCAATCAATCAAAACAAACATTATTTGGAGCAGGTAAATTGAATGGCAATATTTGTTGCGGAAAAATTGTGCTCAAACAATATAACTCAATTACGAACCTAAGGTACAATTAGTGACAAAAGTGATAGTGATATTTTCATAGATTTATTTCCGTTACTGCTTTATGCTGTTAGCCGGTTTTGGTAATAGAACATCCTTATGGGACCGAGGGACGAGACACATCACTAGTCGGGATAGAGAAAGATGGCGTCGAAATGCGTAGAGGATTGTTTGCCGTGTTATAAAGTTATACAGTTCTACATTATATTCAATGAATAGTTTTCGCCGTTGCCTTCATGTTGCTGATTAACACGTAAGAACTTTGTATGACTCTAAACTAAACCATGTGTATGCAAATTATTAAGTATTGAACGCTAAACGCTTACTCGCTATACTGACTAGCCGACAC
Source organism: Thera obeliscata (assembly GCA_947578465.1). Taxonomy (NCBI): domain Eukaryota; kingdom Metazoa; phylum Arthropoda; class Insecta; order Lepidoptera; family Geometridae; genus Thera; species Thera obeliscata. The sequence goes on from OX387926.1 coordinate 12,883,958, forward strand.
TTGACATAACGCCAGAGCCCCAAACTAAGCAAAACGTGTGCTATGAGAACCAAAGAATATTTTTTTAAATACAGCATCCAAAATGGTGTGCTTATAGCAGGACAAAAAATAGCTATGTTCATCTCACAGTATTTCTGTTCTTGGTGGGGGGAATCGAATCCACAACCGTAAAGAGAGAGTAGAGTATACACGACAGAACAACTGCCGATAGGCTTGACAATTTTCATGAAGTAGGTACATCTTATTTGCATAAAAAAAGAATCTCCTTTATTCTGATTGGCAGTAACTAAAAATAAAAGAAAAGGTATGCTAAACCATTTTACAAATTGTCTTTGCGCATTACGTTTCTTTGTGATCGTTTGATAAACAAAGTATCGAGAAACTTAATTTGTTGATGTAGTTTTGCTGGCGTCTGTACATAACTGTGTTATAGACTGTTTCTCTTAGGAGATGATCAACTCGACGTATAAATTGAGAAGGCTTGCTTAAATTAGAATGATAACGAACCACGAAAACAAACCCCGTATACCGAAAACACGCCGATTGTCTCCGATCGAAAACCGAGTCCAAAGTTGGGGAGGGGGTGTTCTGGAGGGCTTAGAGACGTTTCAGAGTGATCCTTGAGATACTGCTTAATAAATACCTTACTACTTTTGATTTTGTACATGCTTATGTTAATAAAATACTGTTTCTTAAACACAGTTTTCAGTTATTACTTAAACTTTTCTGCTGACATGAATTTTTGAATCCACCTTGTGTAATGGTTGTAATACAACGACCACCGCTTTACAGACGCCCAGAGCTTAATCAAAAGTGTTGCTAACCATACAAGCAAGCTTGCCCAACTAGGTACAATTTATGAAAAACAGCATGCATACGCAACGTCGCAACATAGGTGCGTGCGATGTCACAATATCCTGTGAGGCTGTGATTCCAGCCAGTCTTAGGCACAGACATAAAACTGGACTACTCAATAGCACATTCTAGAAAGTTGTTAACAATTTGTGAAATAATTTTCCAATTTTCATATTTTTTTCTCAAACATCATTTACAAGAAACAGTTGAGCTAGCTATTCGTTTCGTCTGTCTCTCTCTTTTGTATGGAGGAATGATGAGACAAAAACTTAATTCGATCGGTTTCTTTCTACGTAACTTTGTTTTTGTCTCATCTTTCCTCCATACAAAAGACAGAGAGGCGTAGGCGAAACGAATTATTCAAACTAGTTCGTTTAGATACTGTAATAATACAAGCCAATTTAAATTGCATATAATTAAAAACTTGTACATTCTACCCTTATTTTTAATAACAACATATATTATTGTTTTCATAATATTTTTATTGTACCTACCTATATTATTGAATTGTTTGATTCTGAATAAAGCTTATTTTATCTAATAAACCCTCAACTGACCGTTGCTAACGGTCTATATGTATGGTAATGCTGAACTCAAATTTTACTTACATTACGTTAGAGATCAGAGAGAAAGCACCTCATAACATGAAAAAGGGTTCAAAGCGACAGAATAACTTAAATCGCACCACCTCATACAAAATTAAATGGGTATTTGGCATTCACCACTGAAGGTCGTGTCGTGGGAACTCCTCGATTACTGCTTAGTGCCAGGGACGTAGCTAGAGCATGTTTGATTTTCAATTTCTGTATTCTGCATTCCGTTTTACAGAGGGTTAAATAGAGATGCAATAAGCGCCTCTATTAGGCGTACTGGCAGATTTCGTCACTCCATTCAAACTCAAAAAACTGAAACTCAATAAAATTTTATACAATACAAATTGCAAGAATCACTTTGAGACGTCTTAAAGCTAGGTGAGTCTAGGCGCCAGTTCCACGCGATCAAGCCTAGGAGAACAGGCAACAAACTACGGCTCGGTTCCTACCGTTTTTTTATATAAATAAAATAAAATAAATAAATATAAAATAAATATTGTGGACAATTCACACAACACTACCCAGCCCCAAACTAAGCAGAGCTTGTAATATGGGAACCAGATAGCTGATATAATACTTGAATACATTTTTTTTTGTAAATACATACTTAGAATACAATACAACACCCAGACAGAGAACAAACATTTATGTTCACCACACAAATATTTGTTCTCGGTGGGGATCGAACCCACGACCTACGGCGCAGAAGGCAGAGCTACTACCAACTGAGCTAGAGGCCAGTCAATCCTATACAATAGACCTCCTATACTATAGAGTATGATCCTTTTACAAATAAAAACTAATAATATAAAATAATCTAAAATTAAAATATGCTATAATAATATTTATTGATTGCCTAGGATTATGAATGATACACAACTACTTTTTATTTTACTAGCGGCCAAATAAATTACCCATATTACGAGTAACTATTTTTATGAAACAAATAAAAAAAATTATAAAGCATGAATGATGATGACATGGTAATTTTAATTACAATTTACTTATTATTTAGCAATATTTTATCGTATTTGAATGTCTTATAGCTACTTAATAATAACAAGTAATAACAGTACGATACCCCCTTCGATCTTAGTAGCAACATAGAAAAATAAAAGAAAAACCAAAGAGATATTTTTGACGTGACAACGTCTTATAATTCGATAGAGCCGGCTCCACGCACGAAAAAACATGACTCATGCGGCGTTACTTCGCTCTGAGGCGTTCGATTTAAGGCTTGAAGTGCAAGCGAGACCGCGGAACAAGCGACAAAGAGGCACAATCGGCCTCCACGTTCGGCAGCGTTCGATATCTGTCTCTCTCCTACTTGAGTGAGTGATGCGTCCGCGTGGACAGCTGTATGACGTTGTCACGTTCAACTATCGCCAGTAAACCGACTTTACAGACAACCGATTTTTTTTAACTCATATATGATTTCTTTTACTCATAGTTATGATAGATGGTATCAAGCTAAGGGGTTTTAAAAAAATCCTTGTTGCAGCCCTGCTTTTATCCTACAGTCTGACACCCACAAAACTATTGTTAACCAAACAATGCTACTGAGAGACGCTTTCTGTTGCAATAGTTAAATTCAGATGGCCTCAACGCCGCCAAATTAGGCACAATTCAAAAAAATATCCTTAGAGTCTGTTCAGAAAGAGAACCGTCGTGGGATTGGAGGGCGCTGCTGTGCTTAATCACCTTTTTTGTTTAGTGGGCATTACAATAGCGCGTCTGTTGCGTTTTGATCCTATCACAACTAGTGTACTATTCCTTTATTTAATTTTTATGATGCAAAATGCTGACAGAAAGAAAGGGATGAGCCGCCATATAAAAATCGAAACGTTAGTTCTCAATTTGGCCAGGACGGTTCTCTTTCTGAACAGACTCTAGTGTCAATATTAGACTGAACCTTGGTGTTATGGTACGTAGAGTCCACGCAAGATAACTGCGCGAAACAGATGGTGGAAAACATAAAAAAGCGGCCAAGTGCGAGTTGGACTCGCCCATGAAAGATTCCGTAGCAGCAAGTAACATAATATAAAAAATAATATAAACTATTCAGGTTCAGAAAAAAACTATATAAGAAATCTCAACATCATTTTTTAAGACCTATCCATAGATTCCTCACACGTATTGATGATTTTAATTTTTTTTATTTTCAGTTCTGAGTATGGGGACCTCCAAAATTTATTGTTTTTTTTATATTTTTGTGAAAAAATCTTAATGCGATTCACAGAATACATCTATTTACCAAGTTTCATCAGTATAGCTCTAACAGTTTCTGAGAAACGTGGCTGTTAAATACGGACGGACAGACAGACAGACATGACGAATCTATAAGGGTTCCGTTTTTGCCATTTGGCTACGGAACCCTAAAAAGGGACTGGAAATATATTATTTTCGAACCACAAAATCTTGCCTGTAATTTTAATTGTGTCCCAGTTCTGTTTTAATCCTATCAACACCGAAGCAAGCAGGAATTTCAATAAAATCAAATTAAATTAATAGGTAAGCAAACAAGGGTCTTGGAGGCATGTTTTATCACGCTTTGTTTTAATTTGGACTAATAACAAACAAAGCAGATATTCAAACAAGATAGAAATAGCAGACATCATAAATTAAGGTGATAAATTGTTCAGTATTATTACTTTTTGTTTTAAAAAGGTGAGCACTTAAATTAGGCTGTCATACATTCTTTGTCTCTGTTTCACCCACAGAAGAGAAAGAAAGCGTTTTTTCTGTTCTGTGGTTTCACCGTATTGTACCAACCAAGACTTCCAACTTAGTAAGACCACAGATAAGATAATACTATACTAGTAGTAAGACGTTGCCTACGTCTCACTAAGTTGGAAGTCTTGGTTGGTACAATACGGTAAAATGAGAACAGATCTCACAGAACAGTCTTGGTTGGTTGTCTCATGAGCTGGAACTTTACTGATATTTAACCGACTTCTAATAAAAAAGAAGGAGGGTCTCAATTCGGCTGTATTTTTTTATCTTTTCAAGTTCGTCATCGCATAACTTTGTCATTTATGACACTTTAATGGGCGCCCAAGTGATCCTTGTAACCTTTTAATTAAAAATAGCCCTTTCCCACCGGTCTGTGATATCGCGCACGGAGGCGGATCAGCTCGCACGACACACCATGGGAACGGTCTCGTGCGCCGAGGTGTGCGGTAGCACAGGAGCCCTTTCTGTGTGCGTTGCCGTGCGTCGTCGTCGGCTGAGCGTAATGATCTGCAGAACCACGCACCGTAGGTAGGCAGCATACAGTTACCAGACTACTCTAAGCTTGTCAAAAACCAAGGCACAGAAGTTTGTTTATTCGAATTAGTTACTCAGTAATAGTGAAACAGGCCCTGTCTATAAAGTACGTCTATGGCAGAGTTGCTTTGAAAACCATCAAATTTTCGTTTAAGTTGTGACGTCTATCCAACTAAAAGGCTTTTGTAATCATTACAAAAGGCTCATAATATTAAGTCCAAATAAAGGTTTGTAACTAAATTATTTTTAGCTACTCGGTTCCCTAAGGAATACTTAAGTTATTGCGTATGACGTACCTTTGATCCAACTTTGCGTGGGCTGATAAAATTAAGACAGTGTTCTCCAAAAAAGTAAACTCGAATGAGCAAGTGAATGGTGATTATTTTCTAATATTTCTCACACAATTATACATTTTCAAAGATTATAAATTGCACACAATTGATCATAAAAAACGCCTCCTTTTTATTTGAAATCGGTTAAAAAATAGATTCAACCAAAATAATAATTTTAACCCAAGGGAATTCTTCTACCATTTTTTATTCCATACACTAAACATAGTATGGCTATCATGTGAGTATTGAGTACCACGTTGACCTAACACTAGAATTCCATGTAGTTTTGATGTTATAAGCAATGAGTACCTACCTTCCTGTAAGAATAAGTTGTGAACCACCTCACCCGTATGAGAATAAATGAAGAAGCGAGGACCAAGACAGGGCTCAGGGAACTGATTGAGTCTTGTCTCTCCCCATCCATTCAGACACTGGAACATTGTTGCCATCAACCCAAGGTCCTACTCCGCTATTTTAAGGAGCTGGGCTGGCTGGGGTGAGGTTAGTAGGGGGACAATGCACAATACACCCCAACGCGGGACGTCAGTGCAGACCTTATTCCCCTCAAATTAGAATAAGATCCGTATAAGTCTTTACGAAAGACTTGTTTCGAAATCACGTTCCAATCCAACAAGTTCGAAAAACTTATCCGATCTTTGTTCGCTTGCTCACTTAGATCAAGAAGGACTTATAGAACAACACTGTTTTGTTTTACCCTATAGAAACAATTAGACTAACGTCTGGTTTCATTCTTCTTCGTCTTCTTATCGTGTCACTGATTCTTTCGAACCAAGTGTGGTGAAATGATTTTAAGTGTGCCTCAAAGAAGCTACTTTCGTGCACTTGACACATATTTTCGAACTTTTTAGGTAGACATAGACATTTATTTATTTACTACATAAGTACACAAAAACCAGTCAAAACAAGGACAATAACAGAAGAAAGATACAAACAATACATCGATACTGGAGAAGTGCGTCGTGTTTCTGTGTGCTACAGCAGCAAAAGCGATAGGCTGGTTTCCTCAAGATATTTTCCTTCGCCGTTCGAAGATGATGATATTTTCTGGTTTTAAAAAGCTAAAGAGGAAGACATTAGTATTAAACCAGTAGTCATCTGATTTAAGAACATTAATGTACGCCACATCACGACTGTCTCATACTTTATGATACATACGTGCTGCAACATTATAATGTAGACTTTCACACATTTGCAATTTGTTAGAAAGGTGTGCAACTGCATAAAAGCCATTTCTTAGAGCCAGACGTAGACGTACATTGAAAGTTATGAGGTGTTATACATTACTTGTGCAACAATAATAACAATTTCCGTAATGCTATCTCAGAAATCTTAATGTCTTAAGTGGTAATCATATTTAAAAGGCTTCCTCATTTAAAATTAATCTCCCGTTTCATGAAATACTTTTTGACGTGATAACGTCTTATAAATCGATGGAGCCGGCTGCACGCACGAAAAAACATGACTCATGCGTCGTTACGTCGTTTCGTCGTTCCATTTACCTGAGCCCGAGCCCGGGTCGGGTAATGGGTAAGGGTAAATGAGGGTAAGGGTAAATGAGGGTAAGGGTAAGGGTTCGGTCGGGTTCCGGGTCCGGGTCCGAGAGTTCGAGTCCGAGTCCGAGTCCGCGAGTCCGCGAGTCCGCGAGTATTTTCTTATGACGTTATCACGTTCAACTATCGTCAGTAAACCGACTTTACAGACAACCGATTTTTGTAAGTAAATAGAGTGCCTCTCTTAGTACATTTTTAACTTTCGCGATCATTTTGATTTGTAAGAGGATCATACAAAAAATGGTAGAACCCAAGCAATTTTTTTGGATGTTTGTCTGGGCTTGGTGACGTGGAACTGGCACCTAGACTCACCTAGCTTTAAGACGTATCAAATGATCCTTGTGATACCAATTAATAAATACATAGTGAATCTATTACATAGGTATTTATCGCGTATAAATTACCTTATTTATTCGCCCGACATTTTGGCTATGTTCCAATAGCGACGTTCACACCCTATACTTTTTGCCCTTACTTCTGCCTATCACAGGGCAGGTCATATAGCTCGAAAAACCGACAGCCGTTGGAAATAAAGGTTCTCGAATGGCGACCACGAACCGGAAGACGAAACGTAGAGCGCCCACCCACCAGATGGACCGACGACATTGTTAGGATCGTGGGGAGTCGGTGGATGGCTTTCCACCGACACATCGATTGATGTTTTCTGAGCCCTTTGGCTCAGAATCGTGCTTCCTGGAAATGTGTAGGGCAGACCTATGTCCAGCAGTGGACTAGGGTCATGATGATGATGATGATGACAAGGTGAATGTGAGGTACCTTGTGGTAGGCAGAAGTAACCAAGCCCTAGTGTCATGTCAATGCACTGCTTTCATCAAGAAAAAATATGTAAATCTCCATGCTGTATTAATATTTAGGGAATACTTCTCAAGTCATCAAAATCTCTGTTTTTACTGAAATCAAACAGCCTAATAAATAATTATGAATTTGCTAAAATATTTTTCTTTCTTTTCAGTGCTCATAGCGAGTGTGGCGTTATCATCATGCGGCCAAGTGGACGACCCTTGCAAGACGAAAGCCAGAATAGTTGCTGACGACAAACACTGCGACAAGTACTGGGAGTGTGACAACGGACAGTCAGTGCAATACGACTGTCCTAATGGGCTGGTGTTCGCTGGGAAGCACCGGGGAGTTACTGATGGCTGCGATTACCCGTGGAGGTCGAATTACTGCGAGTATCCTAAGGCGCAGATAAGTAAGTGATCTGATATTATTTACCACCAACAACCGTTGGGAAATAAAGGTTCTCGAATAGCGACCTCGAATTGGAAGATGAAAAGTAGGGCGCCCCCCCACCAGATGAACCGACGACATTGTTAAGATCGCGGGAAGTCGGTGGAAAGAGCTCAGAATCGTTCTTCCAGGAAATGTGTAGGGGAGGCCTATATACAGGGTGTCCCAGAAAGTATGGTCAAGCGAAATTCCAGAGATAGAACACCCTTTGGGGTACCCGAATAACCCCCATGTATGTTCCGCGATTTCTTATAGTTTTCGAGTTATGATTTTTTTTCCAAATTTTAGAAAATTTTCCACTTGAACAACTTAAAAAATTCTAAAAAAAAAAGTAAAAAACTTTCTTAAGATTTTTTTTTTGCTACTGTATACTGATAAGTGTTGCTTTTACGCATAAAATAATTGGCGATGTAACTTTGATAAAAACTATGAATATGTTGGTGTAAAGTCAGAAAATTACATTCGGTGAATTATGACTTCAATTTTCAACTATAAATTAAAAATTTTAGCAAGTGATTCCATGGTTTTAAAATAAATTTAAAAACTTTTACAAACTCCCAGCTTTCATAATCATTAAAAAACAATAGTGCTTAATAGGCTACTTTGGCTAAAATCAGCCTTCAAAGACGGCGAGGTGGAAAATTCCTAAAATTAGGTATCTGATTAGAAAATAGATTTTGACCATTTTATCATTCCTAGGCTTAATTTGTTTGTTAACTAACCAAAAACGACTGCGAAAAAAGTTATATTTAATTAATATTTGAAGATATGAGTAACATTTATTAACAAAAAAAATTCTTAATGTCGACCTTCTAGGTCGATACAAATCCTACACCGTCTTAAAAAGTTTTCCTTTAATCGTATGAAAGCTATTCTATTTGCCTTATTTTTTTCTTGGGCCTGTCTTAATTTTGTTCTTAATTTGGCCATATTTCTGGTTTCTTTGGCGTTAACTAACTCTTTGTAGTAGACCACGGCGGCCACGCAATAGGTCCTCCACGGCCGATCCACCTGCCTCTGAATCTTTCGTCCAAAAATGTTCTCTGACAATTCTCGCGAAGCGGCATGGAGCGCCGTCGTTTTGAAAATCATGTTTGCTACCTGGTCCATATCTTCTAATAGGCCGTTGAGGTTATTTCGCAAGAAATTCAGCTAGACCTGGACTGGACTTGAGCCCGATCGATTTCTTTGTGTTGGAACTACTACAAAGAATTAGTTTACGCCAAAGAAATCAGAAATATGGCCGAATTAAGAACAAAATTAAGACAGGCCCAAGAAAAAAATAAGGCAAATAGAATAGCTTTCATACGATTAAAGGAAAACTTTTTAAGACGGTGTAGGATTTGTATCGACCTAGAAGGTCGACATTAAGAATTCTTTTTGTTAATAAATGTTACTCATATCTTCAAATATTAATTAAATATAACTTTTTTCGCAGTCGTTTTTGGTTAGTTAACAAACAAATTAAGCCTAGGAATGATAAAATGGTCAAAGTCTATTTTCTAATCAGATAGCTAATTTTAGGAATTTTCCACCTTGCCGTCTTTGAAGGCTGATTTTAGCCAAAGTAGCCTATTAAGCACTATTTTTTTTTAATGATTATGAAAGCTGGGAGTTTGTAAAAGTTTTTAAATTTATTTTAAAACCATGGAATCACTTGCTAAAATTTTTAATTTATAGTTGAAAATTGAAGTCATAATTCACCGAATGTAATTTTCTGACTTTACACCAACATATTCATAGTTTTTATCAAAGTTACGTCGCCAATTATTTTATGCGTAAAAGCAACACTCATCAGTATTTAGTGGCAAAAAAAAAATCTTAAGAAAGTTTTTCACTTTTTTTTTTAGAATTTTTTAAGTTGTTCAAGTGGAAAATTTTCTAAAATTCGGAAAAAAATTCATAACTCGAAAACTATAAGAAATCGCGGAACATACATGGGGGTGATTCGGGTACCCCAAAGGGTGTTCTATCTCTGGAATTTCGCTTGACCATACTTTCTGGGACACCCTGCATCCAGCAGTGGACTTCTTCAGGATTAGATGATATGGATGATATGGACCGATATTGACCTATACGGGCCTCTCCCATAATTTTCAGGAAGAAAGATTTTAAGACTCCTGATGAATAACTCGTGAAAAATTTTAAGACGACTGATGGTTGAATATCAACTCCTCCTCTTCCGTCTCTCACTGCTGAGGATCATGACGTTGTGCAAGCACTTTTTGTATAGTTTCCCTCCACTTGCCCCTTTCTTAGGCTTGGTAGAGTGCGGCGTTAACGGGCATATCCAGGTTGTCAGATTCTTGGTCGGACCATCTCTTTGGGCGTCATCCTCTTGGTCTTTTGCTCTCTATCTTGCCCGTTACCATGAGCCTTTTCAGATTATTTGCACTATCAACTACATGCAATCTTTACAATGTCTTCGGTAATCGAGTGTCCTCGGTTTTCGGATTCGTATTAGCCGTTCGAAAATGGCGTTTGATAGTTTTACGAATTTTGGCCTACCCTGCCCACTGCCATTTATGATACTGGTATGGTATTCATTCCAAGATTTACGTGTGCTTATTATCAGATAAGAATTCAGATTTTTGGTGTCACTTAAGGGGCCAGCGGAGCGCGAATTTTCATACAAACGTAATACCAAAATGATTACTAATTTAAGCAGATTTTCACTATATTATTGTAATAATTGTATTTATATTGTATTTATCTAGGTTCCTAAACAGTTTTTATTTTAAATTACTTACCTCAAATGAAATTAACGCCAATCACAATTTTCAATGAAAAAAATGTGTAAAATGCGATTGGTGATTATTTCATTTGAGGTAAGTAATTTAAAATAAAAACTGTTCAGGGACCTAGATAAATACTATATGAATACCGTTATTACAATAATATAGTGAAAATCTGCCTAAACTAGTAATCATTTTGGTATTACGTTTGTATGAAAATGCGGCCTCCGCTGGCCCCTTAAGATCATGGTTGAGATTTCTGTTACATTTCTTTGAGTGTGTCTAATAAGTTAGTCTGTAAAGACTATAATTTAAAATAATGGTTTGGTAAGTGTAGGAAATGTCTCCAAACGTGATTTCAATCAAACAAAGCTTAGATAAGGTTCCTGTCCAAACATTTTAGTCTGTATTGGACCCTCGTCATAAAAGGCAATGTGTGCTTGTTTACCTAAGGACTTACCTACTTTGTCTTAAATCAAAACAGATGTTGCTAATACCTAACCATGAAATAAGTTAGCGAACTCACAAAGTGCTAACCAAAGTAGCAATGAAAACGTATTTCAAACAAATAGCAGACGAAGAGAAAGGCTAGGTAATAAAGAGTACCTTAAACCGACGAGCATGTATCAAGAATGTATGAAGCGAAAGATGTATGTCAGGACCGTAGCAAGTGGAAATCTGTCTTTGCCTACCCCCATAGGAAAGAGACGTGATTTTATGTATGCATTCAGTTGAAAAACACAAAGAAAAACCATTCACATTTTGAGTTTAGACACCAATCAAAAAGAAAAACAAGATTTCAGATAATCCGTACGGAAATTACTTTGCCAGCTTTGTAGCTTATCCAAGTTGGCTCATGCCTAATCCCTATATCCTAACTTCTAGGGTATGGTACATAAACTAGCTTCTGTCTTCTGTGTATGGTAATAAAGAAAGAAAATACATTTCTTTTGGGCACTTAACACAGCAACAGAGTAACAATAAAATATACATTTAGTAAGTAGATAACGAGAACCGTATAGAACAAGAATAGGACATATACATACAGAGACAGATAGTAACTGTCTCTGTATGTACCTACCTATAGGCACCTATCCTTGTTTTTAGGGTTCCGTAGCCAAATGGCAAAAACGGAACCCTTATAGATTCGTCATGTCTGTCTGTCTGTCTGTCTGTCCATCCGTATATCACAGCCATTTTTCTTCGAAACCATAAGAGCTAGACTGATGAAACTTGGTGAGTAGATGTATTTTGTGAACCGCATTTTACACAAAAATAGAAAAAAAACTATACATTTGGGGGTCCCCATACTTAAAACTGAAACTAAAAATTTTTTTTTTCATCGAACCCATACGTGTGGGTTATCTATGAATAGGTCTTCAAAAATGATGTTGAGGTTTCTAATATCGGTTTTTTCTAAACTATTCAGTTTGCGCGAGAGACACTTCCAAAGTGGAAAAAAGTTGGTCCCTTCTTCTCTAACTTCTAAAATAAGAGAATGATAAAACTAAAAAAAATATATGTTGTACATTACTATGCAAACTTCCAACGATATTTGGTTTGAACGAGATCTAGTCAGTAGTTTTTTTTTATACGTCATAAATCGTAAACCGCAATTTACCTTTCGACGAACTACAAAAACCTTTATATTATGTTATTTGATGCTACGGAACCCTTCATGGGTGAGTCCGACTCGCACTTGGCTGCTTTTTACATAAGTTGGCACCTTGGGCATATAGTTTCTGATGTAATGAGAGTGCTAGTGGCCTAGTGGTAGCGGCCCCGCCTAAGGTCGTAGGTTCAAATCCTGTCGTGTACCAATGAGTTTTTTTTGCCTAAACATTTATGTACACCGTGCCAGTACTCTCAAACAAAGGAAAAAATCGTGAAGAAACCGGCATATCGTAGAACATAAAAAGTTTGAAAATATGTGTCGAGTGCACGAAAGGAGCCTCATCGAGGCGCACTTAAAAACCTTTCACCACACTTGGTTGGAAAGAATCAGTGACACGATAAGAAGAAGAAGTAGGTACGTCTAGGATGAATAGGTAGGTCCTGCCGTGGGTAGGTGAGTGCAGGTACCTACCTACAGTGATACGTGAGCCAAAACCAGTCCCATCTCAGCTTTATGCCACACGCCTTAAGTGTAATGACACTGGTTTTCAGATCGTATGTGGTAGATATCCTACATCAGATAGTTGGGTACTCTATTTGTGCCAAGATCCTTGTAATTTAAGGTTTATCATAAACTACGCAATGTTGTGTCTAGTCCAAACGGAAGCTCAATTAGATACAACGTAATAAAGTTTGGAAATAGGACAAATCTTATACAATTCATGAGGATGCGACCCTAATGTCAAGGTCAGGAGCCTAATTCTCGGGCCGACCGAGATTTTCAATGTCCCTTAAATACGCATTGGCATTGCACAACCCCGCACTTTTTCTACGTTTTCCTTAGATCGTAGCTTTCGAGGCTTCTACGATGAGGCCGTCGATGAATTACTCAAGGAAATCCTCCATTCTCTCTTCGAAAAGAAGCAATAAAAAAAGTAATAGTATAGATAAGTAGTATCTGTAAAGTTATATCTAGGTAAATGATAATAAATAAATAAATAAATAAAATAAAATTGCAAAATGATTTCGGTCGGCCTGAGAATTAGGCTCCAGGGCCCTAATTCTCGGGCCGATCTCGATCATATTGCAATTTTATTTTATTGCTTCTTTTCGAAGAGAGAATGGCAGATTTCCTTGAGTAATTCATCAACGACCTCATCGTAGAAGCCTCGACAGCTACGATATACGGAAAACGGTGAAAAAGTGCGGGGTTGTGAAAAGAAGCAATAAAATAAAATTGCAAAATGATCGAGATCGGCCCGAGAATTAGGCCCCTGGGGGCCAATTCTAGACTTTTAGAGATTTACGCTCGAAATAGAGATTTGAAATGTCGCGAAAGCAGTGTCATATCACCAAATTTGTCGAAGATAATATCGAACCGCGATAAAATGCGTATTCTAGCCACCGTTAGACTTTTACGTTAGGCTTTTACATTAGAGATGTCAGAAAGAAGGTTCATTCCTAAAACTTCCACAGACTATCCCGTTGTTGTTCATGTTTATCTACGTTCCGTTTCTATCGATAGAATAGTTCGATAGCACTAACTTTATTAATGTCTTCAAATAAACACATTTCCTATTAAACGGCGTTTATAATGCGTTCTTGTTGTTGTTTATAGTAGATTCATTTTCATTAGATAATAATCAATGGACTTTTCGCACAAAATGTTAGTTACAATAATTAATTCCGGAAACACACGGAACGTTATTATGCACTATAAAACTGTAAACTTTGTTGTTTGTAATCTATGGTCAGTTGTCTATGAAGTGTTGTAGATGTGTCATTGTCAGGATCATTATACTCAAGAGAAGGACTCCGATGACTTGAATTTTTAATTCAAAGGTTAACAACTAGATGGCCATTCCATGCAAAAAGAATATTTCTCTCGAAGCTTGAACCCCGGATACAAGTATAGACGTTGACTGTCTGATTGACTGCTCTTCTAACTGCGCCATTGAATAATTACTAAGTACGAGCTAAATTCAATCACTCCTCACTTATTGTAGGTTTATGAGAAAGCATTATTCGCGTTCTCGCTCCCAACTTGTATACCCTACAAACAAGTAAACATCATTGACTTTTTATCAAAAAGTAAGACTATTAGGTGGTATGGTCTTGGTACTCTAGTCTGCTCCAAGGACCGAAAGAAAAAAAAAGCCCAAAGTCACCCAAAGTATATTAGAGATGTCAATGTCGAGTACTACTCACCACTCGACACATATCTATCGGCCTTCGCTCGATAAATGTCTATAGTGATATTGCTGGAATACGATATCTATTGAAAATGTCATGTCTATTTAAATTTGACAGTTCTTGTGATATATATCTACCGTGACAAAAAAGTCACTGGTCTAGAATTGCCCCCCTGGTCTCTTTCACTGGGGGATAGATGTCACGGAAATTACGTGATGTCGCCGGCTATTCGTACAATGATGTGACCTTTCCCGCACCTTTTCATTTTTCTTTTTCATCCCACTTATTACAAATCACATCACATCTTTGCTGTACGAGAAAATCCTGGAAGCTTAGATCCCCAGCGGCGGGCTAAAACGGGGCCGCGTACGATGATGTTTTTTTATCAATTAGTTGATGCACCTGATGTTAAGTGGTAACCATAATCTTTAACAAAGCATTGCCTCGTGGTCACGCACGTAGGGAACGTGCCCTACGATGCACTTTCTTGCTTCCATCAACTTGAGGCACACAGATGTTCAGTCTCACGTGCCAGTAATTTCACCCTACAAACCGAAACACAGCAATGCTGCTTTACGGTAGTAAAAGGCATATTATTATCTCAATCTCGCCCTAACATTTGAACCGATTTGGATTTTAACTTGGAATACTAACGTTACCTGAAATAAAATATAGAAATATTTTCAATAGTATTTTGCGTATCTCGTTGTATTTTGTAGCTCTCGAAATCATGATGTCATGAGAAAGGATGAAAGTCATGTGACTAAAGAGAGTGATGAGTATTATAGATGTGGATGGATATGAGAAGGGATAAAAGTCATGTGACTAGAAGAGTGATGAGTATGGATGTGGATGGAAATATAAGCAGAGGTAGACCAAAGAAATCATGGGTAACTGTGTGAAAGATGGCATGGATAAGAGAGAAGTGAATGCAGAAATGATGGCTAATAGAGAGGAATAGAGGAGGAATCATGTTGTGCCAACTCTATTTAAAGTTGAATAAGGGCGGAAAGAAGGAGAAGATATTCTGCACTTTACGAATCGGCTATCCTGCTAGTTTCACCCCAGTTGAGTGTCAAGCAATTTAACTCGTCACCACATAATAAATGTCGTACGTACGTGGATGACGACACGTGTCCCATAATATATTCCATGAAGTTAAGCCCTAGATTATGCAAATCGTTTTAGTGGAATAGTATCTCATATATTATAGTGACGCTTCGCTCAGTTCTATACAAACTCGTGTGATATTTCTGTTTTTACGCCTGTTTTTGGCAAAACCAAATCCAATTCTCATGCATAGTTCAGAATACCGACACAATACTCCTTCTTCTTCTTATCGTGTCACTGGTTCTTTCCAAGCGTAGTGGTAGTGATTAAGTGACACTTGACACAAATTTGCGAACTTTTAAGGTTCTACGACATGCTTGCCGGTTTCCTCACGATGTTTTTTGAACAACACAACATTGAACCTTCATAATATTATTATTTTGTAAAGTACTCTTTATAAGTTTAAAACTCTAGTCCTAGCTTTATTGCTGTGAGGATTAGGGATGATAAAGCTTTTTTTCTCGAAGTTATAAAAAGTATTATAGAAAATCTAGCCAGCAATATTGCAAAAGTTCACAGGCATTGATAGCGAATTTATTTTGTGTCTGAATGAAAAAGTTAGACGATCGGTATTGTTAGGCATTTTATATAAGTTTACCAATTTTATAAAGATAGAGTACAATGAAGCAACAAAATAGCAGCAGATTAATTTACATGTTTTTACTTTGCTTGTATGTAGATACCTACCTACTCTATTTTTATGAACCACGGGATATTTACCATGATTTAGTTTTGTGAGGTGGGCGGGTGAGGTGCCGAAATACCCGATATTTCGGCACCTCACCCGCCCACCTCACACAGTTATCCTGATGCGCGTACCAGTGCCTGAGCAGATTTACAACCTCATATGGCATACCTGTGGCCTCTAGTTTTTCCCACAGCATCCTATAAGAAACACGGTCGAACGCCTTTGACAGATCAAGAAAGCACCCATAGACTGGCGTCTTTCTTTTCGTATAATACCTGACAGTCTCCTTGGGCCTAAAACATACACAAGCGAGCGACGTGGCGTGGAACAGGCGTGGCGCAGGTTTATTATAGAACGTTTTCAACAGCAGGTGACCGCAGACACGCCGTATTTGCCTGCGCCGCGTCGCTTCAGTATAATTCAAAAACGTCACCTGCATACATTTTGTATGAAATCGTTTTGAAGCGGCGCACGCCTGCACCACGCCTGTTCCACGCCTGCTGCCTTACGCCGCTTGTGTTGTGTATGTTTTAGGCCTTGAGGGCAAAGATGGCGCTTTCCGTTGACTATGGTTCCATTCTTACTTTTTACCCGATTTTGATAAAAAACACTAACGGTATCGGGACGCATCATTGATGCCACACTTTTTGACACTTTTTCACAAAATTAAATCATTATAAATACTCCGTTGTTGTTTATAAAAATAGTGTTAAAAACCATGATAGTTTCAAAAGTATTCCTTTAGAGAAATGAAGAAAACAAAATGTATCATCACTTGTTTATGAAGATTTTTATGCGTCCAGTTTTGAATAAATATGGAGTACATTTTCGTAGTGAATAAACTATTATTCATTCTGTGATAAAGCTGTGGGTGTTAGGATTGTTATCAGCCAATGGAGTATCATTAGTGCGTCCTTGCTCCACATCCCAATCCCTGAAACTTGGATTCCTAAGACGCTGACAGCAGAACACGTTGGTGACGGCTGTTATAGTGACAGTTAGTATCTTCATTCATCGTATCAACAGCCAGATCACGCGCGATACGACAACAGAAATCCGTGCGGCCGGGCGGCCCCTGACTAAAGGAATTCTGTAGGCCAACCACAAGCTCTGTCTGGCTCTGTCTCTGGCTCAGGGTGTCGATTCCAGCAAAAAAAATAATAACAAAAATATCCTGCCGTAACACAGAGTAATCTAGCACGGAGGGTAAGATCTGTAACTACCAATTACCTAACATATTGAGCAACACTAAAACAGCCCTTAGATACGCAGAGCATTACTGTTTTACCTAAAGGATAGCGCTAGTTAGAGACCTTTACTTTTCTCCGCTTTATATCGTTATCAGCCTTTTGAGATACGAAGGTTTAAGCCGCTCCGACGGTCTACGTTGCTGGCATGTTTATGTATGTAGATACCCACACAAGCATACTATGGTGTACATAGAAATGGGTGAGGGAAAAGAAACCCCTATTAGAAGTCCTTTCCATGGGTAAAGCTTGCACGAGAATGTTGTATTATGTGTTTCTTGAGTGATTTGGGAAATATCATCATTATTCCCATGCTTTTTATAACTAAGAGCACCAGCAGCCTAGTGGGAATGAATCTGAATTCTGATCGTAAGGTCGTGGGTTCGAACACGGTGGTGCATCACGAGATTTATGTATTTTTTTCATATCTATAATAATACAATAAATTGTAACAATTTCCTTTCAATAATATTTATATTGACGAGAAACTTCAATTAATATTTCTTTGTTATAATTTGTATTCAGTTTATTTTTCATTAAACTAGAATATAACAAAGGACTGACGGAGCCTGGTAATACTGAATCACCAGATTGAATAAAAGTAGCACGGTTAATTGGATATTGGGTAAATTTCATTATTTCCGGAAAATGTTCTGACCTTTCATTGTCTTCTGCCAGCTGTCATCTCTATATTAATTTCTTTCTTTAGCCCTACCACAAGCACTGTCTGGATCTGTCTCTGGTTCTGGTTTTGAGTATGTTAGAGTGCTCACCAGTGTAATATACTGTGTTTGTGACTTTTCGACGTAGGATTTATTTAGTAAACACTCACACAGACTCAAACCAGAGCTAGACAGATCTTGTGGTAGGCCTACTTATCTTCTCACCTTTTACATAATTTTAATGAAAATATTTATTTAGACAAAGAACTACTTACAGTTAAAAAAATATTTGCAAAATGTACAAAATACACAAGAAACAGTTGACCTATCTGCAGACCGTTACAAACCATCTAGAGATAGCTCAACTGATCCAAATCAGTGCCAGACGGAAGCGTCTCCAAGATGCTGGCGGCCATGCATGCTGAATAGCAATGAAAATGTAAATTTAAAATAAAATAAGAAAATCGGATGTCTGTAAAGTCGGTTTACTGACGATAGTTGAACGTGACACTGTCCACGCGGACGCATCGCTCACTCAAGTAGGAGAGAGAGTATTATAGTATTCCTTGGGAAAGAGACAGATGTCGAACGCTGCCAAACGCGGAGGCCGTGCGTGCCTCTTTGTCGCTCGTTCCGCGCTCTTGCTTGCACTTCAAGCCTTAAATGGAACGCCTCAGAGCGAGGTAACGCCGCATGAGTCATGTTTTTTTCGGGCGTGCAGCCATCGAAGACGTTGTCACGTCAAAAAAATATAAATATTGTGGATAAATACCTCAAAACAGAAAAAATCTAACCATTCTGTTTGTTCTCAGATCCACCAATCGGCACGGAGCACTGCGACTGGCTCTACGGTATTTTTGGACACGAGACATCATGTACCAGGTAACATTTTCAAATGGCATCTTCACTCTTATTCAGGAGCAAATCACCGTCTTCCTACCTAAATGTTGGTTTTGCCAGCGTTCATGCTACAACAAACTTTAAACTTGTTTGATCAAAGTTATCTATTTGTTGAACTTTGATATTGTTATTGCATGAAAACCTGAAAATCTTCTTTGTTTGCGATTTTTCGTAAATAAATTTACGTAAACATACCTACCTAATTATAATAAGTGGGTCCTAGTCGGTTTTTATCATAAAAATCTTTGAAATGTGCATGTAAGTTGTGCCTTGTTGTTGTAAAATAAATCAGTAAAACGCTGTCAAATATGACAGCGATATTTGACATCATTTAACTGATCAGATGTGAGCAAGGCTTTAAAACATTACTACGTGTACTGTACTGTATTATTGAGTTTTATAGGAAAGGAAATAAAGTTTTGCATTTTATAAAGTCCATGGGGAAGTTAAACTTCATCCAGTACAGCAACAGAAGTGTTTCCTTGGGGAAAAACAGGAACCAAACAGATGTGTAATTTCCTCTCCTCACTCGTTTATTTCTCCCACTTAAGCACGTTAGTATTTTTATGCCCGGGGGCCTGCTATAAAGCTTGACTCAATAGAAAACCTTACGATAGATAGATAGATAACTCTTTATTGATTACAATGACACACTAGGAAGTAGGATACAGTTTTAAGCTTAAAAATAAACAGTCACAGTAATACAACGGGTGGCCTTATCGCTAACAGCGATCTTTACCAGGCAACCTTGGGATGGACAGAACAGCAGGCCGATCATGTATCTTATTGAAGAAATACAGGAAAAAACACAACATTTTAGGCCTAAAACACACACAAGCGACGTAAGGCTTAAAACACACACAAGCGACGTAAGGCAGCAGGCGTGGAACAGGCGTGGCGCAGGCGTGCGCCGCTTCAAAACGATTTCATACAAAATGTATGCAGGCGACGTTTTTGAAGCGACGCGGCGCAGGCAACGAAACGGGTAGTCATCCATCATGAAAACATGTTTTACTGTGGCAGGTCTATAGAGTTAGTAGTCAACTCTATAGAGTTACCTGGCACAGTAAAACATGTTTTCATGATGATAGTGCCTGGGATAACATTTTAGATGGACTATATGCTTGTCCAGCACCTTTCTGACAGCTAAGTCGGCCTAAACCACAGGAAAGACATGGTCAATAATTGCCGAGCTTACTAAGCCTAATCTCCTGTTCTAGGTATTGGACGTGCTGGAACGGAACCGCCACGGAGCAGCTCTGCATCGGCGGTCTACTATACAACGAGAACGCACATTCCTGCGACTGGCCTGAGAATGTAGACGGCTGTCAGAAGCACCGTAAGTTCATCACTATGGCTTAGCTTAGACCAGGGGGCCAATTCTAGACTTTTAGAGATTTACGCTCGAAATAGAGATTTGAAATGTCGCGAAAGCAGTGTCATATCACCAAATTTGTCGAAGATAATATCGAACCGCGCTATAATGCGTATTCTAGCCACCGTTAGACTTTTACGTTCGACTTTTACTTTAGAGATGTCAGAAAGAAGGTTCATTCTTAGAACTTCCACAGACTATCCCGTTGTTGTTCATGTTTATCTACGTTCCGTTTCTATCGATAGAATAGTTCGATAGCACTAACTTTATTATTGTCTTCAAATAAACACATTTCCTATTAAACGGCGTTTATAATGCGTTCTTGTTGTTGTTTATAATAGATTCATTTTCATTAAATAGTAATCAATGGACTATTCGCACAAAATGTTAGTTACAATAATTAATTCCGGAAACACACGGAACGTTATGTACCATAAAACTGTAAACTTTGTTGTTTGTAATCTATGGTCAGTTGTCTATGAAGTGTTGTAGATAATGTCATTGTCAGGATCATTACACTCAAGAGAAGGACTCCGATGACTTGAATTTTTAATTCAAAGGTTATCAACTAGATGGCCATTCAATGCAAAAAGAATATTTCTCTCGAAGCTTGAACCCCGGATACAAGTATAGACGTTGACTGTCTGATTGACTGCTCTTCTAACTGCGCCATTGAATAATTACTAAGTACGAGCTAAATTCAATCACTCCTCACTTATTGTAGGTTTATGAGAAAGCATTATTCGCGTTCTCGCTCCCAACTTGTATCCCCTACAAACAAGTAAACATCATTTACTTTTTATCAAAAAGTAAGACTAGGTGGTATGGTCTTGGTACTCTAGCCTGCTCCAAGGACCGAAAGAAAAAAAAGCCCAAAGCCACCCAAAATATATTAGAGATGTCAATGTCGACTACTACTCACCACTCGACACATATCTAACGGCCTTCGCTCGATAAATGTCTATAGTGATATTGCTGGAATACGATATCTATTGAAAATGTCATGTCTATTTAAATTTGACAGTTCTTGTGATATAATATCTACCGTGACAAAAAAGTCACTGGTCTAGAATTGCCCCCCAGGGGTGCTCAAACGGTCGATCAAGAAAGCTTTTCGAGTCGATCGCTGACAATGTGCTTAATAGGCACCCAGCATCGAGATATAAGTACTACTTACTAGAGAAGACACCGTAAATTCCTACTTTGTCTCGTTCAACTGCGGCGATCGCGTCGCACCTCACTCAGTCGCCTCAGTCGCTCTCTCTCGAAAACGCGTAAGTGCCGTGATTTACATGGCGCTTAAAACCTTTTGGCCGAGAACAAATTACGAAGAATAGGACAATTCAGTTATTTGACGTAGCTTCTCTAGTACGTAGTACTTATATCTCGATGGCACCCAGTAGAATTTCTGGAAATACACGGATAATGCATGATCATCTAAAGATAGCTCAACTGATCCAAATCAGTGCCTGACGGAAGCGTCCCCAAAACGCTGGCGAGATTGCCACGCCGTATAGCATTGCTGATGACCTACCTACATATTAGTTTAGTCGATCCCTTGCTTTCAAAATACTATTTGGTCGATCGCCGACACTATAAGTGTGAGCACCCCTGGCTTAGACCATTCACATAAACACTCTAATCTAAGCTAAGCGATCACTTGAACGAAATAGAACTTTAAAATGACTTGTTATGATGGTGAAAACTAGTTTCGCTTTCATATTAAAGGCTTTAAAACACCAAAATGCTTCTTCATTCATCATACAAACTAGTTCTTTTTGAACCAATGTGGTGAAAGGATTTCAAATGCGCCTTAAAGCGCTCATCTCCTCAACAAATCTTTTAAAAGTAAAATGTAACACACATTTTACGCTTTGGCGTTTTGAGTTATAACAGTTCCAACCATTTTTTTAGGATAAATAAATAGATAATGCGGTCTATCTACACAACACTACCTAGCTCCAAATTAAGTAGAGCTAAGCTCTATGGGAGCCAGATAGCTGATAAGTTATAATACTTATATACATTTTTGTTGTAAATACCTACATACTTAGAATACAATGTAACACGCAGACAGAGGACAATCATCTACACAGAACAAAATTGTTGGAGTATAAATATTTGTATGTTGAACACAGGGTGAACACTCACCACACAAATAATTATGCTCGAAGGGGATCGAACCCACGACCTACGGCGCAGAACGCAGAGCTATATCTACTATCAACTGAGCTGAGAGGTTTTTAGCATCACTCTAATTGCTCTGTCTTGAGCCATTAAAATATTTTTATTCAAACAACAGTTAGGTAACCTGTCCTACAATTACTCTTACCAAAATCACCAAGGCAATTTAGGAATTTTCCACACGCATACCATTAGCATACCACCTACATTCAACGTTACAAAAGAAGCAGTAAACACGTAGTTACCTACCTACCTACATTACAGCATCGACATGAAAAGCCCGTGAATAATGATCTTCTGAATTCATAATGCAACGGTATCAGGCCAATTCTAATCGAACTGTACGGTTAGCAGCAGTTTTTTTTTAAATATCCCCATCACTAACGGGGAACGACCTCGCGGTAGACCACGGCGAAGATGGAGGGATGAAATGGACGCCTATCATAAAGAATGGTCCAAAGTGGCACTAAATAGAGACGACTGGAGAGAAGGAAGGGAGGCCTTTGCCTTGCAGTGGGACACCACAGGCTCATAATAATAATAATATCACTAAAAGCTGAGAGAGAGAGAGATGCAGTGATGAACTAGGCCCGTGCTCGCCGTTAGCGGCCTCGCCTTCAAGCCCAGTCGTGGGAAAATTAGTTTTTCTGCTTAAAACTGTACGTGCACTATCAAACCAAACGGTAAAGGAAAACATAGTAGAAAATTGGTATGCCGTATTGGTATGGTTGGTTGGTATTGGTTTGGTATGTATTGGTATGCCTAATACATATTTTTAAAAAGATCTAAAATATGTATTAGGTGCACCTTTAAATTCTTATAACACACTTGATTCGAAAGAGCCCGATAGATATAACAAGAAGATACGCTAAGAATAAAAAAAAAAAAAATCTTCCATGCCCTTAAAAAATTCAACTATTAGGAAGTCTCGATGAATAAGGCCTAGATTTTAAGCCTAAAACCTAGGCTGTAGGCAATGCTACGGTCCACGTAAAGAATAAAAGGCATATTAAAAGTATGTAGCTTCCCAATGGTGAAAGAATTTTTGAAATCGGCACAGTAGTTTCTGGGTTTATACATTACAAATATACAAAAATACATCTTTTTCCTCTTTATAATTTTAGTATAGACTAGCGGCCGCCCACGGCTTCGCTCGCCCCGTAGCCGTTACGCCCCGTTGATTTTTCTTTAAAAAGTTTTTCCTCTTTTTCTCCGCTTAGGGAAATAATTTTCCAATTTCCTTTCTTAGTGCACCCCTATGCTATAAAACAAACATACCCTCCAAGTTTCATGCTTCTAGGACTAACGGTTTAGGCTGTGCGTTGATTGTCAGTCAGTCAGTCAGTCAGTCAGTAACGTAAGAGTTTTATATATTTAGATAATCCCTTCTAACAAACTCATAAATGAGGATTTTCGGCTCTTAGTAAAGTTAGTCAAAAACATTAAGTTGCAAACACGACTTTACAATGTACTTCGCATAAACATAAAATTAGCAATTCGTCAAAGTGTGAAACCAGTGCTCGCCGCTAAACTCTGGTTTCGCCCATCAATCATCGAACTTTCACGCTAATCGTCTGTGTAATAAGGCGTATAATGGCATAATGAAGGAATGGATAACTGTTTCCAATCTTTATGTAACCGGATAATTGATAGAGATCAATTGCAGCAATTAATCGCGTCGTGGACTAAATGAAAGTGGTCCAGTTTATA
Organism: Thera obeliscata; assembly: GCA_947578465.1. Lineage (NCBI taxonomy): Eukaryota > Metazoa > Arthropoda > Insecta > Lepidoptera > Geometridae > Thera > Thera obeliscata. The sequence goes on from OX387926.1 coordinate 12,908,245, forward strand.
TGACATCGCACATGGTTGTAATCTTTACGCTTCCGCGTTTTGATCTAAGCACGGTTTGCACAAAATAAGTACCATAAAAACACCAACAAAAAAAACAAAAAGAAATTTATAGGACCCATAAACCCCCCTCCCCCCTGATGGTCTTTTGCGCTGTAGTTTGTGTATTTGTTCCCCCCGGAATGACACCGTTTGAACTATCTCAAACAATAAAATAATTGGATTTGGATATTTCTGTGATGAGCGAAAATCGTTTAGAAGTGTTCTAATATAACCCAAACTACATTGGCTTATTGGTAAGGGTAGCCCCAAACTAAGCAAATATGGTTTATGTCTCGTGAAAGTACCAGTACTGTTAATTTTTTTGCAAGAGTAAATAACTTTTGTACTTACTCAATAATTTATTTATTCAAAAAAATGGTAGTGGTGGCGAATATAAAAACAGAGTGCAGAGTGCAAACAAACAAGTGAACTAATTACTGAAAATCGCATTAGATAAAAACTGTGTCGCGATTTACAGTAATCGTTCTTTGTAAGTAGGAAGGTACTAGGATTAAACACAAAAAATACAAGATAAAACTACCTAATAATTATGGAACCACAAATAGCTGGGACTTATGTAAAATAATAACTAAACTAATACTATTAACAAAAATTGTCTAAGTCTTAAGGTATCCTATTTCTTTTGCAAACCTTCATTCCTCAACCCACTGGTACAGCATTTTATCACAGAGCTAGTTCGAAATGTTAATTCCGTTAAGATCAACAAAATTTCAATAGCTCAGTTTGAATTACAAAACTAAGTTTAATCAATCCAATTTATTGTGCCAAAGTTTGTGCACGGTTTTCATGTCGGTTTGTTTCTTCAACGTCAACTTCCGTGTTCTATTAAGGCGAAGACAGCCGTGAATGTACTGCTTGCTCGCATATTTTGACCCTTTGAAAGATCACTGAACTTATTTATTTTACGTTGCAAGCAAGAACCTTGTAGGCAATTCGATTAAACACAGTGAAGAAGAAGAAAAAATTTTTCCTAACACGCGTTTTAATATCTTTCAAAAGGTCACAAAGTGTGTGAGCGAGAATTTTTTTACGGTATTCTGCGTCTTAAATATTAGCACTAATTAACTTCTATATTGCATAAACTGGAGCTCATTTACATGTACAGTCAGCCACAATATTTTAAAAATATCGTTTTCCTAATTTGATGTTCTGTTATACAGACCATTTGATATTCGGACGTTTTACTACATCGACATTTTGCTAATTAGACTTACTGCTCATTAGACCTTTTTTTCTGTTGGACATTTAGCTACTTAGACCTTCTGATCAGGAGGCCTAAAATACATAATATACAATTAAAAAAATTCAATAAAGTTAGTGCATGAATATTATGCGAAACCTCGATCTAGGGTTCAGCATTTTTTCTACACAGCAGTAACTTCAAAGTGTCAACAATTTCTAATACTCCTCATTCCTTCTCCAGCTCTTTGCAACGAAGACCCCAACGGCAACGTTCCTCTCGGCAAGTCCTGCAACCGTTACTGGCAGTGCCAAGGAGGCTACCCTCGTCTGCAGCGCTGCCCAGCCATGCTGGTGTTCGACAGGCGTTCGCTGAGATGCGTGGTGCCACCCACTGAGGACTGTGATATACCGACCACTACTACTCCACAGCCAGAGGAACCTGAGATCAGACAGGTGAGGTTTTAGAAGGTCTTTGTGGTCATAGCCTTGAGTAAGAGCTTAATATTTGATTTCGTAAGTATATTGTGGGAGGAGGCTCGGGATAGGGAAAACTGGAAGTCTTTGGGGAGGCCCAGCAGTGGGACGACATTAGTATAATTAGTAACTGATATACCTTAGACAACATTAAACAAAGATTGTTTTTGTTGTTTTGAGTATATGTCTGTAGAGAAGTGATATCAGGAAAATGTCAAAACAGGCCTGAAGATTTATATATTGTCAGGGAAACTGTTGTTTACACCTGCCCCTACTCCAGCACGATTTAGTGCTTGGGGCAGGATTTTAGATGGAACAAGCTTATCCTATACCATCCTGACAGCTTAGTCAACACAAGAAAGATATGGTCAATACGTGCAGAGCTGACTAACCCGCGGGTTTCCTAACGATGTTTTCCTTACTGGAAAACGGAAAAAAAATACATTCGGAAAACCAGTGATATAGTAGCACGGGCTACTAAAGCATTTATACTGAGTGGCAGCCAATGTTAATGCCATTGTTTGTTTTTTTTAAACAACTAGCTAGTTGATGAAATAAACATATGGCCACCTGACGTTAAGTGGCAACTCTTATTTATACTATTGCTATATGACAGAAAATAAATAACTTTTAATTCGAAGTCATACTCAAAGTCAACGCTCTATGGGTGTTATTAATAATCCTGGCGCAACGCTGGAGTAGTTAAATCGTGTTTTGTCTCATTTGCTCGAGTTGACAATTGCATGTCAATGCAAGAGACAAAACACGGATTAACTAATCCAACGCTACGCTAGGATTATTAATAAGACCCTATTAGTTTATAACGGACGCTGCTTTGTAAAAGAAGCTATAATTCGTATTTGCATTCAACTGCCGAACATTGAACATTCGCCAATGTCCGAGGATTTTGCGAATTGAATCCATTCGTGCAAGCTTAGTGAGCGTATGGCCAATATTCTGTAAGCCTTTGATTGAGTTAAAACCAGCGGTGCCATCACATCACGCGCTTTACAAAGCGGAGCCGACAAATCTAATTTATTGTAAATGAATTGAATAGAGCTTGATGAATTAAGCTATATTTAGCAACCACGAACAGTTTCGGAGAAATTACAATGTCCCTGTCTCACCCCTTTTGCAATTAAAATGCTTTTGTGCTCTCGAGCTCGGATAAATAAATATTGTGGACAATTCACACAACACTATCTTGCCCCAAATTAAGCAGAGCTTGTTCTATGAAAACCAGATAGCTGATATAATTCTTATATATATTTTTTGTAAATAATTGTATTTTAAGTATGTAACACCCAAAGAGAGAATAAACATCCGTGTTTACCACACAAATATTTATTCTCCTTGGGGATCGAACCCACGACCTACGGCTTGGAGGTAGAGCTACTACCAACTGAGCTGAGAGGCCAGAGGATAGAAATTGTGTTATGAGTGTAGTGATAGTGAAACATAATATGGTGCGTTAAACATTTCAATATTTCTCTGAGCATTCTCAGCTGCCCACATAATCTAATGAACGTTGTAAAAATAAAAACTTCAAAATTATGGATCTTTAAAATTTTTGCTAGGTGACTGTACAAAGTGACGCGTGACCCAAGGGCTGGGTATCAGCGTATTAGCATTGCTATTCAGTGTTGCAATGCCGCCAGTGTCTAGGGGACGTGTCCGTCCGATTTTGATCAGTTGGGCTATCTCTAGATCGTTTGTAACGGTCTGCAAATAGTTTAAATGTTTCTTGTGTATTTTGTAAATTTTTGTTAAATTGTTAGTTTATTTGTGTAAATAAATGTTAAAGAACTTACTAATCCTCAAACTTATTTTCAGAGCCAGCATAAGTCTAATCGGCCGGGCCCAGACTACTCCGACCAGAACCGCCCAAGACCTAACAACCCTAACCAGAATAGGAACTAAGGATTTTCCTACAAACCCTTCATAACTTCCTACTCCTTTGTTCAACGTGTCACTCAATTTTCTAAGAACAATGATGGCATTATATTACACGTTTGCTACAAAGGACCACACATACCTATAGCTTTCAACCGTAAACCCATCTCTATTTCTATCCATTTACTCGTATATTTCAAAACAATAAAACGTCAGATGTATAATAGGGCTCATAATCTAAAACAGAAACATGCTAGAATTGAGAAATAAGCACATGTCATTTTAAAAAGAATTGACGATCGAGTGTCCTCATGGTTGGTTCTAACCAATATTGTCACATGATAAACCAATATTGTCACATGATAAACAGTCCATAAACTAATTATAAGTTTATGCACTGTTTATCAATTGACAATTTAGCAACGTTTTGGAATACGAGCAATCTAAAGATCTTTTTCCAAAGATTTTTTTTTCCTTTATAAAACTCCCACCCACCTTTGGTTTCTTATTCGGGCATCATTATTTAATCTCTATAGGTTAAGTTTGTAGTCTAGTTTTATTCTACTTAGTTTTAGCTGTGGAAAAACACTGCCTTTTATACTCAACTTTAAATGCTACTTAAAAACATTGTTTAAAATTAACTTGTCTTCGTTTATTATTACCACTTCTGGTGAACATGAACGCGAAGTTTTGTAATTTCAATGAAACATTTGTATGTTAACTTCTCCTGTAAAAAAGTAGATTTTTAATTTAATGATAGAGTTACTCCAGTAAGAAGCAAGAATAACACGAGAGCAATGAAATTGGGTTACCAAAGCACCAATTTTTATAACTTGTTATAAGTATCCTGAATAGTTCGCATTCGTTGACTGCAAGATATAAAAGTTCATGCCAGTGACCTGAATTCGTTGCTCTCGAGTGTATTTTCAATAAAATTAGTCAATAGTAAGTTCATAGCGTTTTAAGTTTTTAAATAAATAAGATTTTCTTTACATGTTTTTTTTATCTTTGACCCTACTTTAAAGAATTAGTAAGATACTTTTATGCACAGAGCACCTTTATCCACTGACTTTACTACACTTAGATGAATCAACCCGTTGTGTGAGTAGAAAACGATGATAAAAGCTAGGTTAGTGCTTTATTTTCTCAAACATGTTCGATAATTTGACAACCTTTTTCGACATAAATCAAAATTGCTGTACTGGCCATATACAAATGCGAGCAGCGACCAGAAAAAGTTGCATGAAATCCAACTGTGAAAATGCCAACCAAAGAGGTAACTTATCAAAGGTTTTAATAAAATTTCGAACTGCCTTGCAAAATTAAATGCTGTTATGTAATACAAAAAACAAATGAACACTTTTCAACGCGAGAAAAAATTGGGGTTTTCGTTTTTTGCCGTAATTGTATTTGACAAAATGAGTTCAAGTAGTACTTCGTTTTAATTTCCACACATTATTTTAGAAAAGTAATAATATCCAACCACATCCAGCTGACTCATATAAGCAAGCTATTCTTCGTAGAGCCAGTGGTTCTGAAAGCCGATATTTCGATGTTGCGTGTAATTACAGAGACGGGTATCGGAAGCCTACATTTAATGGTATTTGATTCTGCAAGCTTTAGTCCTGTTAGGAAATTACTTTATCCGGAGAAAGCTAGAATGTTTGTCGTTCAATAACGCTCTAACCATTTGGACCGATTAGATTGAAACTTAAAGTGAATATAGCTAGTTATTTGATTTAACAATAACGGCTACTTTTGATTCCGAAAAAAATAAGAATGGGGTGAAGCCAGAGGCTAGGGTTTATTTTATTTTATTTAAGTATTAGGTTTTTTGGTGTATAATTATTAGTTATAATCCTATATAGTTTTTTATTATGTTTCACCACGTCAAACCTGCAGTTGGAGCCACGGTCGCGTTAGTGCTGAATAGCCCTTAGGAGTTATTCGTCGAGTGTTATTAGGATCCGATGGCGCAGCGGTCAGTGCAGCCCCGTACCAAGGGGTAGGTCACGGGCTCCAATCCCACTCGACTTAACTTAACTCTTCTCTTAACTTTTGGGACATTATAAAAATCTTTGTAATATTTGTATATTTAAATCAGATGATCGTTATGTGATGAGCAAATGTTTGATCTAGGCAGAACAGAAAGCATTTGAAGCACTACCAATTTTTCTGAGAGGCCAATGTTACATAAACCAACGCAGAAATAAGTAAATAAGGCTAGTTACTCATAGCGATAAATACCCGTGTAATAGATTCAGTAGGTACTCGTAGTACTTATAATATACTACTAGTAACTAATATATAACTATGAGTAGTTACTCATAGTTTCAATGATCGGGTGAAGGCCACAAAAACATGTCAAGCAGTAATACCACTCTCTTTCTAATAACAGGAAAGGAATTTGATAAATTACCTACTTGAATATCCAATATTCTCATGTCGTTGCCCTCGGAACAATCAATATGGATAGGCCCATTAGATGAACCTACCTAACTCCATTCTTTGTGCTGGTATACGGCGAAATAGGGATGTCATTTAAGTAAGATTCAAGGAACTCATAACCTAACTGGGATTAGTGAGTACTGCTGCCTAAAACTAGGCCCCTGATAATATGGGTATGGAAAAGGGACTGGTGACTCCTGTGGACCTACCACAAGCTCTGTCTGGATCTGTCTCTGGCTCTGGTTTTGAGTCTGTGTGAGTGCTCACCAGTGTATAATACTGTGTGAGTGACGTTTCGACGTAGGATTTATTTAGTCAACACTCACACAGACTCAAAACCAGAGCCAGAGACAAATTGACGCCGAACCGCCATCAGAGAGAGTCGAGCACCGCGCGCTCCTCCACCGAATTTCAGGAAAATCATATTTCCAACGCGATATACGGCCGCGCGTCCTTCATCATCAAGTTATCATCAAATCATCATCAAATCAACCAACCCTACGGAAAATCAGCGCCCTCCGCCAACATCAGCAAATCAACGGAGTGTAGAAAAAAGGCAGTCGAGAACACCAGTTGCGGCCGCTACGAAGCCCCAGGTATTTACATTCCAGTATTTGGTAGGCTTACCACAAGCCAGAGCTTGTGGTAAGCCTACTCACCTACCTCCACCAGATACAGCGAGTAGTATTTTTTTACGAATTACATTCTTAGCTTAGACAAACAAAAAAATACTTCTCACTACGGTGATCGCAATAGGCAACAAAGCTTCTATTAATATAAAGGCGGCCTAAAAATCGAGCGATACGCAGAGAATGGGAAAAGTATTTTCACCTGGAATACGTTGAATCATGATGACGTGGTATCCCTTATCAGTAAGCCTACCCCAAGCTCTATCTGGCTCTGGCTCTGGTTTCGAGTCTGTGAATGCTCACCAGTGAATAATACTGTCTGTGTGAAGTTTGGACGTGGGATTTATTTAGTCAACACTCACACAGACTCAAACCCAGAGCAAAGTTTAGATTACAAAAAAACAATAAAGCTCTATGATATACTCCATAAGATTCTACAACAAAATTTCTACAGCAATTCTAGATTTAAGCAAGAATAAATTTAAAAAATGTATTAAAGATAATTTAACCCACAAAGCATAAGTATTGATTGATTGATTGAGAGCCAGAAACAGAGCCAGACAGAGCTTTTCCTTCAGAAAGCCAAAGCCGGCTTTACCCCGTAATGCAGGGAAATCTCCAAGGAGTTCGAAATCCCGCGATTGACGGACATCACTATTCCTCAGGGAACACATGCCTTCAATTCCCTCCACTTACGCTACTACCGAATATTTTGTAAGTTGATAGGTAGCTTTTAACCCGGAATCCATTACAAGAGTTCACAAGGGAATTCTAAGTAGTTATTGGTCTATTAAATTAGCAAAGAGTAGATGAACTTTTGTGGTGTCTTTGACGTTGTTTTGTGGACTTTTCTGGCATAAACACTGGAACTTCATTCCTATTATTATTATTGTTAATTTGTAAAAGGATCATATAAAAACAACGGTAGGAACCAATTCGTAGTTTGTTGCCTGTTCTTCTAGGCTAAGTCGCGTGGAACTGGCCAGATTGGTATCATAGAAGTTTCATCAAAATTGATTCAGCAGTTTGACCACGAAGTCGGTTTATCAAGTTTTTTAAACCTATGTTTTGTTTTAAAAATTATTGTTATGTGTAATTGTCTCTCTTATAATCGATTTGAACTCTGTTTTCTACCTGTAATACCTACAGGAAGAAAACAGAGTTAATTATTCCATTTTCTAGTTCATTGCTCTTATAAAATGTATTTTTATTTTAATCGTTTAACATTCTAAAATAATTGTTTTTGTAAATAATGTAGAGGTATTCTTTTGTAAATAAATAAAATAAAAGATTGTTTCTCTATCTTTAGTAGTAGGTATGGTGTGCAAACAAGTATTTTCTATTCCACCTTAGCGCCAGAAAGGCTAGCGATCGTTATGCAAATAGGAAAGGTGCTATCAACTGCATATAAAATGCCCTATCCTGAACTTAATCATCTACGTGCTCGTAACATTTAAGGCTGAGTTTAAGAGAAAGATTTATAGCGGTAATTTTAAATTACCTCACTTTCTACAATGTGTAAGATCTCTCACGTCTAGGAAATTTTTAAAGTTAGGTAGTATAGAGGTGTCTTAGATTGTTCTGCTACATTGTCGGCTACATTGACACTTACCAATGAGGTCGTGGTTAAAGTAGTCTTTTAAATAAATAAAAATAATAAAATTTGAAGGCATTTTTGAAACTGCTAAGTATGTGAGCTAAATCGGCTAAGGGGTAAATATAACAACCCCTGACGAATTGGTCTCAAAACTTGCAAGTCGGCATAAAAATATAAAATCGTAGTAAAAAACATCATGTACTCATGAGAACTTGCGGCTAAATAATAGTTGGCAACCGTTTACATGTAAAAAGACCAGGGTTCTCAAAGTTTTTCAAAATTTAATGAAAAGTAAAGTTTGACAAGCAATGTCAGCCAAATATACCCCGGGAGGCATTTAGGCTAGGTCGTTTCCTTGAGTTATATCTTTTTATTAATACCTCAGGGACCTGTTCAGGGCACGATATAGGGCCAGAGGTCCAAAAAGGCCAACTGACACGAAAAAGACTATGTTATTGAGTAAATGAGAGTAAAACTATATAAAAGCTGTATAAATTTATAGATTGTTTTTATCTGACTTCAAATAAAAAGGATGCGATTCTTAATTTGGTTGCATGTGTTTAGTATTTAAAGTAAAAGCTGTAACTGTACATTTTTTTAAATCTGAATATAAAAAAAGCAGCCAAGTGCGAGTCGGACTCGCCCATGAAGGGTTCCGTAGCATCAAGTAACATAATATAAAGGTTCTTGTAGTTCGTCGAAAGGTAAATTGCGGTATGACGTATAAAAAAAAACTACTGACTAGATCTCGTTCAAACCAAATATCGTTGAAAGTTTGCATAGTAAACAACATATATTTTTTTTAGTTTTATCATTCTCTTATTTTAGAAGTTAGAGGGGGGACCAACTTTTTTCCACTTTGGAAGTGTCTCTCGCGCAAACTATTCAGTTTAGAAAAAAACTATATTAGAAACCTCAACATCATTTTTGAAGACCTATTCACCCCACACGTATGGGTTCGATTAAAAAAAATTTTTGAGTTTCAGTTTCAAGTATGGGGACCCCCAAAATTTATAGCTTTTTTTTCTATTTTTGTGTAAAAATCTTAATACGTTTCACAGAATACATCTACTTGCCAAGTTTCATCAGTCTAGCTCTTACGGTTTCAGAGAAAAATGTCTGTGACATACGGACGGACAGACAGACAGACAGACAGACAGACAGACAGACATGACGAATCTATAAGGGTTCCGTTTTTGCCATTTGGCCAAAGAGTATAATAAGTAGCGGGGAGCTTTTGGCTACGGAACCCTAAAAAGCAAGTTCCTATATAATTCGGTTGTGAGTGTTTTTTTTATAATTGTCATCGTATAACTTTGTTATTTCACCCGATGTATATGTATTGTATTTTAAGCATGTATTTCCAAAACAAACATAATATGTGTATTATAATCTGGTTTCCTTCGTACAAGCTCTGCTTAGTTGGGGCTAGATAGTGTTGTGTGGATTGTCCACAATATTTTTTTTTATTTGAGAGTGCCTTCCTACTGGTGATGTGTTCCATTTTTTTTAACTAGCCTAGCAACGTCTCTGTTTATTAATTATTTGCACTAACACGTGTTGGTTCTAAAGTGTGGCTAAAGGCTTCAAATGTCACTGAACTGTAATTTCATAGCAATGGACGAAAATAGACTCGACGCGTCTCGTAAGTTCGTTATGCTGATTAAAATGTAGGTGCTAAGTAAATACAGTTGGAAAATGTCAGGGGAATTAGCAGCTAGCATTTTCAATTTCGAAGTTGAAAATTTCATTTAAATTTAGAATTTTAGAAAATAAGTTTGTATAAATTTAGACTAAGTTAACTAAAACTTATAGCTGATGTTTACTATGGGACAGTGTTGTCGCTTAGCGTCAAATCCCTTTAAATAAAGGCCTGCGCACACCTAGGCCGCTTACGACCGCTATCAATGAAACGTTGTCAAATATCTCTGTCAAATTTGACAGCGTTTCACTGATCGCGTTCGCCAGCGGCCTAGGTGTGCGCAGGAAACCGGCGGATGGTTACGATCAGTGAAAACGCTGTCATACAACGCTGTGTCAAAAAACGATGTCTTATTTGACAGTGTTTCACTTATCGTCACCCCAGAACGCTTAAAGGCCTGCGCACACCTAGTTCGCTGGCGGTAGCGATCAGTGAAACGCTGTCAAATATCGCTGTCAGATTTGAGATTTGACAGCGTTTCACTGATTGCTACCGCCAGCGAACTATAGGTGTGCGCAGGCCTTAAATGTTCACAAGGTTACACTTTCATAGTTTTACGGAAAATAATAACAGAAGTATTCTTCTCTTTTTTGGTTCTTCTTTGCTTTTACGACTGAAATTGTGCATCTAATTTTGTCACTGACTATACAAATATTTCATGGGTACAGTCAAGATCAAAAGCAAATCATAATCAAATTATTACACTAGAGTTAAACAAATACCTAGTCCAAAAATCATCCACACGTACAAACATTCTGACGCTGCCTGTACCTAAGGGAAATGCCGAACTCTCAAAGCGCTGTGATTTGTTTGAAGCAAAGATTCACTGAACCGATAAACTGTAAACTCTACCCCCATCTACAGTGCCACCAACTTGATATATCTGTTCAGATAAGGAGAGCGGAAAGGGTGCGACCATCTCAAAATTGTGAAACAAAAGTAATCATCATTATTTGTATTTTGTATTTATTGTTTTACTTTAAATATAACGGTTAACACCAATTGCAATAAATAATTAAAGACATAATAGACAGACAGAAAAATGAAAATAAATAAAGTATAAGTAAACAGTTTTGGTCAAATTTAAATACAATGTCAATAGTAAAAAATATAAAACAAAATGTTAGGACAATAATATACAACGCTATACATTGGAAATTCACGCACAGCTTCATCACGCTCACAGAATCCCAAACATTCAGACATTATTTTCATCCAGCCATTCTCAAACAGATCACACCCAGGACTAGCATCATCATTATCATCATCAACAGCCCGACTTCACCCACTGCTGGGTATAGGCCTCCCTTAGTTTGTGCCATCTACCTCGATCCTGTGCCAGTCTAGGACGTCTTGCTACAGGGTGCCCTACGCTTTTGTACTATACAGAACTTTTAACAATAAATAAAAGAAATCAAATCAAACATTTATTAATTCAGTATAGGCCTACCACAAGCTCTGGTTGGCTCTGTCTCTGGCTCTGATTTTGAGTCTGTCTGAGTGCCAGTGTATGATGCTTCGACGTAGGATGAATTTAGCCAGTACTCATATAGTCAGAGACAGAGCCAGAAAGAGCTTGCGGTAGGCCTACTGGAAACAATAAATGTTTGATTTGATTTGATTTATTGATTGGTAAAAGATGTGTCTATGCTCAGTATATTTTATCTAGACATTTGACCCGTCAAATCTCCAATATACGAGTAGTACGAACTTAATCATCACCAGTACCCGAAGTCGGAGTTTGTCAACCACATTTCGTTACCAAATGTTGTTTTCGTTTCGCCTATTTGTCTCTATCTAATGTATGGAGAAAATATGAGACGGCAAAAATACATTACGTAGTTAGAGTTGTTGTCTCATCTTTTCTCCATACAATAGACAGAGACAAATAGGCGAAACGAAAACAACATTTGGTAACGAAATGTTGTAATTGCACTGGGACTTGGGGTACTGTACCCGAAGTTCGAGTTTTGCTACCACATTTCGTTACCAAATGTTGTTGTCGTTTCGCCCACGTGTCTCTGTCTTTTGTAGGGAGAAAAGATGAGAGGAGAAAAAATATGTTACGTAGCTAGAGTTGCTGTCTCATCATTTTTCCATGCAAAAGAGAGAGACACGTAGGCGAAACGAAAACAACATTTTTGGTAACGAAATGTTGTAAATGCACTGGGACTTTAGGTACCGGTCACGACTCCCACTTGCCGCCTAATAAATATTTATGGCAGAGGCGTCACGTCGCGTCGTATCTATATTTTGTTCAAAACTGAGATACCCAAAGGGTTTATTAAGCCCGAGGGAAGATTATACAGGGTGCAAAAATACCACTTCTGTTTAGATAGGATGACACTTTATTGTAAGGATAAATACAATAAAGGATACATCATAAATCGAGACGTAAACTAGTAAAGTAAAGTACAACCTTGAGCTATTTTGAGGTGAGATTTATGCATTTTACTCATAATCATCAGCCTGAACAAGTCCACTGCTGGACATAGACCTCCTACACATTTCCAGGAAGAACGATTCTGAGCCCTTTCCATCCATCGACTTCCCGAGATCAACAATGTCGTCGGCCCATCTGGTAGGTGGGCGCCCTGAGTGTCGTCTTCCGGTTCGTGGTCGCCATTCGAGAACCTTTATTCCCCAACGGCTGTCGGTTCTTCTAGCTATATGCTATTTTACTCATGAACGTTTAAATCTGCCGTCTAGAGTGCTACAAGGTTCTACGGATTATGGAATTTTACGAAGGAGTCTACGACGTAGGCGCTCTACGTCGTAGACTCCTTCGTAAAATTCCAGGAAAATACAATAAATTATTTTACATCATACATGCTCAGTAAATAGGATTTACTTTAACGCAAAGAGGCTGTGTAAGTAGGCGTGTGCAGCCCAGTGCATTGTAAATGCGTTCCATTTTCAAATCACTTATACCGTCACACTATGCTTGATACGTAATGGTTCATTAAAGTTCAAGAGCTATGCAAACCTCCTTGGTGATGGTTCATTACAGTTCAAGAGCTATGCAAACCTCCTTGGTGAAACAATCTCTTTTCTTACAAAATGATACGAAAACTTTTTACTGAAAAGATATAGTAGCTCACAGATGTGTGCATAAGTGTGCGTCTACGACTGTTTTAGCAGATACCTACCGGTACAAATATTCTACTATTAATATTAATAAAATTAATAATATTATTGTAAGTTTATTTTTCTCAAATTAAAATTACATTCTGTCATACCCGTATAAATGTTGTGTTATTGTTGTATTGTAAGCCTATTTCTGCCGAAAAGCAGCATTGCTGTGTTTCGAGTTGAAGGGTATGGGTGCCGGTGAAATCACTGACACGTGAGGCTGAACATCCGTATGCCTCAAGTTGATGGTCGTAGGGCAGTGCTTTGTAGGGCACGTTCCTGACGTGCTTGACTTACGAGGCAATGCTTTGCTATAGGCAATGGTTACCACTTAACATCAGGTGGGCCATATGTTTGTTCCATCAGCTAGTTAAAAATTTACCTCGCATGAATGATGTAAAGTAGAATGCTTACCTCGGTCATAAGTAGCTATTGCACCCTCGAACTATATTTGCCCTCGCTCGCTTTGCTCGCTCGGGCATCTAAATATCTCGGGTACACTCGATCCATTAGCGCCCTTTGCGAGCTGCGCTCGCACGGGCGCCAAAAAGGATCTTGTTCTGCAAAAGCTCACTTACTGCCCTTGTATAACAATCTACTAATATTCTACCTGTCCAATTTGTGAAAACAAAAGTAACAGTTCGTCAAAATCTTTGTGAGCATCCCAAGTTGCGAATAAGTTGGATGCTGGGTGTCAAAACGTCTAACTCGGAGTAAAGTTATTGACTTGGGCAGGAACGCCCTTCGATACAATTTCTACACAAAGTAGAAAGTTCTGCTGTAAATTTATCGTGACAGAACTTGACTTGTGATAGGTAGAATAATAAATAACAGAGTAAGTAGACGCTGTTAAAAAAAAGTAAAAAAGTGGTAGGAATTTCGGTCAAGGAAGAACTGGAATTTGGTGTAGGAGGTTTTTCCCAGCAGTGGGAAAAACTAAGCGAGGGAAAATGTGGATATTTTCTATAGCAATAATCGAGTTAGGTACCCACCTTTTATGATTTATATACCACTTATATGCAAAAACATGTTAATTTACCGCGTTGGTACTTATTGTGCATAGTGTACCTACCTACTCGTTCTCCTTCTACGTAATATATACTAGGTTTTGTCGATTTTGTCTATTTTTCGGCGTATTACGTATTCAAATAGGCACTTACCCCAATAGATCGCAAATACTCGACTGTAAAAAGATCAACCTTTATTCACCATCCCTCATATCGTATTTATCACTTCAATACCTTTTCATTCCAGAAAGTAAAAGACGCATTTATGAATCGAAAAACCGCTTTCTGATGACCTTCAATTTGGCATTACTATGTAGAGTGTTCACTTATAACCGTAAGAGCCAGGCTCTTATGATAAAGGTATGCAACCGAGTAGGGCTGGGGATAGCTCTTGAGTTGTGAGGAGTTATGACGTAAAGTTAAGGAGAATTCAGGAAAAATACCTAAAGACTGAAGAAAGTGCTCATGCCTATGAAAACACTTTATTAGAATATATTTTGAGATAAGCATGTGATAAAATTTTATTCAGGGATCTTCTTACCTATCTTTTATCTAGTGCTTGCTAAAAACAACCGGAAACGCCTCAAAAAGAAACTGCCTACGTAGTGCCTTATACTCGTACTCGTGCCTACCTACCTACCTATCTATCATAATATAGGGTTCAATATACACAGGTGAAGTAATAAAACCACAACCGCGGCATGTAAACGTATAGCAAAGGAGGAAATAGGGAAATGGAAAACGTGATTTGCATTTCGAGGTAAATTAGGTAGGCTAGGCATGTGCGAACAATCAATACCGGGTAACAGTAGGCACCCCTTTTCTAAGATTTGTATTGATTTGCGTTGACAGCCGTGCCGTTTTTGTATGGAAACAAGTTGGGTGCCCAATAGAGGTACCTTAATCCATAGATGCGGAATATGCCACATTAGAGCACGCAGGTGTCTAGTAACGTGGGTAGAAGCTGTTCCCAGGCTGGTATTCCTAAGGTATTTTTTCTAACCTTTATATTTTAAAATATCTATAAGGTTTGGTAAAAAAATGCGTGCATGAGATGATAATTTGAAGCTAAAAGCAAAATGGTCAGCAAGTGCAATATAATCTCGAACATAAACTACCTAAATAGCCCCCCCATTCCAGCATGAGGATGCTATGCATCGGTGGCGTGAGTGATAAACGGTAAAAAGAGGCTGTAATAAACCTCTACTTTTTAAAAGGCGTACCTATTTTAATTTTAAATAATCCCGCCATGACATGACAGCGACTTTAACCTATCTTTTTGACAGTGACTAATCAAGCTCTTTGACAGTGACAGTAAAATAAACGTTAATGCTAACAGTGACATACCAATATAATTTTTGGCAGTGACAGGAAGTGACTATACCAAATACGAAACAGCCAGTTTAAAAATACACCATTGCACTTTATTTTCTTTACATTTTAGGACCTTCTTAATTTAGCGAAAGTACAATTATAATTTGCGAAATGAAATGAGAATTTGAGTTTGTTTTGTTTACAAAATTTAAATATCGCATCTTGAAACAAGTTCCGATTGGTGAGTGTATAATAATGAATGAGTGAATTTGTTAATTTTATCAGCTATGTATCGTAGCGTTTTGGTGACCATTGTTTCATGCTGTCACAGTTCCTAGATTATTTGTCAAGATTCTAGGTTAGGCTTAGTTACGGTTGTAAACCACTGTGTTGTCGTTTGTATCAGTACCTAATGATGTTTAGGGGGGGACAGAAGCTTGTCGGAGCCGTGAGATCGCGCAGTGCTCTCACAGCATTCATCGATACAGCAGCAAACCAAAGCAGAACTACAGGCACCATGTCGAAGTTTGGATTGCCCGCTCGTTACGGCCAAGGCGAGAAGAGCGTTTGGTAAGCTATTCTGTTATTTAAACCGTTGCTTAAGTGTAAATAACTCAATTTTATTATATAATCAGCTGTTTTGTTTCTGCTCAGCTGAAGAGCTGTCATAACAAAATCGTGTTATCTGCTATGTAAACCTTATTCCCAAGGGTTAGGGTCCTATTTTCTTACTCAGCATTGTTATAACCTTTATCTTAGGTAAGGTAACTCACATATTAAGTTGAATGAACTATATCTAATATTGTAAGTTAGTTGATATGAAAATGATTAAAGATGTGCAGTCTTACATTATTTTCATTTCCGTAGACATCCCCTAAATTTTGAAAGATCTATAGATCCTAGGTAGCCAGGGGCAAGTCCAAACAATAAAATTATTCGCATAAAGCTTATTTCTTGCCTTTCTCGCTATCTCTGACTAAATATATTCTCTTTAGTCTTAAACAAACATACCTACATAAATGATATTATGTTATTTACTAAGTGTCAATAAACTACCTAATTGTATATTTCATAATTAACATAAAATTAGAAGTAAATTAAAAGTAATTGAAAAGTAGGGCGCCCACCCACCAGATGGACTGACGACATTGTTAAGATCGCAGGAAGTCTGTGGATGGAAAGGGCTCAGAATCGTTCTTCCTGGAAATGTGTAGGGGAGGCCTATTTCCAGCAGTGGATTTCATCAGGCTGATGATGATGATGATGATGATGACATAAAATTCCAGGGTGGAGTACATTGAACTGAATGCTAAGTACAAGCCCGCTGTGAACTTGGGCCAAGGATTCCCTGACTACCATGCCCCGAAGCATGTCACGGAAGCTCTGTCTCAAATAGTTATCGGAGACAATCCTCTGCTGAACCAATACACAAGGGGATTTGTAAGTATAAAAGACTTGTTGAATAAACTTGTTGAATAAAGCTGATATATTCATTAAAAAAAACAGCAGCATTCCTGGAATGTTGTCAGAAGTGAAAATTTGGATAACTTGAATTGAATTGACGTTTGGATGTCCTCCACTGGCTGCCTGCGGGCTGTTAGACCCTGACTTTTGGTGAAGTTTGTGGATCTTTGCCGAAGAGGTAACAGTGACACCTCAAACACCATTGTTTATTTTCCACTTAAAAAAATGCTCAAGCCTACATAGAAAAGTTTTTGTTTGATAAAAATTTAATACAAATACCTGACTATACCTCATAGTCTGAAGACTGATTGCAGATTAGAATAGACTAATGAAATTAAACCTTAAAAAAAAACCTGCATTAAGTAACAATCTGATGTGGTCATCCAGGTTAACATCAGGCAATAATGCAGTCACCCTAAAACTGCCAAAAATAGTGTGGTAATAATTATTTCTTGAGCTGTGTATAAATAATAAATTCGACTTAATATTTATCTAAATTAAAATAAGCACAACAACTACTCACAAACTATGCTGCCTATAGTGATATGCTTTATTTGATATAGGCTTAATCATATCTCATAGTATACTTTATGACCCCTAAGGACCAGTGTTAAGTGTACACCTACTTATGGCCTTATCTAATCACTTCTCTCATTGTACAGCTCAGACTGTTACTAATATAAACTTAAATGTTTACTTTATAATCTACTAGCGGCCTGTCCCGGCTTCGCACGGGTGGACATTTATTTTTGACGTGATAACGTCTTATAAATCGATGGAGCCGGCTGCACGCACGAAAAAACATGACTCATGCGTCGTTTCGTCGTTCCATTTTACCTGAGCCCGAGCCCGGGTCGGGTAATGGGTAAGGGTAAATGAGGGTAAGTTTAAGGGTTCGGTTGGGTTCCGGGTCCGGGTCCGAGAGTTCGAGTCCGAGTCCGAGTCCGCGAGTCCGCGAGCATTTTCTTATGACGTTATCACGTTCAACTATCGTCAGTAAACCGACTTTACAGACAACCGATTTTAAACACAAAATAGCCTATGTTACTCAGGGTGAATGTAGCTTTCCAATGGTGAATGAATGGTTGAAATCGTCACAGTAGTTTTTGAGTTTATTCATTACAAATATACAAATCTTTCCTCTCTTTATAATATTGGTATAGAAAAGCAACATTGTTCACATTGATTAGTCTCACAATTGTAATCACAGACATGACATTCTTTCAGATCTTAAAGGTTGCTAGGAAGAGATCGCTCTCAGCAATAAGATCGCCTATTGTTTTGCCTTAAAATCTCCATAAATTATTTAGCTCTGTTAAGCTATCAGCTATAAAAAAAATGTGATTGTGATTAAATTTTAGTCCATATCATTTGAGTAACCTAAGTTACGAACTCAATATTTGTTAAAAATTTCATCCAAATCGGTCCAGTAATATGCATATTATGTGCATGCACATGATGGGTACATGATTATGATGAATGATATGGACAATCCACATACCACTATCTAGCCCCAAATTAAGCATAGCTTGTACTATGGGATGCAGATAGCCGATATAATACTTATAAACATTTTTGTAAGTGCATACTTAGAAAACATAATAACACTCAGAGCACAAACATCTGTGTTCATCACACATATATATTTTGTTCTCGGTGGGGATCGAACCCACGACCTACAGCGCAGAAGGCAGAGCTACTACTAACTGAGCTGAAAGGCCAGTTAAAAACTAATAATATTGGACTCTTGCAACCTAAGCTTGCAACATTCTTGTGTCATAGTTTATCTCTACCTTTGATAAGTTAAATCAAACATGGAAATGACTTGTCATTTCTATAATACAGTACAGCATACCTAATAATTTTATAGGCCACCCTTATCAGCAAATTTTACATGCAAATTTTAGTTTAAATAAGTAGTCAAATTAGTGTAGAAGCCCCTAGGGCACCGCCTTTTCGAATTTCAATAAAATCCTGTCCATCCAAAGGTTGTCTGGAAGAGATCGCTCATAGCGATAAGACCGCCCATTGTACTTCGCTTTAGTTTAAGTATTTTCGTTAAATGTGTAATGTCCTATTCTTGTGGTGTACAATAAAGTGTTATATATCTATCTATCTATCAGCCATGGAACCCATCAAAATATGTTGAAATGTTTTGAGCCAATAACTTGAATTATTTTATGAACTGAAATATAAAAAAATACATTTAAATGGCACACAATTAAATCTATGGCTATCATACAATTAAACAAAGTAGATAGGCATTTATCCTACCTTTTAGAGCCTACCTAGATTTTCAGATTTTTCTATAATATATACTAGCAGTAAGTAACCGAGCTTCGCTCGGTATTTTTTTGATAACGTACTTATGAATGATGAAATCATATACCATTTCGATCTTACTAACATACTACATAATAATAAAAAATAAGAACTGGTTACCTATTTAAAAAAAATCACGAGTGCAATGAGATAGAAACATCCGGAACTTGTGTTTACGTAGTCCTTTAGTTCCAAAACTCGACAATAGATGGCGTTCTCTGTGAAACATAACCCTTGAGTTCTCAGGTTCTCACAGAGCTTAGTTTATGCTTCTGAGCAACAGATGGCGCTAGGAGTAATGATATTATGAAAAAGTTGTTTGTTCTTAACTCCGAACGATGATATTTTCCAAAAATAAATCCTAGCTAGATCGATTTATCGTCCCCGAAAACCCCTGTATACTAAATTTCATGAAAATCGTTGGTGCCATTTCCGAGATCCTAAAAATATATATATATACATATGTACAAGATTTTCTCGTTTAAAGGTATAAGATATAATTTTGTTTATTTCAGGGTCACCCTCGCTTAGTACAGAACCTATCGAAAGTATACTCTCCATTGATAGGCAGAGAGATCGACCCTAACAATGAAATCCTGGTCACCAGCGGCGCCTATGAGGCTCTGTTCTCAGCTATTTTAGGTACCTATTTTATTTTACTTAATTTATTCACCATACTCGGCGTCCCACGGGTATGCCACGTGGAGGGAAGGTACCTTGAATATTGTAGATGGAACATTTTACTGAAAGAAGACATTATTTGAATTTAAAATACAATTTAAACTGCATTCATAGATATTTAAATAATTACATGGTTGAACCGGGAAACGAACCCGTTCACGAGTAAAATAACCACACCGCCTTATCATACCGATCAAAAGGCTTCATCATAAGGATTGTTTTTTGCTAAATAACATAGTGTCGTAAATAAAAAGAAGACCATGAATTTTAACATTTTAAATACAAAATTAATAAATCATTTATCAAAATGAGAAATATAAACTGGAATTAAGTTTTAAAATAGCATTCATAGATCTTTGTTTTCTCATTTCGAGTATTTGAAAAATAATTGATTAAATTTGTGTTCCATAATAGACCAATAATGGGCAATCAATGAACGATTTGCATTCTTCCTTCGCAGAAAAAGTCTACCATCTTCTTGAATTCCAGGTCACGTGGACACAGGAGACGAGGTGATAGTGATCGAACCGTTCTTCGACTGCTACGACTTCATGATCAAGTCTGCGAATGGAGTACCCCGGTTCATTGCTTTGAAACCTGTAAGTTTCAACGCCTTGTGTATATCTCTACATCGTTTGTATCGGTCTGCAGATAGCTCAGCTGTTTCTTGTGTATTTTGTACGTTTTGTAAATGTATATTTCATTGTAGGTTTCTTCTTTTTTTTATTTATTTACACAAAGAAACTTACAATTAAACAAAATATTTACAAAATGTACAAAATACACAAGAAACAGTTGAGCTATCTGCAGATCGTTACAAACGATCTAGAGATAGCTCAACTGATCCAAATCAGTGCCAGACGGAAGCGTCCCCAAGACGCTGGCGGCATTGCCACGCTGAATAGCAATGCTTATAAGGTTTCTTCTTGTGTATTGGTTGCCTATGTAAGCTGATTTCGAATATAGCATTTTTTATACACACTACAATACTTTCTTTGAGAATAGTTTCAAGGTTAACAAGAAACACTAAGGTTAACTGTAAGAAGTAGTTTGCCTGTTTCCGTGTTTTTTTTGTTTAAGTGTATGGTAAAAAAAATATCATAATGAAACAAAAAATACTGAAAATGTACCCTAGGACATAAGCGAGCTTAATGCTCGAGAGCATTCTGTTCCAGTTAACTCTGACGTAGTTTTAAAAAGTTGGATTATCTTACCTCAAGTTGATAGACGTAGGGCAGTGGATCGTAGGACACATTTTTAACGTGTGTCCTGCGAGAAAGTGCTTTGTTATAAGCTATGCTTACCACTTAACATCATGTGGGCCATATGCCTGTTCCATAAGCCTGCCAAATTAGGTCAGTAAGATCTGAGAGAATATTCAATATCTAACACTTAAGGGTGATAGGTTGGGAATAAAGGTTCTCGAATGGCGACCACGAACCGGAAGACGAATAGTAGGGCGCCCACCCACCAGATGGACCAACACATTGTTAGGATCGTGGGAAGTCGGTAGATGGAAAGGGCTCAGAATCGTGCTTCCTGAAAATGTGTAGGGGAGGCCTATGTCCAGCAGTGGACTTCTTCAGGCTGATGATGATATAGGGTGCGCGGGACTCTCCTACTTAGTAGTTAGCCAATTTTTATATCTCTATATTGTGTTCCGGGTCTCAAACCTTCCTATACCTATACCCTGTTTGTGTTAGTTTGTAGCTTTTTTCTTTGTGTTTGTTCAATAAACTTTTTTCACACATTATTTTCTCCTCCAGAACAAAACAGAAGGCACCATCACCTCAGCAGACTGGGAGCTTGACTTCGACGAGCTAGCGTCTCTCTTCAACGCACGAACTAAGATGATAATCCTAAACACACCTCACAATCCACTGGGGAAAGCGTTCACACAGACCGAGCTGGAGAGAATCGCTGATCTGTGCAAGAAGCACAACGCGCTGTGTTTGTCTGATGAGGTCTATGAGTGGATGGTGTATGAACCTGTCAAACATATACGGATCGGTGAGTCTATTGAAGAAGCTTAGATGAGCTAGCGATGAACTCAGGAAGAAGTTTCTGAGGATGAAAAAAAGATCATCGTAATTAGTAGTGCCTACAGAAAAAAATGTTTTTTTCAATACAACTACAGTATTGCCTCAAGCAACAGGTACAGCCCTACTATTTCTGCAATACGGCTTTAATTCTAATTCTAATTTGAGTTGGGAAAATAAGGTCTGCATTGAATTTTCCTGCTAACCTCACCCCAGCAAGCCTCCTTAAAATAACACGTTAAGACCTTGGGTTGAGGGCAGTTATTTTCCAGTGGACCAGACGGTTCCAATACTGCTCGTTCAGGTGACCGCTGAAGCTGTGTTAATTTTTTTTACTATTTTTTTTAATATAATCACATTAACATTGGAGAAAAGCTAAAAACTGCGTAGGTTTTGACGTATTGAAATCACTATGAAGAAACCTACGTATGGCTTGGCTTTTATATTTGTTTTAATCCAACCAAAACTTTTTAAAATGTTACCTACTAAACTCCAAGGATACGCATGTCAATCGCAAGCAATCTAATTTTTGAATTTGTATTCTTTTTTTAACCGACTTCCAATCCAAAAGGGGGAGGTTCTCAATTCATTTTTTTTTTTAAATGTTTGTTACCGCATAACAAACAGTCTGTGGCGCGCGCCTGCTCAGTGCGTACCTGTTGTGCTCGTAATTTGTAAAAATGACGTCGGCGGTTAATGTGCTTAAATGCAATAATTGCAATCTCGTGGTGAATGAACTGCTTACATTTGTGCAAAATAAACATGAAGTGATGGATTCTGAAAGTCTGGTTCGGATATGCTCCACGGCTTTTTCAACGGAAGACATCGAAAAAGCTAAGTCACTTTTATTTTTATCAATTTCCACGGATATTCGCAAAATCAAGCGCAAAAACAAGGATGGAAAATGTAAAAAAGACCTCTTTGATGTTATCGAAGTATTTAAGTGTGTTGACCCTGAGAAAATGCCCATTTTTGTTGCGCAAGATTTAAATAAACTACCCGCAATAACATTTGATCACGTCGACGTGAGCCGACTGTTGAAGGATTTACTTATTATGCAAAATGAGATTAAATTAATCAAGAGTGACTACGTGACAGCAGGGCAGTTGTTACAAGTGAAGGAAGAGGTTTCAAAGGCAGTTGTGGTCACCGCAAGCAGTGCGTGTGGCACAACTACGAATGAAAGTTTATGTGAAATAAATATGTCAAATAACTCCTACAGAAACATTAATACCCGTAGAGGTGCATGTCTATCTAGTTTTAACTATGATAGTGGGCCAATGGGGCTTTTGCCGCATATCACTGTGCAGGCAGCGAATGAGAAAGAGAGGGTACAATTGGTCAATGACCTTAATGATCAGGATAACTGTGAGGAAATGTCTATCTTGTGTGCTCCTCCTCCGACCCCTGTGTTGTCTAGGGTGCCAACCACGAGTAATAGAGCATGTAAGAAATTAGTGGAGCCCGCCGCGACATCCGTGCCTATGGAAAGGGGGGCGGCGACGGAGTTACCAAAGGGTGAGCAGACCAGTAGTACAGAAATGAGTAAACTAGTATTAGTAACTGGTGATTGTGAGCCACCATTACCAACTAATACATTCTTACCCACACGTAGACGTGTAAAGAACTCTGTGTTGCCTTCTGCCCCGTCCACACCGGGAAAACAATTGGCATCTTCTCACTCATTTGCGGAAATGGCGCGAGAAGAAGGAGAATGGAGAATACCAGAGAAAAGTAGTGAGTGGATAGAAGTCCAAAGAAAAAGGTATAGAAATAGATTTATAGGCAGAAAAGGCAGTGCGGCAACGGCACCAGAGTGTAAATTTAAAGCCGCGGACATTCAACTACCCTTATTTATAAATAATGTTGACAAAAGTGCCTCACCTGCGGATATTGCTGAATATATTAGGGAGAAAACACAAGTGAGTGTGACTATGGTGAAGATAGTAATGAAACAGCAGAAGGATTATGACGCCTATAAGATATTTGTACCGAGGCATAAGCTTGCCTTGTTTATGGATGCCAGGATCTGGCCTGAAGGGATCTCTTTTAGACGTTTTATAGACTTTGGAGGCAGTAAGATCATACATAAAACCCATGATGGAACACAACCAAACCCAGAAAACATCAAATACTAGCGGTATAGTTAGTTTTAACTGCAAGGGTGTGATTAGTGCTATGGATCATGTGAAGATTCTATGCCAGCGTGCGGATATCGTCGCTCTGCAGGAGACCTGGCTGTTCCCGCATGATCTACCGCTTCTGGGTACGATTTCTTCAGATTTTGGTTTCACTGGAAAATCGGCCATTGACACGTCGGCGGGGATAGTGCGTGGTAGACCGTACGGTGGCGTAGCGTTGTTATGGCGTAAAAGTGCGTTCAGTTCAGTAAACATTATTCCATGCAAGAGTGTGCGTCTTGCGGCCATCAGGGCTAATGTGTGCGATTGTTCCATCCTGGTGTTTTCAGTTTACATGCCAGTTGACTTGAAAGAAAATCTGGTAGAGTTTACAGACTGTCTTAGTGAGATAAGCGCGGTTATTGAAAGTACAGAAGTCGCCTCTGTGTTCATTATAGGAGATTTTAATGCCAGACCGAGTGGATTATTTGGTAAAGAACTACTTAAGTTTTGCAGGGATCAAAAATGGGTCTGTGCAGATGTAGATATGCTTGGCCTGTCGTCGGGCACTTTCACGTTTCTAAGTGATGTTCACGGCACTACGAGTTGGATTGACCACTGCTTAGTAACGGAAGCTGCGTGGCAATCAGTGCGAGATGTGAAGGTGCACTACGATTGTGCCTGGTCTGACCATTTTCCTTTGGAAGTAGCGTGTAACTTATCAGTATTAGATGCACAGGCAGTAGTTTATAGTGAGAGTAAGAATAGAGTATTTTGGGGAGAAAGAGGCAATGAACAGATTGACCTGTATACAGCATTGTGTAATGAAAAATTGAAAACAGTGGATTTTCCACCTCAGCTGGCAGACTGTTGTGACCAGACTTGCCATAACTTAGATCATAGGATAATTATTGACCAACTTTATGAGAAGACTGTTTCCATTTTACGTGAGGCTGCTATGGCGAGTGCGAAAGTAGGAGAAACTGCTGGAAAGCGTAAAAAAGTTGTAGGCTGGAATAGGCACGTGCGTAGCGTTCATGAGGCTGCACGGCATGCTTTTCAAACCTGGCAGCTGCATGGCAAACCCACTCAAGGTCGGATTTACGAAGACATGTCTGAATCAAGACGTGTTTTTAAATCGAAACTCAAATGGTGCCAAAGAAACGTTGAACAAATAAAAATGGATATGCTGGCCTCTCAACACGCTAGTAAGAATTTCAAAAACTTTTGGAGTGGCACGAAAAAGTTGAATCCGAGACTTAATGTTCCTCTCTGTGTCGATGGTGTAACAGGGCCGTCCGCTATAGCCAATATGTTTAGTGCTCATTTCCAAGTGGAACCCTCGAATAAGAACTTCATGTTACCACCGACGCCGCTGCCGGTGCTTCCTACTAAGAGCCATCTGTCCTCGGCGCCACCTATTGGCTTTAGTGCGAAGGAGGTATCTACCGTTATTAAACGCAGTACGAAGGGAAAATCCCCAGGACATGATGGACTTAGTATTGAGCACCTGCAACACGCCGGTGTCCATTTGCCGAGAGTTCTGGCAATGTTCTACACCTTCTGTATCAGACATTCATATATGCCGAGTGAGTGTATGAAAACGGTGGTTGTACCAATAATTAAAAATAAAACGGGGGACTCATCCGATAAAACCAATTACAGACCCATATCGTTGGCCACCACTGTGGCAAAGGTACTAGACAGTCTGCTTAACGGCATCCTAGGTAGCCATTTGCAACTTAACGACGCCCAGTTTGGCTTTCGCGCCGGGCTGTCTACAGAAACCGCGATACTGGGCCTCAAGCAGACTGTCAGGTACTATACTGATAGGAAAACGCCTGTTTATGCTTGTTTCCTGGACCTGTCAAAGGCTTTCGATTTGGTGTCCTATGACGTACTCTGGCATAAAATGAGATGTGAAACTAGTCTTCCAGAAGAGGTTATTAGTATATTTGATTATTGGTACAACAATCAAGTTAGTATTGTACGGTGGGCAGGTGCAATGTCTGATGC
The DNA here is from genome assembly GCA_947578465.1 of Thera obeliscata. Lineage (NCBI taxonomy): Eukaryota > Metazoa > Arthropoda > Insecta > Lepidoptera > Geometridae > Thera > Thera obeliscata. Next base: position 12,934,325 of record OX387926.1, read on the forward strand.
GTACCGGTTAAGGTGTGGAGTTCGGCAGGGTGGATTGACGTCACCTAGGCTGTTTAATTTGTACGTCAATGGACTGATCGGGGAGCTAAGCAGCACCAGTGTCGGATGTTCTATTGACGGCATGTTTATTAACAACATCAGCTACGCTGACGACATGGGTCTCTTGGGTCCCTCGATTAGTGCCATTAGAAAGCTCCTTAAAGTGTGTGAGGAATATGCAGGAACCTACGGGCTCAGGTATAATGTTAAGAAAAGTGAAGTCCTAGTTTTTCAACCGCATGAACAAAAAGTTGCCGCAATACCTCCGGTGTTCTTAGACGGGGTGGCGTTACCCACAGTAAAGCGTTTCAAGTACCTGGGCCACTGGGTCACGGAGAACCTCTCTGACGATGAAGACATAGAGAGGGAGCGTAGGGCGTTGGCTGTACGCTGCAATATGTTGGCTCGCAGATTTGCACGGTGTACGGGAGCAGTAAAGGTCTCATTATTTAAGGCCTTTTGCCAGTCATTCTATACGTGCAGTCTCTGGGTCAAATATAGCAAGAAGACAATCAACGCCCTACGCGTACAATACAACAACGCGTTTAGAATGTTGTTGCGGCTGCCAAGACGCTGCAGCGCATCGGGTATGTTTGCTGACGCGCATACGGATGGCTTCCATGCGATCCTTAGAAAGAGAGCTACCTCGGTGCTGCGCCGTGTTCATGGCAGCGGAAACAGCATACTATGCGTGTTATCTAACAAGGTTGAATGTCCTATATTGTGGTGCTTAGCGCAGCTTCACGTAAAGGGAAACGGCGAGATTTAGATAATGTTTTATTATTTAATTTTATTTTGTGTACCTATCTAATGTCTATTTAATTTGTGAATGTGCTTACGTTTAATTTTAATATGTGTGTAATATGGTTCCTAATGTTCCGAATTAAATGTTTTGAATTTGAATAACTTCGTCATTTGTGAGCCGATTTGAAAAAATATTTTTTTATCTGAAAGGTACTGCTTCCAGATTGGTCCCATTTTAATTTTAAATCGGTGTTGCCATTTTATTTTAAATAATTTTTTAATGTTTGTAACTGCATGCCTCCGTCATTTATGAACCGATTTAGAAAATGTTTATTTGGAAGGTTATTCTTACGTCCAGATTGTCCCAAACAAATTTAATTAAAATCGGTTTAGCCGTTTGGCAATGAAGTCGTTTTCTCTAGTTTTTTAAACTTATAATAATTTTGAACTGTTTGTCTAAAATGCATGTTACAGCAACACTGCCCGATATGTGGGAACGCACCATCACGATCGGTTCGGCCGGCAAGACGTTCTCAGTGACCGGCTGGAAGACGGGCTGGGCGTACGGGCCCGCCAACCTCATGAGGAACTTGCAAGTTGTGCACCAGAACTGTGTTTATACTTGCTGTACTCCAGTGCAGGTAACGAAGAAGTTCCTGTATAAAAAACATTTTTAAATCATACATGCTCCGTAAATAGAATTTACTGATGTTTTTTTTTTTTTTTTTATACAACAAAGTTAGCAAACAAGCATACGGCCCACCTGATGGAAAGCGGTTACCGTAGCCTATGAACGCTTGCAACACCAGAGGCATCACTCGCGCGTTGCTGACCCTTTAAATATTTTAAAACGCCCTTCTTGAAAAGCCCCATGCTGTAATTAATAGGGAAAGTCTCGGCAGGAAGAGTATTCCACAACCTTAGAGTGATGTGCAAAGAGGCTGTGTAAGTAGGCATTTGCTACTGCATTTAACTTACCGTCACGGCCTCGCTGGCTTCGCTCACTCGGGCGTCTGAATATCTCGGGTGCACTCGATCCATTAGCGCCTTTTGCGAGCTGATGGCAACAGACTGATGGGTCTGATATGCTAAATTACTGCATAGGTTATTATGAATATGAGCCTAAGCATAATAATAAACAGATTTTAGAAAGCTGTATAAAAACGAAATTAGAACGATTATGGGTTGTTCCACTGATTACTAATCAATTAGTCAAATGTTATTTTATTTTTCTATCTAATGTCTACCGCAACCCGACAACACTGATTAAATATTTAACGGCTATTTATCTCAACTTATGCAGAATTTGCATAGACAGCTTTGTTTACTTAATTCGAAAGTATGTGAACCCATATACCATCCATTGCTAAAGTTTCGAAAGTAGGGGTTAGGTAAGTTTTTTGTTTACCACTCTTATCACTTTGTATTTGGCACTCGTTACTCGAAGCTTCACCCAAAAACGACAGCTACAGTACATAATTTAAAGTTCATTTTGTCATTGTTCCAGGAAGCAGTGGCCCGTTCGTTTGAGGTGGAACTAGCCAGACTCAACTCCCCAGATTGTTACTTCTATTCCCTTGCGCGGGAGCTGAGACCCAAGAGAGACTATCTGCTGAAGATACTGAAGGAAAACGGCTTTAACCCGACGATACCAGAGGCAGGGTACTTTGTGGTCGCCGATTGGACTAGACTTGGTAAGACCTACCAATATCTCAATTCCCATTGGCTTAATGATTATCCATTACTAGACCCCGCGTAAGATAAGACTGCGTGTGATAGATGGCGGTAAACATGAATATGATATTAGTTTTAAAACACTTGTAACCGACTTCATGGCCAAACTATTAAACCGTAGGGACCAATCTGCACCTTTTTTTTGCATTGCGTTTTATGCAAGTTCATTTGTGATTGGGATATTATTTCAAGTCAGTTTTTTTTAAATATTCCGCCATCTGTCACGCGCAGAGTTATCTTGCACATACTCTACCGATAGTAAGATTTCTTTGACAATGACAATTGATTTTACAGCAGTCAAAATCTACTTAGATAATCTATCAAAGTAAACTTTACGTAAAGTTGTTGTAGTTTTTACTTTTACAACTGTTTATCAATTGATTTTTTTCTTATTACAGTTCTCTCAGTTCAGTTTATTTAATTCCATGAAATTAATACTACTTTTCAATTTCAAAAAGTCATGCGCATGAACTTAAAATCATATTTTTATTTGTCTTTTTCAGCTAGCAAGATAGACTTATCATCAGAACCTGACAAGTACAAGGACTACAAGTTCACAAAAAAGTTCGCTAAAGAAGCAAGCGTGTTAGCAATCCCGCCGACCGCATTCTACTCGGAAGAACACAAGCATTTAGGAGAGGATTACGCCAGATTTTGTTTTATAAAGGTGAGCAAAAATACGCGATTCTATTGTTGCTATAGGTAGCGGCACATAACTTTAGCACTGACCGTTATTGCGCAGAAGTCAAAAATAGGGTACCTGAGGGGGGCTAGCGGAATGAAGGGCGGGCGTGCGTAGCGCTGATTGGCTCTCCAGTCGCACTCCGCTCTCTGTACCAATGGGACACTCTGCACACATCCACACATCCAGTGTGCGCGACGTGGCACACTACGACGCATGCGCAGCTATCCCCTCCGCGTATCGCTCAACGCTAAAGTTATGTGCCGCTAGTTATACAAAGTTAAATCATGGTAATAATCAGAGCTCATGAGGCATTTCTAGTTTACTTTTTATTTGGGTTTCTCTTGAAAATAGTCTGAAACAGAAATATTAAAGCTGATATTTTTATTTGCAGAAAGATGAAAATCTCGCGTTGACTGAAAAACTACTCAAAGAATGGAACGCCAAGAAGAAGTAGAGTGAAAAAGAGGCTGATATAATTGTGATATTGGTTGATGCAACGTAATTCCATTTGTTTTTATTTGATCGTACATCGTATACAAAACCTCACTTAATACAAGAGGCACTTCTGAGTAATTATATAGCGATGTTTTCGTATTGTTGAAAAATAAACGTCATATATTTTGTTAATACTTTTATTTTATTCTTCGAAAAACCCAATTCAATTTTCAATTCGCCAAAATTATAAATACTTCTGATTTTAGACCTCAGTCAAATTAAGCTTGCAGTTCACTAGTAATTTAGGAAAAGTCGCCGCGCAGCCATTTCTTTGCATCTCTTGTATCATTTCCGTAGGTGTTCCCAAATCTGAAGAATAATGGAATAGCAGGGTAAATGAAGGGTTAGATCGTACCTTTAAGGCCTGTGCATATCTAGCGCGATGGCGATCAGTGAAACGCTGTCAAATATCGACTGGCCTCTCAGCTCACTTGGTAGTATAGCCTTCTGCGCCGTAGGTCGTGGGTTCGATCACCGAGAACAAATATTTGTGTGGTGAACACAGATGTTTGTTCTCTGTCTGGGTGTTATATTGCATTCTATGTATTTACAAAAAAAAAAATATAAGTAGTATATCAGCTATCTGGTGCCCATAGTAAAAGCTCTGCTTAGTTTAGGGCTAGATAGTGTTGAGTGGATTGTCTAGAATATTTATTTATTATATCACTCTCATAATGACAGCGTTTCACTGATCGCCATCGCCATCGCGCTAGATGTGCGCAAGGTTTAAAGGCCTGCGCACACCTAGTTCGCTGGCGGTAGCGATCAGTGAAACGCTGTCAAATATCGCTGTCAAATCTCAAATCTGACAGCTATATTTGACAGCGCTTCACTGATCGCTACCGCCAGCGAACTAGGTGTGTTCGAGCCTTTACTAATGGTACGCTTGGGGCGTGATTACTTTCATACAGATAGCCTACAAACAAAAATTGCTGCTCAGTTCCAGTTCAGGTTATTTGCCGAAAGGCATCAAAGCCTTCAAAGACGACAGCTGTCTTACATTACAAGGCCTATTAACTCGTTTCTAGCTTTTTGTTATAAACAAAAAAACTCGTTAATAATTTCGGAACGGGAAGTTTTGAATATAGGCCCTGAAAGGTATGCGTGTGCGCAATTTAATTTCTGCAGCTATCAGAAAGATGTTTACCTAAACATGCATCCAGGCACGTGACCTGCGTAGTTGGGCAGCATACCGACATGCTTATGGTAGATTTCAGTGGGGTTGATGGACATCGGGGGATCAGGTCTGGAATAGGAGAAGGATTTTATAAGGAGCGTAAAAGGTAGTCTAATATTATTTCTGCTAGATTATTTTTTACACAAAAAATAAGTAAATTCATGCCTGAATAACTACGTTTTTTTTTTTTTTACATAGTATAGGCTTGCGTTTGACCGCAATCTCACCTGTTAAGTGATGATGCGGTCGACGGTGTAGCACGCTTACCTAGAAGATACCTGTTCACTCTACTCTTAAAAACATCCAAGTTATAAGTGTCCGGAAAAACAGACACCGGCAAGGAGTTCCACTCCTTGGCTGTCCGCAACATAAAAGTTGAAGCAAAGCGCTTGGTGCGGACAGTTGGAACATCAACCATGTATGGATGTCGCATTTCCGTGCGTCTTGTCGTCCGATGATAAAATGGGGATGGGGGAACTAAGTCGTGAAGAACACTACGACTAACATTTACGTTACTAACATAATTATACATATTATTTATTTAGTGACGTTTACTAACATTTTATTCTTGAAGAAGCGAAATAAAAAACATGAACAGTTTCGATCATTTTTTATTAAATAGGTACAATACTTCTGTAAGTACTTAACAAACTAAGTACTTAATACCTAAGGCTAAACATTATACCTGTCAACCGGCAGATTAATTTTTTCAGCAAATTCTATATACAAAATAGAAAAACTACATTATTGTGCTATGTTTTTCTAATAAGTTAACCAGCATAAAGCCATGTTTGCGAAAAGTATGTAACTAAATTGCAAAGTATTACATTACCTACCTATTTAAAACGAAACATTTCCTAAAATTTACATATAAGATCTTTATTGATTTCTGCAGCTGCAGATCGACAGCTTCCCTCAGTTGGTATAGATAAACCAGTCTAAAAATGCATGCCCCTCCACCACGTTTTCTTGACGTTGACTCACAGCAAAGTAGTTAAAAATGATCCTTGTAATATACAGTGGTGGTCATATAATTAGAAACACAGAGTCACTTGTTAGTGTTAATAACTTTTTATGATAATATTGCAATAAATTGGAAGGTAAAAGATTCGTTTACCACATTAAAATGTACACTAGTAATACTAGTGTTTATACGATCATTAACTTTCTGTTAATTAATAAAAAATATGAAAAGATATAACTTGGAAAATATACTATCAATATCTTCGGTACTGGCAGTCGGACAGCAAATTAGAAACAAAATGTAACTTAGGTTCTAAAATTTAATTTTAAAACTACAATACTTTTTGCATAATGTCATCATAATTGGCAGTTTCCGGCCTTTTCTTATTCATTTCGATTGGTTATATTCTGAAAGGTTTTATTATTGAAAATGGGTAAAAACAAGCGCTGTGATGCAGAAACAAGAAAAATTAAAGTGAATTTTCATTTCAAGCGAAAATGGGCTTACAGAAAAATAGCCGCTCACTTAGAGTGTTCCGTGAGGATGGTATTTAACGCCATAGCACATTACAAACAGCATGGAACACCGGATAATGTGCCAAGAAAAGTTCGGCCAAGGAAGACCAAAATTCTAGAAAACAGGCTTATGATTCGTTTGGCTAAGACGGACCCCTTCAAAGGTTCTAATGTTATTCGAAAAGAAGTATTTTCACAGGATACTATACGATACTCGTAACGTATCCGCAAGACTAGTCCGTAGGCGGTTGGTTGAAGGGAAATTGTTTGGGAGACTTGCTAGGAAAGTGCCACTTCTGACCACCTTAGCCTTCGCGAGAAAATATGGCAGTTGGACAGTTCATCAATGGATAAAAGTTTTATTTTCGGATTAAACTAAAATAAATTTGGTAAATTCCGACGGAAAGCGATACGTACGACGACTAATTAACGAGGCTTTGAATAATAAGTACTCGAAAAAGACAGTTAAGCACGGCGGCGAAGGAAATGTTAAGGTGTGGGGATGTTTTTCGGCATACGGGGTTGGTCCCGCGAGAAAGATTGAAGGACTAATGGATCAGTAGGTACTATCAGTACAGAGGTATCTTAGAGGAAACAATGATTCCATATTCTGATGAAAATTCTCCAGAGAAGTGGATATTTCAACACGATAGAGAGAGATAGGGTTTTTCTCAGAGAACAAACGGTGACAATGTTGGGTGGCCTGCTAATAGTCCGGACTTAAATCAGATAGAGAATTTGTGGCACATTGCGAAGAGAGCACTATCGGATAAACATATCACTAACGTCAACCAACTTTATGACGTATTTGTTGAAGTTTGGAAAGGTATTCCATTGGAAACGAGGGAAAAACTGATAGTTTCAATACCACGTCGATGTAAAGCTGTAATCGACAACAGAGGCTACCCAACCAAGTACTAATCGGTTATGAATAAGTATTCGAAGGTATCCATTTCACGATTAAACCAAATTATTGGAGTTTTGTTTAAGTTTTTAGTGTTGATTTCTTGTGTTTCTAATTAGTTGTCCATCTAGCAGTAATATAGTATATTTCATTACAAGTGCGGGAAGGCTGTCATTGCAAAGAGTTCCGACAAATGTCTACCCGAGCCGAAGGCGAGGGTTGACAGTCGGAACAAGTTGCAATGACGGTTCCGCACGTGTACTGAACGACTATTTTTAATACAGTTGCGAAAAAATTAAGCAATTTAATAAAATAATAAAAATACCATTTGCTTTTTTCTCTTCTCTCCACGCAATAAGTTCGTCGTATGTATGCATGTAGCGACTTTTTGACTTTTCAGGTAAAATGTTCTCCGAAGCATTTTGTGCAATTATACTGAGTTCCGGTGGTGTTAATTCAAAAAAACTAGGATCGAAATTACTCATTTTGTGCAACAAACAAATAAACTCGCAAAGAAAATTTCTGAAAAATGGCGCCAACCGTAATAAACAGATTTTTTTTTTCTTCACCCATTCTGGAAGGCAAAGGGAACTATACCCATACAGCCAAGTCTTCAGTAGATTTTTTTTATTGATATGAATTGAAAATGAAATTTAATGAGATGAAATGAAATGAAACCTAACATAACTCATTCAATCAAATCATTAAATCTGTTAATGAAACAAATTAGTAGCTTCTTTTTAGAAATAATACGTATTTGCATGAATCATAAAAACTTCGATGAATTTTTTTAGTAAAAACTTCTGGTTTTTCTTTTTAGACATTATTTTGACAGTTGGGAAAGAAAAAGCACTAGTGCGGGAATGGTAAAAAAAAAGCACGCGTGTGTAATAGCCCACATCCCGAACGCTATACGTCCCTGCAATACGCCACTTTTTGAGCAACTGTATTAAAAAATATATTCATGTTGTTTTCCAAGTTGCACTTTTTTCTATTTTTAATCAAATATTTGAATGTTAATGATTGGTTGTTGAAACTAGTGTTACGAGTGTACATATTAATGTGGTAAATGAATCTTTTACCTTCCAATTAATTGCAATAATAACATTAAAAGTTATTAACACTACGAAGTGACTCTGTGTTTCTAATTATATGACCACCACTGTAAGTGATAAATAACAATTTACTTTGACTGACTGGAGTAGCGGGACGTGCATTTTAAGCTTGGACGACCTCTAGCTCGATTTCGGTTGGTTCGATCCCCACCAAGAACAAATATTCGTGTGGTGAACGCAGATGTTTGTTCTCTATCTGGGTGTTATATTGTATTCTTAGTATATATTTACAAAAAATTGGGCTTGATAGTGTTGCGTGGACTGTCCATAATAATACGCTTTGATTCAAAGATCAAATTAGAAGAAAGACTTCTTGATTAAACTAATTCATTCGACACCATTTAAAATGTTGCAGGCTCAAACTGTACCCAAAGTCCCAGTGCATTTACAGCATTTCGTTACCAAATGTTCAAAAGCAAAAATCAAAAAAATCAAATCAAAATATTTATTGGGGAAACAAGTAACACAGGGGAGTATAAACAGAAGGGTACGATGATAGCCACAATAGTTATAAAAACTGTGACGCAGCTATCAACGCCCACCTCATAGACCTGAATGTTGTTTCTCATAAATCATTAAGCTTAATAAGTTGTAAATAATAAATAATATTTACAGCTTAAATATTAAGCTGTAAATAAAGTATTTTTCATTTTCATTTTCATTTTCATTTAGGTATAACATTTAGATAAAAACATAAAACTAAGAAGTTAACATAATAGAAAAAATAAAACTACAGAGGAGCCATTACATATAGGTACCTAATGGGATTTAGAGTAACGGGGAGCTAAGACACTCCAGCGCAGAGAGTGACTGTGATACACCTGAATGTTCCTGTTTGGAGGGGAGTGTGAGGGTGTGTGTGAAGAGCTATCCTTTAGAAACAGCCTCCGTTGAGACTGGAAAAATCATGAGACAACAACTCTAACTACGTAACGTATTTTTGCTGTCTCATCTTTTCTCCATACAAAAGACAGAGGCAAGTAGGCGAAACGAAAACAACATTTGGTAACGAAATGTGGTAGCAAAACTCAGACTTCGGGAACTGAAACTTGGTTTATTTAAATAAACAGGGACAGTGTACTTTAGTTCTTAGTTTGTCATATTAACTTCTAGTAAGATAATACTTCTTCCTTCAGCAGTTTGACCATATATGGACCTTCGAGGTGATACCCCGTCTTGGCATAGTAGTTCCTAGTGCCAACTCCTGATATAACCGCCATCTTGTCTGAGCCGTGTTCTTCAAGAGCTATTCGTTCTGCCTCCTCCATTAATAGCATTCCAAATCCTTGATGCTGGAATTTGGTTGGATCTCTTGCATTTACCTGGAATAAGAAAGATTTGATTTGTTTTTGAATCAATACATTTGACCAGCGGTCGCCCGCAGCTTCGTCCAAGTAGTTTTTTGCCGTTCCTGTATTTTAGAACAATAAGTAGCTCAAAGATTTTATATTTTCTGAAAAATACCGTGATGATTGAGATTTGAACCCACGACCCTCCTAAATAGGATACGGAGATTCAAAACAACCGCCCGTTGGTCAAACGACATGGTTGCTAAAGCTGGGAATGAGTGGAAAGAGGAGGTCTAATACTCAGCAGTGGGTGCAAACGCGCTTAGATGATGAGATATAATTTTTATGTCATTGTTACTTGTAAATGATCTTTTTAATACAGTTGCTCAAAAAGTGGCGTATTGCAGGGACGTATAGCGTTCGGGATGTGGGCTATTACACACGCGTGCTTTTTTTTTACCATTCCCGCACTAGTGCTTTTTCTTTCCCAACTGTCAAAATAATGTCTAAAAAGAAAAACCAACCATGAAGTTTTTACTAAAAAAATTCATCGAAGTTTTTATGATTCATGCAAATACGTATTATTTCGAAAAAGAAGCTACTAATTTGTTTCATTAACAGATTTAATGATTTGATTGAATGAGTTATGTTAGGTTTCATTTCATTTCATCTCATTAAATTTCATTTTCAATTCATATCAATAAAAAAAATCTACTGAAGACTTGGCTGTATGGGTATAGTTCCCTTTGCCTTCCAGAATGGGTGAAGAAAAAAAAAATCTCTGCTAAAATTTTACGGTTGGCGCCATTTTTCAGAAATTTTCTTTGCGAGTTTATTTGTTTGTTGCAAAATGAGTAATTTCGACCCTAGTTTTTTTGAATTAACACCACCGGAACTCAGTATAATTGCACAAAATGCTTCGGAGAACATTTTACCGGAAAAGTCAAAAAGTCGCTACATGCATACATACGACGAACTTATTGCGTGGAGAGAAGAGAAAAAAGCAAATGGTCTTTTATTATTTTATTAAATTGCTCAATTTTTTCGCAACTGTATTAAAAATAGTCGTTCAGTACACGTGCGGAACCGTCATTGCAACTTGTTCCGACTGTCAACCCTCGCCTTCGGCTCGGGTAGACATTTGTCGGAACTCTTTGCAATGACAGCCTTCCCGCACTTGTAATGAAATATACTATTGTATAATACTTGTGTGGGATTAAATAAATCATTTGATTTTGAGACTGGGTCCTTTACGCTGGCCAGTAGTACCGTGGCGGTATAAATAATAATAATAAATAATAAATATTGTGGACAATTCACACAACACTACCCAGCCCCAAACTAAGCAGAGCTTGTAATATGGGAACCGGATAGCTGATATAATACTTGAATACATTTTTTTTTTTGTAAATACATACTTAGAATACAATATAACACGCAGACAGAGAACAAACATTTATGTTCACCACACAAATATTTGTTCTCGGTGGGGATCGAACCCACGACCTATGGTGCAGAAGCAACTACCAACTGAGCTAGAGGCCAGTCAGTCTACTCAGCAGTGGGTGCAAACGGGCTCAGATGATGATGATATAATTTTTAAGTCATTGTTTCTTGTAAATGATCCTTGTATAATACTTGTGTGGTATTAAATAAATAATTTGATTTTGAGACTGGGTCCTTTACGCTGGCCAGTAGTACAGTGGCGGTATGAAAATGTTCGTCAGTTTTCAACTTGATTCGTTCAACGTATCGCGAGCACATATTACCTTTTGAAACTGAATAGACAGAATACACCTATAAGTTAACGTCACAAATTATGTCAATATGTGTTCATGATCAAGGCACTGGTGCAAGCGAAAACCGACTCTAAGGTGACGAATATTTTCATACCGCGACTGTACATTGTAAAGGCTGAGGCTCATCATATGAGGCATGAGCTATAAAAACCTTACCGGCACGACAGATCCATACACATGAAGTTCCCTCACTATACTGCACTGTGTGAAGTCAGAATCCGGCCCAGCCTTCAACTCCGGTCTGTATGTGTCCGGTCCACACTTCCTAAGCCGGAGTAGACCGACTAAAATGTCTTGTTTAGGGTCCTCGTACGCTAGGAATGTCTCCCAGCCGCCATTGGCTACGTAGTCTCGTCTGACTAGTTCTACCTGAAAGTGTAAGCCAAATTTGTGACCTAATTCGAAATACTATTGGTATTGTTCTCTGGCCTCTCAGCTCAGTTGGTAGTAGCTCTGCCTTCTGAGCCGTAGGTCGTGGGTTCGATCCCCACCGAGAACAAATATTTGTGTTGTGAACACAGGATGCTTGTTCTCTATCTGGGTGTTATATTGATTTCTAAGTAGGTATTTACAAAAAAAAAATATGTAAGTATTATATCAGCTATCTGATTCCCATAGTACAAGCTCTGCTTAGTTTGGGGCTAGATAGTGTTGTGTGGATTGTCTATAATACCTATAATATTTATTTTTATTTATAATTTAGAAATCATCCTGAAAATTCTAACGGCGACGACTCAGTAACCATTTCACAATTTAGCTTGTGCTGCTTTGCACTCAAAACAACAAACTTTAGTAGTAGTAGAGCTCTTTGTGTGTGGCTCGTCCGGGAAGTACTACCACCATGCCTATTTCTGCCGTAAAGCCGCATAGCTGTGTTTCGATTTGAAGGAAATTACTGGCACGAGAGGCTGAGCATCTGTATGCCTCAAGTTCCTGACGTGTGTGACCTAGAAGGCAATACCTTGTTATTTTATTTATTCAGGACAACAAACAGCTACAACATAAATATAATCTAAATTAGTTTAAAAGTATAGGTATAATTCTACCTACTTTCGTGACTAATAATATTGCAGCCCACTGCGTTATCCTCAAGTTAAATTGAGGTAAAATGGTTACTAAACATCAGGTGGGCCATATGCTTGTTCCATGAGCTAGTTGTATAAAAAGAAGGTTATTAAAAACCGTGACTAACCTCATAAGGCCTGACTTTGTTGTGTATCTCCTGAATGCCAACCTCTCTAGTCCTGACATCCCTACAGTCTGTGCCCATGTCAGCCATGCGCATCAGAGCCAACTCTCTGAGATTGCCGTGCTCCACGCCTGATGATACTAGCGGCATTGGAATATCGCGTTGGACTCTGTAATATTATCAATGGTAAATGTAGATGTTAAGGCTAATACCCGAAGTGCGGCTACACCTAGTTTTAGCCGGTTAGAACTAGGTGTAGGGCTCCTCGCGAGTGTTCTGGCTGAGCCATTGCAGATTCAAACTCGGGGCACCCCGACTTAAGTCACAAAAGTAACAGTAGGTTGTTAGGTTTTTTTTTTATACCTACTTAATTTCAAGAATAGTGCATGGCAGTACCCGAAAACAATCGGCTCGTACTAGGTTTAACCAAGAGTAAGTGGCTACACCTAATTCTAACCGGCTAAAACTAGGTGTAGCCGCACTTCGGGTATTAGCCGTAACATAGATACCGATTAAGATGGCCATAAGAAGACGTTGGCGAGATGATCTCGACGTCCAGAGGAAAGATTGGTGGGAGACCGCTAAGGATCGAGAAGAGTACGAAGGTTTTGGGGGAGACCATTGCCCAGCAGTGGGACAATGTGGGTAAATAAAAAAAAATGTAGATACATGATGCTGGCAGACTGAAGACTAAAAACGAGTGGCACAGAAAAAAAAATGGGGAAAATCAATTGCTCAGCAATGAGAAATCTTCACGTCTCTAAGTGAAGTGGCACCACACTGGAACTTCACTGCTACTATTTTTTTTGTTTTGTAAAAGGATTATACAACAAATTGGTAGGAACCAAATCATAGTTTGTTGCCTGTTCTAAGCTTGGTTGTGTGAACTGGCACCTAGACTCACCAAGCTTTAAGACGTTTTAAAGTGATTCTTGTGATACTACTGTACCCGAAGTCGGAGTTTGCTAAACGATACAAATCCAGCTTTAAGGCTAACCACTAGGCTTGCTAGGGATACAAATACAAATACAAATACAAATATATTACCTGTAAACCCTAGTCCAGGGAGGCACTAGAGCCAAGATCTTAGCGATCAAATCCACCAGCGTAGATGGGGGATAGCTTCTATACCTCCCCGTCTTCCACAGCTCATATAGACCAGTTCCTCTTATAACCAGGGTCGGGTAGATCTTGAGACCATCAGCTCTGAATGCAGGGTTCTCGAAGAACTCTTTGAACTGTTGGACGTCACGTTCATAGTCGACGTTTGGAAGGTCTGGCATCATGTGGGCTACAATCTAAAAAGAACAACATCCAAATTAAATGAAAAGAAATCGAAATATTCTGAGGATTTAAAGAGACATTTTTCAAGATCATGTGGATAAAGTCACAGGAAAAAGCTAGCATGAAAGATAAATTTCTGAATGTTTTAAAAAGCCTTGCGTATTTGTAGTTGTTTATTCTTCTAGGCTTGGTTGTGTGGAACTGGCACCTAGACTCGCTTAGCTTTAAGACATTTCAAAGTGATCCTTGTAAATACCATTGAATAAAGAAATATTTGAATTTTGTAAGATCCCTTTTTCATATCATTAATTCATTTTCAAACCTTGTATCCAGCATCTTTTGCCAAGTTGAAGTTCTCACACACAGCCTTCACAGTGTGTCCTCTGTTTGTGTCCCGAGCAATATCCTCATACACTGACTGCACACCTATTTCCAATCTGAAATGTATTTTACAATAAATTTTTTACACATGCTTGCTAATATAAGAAATCTGTTAAAAAAACCTTTAAATTAAAGGCCCTAAGGATTTTCTTATAACATCACATGTTTGATTCAAAGAAGAAAAATTTGGTCTTCAAGATAATTTTTTTGTGATTGTCTGTAATTTTATTTAATATTTACTGAAATAATGCCATATTTCTTGTACATAGGTTAAGAACATCAAGGCACAATGTTCTACAAGTTTACAAATTCATCATCTGCACTTGGTGTCTGGACTGGTTTCCGCAAGTAGGACACTGCCTTTTTTGCCTTATTGGCCTTTTTTGCATGAGGCTTAACATGTGTTGTTAGAACTTTTTTAGGTTCCGACCATTTTAGTTACGACACTCCGGTTTCCTTACGATGTTTCCCTTCACCATTTGAGAGTACTGGCACATACATACATTTTTCAACAGACAATCTCATTGATACGCAACAGGTTACACCATTAAAAAAGTATAAGCATACTTACCTGGTGCACCCATAGTTCAACATGTCAGTCATGTGCCTCTGCAAACAGTAGTCTGGTCGCGTCTCAATGGTGATACCAATACATTTTGTCTTGGCTCTTTCGGAGTACTTCACAGCCTCGGCCACATTACTTGATGTGTGGCCTGACAGAGCATCATGCAAGTTCCTGGAAATACATACATACATACATAAAATCACACCTTATTCCCATAGGGGTAGGCAGAGATCACGGATTTCCACTTGCTACGATCCTGACACACCTCTTTCGCTTCATTCACTCTCATAACATTCTTTATACATGCTCTTGAAAATTTAAGTTTTTTATCCTCAAACTTCACATGTGTGACTTATGAAGCAATGCTTTGTTATAGGCGATGGTTACCACTTAATATCAAGTGGGCCATACACTTGTTCCATCAACTAACAAAAATCATAGTATAGATAGTGCAATCCACGAAGGCGCGCCCCACTATTCCTCCTGACAGTCTATAGTATATGTGTGCAAGCTTCCGTCAATGTTTGAGTGTTATCGGTACACACTAATTACCTATGAGTGCACACGCACACTACAATGAATAGACTACGGTTCGCGACTGCCGCTCGGAGCAAACTCCTCGCACCCCGCAAGGGGGCGTCTTCGAGAATTGCACTATCTATAGCAGGCTTGGATTTTTAATAGAGGCAATATGTTTCAATATTGAGTTTAGCTTTGTTACTTTTGTAAGAAAGTTCCATCACTTTAAAAAAATAGAAAGGTGATCTTTTGCATACAGAATGTTTTTGTTTAACCATAAGTTGTCTTACCTGATAAAATAGTCCCTATAATCCTCTGGTAGACTCATAAAAGTGCCACCCATGACGATAAACTCTACTTTATCCACACTATGCCCCAGCTGTTTCAACTGCTCCACTCTGTGTCGGGTTTGCAAGTACGGGTTGTACCTAGCTCTGATAGCCCTCATTGATGTAGGCTCGTAGCCTGTGTAGCTCTGTGTAGAGTACTCAAAGTCAGAGTCCGGCCCTCCAGGACAGTAGACACAGATGTTACCAGTGAAGTTGATGTGGGGACATCTGTGTGGCTTACACATCACTGCAACAACGGCGATGCCCGATGCAGTACGAATAGGCTTCGCCTTCAATTTGGGTAGTAAGATCTTCTTAGCATCTGCAGGCACAGCAGCGATGATATCAACAAGTCGGGGAGAAGTACTCATGCCGTACTTCGACGATATCCGAGTTTTCATCTTATTGAGGTTAACATCTTTGCCTTGGCGGTGAGCGACGAGTAATTCTTGTATGATCTCGGATATCACTATCACCATTTTCTCTTCTTTAGATACGTTTGGTAGGGGGTTTTTTTTACCCATTTTTATAGTTTTTCTAATTTTATTTCGCAAAATAAACAATGCGCATGTACCAGTAAACACACACGCAGTTATAACTGTCAAAAATTATGACGGTAATGGTGACTTGACTGCCTTGACATTTGACATTCATTAAAAAAAGCACAAGTAAAATTCGTTCAGAAAATAACGAAAATGAAATGTGTACTAAGTTCAAGAAGTAGTAAAGTACAGAAAATCCGAATTCAGTAAAAATAAGTAAGATATTTTGAAATGTAGCATTTCTGAGACCCATTCATTTTCAATGCTTACTTGACAACGTTTACAGGTGCCCATTCTGTACTCTGCCTTCTCCTGTAGTTTGATGAGAAGTCGCAGAGCGCTGAGTTAGTCAGTTTCTTCGAAGAGTCTCCAAATCGTTGGAAACCGTATGGCACATGACCAGCAAAACCTGAAAACAAAGAAAATAAATTAGGTGCCTAAGTAAGTGCCTATGTAGGTAACCAACCTACCGACCTAAGTACCTAGGTTTAGCAGGTTACCTAACTTTAATCATCAGCCTAGATCTTATGTTTGAAAACACACTTACGCGTCGATTCTGTAGGATTAAATCCCCATATTTGGTTACGCACGAACGAGGCATGTATTTTGCCGTAGGACATTGAATAAATTTATAAAAACCCCGCTTTCCCTAGCAATAAAACCCGAAGATGACAGCTGACAATTTGAAAAACGTGACCACCTCGAATGCTTCAAACTCTTTGCTGAAGGCGTCGTAATCAGTATGTAGGTACCTATGTCATCAAAAAGGTTCCACGCAGTTACATGCGTGACCTCACCTTTCTTTACAAACTTCTCAGGGTCATCATCTTCCATGAAGAATGGGCTGATTGAGTGTGAGGCTGGAGAGAGTTTCGGCTCATCCATTGGAAGGTCTCGAAGAATTCCGGCGCATTCCGGCCGGACTACCATTAGAGGCAGTTTAAACTCCGCTGTTGCCGACTGCATGTAAATAAATGCATCATTCGAGACCGAAAAACATACAATCAGTTTCCATTTACACCAACTTTTCATATAGTTTTTCGCTAGGTTAATCATGCTTTTTATCTCCTTTCTCTATCCATTCTCATTCAGCTATCTTTCTTCATCCATCTCCATTCTATCATTTATTGCTCCAAAAACATCTACACTCTCTCGCAGATCTTTCCTCCATAGTCTTCAACATTTCCACTAGCATTCTTGCTATCTCCCTTTCGCCGCAATAATTGTCTTTGCTTCAAAACGCTTTGGAACTTACAAATCTGTCAACAAGATCCCACGGCTGTCCTTTTCCAGCTTGCAGGTCCACCACTCGTTCCAGCTGGTTCCTGGCTGCTCGCTGATTGAGCTGGACTTTTTGGAACTCCGATAAGGCTTCGGTTGCCGCTACGGTGTACCGCTGCCCGAAGTGTGCGTTAAGACGTGGTAGGAATCCTGGGTTTTGTTTTGTAAGGTTTAGGTACGTAACTAAATTTATTACCTACGTTGAATCAAAATATCCCCATACCTACACATTATTTCAAAGGGAGGGAGTATTAATGCTGATTGCAAATTATGGTAGGTTTGAACATGCTCGGCATCAAGCTTAAAGACCGTGTTCCCAACATGGAGATTCGAGGTCGAACAAAGGTCAAAGATGTTGGGAATCGCATAACGGAACTAAAATGGAGCTGGGCAGGACACCTGGCAAGGCGAGGTGATGACAGGTGGAGTAAGGCGATAACTGAATGGCGTCCAAGAGCTGGCTATACTTAGAAGCGTTGGTCGGCCTGCGGCAAGATGGGCAGACGATGTGGTTAACATCGCAGGCAAGACCTGGATGAGATTGGCACAAGACCGGCAACAGTGGCACATACAGAGAGAGGCTTATACCCAGCAGTGGGTGAAGTCGGGCTGTGGATGATGATGAAGGTTTGAACAATGAAGTAGCTTTCCCCAAGTAGGTAAATGTAAAGGTTCCCTTTGCTCTAAAGGCGTTTAAAGGTTCCCTTTGCTATAAAGTTGATGGCCACTAGGCAGCCTAGATCTAGGTCTAGGTAAACCTTTAGTTACCTAGTTCTAGTCTGCACGAATGGCGTTATCATAACTAAAATCGGCAGGACAATAGCTTTCTTGCAATCTAGCGTTATTATCAATGAATAGTAAGGTAATCTGGTAGAATCGCCAAGGCAAACAAATACCTGTCACAGTTCTCGACATTTGCTGCGGCACATCATGAATAAGATTAGCTGATGTTGATATATCTCATATTTTTTTACGCAAGTAAATACACATTGGGCCTGTTTTATAATCGTCTGTTAGTAAAATGTCATACGTACCAAACATCGTGAAATTTGATCATAATGTAAATTTTTCCGTGCTATAATTCTTCCGTTTGTTTAATTTCAGTTATATTTTACGAACGCTCTTTACCAATGCAATGTCTCAAAGTAGCCATAGACCCTATACAATCGACGCGACGTTTC
The DNA here is from genome assembly GCA_947578465.1 of Thera obeliscata. Taxonomy (NCBI): domain Eukaryota; kingdom Metazoa; phylum Arthropoda; class Insecta; order Lepidoptera; family Geometridae; genus Thera; species Thera obeliscata. Next base: position 12,953,056 of record OX387926.1, read on the forward strand.
GTTTCACTTACAGACAATTTAATAAACAATTCACGCAAGTTTCGTTTCACTTACAGATAGTATTATTAAAGACGCAGACATTGTCATCTCATCTCTCTCACACATCATTTTTGAAAATATAAAATCACAGCAAAACACACGGTTATGCTATGATTTTATATTCTGTGTTGTTAAGCTCTTAAGTCACACTTCATCAACGGCTCTTTTTTTTGCATGTGCCATAGCAGCAGCCGGGCACTGTGTCTACAGTCCCGTTGAGCCGTTGAAACGCTATCCGATACCACGACACAACTAGAGCAGATACTAGGCAAGAACCGTTCGCTGTAACTCCTTGTAGTGTTCGGAGTTCCTATTAGCGTTGCACTCACACGGTATTAGTGTTAGTCTAGTAGGTATTAGACTTTTAAAACCGGCCATAAATTATATAAGTATTCAGTGCCTACTAGTGGTTGCTCGCGGCTTTTCCTCAAGTTGATTTTTATTCACCCGTGGTTTTTCTTAGCTACAACATTATTGTAAAAAACCAAAAGAGATTTTTTCTATTGTACCCGACCTTAAAGACTTGCGCACGCCTTCTGCTGTGGCGATCAGCAAAACGCTGTCAAATATCACGTTTCACTGACCGAAACCGCAGAACGCTTAGTGCAAGTCTTAAAATTAGAAATAAAAATTTTACATGATGCATATTGTTGTAAACTTTGTTTTTCTTAACAGTTTTTATTTCATTCCTACGTATTTTTGTTCCATAAATAATAAATCTGGTGCTTATAGATCTCTTACAAAATGTCTTCTAAAAATACTAAAACGCTTCAAATATGGATGTATTTTATAGCTCTAGTGACCATAGATATAAAACTCTCTAATTCACAACGTTCTCACAAAAAAGACGTAAACGCACACGCACCGTAATCAAATCAAAAGATGACAAGCGCGTTGAAGTCTTTTGAATAAAATCTAATTTGCTACGAATCACCTACTAAAAAACTCTGCGTAGCCGCAATGAAAATGTAGTCAAGTACTTCACTCTAAAGTAGGCACTTTTGTGATGTCATGATTGATAGGAGGTACCTCTGATTCAACGACTTCAACGTCTCTACTTATGCAGTTTTTAAGAATACTTATTGCATATTCTTCAGTGAATAATAAATAAAACCGTCTGCAAAGAACAAAGAATTCAAGCAAGATTTTCTTCTTTTCTTTCAAACCAAGCCGTAGTTTGTCGCCTGTTCTTCTAGGCTTGGTCTGGTACTAGACTCACCTAGCTTTGAGACGTTCGAAAGGTGCTCCTTTTGAAACAACTGATAAAAATACTTAGTTGATTTTCTGACCATAGATGTTTGTTCTATGGCTGGGTGTTACATTGTTTTCTAAGTACCTATGTAAATACCACGACAACCGTTGGGGAATAAAGGTTCTCGAATGGCGACCACGAACCGGAAGACGAAGCGTAGGGCGCCCACCCACCAGATGGACCGACGACATTGTTAAGATCGCGGGAAGTCGATGGATGGAAAGGGCTCAGAATCGTTCTTCCTGGAATGTCCAGCAGTGGAATACTTCAGGCTGATAATGATGATGATGATGTAAATACAAAAAAAAAATACGGGTTGCACTCCGGGAGTGCCGGCAGAAGTGAAAACTTGATTATTAACGTAGGAACCCTAAAAGTTGTTTATTTTATCAAGTTCCTCAATGTAGTAAAACCCCAATCAAAGTCCTAAGGAACCCTAAAAATTTTAGCATTATCAAGCTCCTAAGTGTAGTTGAAATTCCAATCAAAGTCCTAAGGAACCCTAAAAATGTTAACATTATCAAGCTCCTAAGTGTAGTTGAAACTCCAATCAGTCCTAAGGAACCCTAAAAGTTGACCACTTAATCAAATTCCTCAATGTAGTAAAACCCCAATCAAAGTCCTAAGGAACCCTAAAAATTTTAACATTATCAAGCTTCTAAGTGTAGTTGAAACTCCAATCAAAGTCCTAAGGAACCCTAAAAGTCGACCATTTAATCAAATTCCTCAATATAGTATAACCCCAATCAAAACCCTATACGGAACCCTAAATTTTACGTAAAGCCAAATCCTCAACGGGTCGGAACCGCTAGAAGGGACCTTGTCGCGCGACCTACAAGTAGGTCCTAAATGAAGTAAAACGGCAGACATAGGAGGAGGGGGTTCTGGGGGGCTAAGGAAGGTCACAGCACGGCTCGCTTCGCTCGCCGCGCTGTTCCCCGTGGTCGCGTGGCGGCTCGCTTCGCTCGCCGCGACGCTCCCCCCGGGTTCAGGAAGAGGGGGTTCTGGGGGGCTTAGGGGGGTAACAGCACGGCTCGCTTCACTCGCCACGCTGTTCCCCGTGATCGCGTGGCGGCTCGCTTCGCTCGCCGCGACGCTCCCCCCGGGTTTCGGAGGAGGGGGTTCTGGGGGGCTTAGGAGGGGTCACAGCACGGCTCGCTTCGCTCGCCGCGCTGTTCCCCGTGGTCACGTGGCGGCTCGCTTCGCTCGCCGCGACGCTCCCCCCGGGTTCAGGAGGAGGGGGTTCTGGGGGGCTTGGGGGGAGTCACAGCACGGCTCGCTTCGCTCGCCGCGCTGTTCCCATGGTCGCATGGCGGCTCGCTTCGCTCGCCGCAATGCTCCACTCGAAAAATAAATACAGTAGATCTATAAAATCATGTACCAATGACCACTACTACCTGCCGCGGGCGGCCGCTAGTTCATAAAATCTATTAGGTATGTACCTATACCTACTACAGTCACGAAAAACGCCTTGGTATGCTTGCTACTAACTATTATCTATTCTGTGACGTTACCGTGTCATAGTAACTACTAGCGTATCTGTAGCGTCGCTTTTTCGATTTTTATTATGAACTCTACGTTGTAGTCTTAGGGTACATTTCTGCAAAAAATCCGTCCTACGCTTTTTCGATCAGGGTCACGTGATCCTGACGCGAGTTTAAGTTTTTATACCCATTCAGAAAGTGCTCAACGCCGCTAAAGAAGTTTTCACTTCAAAAATTACATTAAGTATTACCAGATAGCTGATCTATCTGATTCCCATAGTACAAGCTCTGCTTAATTTGGGGCTTGACAGTGTTGAGTCCACAATATTATTTTTTGAAGCAACGAACAAGGGCATTAGGCGTAATTCCGAGGTGGTTAGAGTGATTCAGAGATTCGATCGGGAACCAAACTGTGCTACTGAGTCACATGGACCGGTTTCCACTGGAGGTATGCCACAACTTCCTGAGCTTCTCATAATTATTTGTTTACCTATCTCCTTGAACATCGGTAGGGAGAGCAAAACGTGCCAAGGCATGCCCACACTTCATTTGTGTTAAGGTTCCTTAGATGCCTCTAAATACCCCAGTTACATCTTTTTTTTATAAAACATGATGATGGGACAAGCAAAGCCAAGTTATAAGCGATGTGGTTATCACTTAACATCAGGTGGGACATAGCGCACCTTACCTTATGTAAAGTGGTAACCATCGCTTATTAACAAACCATTGCCTAGTAGGTCACGCACGTCAGGAACGTGCCCTACAATGCACTTCCCTGTGTTCATCAACTTGAGGCATACAGATGTTCTGCCTTACGTGCCAGTAATATCAACGGCATGCACCCACACCCTTCAAACCGAGAAACAGAATTGCTGCTCCACGGCAGAAATAGGCATGGTGGTAGTACTTCCCCGGACGAGTCACACACAAAGAGCTCTACTAATTACTATACTATTTCCAATAGCTTTGATTATCCAAAGATCTGAGGAAATAATACAGGCACTTCTCATCAAAAGAAGAGATCGCCCACTGTACCTACTTTTATTCGTAATATTTTTTTTAAATATATTCTTTTGCTAACATTACTTAAGTCTATCTATTTAAATAGGGATTAAACTCGTGCTTTATATTGTATGTATTTTGATTTAAACTTGTTTTTTAGTTTTTTGATTTCTTTTGGTAATTATCTACCATAATCGAGCAATGAATGAAGCCACGAAGGCGTCTCACAAGCAACGTTGGGCCATCAGCAAACGAAAGAGTTTATGGACCTACGAGACAGAATGTGAACTTACTTACCAAAGAGGTCGCAAACTTTTTTCATAGAGCCTTTGAAACGAAAAGACCGTAGAAAGTAACTTACCTTCAAACCCAGGTATCATAGGATGCTTGTAAACTGGATCTCCATTCCGAAACCTGGCGTTCACGACGTCTATGTCCGTTTGCGGTGGACGAAAGATCTGAAAAGGAAACAAAAATGCGATATAAATTTCTATTCTAAAATTTAATTTTGCAAAAATCCGACACAGTGGACCATGTGGATTTTTGTTTTATCAGAAATTACATATTCAACGTAATGGTAAAGAACAAACTTGGAAATCATCAGCGGTCCTATCAGACAGCACCAGCCTTTCCGAATGGAGTACACTAGGATCCAGGAGGATCTTGTGCGTGGTGGAGCCATAGGTGTCTCCGATTCGGTACTTGTATTCTGGACAATGGCCTGTGTAGCTGCAAGAAACAAAAAGGTGTTCGTTTTTCAACACTAACTCACTAAATTAAATAAAACCTGGGTATCAAAGCATGCACGTCATGCATGGACTGGATGGAGCTGAGAAATTTGCTATTTTGTTTCTGAAGTAAGAAAGATGACGTCACAGTAAACATACGAGGTTGACTAATGCAGCCATGAAGTCTACTGCTAGATATTTGGGGATTTCCATCATATTTGAGAGGTTGAGGGCCTAAAATCAATAAAATTATTTAGGGTACCCAAATCCTTTGCTACAGGTTCCTGCCTAAGTTTAAGTTTTATCCTTGAGAGAATTCGTGTAGTTTTTGTAGCAGAGCCGATAGAACCTACAAAGGTACGAAATCCTATCAATTACATTACCTACAGTTACGTGGTTGATAAAGTACTATTTCTAACAGTAGTAGAGCGTGTTAGGTTCTAACCGCATTAGAGCCTTGTCAGGCATGTGACTATAACGTGACATCTATCATCTATTTAAGTAACCCTCTAAAATAAAACACAGAAGCACAGAAGTAACTTCATAAAATACACCATTGAAAACTTCATAAAATGCTCGAAGATTTGCCACCAAAATTTTTGCAAGCAGTAAAGGAAATTGTAAAACTTTATACTTGCAAAATCAAATAATTGAAACTAGGTTTGTTTTCGTGTACATAGTCGTAAAACGAATACAGAGGTAGGTCTACAAAAACCTTTGGCGCAATCCAACCCAATATATCAGCATTGGATACGGTCCGGACGCCCTAAAAGCAAAGTTGCCTCAGCGTTGCAAAATCATTACGAAAAATTGCCCAAATTGACAAATTGGACAATGCCCATCAATAATGTTGGCAACGCTTCTTCAAAGAGATATGGGGCGAGGTTGCGTAACTCATGCATGTTTTACGAAAATCGGAGAGCGAATTTAATCAGTGGACAGCATACAATAAAGAATTGGGTGACACATTTTTTTTATAATTATTTCACAACTATATTATACGGGCATGTCTTCGGAGAGATAACAGATACAAGCCGAATGGAGGAGGGAGACATGTTGTGCCGACCCCACATAAAGTGGGATAAGGACAGGAAGAAGAAGATATCTTAGCAGAAATGAAAGTCACGTACCTAACTAGGAAAATAATGAAAATATATGGTTTTGTGGGTAGTGTTTAGTAAAAGATGACATGTATAAGAAAGGAGTATAATATGCCTCCAAAACCTGAACAAAAAACAGAGCGATATGAACAAAATAACTAGCATTGCATTATTTTTATGTAACTGGACCAAATCGCATGCCTCTCTTGCTCTAGTCCTGTACCAGGCACTATAGCGTCCCGTAAGTAGGGGCATGAGTAATCAACAATTGCCCCTGACGCCATCTATATCATCTACAATAGATGCAAAAGCCTGTTAACTTGCTATTATATGTAAATTCGTAAATTAATTTTAGAAAAAAGTAATAAGCCCCAACCATGACTGTTAAATTGATAGCTTAAAATAATTATGCTAGTCACTATCAAAAAAATTGGTTTCTGAGTACGATCATAAGAAATTGTGTAGCTTTTTTTAGCTAAGTTAGTCTTCTATCTTTATTAGCAAATTATACGCGTATGAATACGTTTGTTTGAATCACAGAGAAGCAAAAACGCTTTTGCTTATTGAATTGTCTGTTTATTTAATTATTATATCCTCCTTAAACTAAACTGGACGTCACTTTATCATCAGGCGCAGGCCAATTTGTTATTCACGAGAGAAATACTTTGATAAAAAACCCTTAGACAGTGATCATCAAGATTTAAACAACTGGACACACCGAGGCCTCAAATCCCTCTGAACACCACTATTGAAGTCATCTTTTTCCTAACGTAAATATCCTCACTGCTGAGGGACGTTACCTCAACGAGGACAATAATAGTCAATGAGGATCCAGTCTGCCCGATTTCCTTTGATATGTTTGGTCCATAGCATCATAAACAACATCATAAACAACTCTATTGTTGAGTGAACCTGATTGCTCCTTCCCTCGAGACAGCCAGGAGTTACAAAGCCAAGAGCTGATGATGGAAAGATCTCCAGAACTTACCCAGGTATGTAATGTGGCTGCGCTATGCTGACTAAATCCAAAGCCATATTGAGTTTCTCTTATATCAGTGTTAGACCATAATTTTGATGAAAGTTTGCCAAAAGTTTGTTTTGGTTTAGAAATTAGAGAAAATTACACATTTGTTGATGATGGTTTGACGAAAGGTTGCGTTGAATTTGACATTGTCAGTTATCAGGATGTTATTTTTTATGCCTTAAAAAGAACAACTCGTTAGCTATGTTCAAAAAGTATTGTTGTGTAAAATCTAGTATATCCTAATATATAATGTACTCAAACATGTCTGTCTGTTTATTCGATTCTAACGGTTCTGGTCTGTAAAAACCGCGCTTACAACAGAATCAAAGTATTTATAGATGATTGATACAAAAATTACATTTCGTCAAATGCATTATATTTTTTACACAGAAGGTAAAGGCCTTACGACAGTTGAGACTTTACAGCCCTTTGTCTGGTGAGCAGTACTAAAAGTAGTAAATTGTCAAACCTTTGCCTTCCCCTCTCTTTCAAACTTCAGTCGGCTCCACTGGTTTCGTTCGTTTATTATTTCGTCGCGGCCGCCATATTGGATTCAACCGTTGAACAAGACGGGCGCGCGCTCGTTGAGCATCCGCGTACAGTGACAGCAAGACCGATAAAACAAAAACTTTGAATAACACACACAACAGTGAAAAAAACAACAATAACTTACAAACTAACAGAGTAGTGAGTGTGACAAAACAGTTTGCATCAAGTTTAACTTATTCAAAACCGATCGGACAAGTCGAAATGCATTCCACCCAGAGTGTTGAACTTTTATTTTTTTTTCACTTTGCGGTGTACATTTTGATTCTTATCAAGTTTCGTTGTTAGCTGTGTTGTGAACTATGGGTTTAAACACGTAGGAAAATTTAAAAACTTGATGAATAGTGCAAGTGATTGTTAGACTTTGTTATCAAAGTCAGAGTTATCATTGATTGACGAGGATTGCCGAAAACTTCAAGGTGAGTTACCTGCGTACTGTTGTTTTAATAATTATAGACTTTATTAGGTATCTTTAATTTCAGCTGCTACTTTATCAAAACAAGCTAATTATCAAAACATCTACTTAGAGGTTTGCATTTTGAAGGTTTCCAAATTGGACGTCTCTAACACTTCGTGCAAATGGTCAACCTTTTTGTATGTCATTAAACGTTAACGACTTTATTTCGTATTTTTATGGGTTTTTGATAAGAAGGTATTTATTATTTATTTTTTAAGATGGTTTTTGCGCGCCTTTGTCTTGTCTTTTTTCTCAGAAAGCTTTTATCAAACCCTACTGAGGTGGCTGCACTATTATGCTCCCAGATATTCGAACCTAGATTGCCAGGATCTAACAAAAATTGCAAACATCAAATGAAAATGTATAGTTGGACGATTCAAAGTCAGAAGATTTTTTATGGGAGCACATTTAAAACCTGCAAAGGACACCCAACGAGCGAATAAGCAGAAACGATGTTACAAAATCAAAAGGAACCCTCTGAATACAGACACCCGTAAACAATGAAACCACGACCATTCAGACCGAGCAAAAGGAATCCTGTTTGGCGACTGAACAGGACGAAGCGACAAATCGAAAATGGACTGCGAGCACCTATATTTGGTGTGCCGCCTAAAGCATTTTCTACTTATGAAAGCATCTAACAATAATGAAATACCTGGTTAAATGGTAAATAGAAAGAATTGCAAAATTGCATCCCTATCAAACTTGATTATATTGGGGAAAAATAAATAATCAAAGGCGTTTTTATTACGCCACGCACAAATAAATAATACCCACAATACAAGAACAATAGTAATCTTTGATATTTAAACGAAACCTGAGTAAACTAAAATAAGTAAATAAATATAAAGTGGTTTTACAAGTCTTCAGCGTTGTATATTTTATGCAGTGAATTATAAATTGCATGAAGTTGATCTGCTTTTTCTGCTTCAGCGCCATTTCAAACGAGCCATTCAACCGCAATATCACTCGTTAAATACCAGTTTAAGCTCAGTAGTGCCATGAAAGAGTCGTCTGCTGCTAATTTAAATCATAAGCACCAACACAGAACCCGTAAATTACGGCTATTACAAATTTACCGTCAGTTTTTTTTCTAAGACGCGAGGAAATGTGACTTGCAGACCGGTTAGAAGGAGAATCGGTCTGTCTGCGTCGATGAAAAAAGACGAGCCGTGGATATTCGAGGCCACAACCCAATTGGGACCAGTCGCAGGTACTCTTTGTAGTACACTTTCTCCGGTGCGTGATGCGGACAACACACATTTCACTACATCCAGCGGAGATAGCTATTCATGACCGCCGGAGCGAAAGGATGATACCGCATGAAAGACAGCGATACATCGGAGAGGCACACCTGCAGCTGAACGACTAATTTGATACGCCTCATTGAAAACAACACTAGCAAGTAGACATCAAGAGGCGCAATACACGACGCGTCAAAATGATAAATCATGATTTGCAAAAGCTACACTTTCTCCAGAAAGGAGGGCGCAAATCGAAAACAAAATTACTGTGGTGTGTCATTAATTAACCGCAAAACGTGTAGGTATGCATTGCATCTACTTAGCTGCCACGTAGACTTGAAAGAGTAGAAAACGTAGTCGTCAAATTAAAATTTTAATAAATATAGCAACAAATTAATCAAATTACAAGCTATCACATTCAGTTACTGACCTACCAATGCCACTAAAAATTCAAACGAAAATTTTCCTACTTCATCGTTTATTTTAAAAATATAAACAAAGTGGGTTATGGCCTCAACATTCTAGATCATAAAAGCTATCGCTAAAGATTTTGTTAATATCATTAACCTCTAAACTGGTGGCATGAGCTTAAAGTAGACAAATTCCGAGAAATAGAAATAACACACGCTCGAATAGTTTTAAGATTACATCCCGAGATCATTGAAAGCGTTAATAATGAGAACCGCATAAAAACTAGTCCAGCAGGTGCTGGTACAATTGGTTACATGAAACAATTTGTGCTTATTACGGTGGTAACATAGCGCAAGCTCAGGATCGAGGCAATCAAGACGCAATTTTCCAATTACACGGACGCAAAACACGAAATAGTTATGAAGCTTCAAACAAATCACTTGGATACTACAATTCAAAGTGACTAATGTACCTACTGACATCATGATTTCAGAGGAATGCGAAGAAAAAACATCTGAATCAATCAAAAACAAACGTTACCACAGCACAGCAGCACTCGCTCATTCGTGAATCGTGATGAACAGAAATTCCTAAGCGAAGTAAACTTTGTTTCACAATCTTCATTGAAATGTTAATTATTGTGATGTTTAATGTGTCAGTTTTAATACACGCATTGTTTCTGAAAAACTCATCAGCATAAACATTTACATTTAACTTCTTCTGTGCTTAGAGGTCAATAGCGTAAATAATACTATTAACATTTTCTTAAATAGTCTCTGTATTTTATGGTTGACTGTTTAAGTACTGTATGAAATTATGGGAAGTTAAAGGCCTGCTAAAATACGGTCAATGGATTAAATTTTTCATTGTCACAGAGCACGAACTACAATACCTACCTTTCAAGTCTTGTCTTGTCTTTTCAACTCTTATCTCCTCGCTAATTCTCCGAAGTGCCTTACGTGTGAAGTTCTTTATTATTTATCGCATCGCCTCAATGGCTTTGAATAATCATAATAAAAACGCCGATAGCATCTAACGATTTAGTTTTTGCACACCTTATTAAAGAGAGCAGAGCTGTACATATCGTTACTTGTTATAGTTTAATTAGGTACCTTTTCTAAAGTAAATAAATACCTACCTTAAACAGTGGGTACCTAATGGGTATTTTTTGTTTTTTGAAAATCAATACCATCTATAAGTAGATCTAGGTAGTGTAAGGTACTCTCTTCTTTTAAATCAAAGTTAGTCTCAGCCTTGGCGAAATAATTTGTTAGCCATAATCTTTCTTCAGTTACCAACATTAAACTGTCTAAATAAAAGAAAAGTTTAGTGATAAGCCTTTTTAAAATATCACTTACAATCTTATTTGGTACTTTTCGGTTTGTATTACTGTTTCTTTTGAACTTATTGAAAGTCTTATTAAGTAAGTACGAAAAGGTAATCACACGGTTTTGTATTTCAAATTCAATGTATCATTCATTGCTTACAATGTACTTTCTTGCATATTATACAAAGTAGTGTCTGCGTAACTCCGTCATGCAATTAGGGCTGGCAGTTGCGTGTATTTAAAGATTGCATTCACATTTTGAAATGGCTTCAGACTTGAAATGTGCTGTTTTATTTTCTTTATACGGTGTTCATCCATCATTCATAAACGTACACGCTTGTTTTGCAAAGGGACTGATGGATAATAATACGTCAGATTATACTTGGAGTGCTTCTGACACACTGCTTCGAGTATCTTGATCGCTATCGTGGTCCATCGTATTTTAACCACGCTTTATTTGCAAAGTTTTCTTTTTCTGTTGAATTTTGTTGCCCAGTGGAATCGATTACTACGTTGGGATAATTTAATGATAACACTTTAATGGATTTGGTAGTCAATCATTTGTCTATATTAGCGTTTTTGGTGTTTATTTTTATAACTGACGTGATTTGATTTAAATTGAATATTCATAATGACGTGATCATTAATGATCACCATCTCAATTCATCATTATTACGTAAATCTAGATCCAGTAGCATTAGCTTACTGGAAATTGATATATTGATGTAGAAACTAACTAATCGGGCAGGTTCTGAAGATTTAAAATTAATTTTTAAAGAAAGTTTTTAATTGGCTGCGAAATAATCTATTTTAATTATGCTAAATATTACGCAAACAATTCAATCAAAATGTAAAGCAGAAGAAGGATTTATTAGAAAATTATAAACATTTAAACCTAATAAATAAATCTCTTTTGTGAATAGAAAAATTAAGAAACAGCTGAGACATGTTAAAATTTAGAGAACCGTTTTGAAGAAGTTTTTTTATGATCTATCTTTTACTACACTAAGTCCATTCCCATTAAATTAAAATGCCTTTGTAATAACTGTACCGACAAAGCGACGCCTGTTTGACACAGGAATGTAGATAAGACACATGCATTGTGATTTGAAATATAAGGGCACGTGCTAAGCACCTCCCATTCACGGTCCAATCGATCACGATTCGATCCGATGCCTCTTACGAAACCTCAGAGTACTCTGAGGTTAGTGGCCTTGTCCCAACCGTAAGCTGCTTTTGTTTGTCTTTCTTTGGATAAACAAATTGTAACGGTCCGGTACTGTGTCACCGATCATTCATCATCGATCTTTGTTTCTGCGATCTTGTGCAGTGAGCTCTTACGGAAATTTTACTTGTTTACAAGCTCATTTAGCTCATTTACTGAAATATGTCGAAGGAACTTCTGCATTTATGGTGGTAAACGGACTTATACAGTCGTCGCCGTCACGTTTGATATCATCTATTCAATAGTTACTGACTGGCCTCTCAGCTCAGTTGGTAGTAGCTCTGCCTTCTGCGCCGCAGGTCGTGGATTCGATCCCCACCGAGAACAAATATTTGTGTGGTGAACGCAGATGTTTGTTCTCTGTCTGGGTGTTGTATTGTATTCTAAGTATGTATTTACAAAAAAAATGCATGTATGTCGGTAAAAATGTATCAGCTATCTCGTTCCCATAGTACAAGCTCTGCTTAATTTGGGGCTAGATAGTGTTTTCCTGGCCATTACTTTTAACACGTTTTGTGCATTTAAGACAGTACATATTGTGTGTAGTTCATACCCATGCTTCATTAGCAGCAGACTTTCACGAATGCCCTCTACAAGATATTTCTGCTCTTGTGAGTTGACCTTTGATATGATCACGTTTGGTTTGTCAGCTTTTAGCTTGTGGGTGAAGTTCAATGGTAAACTATAGTCAGGTATGGTATGAGTAACGCTTTGTCCAAAATAGCCACAGGGCTTATAGTTCGCTTTACGTTAATAAATCTTTGAAATCCTTGAGTGAGGTCACGTTTTTAGAAATACATGTAGTAAACTTTATAGCATCTACTGATATTTTGAAGTAGATACTTGTTTTAACTTATCGCTTTCCTAATTTTTATTGTCACTTTGTTTTGTTTTAACACAAGCTTATTTGTTTTTTAACCGACTTCCAATCAAAAAGGAGGAGGTTCTCAATTCGGTTGTATTTAATGTTTGTTACCGCATAACTTCGTCATTTGTGAGCCGATTTGAAAAAATATTTTTTTATCTGAAAGGTACTGCTTCCAGATTGGTCCCATTTTAATTTTATTAAAATCGGTGTTGCCATTTTTTTTTAAATATTTTTTTAATGTTTGTAACTGCATGCCTCCGTCATTTATGAACCGATTTAGAAAATTATTTTTTTATTTGGAAGGTTATTCTTACGCCCAGATTGTCCTAAACAAATTTGATTAAAATCGGTTTAGCCGTTTGACAATGAAGTCGGTTTCTCAAGTTTTTTAAACTTATAATTATTATTATTTCTTAAGAAAACAAACGGTGCATGCATACTTATATTCTAATTGGTAATTAAAAAAAACTGGACCATTAAACATTTTTCGCATAGTGATGACATTATAATGTATCCAGTCAAAAATAATTATTATCGAAGTTATGATAGTAACCTAGATGTCATCCGTAAACATGTTCTTTTGCACAAATTTTCATTATCTTGAGTGACCTAAAATCATATCTATCTCGTTTTGTTTTTACTGACCTAATAAAACCATTTAAATTAATATTTTTTGAGGTTTTGTTTTACTGACCTTTGATAGAGACTTCCTAGTCGTCTTAGATACTATGTATTTTAACTTCTTTGGTCTGACACACTAACAACAAACCTGAGTATATTTTTTCAGTTAATTGGGGACCATGCGTTGCTAACGTTCATTTGCTTAATGTTATTTTGGTGTTTTGAGCTATGTTTTTTATTTTATTGCTTACATAAAACATCTATAATCAATTCGTCATAATTGAATATCTAGTGTTTCCTATATTGTGCGTTACTGCTATACAGGACTTCACAAAATGCCATTGTGGATTAACGTTTCTATCCTCCGCTTATTCTGTAGAAGCTGACTCAAAAACGGTTAGAACCAAGCCGTAAGTTTCTTGCTTGTTATTTTAGGTTGGTCATGTGAAACTAAATATTGTGGTCAACTTTTGAGCTTGCGTTTTCTCGATACACTTTACTAGTCTTTGAATGAATTCGGACTGACTGCGGTGAATAGCGAATACAAACTTTTTGTACCAAAAAGTTTCCTAATTTCTAAACCTAATTTGTCAAAATGAGGTCTAAAATGTAATCCCAGGCTTTGCAATTTTTTCGCCTTTTCAAAACTCCTAGCGTTGTTTTTAACAGACATGCAGTTGTTTTGTTTTTATACCGTCTGTTTTTACATTTATACTTTTATACCCTAGCAACTCCACCATACAAGGCGTACAATGTTGCCATGTATTTTTATACTTCTGTCAGATGTTAGCAGATAACACAGGCCTTGGCCCACCCACGCTGCAAGTGGACTAATCTCATTTGCCTGAGAAGCTTACTAAACGCTTTGTTGGTAAACATATCTATTTAAAAACTCGCAATTGCATTTGCTCATTAAAATTTGTCCGTAGAAATGCAATTTAATTGAAAAAAATACATATGAGTAGAAAAATTTTTTTACTCATATTAATTTTTATGATTATTTAAATTTAGTCACCACTAGGTTTCGGTTTAAGTGCTGTACTTATTTTGTAGGTTGTACTTTTTATGTTGGTTTTTCCAATAAGTATAAAAATTATCCGTTCTATATACTTAGTAGACAAGTATGACCAGTAGGTCATACTTGTATTTGAGTACAAATGAAAAAAAAAAATCCTTTACCAACGAATTCCGGTATAGGTTCGATACCTTACCTACGCATATATAAGTTCTTGTAATGTGAAGTATAGGTTCTAATCCATTGTGGAAAAAACGTAGTACTTAATATAGTAAGTACACCCCTGAATGATCTTATTATCTACCTATTCTTTTACCATGAAATCGATTAATTGAGGTTCGAACAAAAAAGGTCTGTTTCTATATTAAGCAAATATTATTTAAATATAGGATCTACGTATATTTTAAGCAAATATTTTGGTATGCCCTAGTACGCAGGTACCAAGACATTCAATTACATTTTTAAAGTCTATATCTATGAATTATTTCCACTAGCCGAACTTCAGTTTCATATATCAGACTGTATAAAATATAACTCAACGATTTAAAATCTGTTTGCGAAACATGAAAATAATGTATAACTAGTACTACGGACAGAAATAACTAAATACATTGTATACCTGTTAGAAGGTTTTCTGGCGCAGAATGACGTCACACCACCTGCGCAAACGCCACTTTTGCGCTGAAACAACAGTCTACTGCAAGTAGCCCGCCTTTGTTACTACAATACATTCTTTTGAAAATATTTGTGTTATTGACAATAGGACATTTGGCTGGAAATCCCAATACTAAATTATTGTCGAACTCTCAGCCTTGACAGTTTTACAGATATTATTACAGTTATTATCTTGTCGCTTGGTTATCTTGAACCAGTGTGGTGAAAGGATTTTAAGTGCGCCTCAAGGAGGCTCCTTTTGTGCACTTGACACGATTTTGAGCTGGTTTGGTTCAACGACATGCCAGTTTTCTCAAGATGTGTTTCTTCACCGTTTGAGAGTACTGGCATAGTGCACATACATTTTGGACACAACTGGATTTGAACCCACGACCGGAAGGTGGGGCCGCTACCACTGGGCCACCAATGCTCTCGAGCAAGAAAGACTATGACATAAAGACCGCTGAATAGCTTCTTATTATACCTACTTTTAGATGAGATGAATCGTAGATTAAATTTAGGCGCATCATAGGACTTGGTTACCAAATAGTGCATATTATTATTATTGTTATTTAGTTTGAGCCAAATAAAAAAGTTATCTATCTATCTATTATAATGGGTGCATTTACGTTGGTAACATAAGCCAAAATCGTTGCAAATGTATGATAAACCACAGACACATGAAAAAGTATTCTACAATCGTCTGTAGGCCAAGCAAGGGCAACTATTTCCAAGTCAAAGAAAGCACTGGTTTTTGCGTCTATAAAGTTAGCTCTATCAAGATTCAAGTGCCATTCCACTTCGTTTCTCAGCCATCTATTGAAAACTGGGTGACAGCGAATGCCTGTGGAATCCGTAATACCTCGTCAACACCAAAACGAGCTCAACCAGGAATGCGCATTCTCACAAAAAGCAGGCGAGCTGGATAAGCTTACCTGCTTCTCTACCGCTAAAACAAAATGGTAATGGGAATTCAAACTGTGATTATAACTTTTTCAGTCTAGTCGTAACTGTATCCAAAGCCTTTAAATATATAAGAGTAAACTAGGGTAGGTACTAACTTTTTCCTACTGGTTATAACCTATCACGTTATAAATACTTCTTCTTCTTCTTCCTGTTCTTTATGTGGGGTCGGCACAACATCATCCACTCCTCTTTGTCAGCTGCCATATCTACATTGACTCCTTGCTTATCCATGTCATCTTTGACACAGTTCATCCATGTTTTCTTTGGTCTACCTCTGCGCACATATCCATCCACATCACTCTTGATTCTAATCAAATGACTTTCATCCCTTCTCATGACATGTCCTTAGCACGCCAGCCTATTGCTCTTCAATTTCTCAAATAAATACTGCTAATATTGTAAAATTATCATCAAACATTTGATTTCGACCATCATATTTTTTTGGCTTCGCAGTCCGAACCGTTACAGGTCCTATCATACAAGTTTTACTTTTAGCATTAATAATGTTCTCTGTAGGTAATTTCTGATCCAGTCTGCCAGTAAGTAGTATTAGTAGTAAGCCAGTATTAGTTACCAACCGAAGCACCAAGTATAAGTTACCAATAAAGCGTCTATGACGCTGGTTGGTAACGTTTCTGATCCAGTCTGCCAGTAATAGACGCTGGTTAGGAACTAGTACTGGCTTCATCGTAAATGCGGCCAGCGCAATGGCATGGCGTGACCCCTTTTCGCATGTATGGATATCCGGTAGCCATGAATATGGGGTGAACACAACACTGAATAGACATGCAAATTGCGTACTTATCTACCTATGGGTTTCTAATGTGGTTCTTCTAAAAAATAGCTGTCAACCGACTATTTAGTAACAAAGCTGCTCATTTTAGCTTCGGAGTACTAAATAGTCGGTTGACCATTAACATGGTAACTGAAGACTCAAATACAAAATAAGAAGTAAATGTCAGAGATGTAGAAGTAGGAAAAGGAAGTTAATGTCAATTAACAGACTTTTAAAAAAGCACTTTACCTTATGTAATAATAATGACCTAAAACATATGCAAGCTTATGAGACAACTTATCGGAAGGAAAACACATCAATGACATAACGTTTAATATCCTGTTAAATAATTAAAAGCACGTCAAGATTTTTATCAACGAGAACAAGACGAGACTAGAGCAACCTGTTTCTTTGAAATGTTAGAAAAAAGTCCAAGACATTGGCGCCGTTCTGGTTTCTTCTCGAGAGCCGACCAACAGCCTCATTACAATAACAAATAAATCCTGATAGGAACAAAAAATGTGTCATTCTAACTCCGCTCGTTACATTTGATGGACGTACGAGTTCGTTATGCTGTCATTTGGGTTCATAGATTGAGAATGTTGGGTTTATTGCAGTGTTTTTGCTAAAGTTTAAACTTGGTTTTCGTGTCAACTTGTCAACTTAGCATGACGGTCTACGTAATAATTGCAGAGGATTGGAATGCCGCACGCAACATGTGGTAGACCTTTCAACGCAGCATAACAATGGTTTGCGAATATGGAATTCCCTGTCCATTGAAACTAAAAGCATCGATTCAAAGTAACATTTTGCAGACAATACGCGATTCATGGACTACAGTTTTGACAGTGGATTTTTTTTCCAGCGAGTATTAGAGGAATGTGAAAACAGGTAGACGGAAATATTTTGGACTGTGTGTTACTTCAATTATTTGTCTACAGCCGTAGGTACAGCCGCCTAAAGCTAATCCGTCTTAGTCACAGGGTGAGACTAAAGTAGGTTTTATATTTTGCAACTCAAATGCTGCAAAGATATCTCCCTATCAGGATTAGATAGATGAAATGAAATGTATTTATTGATAACTAAAGAAAACACAAACATTAATAATAAATAGTATTGCTGTAGTTAGTATCTCGTCATAGTTTACAAAATATCGTTTCAATAGAATAAAAATAATTCATCTTAGCTGTAAAGGGGTTTGTCAAAAATATATAGGCATATGGGGAGATGATTACAATCATGGTACATAAGTAATAACTTGTTAGCAATAAAACCATAACTATCCAATTATAATCCTATAATATCTATGTTATTTAGGTACGCTTAATTTATCAACGGTATTAACGATTTCGCAATCAACAAAAGAAATTCAAATGTTCGTGCAATCAAATATTCCAACAAAAACGCAAAAGGCCTAATTGTTCGCTTTTGTAGATTTAACGAACAATATGGCGATTCGATTGCCATAATAAAATAACAAATCGACTAACGAAATAATGTCTGATAAATCTTTGGAGTCGTGACCAGTCCATTTGAGTGCAAGGCACGAGAATCGAACAGACTTTGACAAAGTCTTGGATTTCGAGGCTACACACGTGTTTTTTTACGTGCAGTGCGTGACCTAGGCATTTGATTTGTGGGTGCTGGTATTCGACGTCAATCACAAAAACTGGACAGACACTATCTCAATTGCTGTCAAATGTTAAGTGAACTTCACATTTTTGTGATGCATATCTTTATCAGAAAAGGGAGGCCTTTGCCCTGCAGTGGGACAAGATAGAATATCTATACACTAGTTTTAACTCAGTTTATAGACTAGTTTAGTCTCTAACCACAAAACATAAAATCCTATCCTAAAGATATGAATCAAGAACATTTTATTATAATCTCGTACCAATAAAACGTCAGATATTATTCAAAATGCATTTTACATTAGGAACTTGTCCATGTGTGTTGTATTTGTATTTCATATGTGAATGGTGCCAAGTCCATCGCTGCAAGAGTTGTAACTGTTTTCGCTGTAACTTGCCAGTACCTACGCCTATCCTATCGATGTCCTATCGACATGGTTCCCGACCACACACGCCGCCCGTTAGGGACTTTGTAGTATATTATGGCATTACCGTGTATCGTGATCCCATTGCAGCCCACCACTGAACGGTTCGGACCATAAACGATACGCTAATGCAGCTGATAAGGCAACAGACGTCACAATAACGGTTACTTGGTGTGCCAATACCGTGCTAAAATAGTGTAGGTAAGGTATAGGTACTTCTAGTATAGGTATAGGTACTAAAGAGCGTGGAAGGCTGTATGTTACGCGTTGGCCGTTTGGATTTACGGACTAAATTACGTAGGCCGACATTTTTTATGACCATGGGACATGGGGCTCAGAGACGGATGCTATCACGGATCTTGATGTAACGTTATTACGATGCCAATCATGAACGTTTAATAATAACTGGAATAAACAGGGTATAGCGTCTTTGGCGCCAGTGGGTATTAGATAATGAGAGTACCTAACACGCTAGTATGGCAAGTGTAAGTCATTTTGATGACTCTGACAGACCTGACTGCTGGTTAAATAATTGACCATTTAATAAGTACAGTTGAACGCACTGTTACTGATCTGCTGCAGTTTAAAATATTACCACGAGATAAAACAAACGTTAAAAAACCAATCTCTGCAAACTCCCGAAGTCGAAAGCGATTGCAAACCGAACCCGTCCACTTTGGCGCAATTAATGTTTATGACCGAAAATTAGATATCGCGGAAACTGGTGAGATTTTTTATCCCCACCTGACCTCAGGGTCGTTGAACCTAAAGCTTAGGCTTGACGAAAATATCACGTAGACTGAACGGCGCTACGTCACGCAGCGCTTGGAAGGCATAAAGAAATTGTGTCACTTTGAGAAGTTAAATTGTTCGAATTCGACTAGAAAATTGCTCTCAATAGTCATTGCACTTTGCGTCTGTCGTAACCTCATGAGAAATAATAATTATCATCTTTATGCCTTCTTAACCTGGTTGAGACTTTTCTCGCTACATTTCTCTTTTATGTAACCTGAATTTTACGACGGCTTTGTAAGAAGCCGGCGCTTATCAGTAATGATTCCGTTTAATTTTTGCTGCAATTTGCTTCATCTTATATTTGTAAATGACCCGATTTTACTAGTTCTTTCTCTCAATTATCGAGACCGTGCTACGCATTTTTAAGTTCAGGTATTTGTTGAAATCGTTGTGTTGAAAATGTTGGTTTTGTAAACGTTGCCTGAGTTCGTCTTTATTGTTTTTTGCCTTTCGCTGGTTTTTGCTCGTCATTTCAGAAATACCTTTTTCCACAAGTCTTGTGATAAAATTAGTTTTAGTTGCAGTTTAAAACATTAGTGCCTGCCCAAAGTATTCTACTGCAGTGGGCATTTGGCTTTTTTATTCTAATCACTCGAGTGCTATTTCAATCTCGTATCGAATAAAAGGTTCGTTTAATTAAACAATCAAGAGTTAATAGTTCCGTACGGTTTCTCAAAACGTGTTGCCTCGTGGTGTCGTAAATAGTGTGACTTTTAGATAGGAGACACCGTTACCACTAATTTCGATATTGTTGGTTGGTTGCGTGTGTCGATGGCATTAATCTCGGCTTGGCTGGTTGCGTGTAGTTCAGCTCGATTGGCCGCACTCTTCGCTCGAACGACCAAGGACCTGCAGCCAGGCTGCAATCACTCATGATCAATGCAGTATAGACTTTATCGCACTGGATTACGATTCTCGTTTGAGTGCTTTTAAATCTTCATCTTTCAAAAAATCGTTGTCGTTTAAAATCACACTTAGAATATCATGTCACTGTGTCCATTTCGTATTGTGTGACGTCCGAGTGAAACTTCTTCTCTCTAGTGTTATTTTTTCTATGCCGTTCAAACTACCTGCCTACTTACGTGTTCATTTGCATCTCTTTATTTATGGAGTTTGCGTTGAATGCTTCGGTATTTGGGACGTGAGCTCATTGTGCATCGCGGAGCGGACATTTGTCATCTCGATTGTTCTAGGGAAAGCTAGACTATCTTGTTCTCAGGAAACTCTGTCACCGTTGACCTCCACGTAGGTACTTATAAGGCTTGCTCGTTCGATGCATGCACACTCACGGCATATGCAAAGTTTATGTTTAGTCTCATAGCGTGGTGTGGCGTTGTAATGCTCTCTTACAGTCAGATTGTAGAATTTTTCTTATCGAGAGTTTATATCTAAATAGGTTAGCTTGTGCTGATTGCGTGTTAGCTTGTAGTAATCGCATAAACCCAGCATTTGCGAGTGCAATCTGAAGAAAAACTCCTCACAATGCAGCGACAATGGACTTACAACCTATCACGTATGTGTTACTTGTCTATATTTTCTTTCTCGTCTCGGCATGACTACTACAAATACGAAGTTCCCACAAGTAATGTCTCGGTTTCCAAGAAATGGTCTATAAACTAGGAAATGACATTTGCAAACCATGCTCTATAACCTTAGTAACTGGTTTGGCGTTTCGTAATGGTCCCTTGAGGTTTCTAGACTCTCTTATCTGTCATGCTAGTTAGCTAAACTGGTTTATGGATGCAAACAAAAATTATATGTAGGGAGGTCTATATTCTGCATTAAACATAGGTGATGATAGGTGACTCCCCCCTCTCTGTTATTTACTGTTTTTTTATTAGCTCATAAGAAATTGAAATTAGTATATGAGATCATTCTTGCTTAAAGAAGTACATAGATACTGAGATCTTATGCTAGAAAACATTCAATAAAAAAATTTAGTTGATCGCCGCTGCCTATGATTTTTATTCTATTGACGTCATATTTTTTTTGTGGCTAGAATACAATTAGATGAAATTACGCTATCGTCATAAACTTGAGTGCTTCAGGCTCTTCCGATTTGAATGAAGTTCGTTTACTTCCAGTTGAACTAAATCATAATGATCGGTTAGGAACTGTTTTTACCTACGCATCATACTTCCTCACACCTGAAATCAATAATCATAGATTCAGTTAGAATTACGTGCATTCGCGTGCTGGTGGCTTTCCTGGTGGGAAAGTGGGATATTATCATATTTATACAAACAAGGAACGGGAACGACCAGTCTTACTTGTATCTTCTAACAATGAGCGCGGAACAAACGTATTCCATCGTAATTGGGTATATTTGTTCATAGAATCTGTGAAAACAGTGTTTTTGGTTTTTATTACAGTTTGGTTGAAATGTATAACCCAAAAAATGTTTATAAATGTAAAAAAATAGAGACACAATAAACAACTCTGTAACAGGATAGTATTGCAGTGCTCATATTAAAATATCTCTTAGCTATCTTCACCTAACTAATATAAACCATTTTGGGAGTTGGTACGTTCCTATGAACAGTGAATCTTTTGATCAATAAGCACAAGTCAAATTGTTGATGAATTAATCTCTTATCTCATCTCTTCGAGATTTGATAGAGATCAAAGATCATTCTGCGAGTCATTCTTCTAAATTATGACATGGACTGGAACACATGCTGACTCAATACGGATCTTATTGAACCTTTGTAAGTTATTAAGCTTTAATATTATCTATAGCTTGGTAGAAATAGAATATGTGCTTGCTTTACTGTGTGATTTGACGATCAGATTGTTCATTACTAGCTGTAATGCGAATTCTAAAACTTCTGCTTTAATTTATGATAGAACTCTTGTTCTTACTCCCATCTCATCTATTGTTTTATAAGTTGTACATACCTACTCGAGTGGTTTTGTTAGATAAGTGACGATTTGTTTTTGTTAACCACCAGTCGGTTTTAAGTTATCTTTACTGATACTTTTATTCATATACCACGGGTACCTGCTTTTGTGTCTAGGTACAGAATTCTAATGTACCAATCATAAAAAAAAAAATACGGGTTGCACTCCGGGAGTGCCGGCAGAAGTGAAAACTTGATTATTAACGTAGGAACCCTAAAAGTTGTTTATTTTATCAAGTTCCTCAATGTAGTAAAACCCCAATCAAAGTCCTAAGGAACCCTAAAAATTTTAGCATTATCAAGCTCCTAAGTGTAGTTGAAATTCCAATCAAAGTGCTAAGGAACCCTAAAATTGTTTACATAATCAAGGTCCTAAGTGTAGTTGAAAGTCCAATTAAAGGCCTAAGGAACCCTAAAAGTTGTTTATTTTATCAAGTTCCTCAATGTAGTAAAACCCCAATCAAAGTCCTAAGGAACCCTAAAAATTTTAGCATTATCAAGCTCCGTGTAGTTGAAATTCCAATCAAAGTCCTAAGGAACCCTAAAAATGTTAACATTATCAAGCTCCTAAGTGTAGTTGAAACTCCAATCAAAGTCCTAAGGAACCCTAAAAGTTGACCACTTAATCAAATTCCTCAATGTAGTAAAACCCCAATCAAAGTCCTAAGGAACCCTAAAAATTTTAACATTATCAAGCTTCTAAGTGTAGTTGAAACTCCAATCAAAGTCCTAAGGAACCCTAAAAGTCGACCATTTAATCAAATTCCTCAATATAGTATAACCCCAATCAAAACCCTATACGGAACCCTAAATTTTACGTAAAGCCAAATCCTCAACGGGTCGGAACCGCTAGAAGGGACCTTGTCGCGCGACCTACAAGTAGGTCCTAAATGAAGTAAAATGGCAGACATAGGAGGAGGGGGTTCTGGGGGGCTAAGGGGGGTCACAGCACGGCTCGCTTCGCTCGCCGCGCTGTTCCCCGTGGTCGCGTGGCGGCTCGCTTCGCTCGCCGCGACGCTCCCCCCGGGTTCAGGAAGAGGGGGTTCTGGGGGGCTTAGGGGGGTAACAGCACGGCTCGCTTCACTCGCCACGCTGTTCCCCGTGATCGCGTGGCGGCTCGCTTCGCTCGCCGCGACGCTCCCCCCGGGTTTCGGAGGAGGGGGTTCTGGGGGGCTTAGAGGGGGTCACAGCACGGCTCGCTTCGCTCGCCGCGCTGTTCCCCGTGGTCACGTGGCGGCTCGCTTCGCTCGCCGCGACGCTCCCCCCGGGTTCAGGAGGAGGGGGTTCTGGGGGGCTTGGGGGGAGTCACAGCACGGCTCGCTTCGCTCGCCGCGCTGTTCCCATGGTCGCATGGCGGCTCGCTTCGCTCGCCGCAATGCTCCACTCGAAAAATAAATACAGTAGATCTATAAAATCTTGTACCAATGACCACTACTACCTGCCGCGGGCGGCCGCTAGTTCATAAAATCTATAATAGGTATGTACCTATACCTACTACAGTCACGAAAAACGCCTTGGTATGCTTGCTACTAACTATTATCTATTCTGTGACGTTACCGTGTCATAGTAACTACTAGCGTATCTGTAGCGTCTTACGCTTTTTTTCGATTTTTATTATGAACTCTACGTTGTAGTCTTAGGGTACATTTCTGCAAAAAATCCGTCCTACGCTTTTTCGATAAGGTCACGTGATCCTGACGCCCTGACGCGAGTTTAAGTTTTTATACCCATTACAGAAAGTGCTCCAACGCCGCTAAAGAAGTTTTCACTTCAAAAATCCTCAATTTTAGGCTCTATCATTTTTATCGTCAAGTTTCACAACAGTATTTTTGATACTTCAACCTATTTTATCTGAATCGTTATCGATATCACGAAGTGATAACATGTTTATCAATCACTTCAAGCCAGTATGATCTGTGATCTGTAGTTGTTTGAGCTTACAAGCCTACTTTATCTCTTGTTTTGTTTGCCTTGTTAGTCATGAGTGTACGTAAATACTTATAAGGTTTCTAAAAACTTGTATATTCTTACGTTCCTAAGTACTAGGTAGTAGTAGGTTAGGGGCCTATATTTTGTTTGAATTGTAATCTATTGGGAATGAATTTAAGAATAATCTCCCTTTTGAAAACTTTGTAACTTAGAAGTATACTACCTATAGCAAAGTTAAGTACCGTTCCGAATTTGATCATCCGACGTAGATAATGAGAATTGCGTAAGTTAATGCAAAATTAAATAAATAAGTGCCTCTTGTAGTCAGTTCTATCATGAGAGCAATATTTCTAATCAGTTAATCTTGCACCTTTCTCAGCATTTCAAAGTCCAGATGTCTCCACCGATCAATCCATCTCGCTCCATTGTTCTCCAAGCATTATCCATTCGATACGGCTCAGTAATTTGTATTGCAATTACTTGGTTTCCCATAAAGATTGTGCAGTAATCTGTGCCTCGCTTTGTTTGTACCATTTCTTTGTGAAGGACGTTGCAGACTTTACTTGAGTTGAGTCATGTGCATTGTGTGTTGTTTGCTTTCTCACATTTCGTGACGTTCTGTAATTCTAGATTTTGCTGAGTTACTATGTGGTCTTATTTGTTTATTTAGCTTGTTAGAGGTTCCATTAGGTAAAGTGTTTTTGCCGCCTCTTTTCGTATAAAACTGTCACAAGTTTTTTTAAAGCTGGTATAAAATTAAAAGGAATTTGAATAAGGGTCTAAAATGTTGTGTTTAATTTGAGAAAAAGGCTAACCAAGCTTTTTTTTGCTTCTTTTACAAAAGAAATTACCAAATTAATAAAATGCGATAAACCTAACCTAAAGGTGATGAACTATTAAATCTTGTTCTCATTACGGTGATTTCTTAACAATAAGTAAACGAAACCACAATGAAACATGACAAAATACTCAAATACACTGTAATATTCTAACATTACTCAATTCGTTTAGCCAAACGCTTGCAGAACAGTAGATTTGCCAATCCAATCCAAATGTATGCCAAAGAAAGGCAAGCGAATTCAAATTAGAAAGGTTTACACGAAAACGGTTTAATGTCAAGAGGCATGCAGCTCTGTCTGATAGAACCATAGAGCACTAAGCACTGGTACTATAGAGGCAGCTATAAACGCAAGGCATGCAGTTTAGCTGAAGCCACAGTTTAGAAATTGTCCGAGGAAGCCATAATGGGAAGCACAATAAAATTACTATATCTTGTATCGTCTCGTGTCGGACACGTGCTCGTAATTTCTTGATAATGTTATTCTTGTCTTTTAGTATGTCTTCCTTCACTGTATTCATGCTTATTTGTTCGTGTAGTTCCTTAGTTGTGATGTGTTCAGCAGTTTATTCGTCTTGTTTTTCTTCCTTTCGTGTCAATGGTTCTTTCAAAACAGTGTGGTAAAAGGATTTAAAGTGCGCCTCGGAGAGACTCCTCTCGTGCACTCGACACAAGTTTACGAATATGATTTTTTTAAGTTTTGAGAAACCAAATCCATCACGCCTCTACGTTCGCTCAGTTTTTGCCGCTCTTTATAATACCAACACACAACAATAGTATTTTTTATCCCAAAGATTAGGTAAGCACGGTAGATTCGACGGCAATTTTGATTCACGCAGTGTGGACTCTAAATGTTATTGTGTAACTTTCGCTATTATCGTATTAAAAACATTCTATTACTAGTGACTGCAGCCTCACAGTAGAATTTTGCTTTCATTCTTTTGATAATAATGTTTTCATCGTTATTGAGCTCAACAACAGTAACAAGCGTTGTGAGAACTAAAGTAAAGTTGATTTCGATAAAAATACATAAAGCCAAATTGTAAAGGTGTTGATGAAAATAGTAGATTAGATACATGTAGGTACATATTATAATGTATGCCGCATGAAATGAATGATGTTTTTGGTGTAAATCTTCAAATGTTTTTATTTTAGGCCGTACTTATTTTTTTTTAAGTGGCGCCAGTGACTTGATGTGGAGCAATAGGTTAGCGTAGTACGGACATGACAAGGGAAAAGAAGGGAAGAATGTCATGTAACGAGAAGAGTGCTAGATATTAATGTGGATGGATTGTGAGAAGGATGACAATTATGGATAAGAAAGAAGTGACAGCTGAAATTACGCTAATAGAGGGGAGTGGAGAACGAAAACCTTTGCCAACCCCACATGAAGTGGGTCATGGACAAGAAAATGATGACTTAATTTTATGATATCCTTACCACAGTTACCTGATATTTGATTTTGAAAGAGAGAATGTTAAATAAAGCCTTAAAACTAAAACATAGAGATCAGTTTCATAAGAAACAAAGGCAGCCAATGCGTCATATAATGCAAACTAAACACATTCCAGAAACAGTTTGGAATTCGATACCGAATTACGGTAAAGAGCTATAAGGCTTCTGTGCGTGCGCGCATTCTACAAAGTATCCACAATTTATGGCCGATTTTGTTATAATCTCGTAGGTGTAAGTATAGTAGGTGGGTTCTTAATAATTTTGAATCTGCATTCCATCTCCTCATTTGGGAATGGATTGTGTAAGCATAATCAAAGTAACGGCTGTAAGAAACTTAGCAAGTAAAATGTCCCAATAAAAACTGAAGTAAGAATGTATAAATTTATATTAGTAAACCTACTCTATTGCACTTTACTTTTGACAGTAAAACAATAAGGACGGTGCAATTTCTTGCCAAAGTCACTTACCCGTATCGGCTTTTAAAATCTACATAATGGAAACAAAACGTCTATCAATACAATCGGTTTATCTAAATTACTACGTCCTTGGCAGTTTCAACATTTGAAAACATCTGACAAAGTAGAGCAAAGAAGGTTAACACTGATTTCTATCGAAATCGACCGTGGTATGATTTCTAAATCTGTATTGATCATGAATCTACATACTTCGTATTGATATTTTTTAACCTCTTTTCTGTCCTTTGATTCAAACTTTTAGAGTAGAGGTACTTTTGCTTGCTTTCTTTGGTCTTCAGATTGCCGATGCTTCACTGCAATCAAACGTTCTATAGAACACAATCTTTGTATTTTTTGAAAAACCAAATTTAATCTGGTCTGATAACAATCAGCATATTTTGCAGCTAGCAGTAGAAAAATTAGTCAGTGGACTGTTTGTTTAGACTAAAGCCAAGCATTTCAAGCAGTCTTTCACGCAATGTGGTCAGTTCAAATCACTTAACCAATTAAGATTCAATTTCGTAACATTATTCAATATTTTACAACAGTTGAATCACCATCTTTGTATGTTTGTTGCAGGCTGACAGTCATTGAAAATTCCGATTGCAACGTCACCGAGGACCTTGGGTGTGTTGGACGCGCTGTCACTACGCGGGCTCACGAGACGATTGGGGGATCGGGTGACAGGCACCTGTGTGATGTGCCGGAAACATCGCATAGGAGTGCAGTTGGATGTCACTCGATCGCGACCTGGATGAAGAAACATGAAGTTTTCCACCGGGTCGAGCTCCAGCAGTCTCGCCAGCGATTCGCTGTCGAGGAAATCAACCCTATGCATTTACATGGAGGTCGATACACCGCCGGTGCCGCCGCCTTGCGAAAGAGTAAGTACTAAAACTGCTTATACTTTTATGACATTACCTTGGGTGGCTCCATAAAGCGAGCGTCGTTATTTTATAGAGACTTCAGGTACTATAGAAAGAGCTTAGAGTACTGAGCAGAGCACCCCTGCAAAAATGAAAGCTCGTATCTCATAATCTTAATGTTATGCCGCGGTGATAACCCGAATGACCGGACAATTGGCTTTCGGTATTTCACGTCGAGTATTGTTCATTAAAACTTTCAATTTCGTTTACGATATTAATAATATCGCATTAACAAAAACAATGCGAGCCATGTCCGGGTCGAAGCCCGAAGATGCAACGAGAGAAAGTACATGTCAATGGGCAGCAGACGTAATTCAGCAATACCTTGTTTATTCTGCCATCAAAAGCCTTCGGTTTCTCAGTTCGTTTTTGGCGATGTAAACTGTCATTTGCATTTTAACGCACCTGGCCTTTAGCCCCGCCGCTTTTACCGAACCTACTTTTATTTTGCATTCAAGTCGTGTCTCTTTTAGCCTCGAACGAGGTGAGCGCTATATCATTTGTCTGTCTAAAGTGGCTTCTCCACATGTAAGGTAATTGTCTAGTCAAACAGTAGTCCTAACCGGTGACGCATCGCATTGTTTACAAATATCACTCTGACTCTCAAAGATGTCATCAACGAAACTATCCTTACATAACTGACCTTCAATTCTTTCAATGTTTATGTATGACCCACGCTACGTATCAAGCGCTTCATTACACATTTTGTAACATTAATAAATCATGATGAAACATGACAATATGATTTAAACTTGATTTACGAGAGTAACGTCCTCCGAATATGGCGGTATGTGCCAATCTTTTGTTGCTCCAGAAGATGTTCTGTCGTCATCACGTCAAGGTTGTTATTGTCTCAACTATCATACGTGACGATCACGTTATGGTTTTTGCTCTTTCACGCTTCTAATAGTATTGCAGTTTAGTACTCCATTATCTGCCTAATCTACTTGAGTTCAACTGCATCATACTTCATATTATCCAGCTATAGTCAGATGATTTGCTTAATACCTATGTATTTAGACATTGGTAGAGTTATGGTTAAAACATTCAGCTGAAAAGCTTTGAGATTGACAGCAGATTCACTTCAGTTTAATGTGATTCCTATTTGTATGGTCATAGAAACAACGGCAGGTACATCTTTCGCCCCAGTTATCTACGGTACTTTGGCTGTGATGTCTTCATTTACACCCACATGTGTATCGTTAATCTGACTTGTTGCTACACCTCTGCAATAAACAAATCTATTGTGATCTTTTTGCTTATTAGGCGGACGTAACACGGTGATCGTTTTAATTTCTTATCTGCCAGACGAATGACGAAACACTTTCGCCGATCGTGGGCTCAATCGTTCGATCAAGCTATCATTCTTCTATTGTTCAATTAAAATCTTGACTAATGAACTGTGCGACGAAATGTGATATCGATATGAAAGTTCTTAATGATCGAGTTTGGAAAATCGATTGCAATAGACTCTGTCTTTATAAACATCAATATGATTTACTATGAGAGGGTGCGTGTGATTCGATGTTTGATAAGAAAGGCTTTTTATACAAACTTCCGTCTAAGATTAACTTTTAAATGAAAATATCATGATAATAGCGTGTGAGTTATCATCATAATAAATACCGCCGTTATGTGCTTAAACATAACCACTGAGTTTACATCGAAAGCGGTCGCATGCTGCGTTTTATAGCAGCAATGAAAACGTGAATTTCTTACTTCCATTTTGATTCCTAGCGACAGTACCTTTCGCTTCTAAATATCGTCTTGAAACTCGTATATATATTATCTATGTTCATCACACAAAATATTATGTTTGCCCTTGGTCTCTCTAGCTTACAACGTAGGCAGAACTACTACCAATTGAGGTGTGAGTTGTGACTGTCTAAAGGCCTGCGAACATCTTGGCAATGGCAATGGCGATCACTGACACGCTGTCAAATATAGCTGTCATTTTTGACAGCGTCATCGCAGATCGCTTATGTGCGCAAGGTTTGATCTGCAAGCTAAACCACAGATTCTCAAAGGCCACAGATTAAATAAATCGTGCAACTATAGAATTTCTGACCACATGTTGTGGTCAGGCTTTTCTGCTATCCTTCTATTGTTACCATTTGCTATTGTTTGCGTGTGGTTTCGTATCCGGCTACAATCGATCCTCGACTGTTATCGGTGTATTGATTCACGCTTCACTTATCTTCCATTTAGATAAAGGAATTAGATAAGTAATGAAAACGTGTGAGTTGAGTGCATTGTTGCGGTCGCACATTTTTGTGTAGATTAGATAAGGCTTCCATAATCATTAGATTGATAGGAATTACTTACCTATAGCTACTATTCACACACAAAAAAGTAAATAAATATTGGTGGATATTTTTCACAGTGTTCTTTAGGTCTGTATTCAGAAACAGTGCAGTCTGAGTCGAGCTTCAAGCTTTTTGACATTTTTTAATGGAGAGCTGTCAAAACATGCTTGAGAGTGCTTGAGGAAAGCCTCCAACAACAAAACAAGAGAAAAGGGAAATTTACTAACGCCCCTACTAAGAAAGCCCCAATTAGTAAATTCCCCTTTTATCTGGATTTGTTGTAGATACGTAATTTTTGGATGCAAATAGTTGTGAATCAAAGCGAATCTTACAAAAAGATCAAAATTAAAATTTATAGTGGGCTGGCTTAAGAATTATTTTAACTTTACAAGCCAGAAACGCCAATATTTTTAACGCTTACTGTCCAAGACTCTTTAAATAAATCTGCTTACAACTGGATGGACAGATTGATCTTTGGTAGTTTTTTCGTAAAAATCACAATCAAAAGATTTTTTCATATACCTACCACGCCATAGTGCATTCCAAGAATGGAAACTGTAGTTAAAAAGATAAAACTATGTGAACACGAAACATAGGTAGGTGTCTATAATTAGAAAATGTAGCCAAGTGTGGTATTGTTCTACCTACCATTGTTATTATGTTTGCAACAAGTAACTTGACTGCTAAAAATCTCCGGACTTCTAGACGCATGGATATGAGCCACTCTTTCGTGGTAGATATTCCACATTCTCGCACAAAGCGTTTTATTCCACTTTTATAGTACGAACTGCCAAAAAGTGGAACTCTATATCGGCGGCGTCAGTATTTCCGGAGCGTTTAAATTTAGACCGATAAGCGACAAAGCCCTTCAAATATAAAAAAAACAATACAATAGCAATATGTCAAAATTAAATCACTTTGCAATACAGCTGTCAGATGTCACTTACTTGGAAACTGTTTTAGAAAAGTCGTGCAATCGCGCACGCTCGTACAAGGACGGTCACGCGATCAACATACTTATTTAGTTATTACTGAAAAACTTATTTAAATAATAGCTTTGGAATAGATTACGGGGAATGCGATCATTCCTATCTGCCAGCTGTTTCTAGATATAGTAAAATGAAGTAAGTTGGTATATGTAGATTGTAGGCGATTGACTTACGTCTAAAACCTAAATTGAAGATTTAAAACAAAGCTCAAATCAATTAGAAATTTTTGCAAAAGTTATGCACATAATGACATCTCTCACAAACTAAATTTAAAAGAACCAATTTTGATGAAAATTTTATGGGATCAATCTGGGAGTATAACCTTCCAACTAAATTATTGCTCATAAATGACGAAGATCGAAGATATGCGATAACGGACATAAAAAAATACAACCAAATTGAGAACCTCCTTTCTATTTAAATACGATTAAAAATAATATCGTTGACTATAACACAGACAGATAGAAATAAAACACGGATAAATGGAGCTAAGGGTTTCAAACCAACGAATTCAGGGTAAGGCAGGGTCAATTACACCAATAGACCACCAGTGTTGTTTCAACAGTGTGACCATTATAACACATTTCCATAACCGGGGTCAGGGCTAGGTTTGTTATTTATACACCCATTTGTAGTCACAAAACCCACGCAAAGTCGCCGGCCAAAGATAGTAATACACTTTCACATTTTAAGCCCATTTCTTTTATCGGTACTTACAAAAGTTTCTACAGATTGATTTATAGTTGAGGTGTACGATTATTTTTTATGAGCCATTGTTAGCGAAATATTTTCACGTGGGATTTTTGATGTAAAAAAATTACAAACGAGAAAAATACAGCTTCAAAATACTATGATTGAGTGAGATCACAAATCATAGTGAATATCTTATTTGTAGTGAAACTTAAAAGGACTATAATATTTTAAATTTAAACGGCGTTTTAAAATATTTAAGCCTCTGCCTCAAATTTTGCGGGCAGCGGGGGGGGGCGCCCATTTGATTTTTACGCTTAAGATCCTGCCGCTCCCGCGCCGCCGCCGCCGCCGTCGTCGCCCTGCTGCCCGCAAAATTCGAGGCAGAGGCCGTATAGGGTCAGCAACGCGCGAGTGATGCCTCTGGTGTTATCCTCTACTAGCCTAGTACTTAGTCTCTAACCTTCCGACCCTAAGGTTGGAATAAGGTAAAGTCCAAATCCAGTCGTGTCCCAATGAGTTTTTCTGTCCAAAAATATATGTACACTAGGCCAGTACTCTCAAACGGTGAAAGAAAAATCGTGATGTCGGTCTCGGTATGTCGTAGAACCTAAAAAGTTCTAAAAACATGTGCAGGAAAGGAGCTTCTTTGAGGCGCACTTAAAATCCTTTCACCACACTGGTTTAAAGTATCCAGCGACATGATAAAAAGAAGAAGAAGCGTGAAATTTCATGCAACGCCTGCAGCACTAGAGAAATCGCGGAGGTGTAAGTGTTCACAATTATGTATCGTTAAAAATGCAAATCTAAAAAAGTAGATGGTAATACACGTGTTAAAAACAATGTTGGTCTAGTGGTAATAGCCCCCGCCATTCGATCCTACGGTCGCGGGGTTCGAATCCAGTCGAGTACCTAAATGTTTTTCTGTTCGAAAAATTTAAGAACATAATCACTCATAATCGTCGCTTTAGGGGTGCGCTTTCGAAAAAAGCCCCTAAGATTTAAACAGTATTTAATTTTATGTATGTTAGTCTCTAAGGTATTTATTAACTATGGACCTATGGTGTTTCATTTTTGTAATGTGCATTTTATAGTTGTCTGAAATAAATGATATTATTATTATTGTGGTTCTAGTTTTAAACTACTCGACTTCAGAAAAAAGCCTGTGTTAACTAAGGTACACGGGCCTAAGCCAAGTGCACCTCAGTGGAAGGTTGAGCTTCATGGGGAAGCTCAGTTTGCAGAAACTTTCTGACGATTCTGCACGTGTTTTATTATTATAATGCTCTCAAACGGTAAAGGAAACCCGCGGCTTTGTCAGCTCCGCATATTATATTGACCATGTCCTTCCTGTGGATTAGGCCGACTAAGCTGTCATGGTGGTGTTGGTGCTGGGCAAGCCTATTCCATCTAAAATCCTGTCCCAGGCACTGTAGCGTCCCGTAAGTAGGACCATGACTAATCACCAGTTTCCCCTAACGCTATACAAATCATCTATATTAGATGCAAACGCCTGTTTACTCTAGTTGATATGTATGTTATGAACCTACTTATCTAATCGTAGCACTATAGATTTGAAGTAACGTAACATCGTTGCAAATTGCACCTGCACGCGAAGTTATTATAGGAGTTTATGCCATTTCCTATATTTGCTTTGGTGAAAGGCGTTTACTGAACACATTACACATTAAACGATAAACACACATTATTTCCTGGGGCTCTAGTGATTATACTCAGCCGCTGGGCTCGTCCGGGGGAAGTACCTATTACCACCACGCCTATATCTGCCGTGAAGCAGCATCTGTGTTTCGGTTTGAAGAGTGTGGGTGCCGGTTAAATTACTGGCACGTGAGGCTGAACATCTGTATGCCTTAAGTTGATGGACGCAGTGTCTCTTAGGGCACGTTCCTGCGTGCGTGACCTACGTGGCACTGTTTTGTTATAGGCAATGGTAACCACTTAACATCAGGAGGGCCAAATGCTTGTTTAATCAGCAAGTTGTAAAAAAATTCCGTTCGTTAGATTTTATCGGACGTCATGCCGTGCACAACTTTTTTTGCAAAGTTTACCTATTTAATAACAATAATAGATCATGGTACGGATGGGCCCACCCAAATTCAAAAAGGAATATTGGCGAATAGCGGATTTCTTTTAAAAAAATCGCTAGTCTGCCACCGCGGCATTCCGTAAATGTTACGATATTTTTATACAGGATTTCAACATAAAAAAAACTCTAGCGCAACATTTTGTTGAAAATGTAATACACATTTCATCATCATTTAAAAAAATCTGTGTATAATGTTTTTTTTTAACCGACATCAAATAAAAAAATAAATAAAAATTAAGAAGAAGGCTCATAGTCAGTAGTTTTTTTATGTTTGTTAAGCCGATTTTAAATATTGTTTTTTTTATCTAAAAGCTAATAATAATTCCAGATTAGTCCCTCAGTAATTCCATCAAAATCGGATCAGCTATTTGGCCATGAAGTCGTTTCTCAAGTTTTTTAAATTTATGTAATATCGTTTCTGGTGTCAGTTAAAAGCTCACGCACTTTTTAAACTTCCTTGAACTCAAAAAGGTCCCTGACTTCCTTATTATAAATAGGTACTGTTTGTTAGGCATCGTTGGTTTCTACCCGTATTGTTGCTGACTAAACCCAACAATTCCTTGTAACTCCTCAACCCGTAGATAGCCAAACACAAAGATAACGAGCAGAGCACGTGTTCTGTTAGTCGCAAGTCGCAATCACAAGGGTCTTGTACACTATTGTTGGATTACATTTGCATGTGGGCTTTTCCGGTACAACGGCTCGCGGAACGCCAAAACGGCTATTGAAAGTTGAATAGCCCTTGTGTTTGCTTAGATACAGGAAGACGAGTTTTTTGTTATTATTTGTTTGAAAGACATTTTTTTGACAAACGCCACGATACAGCTGGTAACCCTGTCTCTGCGCCATAGACCGAGGGTTACCCACCGCTAACTAATAGGTATTTGTGTGGTGAATACAAATGTTTGTTCTCTGTCTGGAAGTTGCATTGTATTCTAAGTATATCCGCTATCCTATCACACAAGCTCTGCTTAATTTGGGGCTGTATATTTGTATGAATTGTCCAAAATATTTTTTTAATTAATTATTAATGGTTTCGTTGATTATGAGATTTATGCCACTAAATACCCCGCTCTATACAATACTCCCTAAAAAATCCCCACCACGTATGGGACATACTCTTTGACATTACTACATAATAAGCTTTAAATTCTAATAATAATAAATCTTGAATTGCACGTGTTTAATCTCATGAGAGCAGACACAATTGTAGAAAACCCAGCAAAGGGACTGCAACAATGTATACGAATATTGTGATTTCCCAACACGATCACAATGGGCTAGATACTCACTTTGCCGTACGAGTACCTCGCTGCCATTTCACGCAGATTTGCATAAACTACATGTGGCCTAATAAAATAGATTGTATCGTTCAGCATACGATGAAATGTCCATCTTATTTTACGCTTGGAAAGTTGTGCGATCAGGGCTGGGGCACTGGAAAACAATCCGCCCCAATACTGGAATTTTACTTACACTTAAAGTTTTTTTAAATTAAAATAACTAATTTATGCAGAAACTTTATTATCTCTAAATATATAATTCTACTGTTCGTGTGTATGTCACTGAACTCCTAAACGGCTGGACCGATTTGAATGCGTTTGAGTGGCACCCTGTATGGTTTAGATTCACAAATATAATTGTATTATTTGTCTTTCATTTCATACTTTGCTTAATATCCTAATCGCTTGAGATATCATGCAGGACAATGTATGTTGGGTCCGCTAGTATGTTATATATTTCAAAAACTGTTTTTTAAACCATTATACATTTGGCAGCAAGGGTGACTCATCAATATACATCAATTTTTTCACAGGCATCACGTCTGACTTTTTGAATTGCAAGTAATTACGTCGGTTTCGCTGCATAGAGTAGCTAAGACATATCATATTTTTTTAATTTCAAAATTTTGGCCGCTCTCAAAAGTTTGCCGTCCTGGGCACTTGCCCCGCCTGCCCCTAGTGTAAGTCCACCGCTGTGTGCGATTCATGGGATTGGGTTGAGCGTAGGTTATCTTGTCTTTGTTCGGCGGAAACCTCTTTCGCTTGGTGGATATGTAGAACATCAAAACAAGTATAACTTACTTACCTACTCTTGATAGAAAGTATAGTGAACTAAGACGCCAAAACAAAGTTTTATTTATTTATTTATTATATTTTGCTATTTTCGTCCCACTGCAAGGCAAAGGCCTCCCTTCCCTTTTTCCACTCTTCGCGACTCAATAGTGACAGGCCACGATCTAAGGTGGTGGAGTAAAGTTCATCCCGCCATCTCATCAAAAAAAAAAGTGTGATCAAATAATATTTTTTTGAACTTAGAACCCTAAAACGTTTTTTACTGATGAAAAAATGAATAGAATAGACAAGTCCTTAATGCACACCGATATAGAAACAATAGAGAAACAGGTAACAACAATTATTTTAAAATATAATAATGTACAATGGGCGGTCTTATCGATGAAGAGCGATCTCTTTCAACCTTTGGATGGAGAGGAGCTTAGAATAAGATTGACGGCTAGGGTGCACTACGCTGTCAAATATTGCTGTCATTTTTGTTAGCATTTCACTGATAGCCATCGCGCTAGATGTGTGTGATGGCTTTACGATGGTAAGATTTTTACATAAGTAATAAAATTTTCTGGATGCAGCTATCAAGTTACCCTTTACGCACCACATAGGATATATAGGTACTTAGTAGTCTTTTACAGTAGGTAATCCAATTCTGGGCTTATATGAATAGGCAAATTCATATAATATGTCACGTGTTGTGTAGCTATATCATATTGTAAGCCCATGTTCCACGTGTCGATTATAATCTGAGAATAAGTTTAACCTGAAAATGTACCGAGGCGATGTAATCCAATAGACAAAATCTAATATATTGCTGAAGCCGTAGCAATTCAAGAATCTGGCTCAATCTGTTTTTTTTCCATTATTCAGTCACGCACGCAAGATATAAAATATCGATTTCCACGCATTGCGGGTATTCTTCATGGAACATTTTTTTCACCCATTGGTATTCTAAAAATGTTGTGTTCCAGCATTAAAATTGTAATACACACTGTGATTTTCAAATTTCGAATCGAGTCGAAATTTAAAAATCACTCGATTCGAAATTTGAAAATCACAGCAACTTGAATTAGTTCGTCTCGTACTTCCCAAGTTTTGTAGCCCAGGCCGACTCCGATAATTTACAATTGATTTTCCCTAGAGACTTCACAGTATTATGGGGTTCTTCAAAAAATATGTTTTTAAAATATTTGAAGGGTCAGCAACGCACGACTGATGCCTCTGGTGTTGCAATTAAGCGTCCATAGGCTATGGTAACCGCTTTCCACCATAGCTAAGTGGTATAAAAAAAAATATTTGTCTGTAAAGTCGGTTTACTGACGATAGTTGAACGTAACAACGTCATACAGCTGTCCACGCGGACGCATCGCTCAGTGCTCACTCAAGTAGGAGAGAGACAGGTGTCGAACGCTGCCGAACGCGAAGGCCGATTGTGCCTCTGTGTCGCTCGTTCCGCGCTCTCGCTTGCACTTCAAGCCTGAAATGGAACGCCTCAGAGCGAGGTAACGCCCCATGAGTCATGTTTTTCCGTGCGTGCAGCCGGTTCCATCGAATTATAAGACGTTGTCTCGTCAAAAACTGATGATGTTACTTTACCTAATTCAAAACATATGCCATAACAAGCAAACAAAATTGGTTTTTAATCAATAATTCAGTAGGTTGAATAGAACTACCAAATTGACTTGACCTTTGTAGATTATCTGATCTGTGATTGATGATGGTCATCAATGCATGACACAATCTCAAGCTTGATTACTTATTTAAACAAATTAATTAAAATTGCTCCACAAATTAATACCTCGCATGGAAATTTTCCACGATTTAAAAAAGGTAATAAAAAAAACATCAAGCTTATTCATTAATATGTTCTGACCCACAAATTTCTTTATTACTTTTAATCTAAAAATAAAATGATAAAATAGTAGTTAATTCTCAAAAAAAAACATGCATTCCTAAGCACGCGCTTGTACTAAAATCACTTTATATTGAGTCCAGAAAAATCGAAACCAATATTAACTATGTCAAATTGTCAATGCTGTGTTGCCTATAGTAGGTAAGGTATACATAATTATACATACTCAAATATTGAGGTACCTTGGTAATTATGAAATGCAATGATTCTTGTATAATTTGTAGGGCAACGGAAAAGTATAGAAAATGAAATGGACGAGACTTCGTTTGCGTGCTGTTATTTAACCGACTTCTGAGTAATTAGAAGGTATCTATTTAGCACGTTATTTTAAGAACCCTGATGCACCTGTATAGCGCACATAAAGTTACACATAACCCTTGATCGTGGTGGTTTTGGAACCCACGACCTTACGGTCAGAAGACGGGGTCACTCCCACTAGACTACCGGAGATAATTTTCCGAGTATTTAATTTTCTTTGAATTAGCGATGAACAAAGCTGCTTATGTAGGAAGTAGGTAGGTATGCACGTCAAGCACGCGAGTGACACTTTTCGAGTCTAAAGGTAGGATCTCAATATACCTGACCCACGTTTCGTGATGCGCCAGAAGTCTATCGGTCCTGTACTTTTTTGATGGGCTTCAAAAGAAGAAAGAAAGAACGAAAATATGTTTATTGACCATAAAAAAAGATAGGAGAAGAAGAGGAGATTCTCAATTCAGTTTTGGTTATAAATGTTTGCTAATCTTAATAATAAGTCTCAGTTTGAAAGCTTAGGTTATTCTTTTTGTTTCTGCCTTTCATTTCTATGGGATCAACTCAGGGTCATTTTGATAGTAAAACTTCTAAAATATTGTTAGTACTTAATTAACCTGTACAATGTTTGGAGAGAGCCTCGCAGCCTATAATACCTAACCACAGATAATACCTTGATAGGCATATTCGTAGGTGGTGCAGCCTATCTATGTGTAGTTTTGCTTGTCATCACATGAACACTATTACTATATACTATTACTATTACTAACTAATATAACAGCCAGCGCGGGCTGTCTGTCTGTCTATATAAAATGCATGCGAGATGCGACGTGGTTATAATACCTAACCACATAGTGATAATACCGTGGCAGGCACAGTAGGTAGTATGTATCTATGTGTAGTTTTGCTTGTCATCACATGAATACTATTACTATTACTAGATACTATTACTATTACTATTACTAACTACTATAACAGCCAGCGCGGGCTGTCTGTCTGTCTATATAAAATGCATGCGAGATGCGACGTAGGACCACGTGTGGCGGGCGTAGTGTGGTTCTACCTTCAGTCTCAGCAATGAAGGCGACACACTTTCATGCATTTAGTTATGGTTTCTAATCTACCGGGTCAAGGTTTGTGATGGTCGCATCTTGTTAGAGATCTGAAGGTCTACTGCAAATTGATCATCATCAGCCTGAAGAAGTCTTCTGCTGGACATAGGCCTCCCCTATACATTTCCAGGAAGAACGATATTGAGCCCTTTCTCTTGGTGTTTGTTACGGTCTACAGATAGCTCAACTATTTTTTGTGTATTTTATACATTTTGTAAATACATGGTCATGCAAAGTATGTTTTTTTGTGAATAACTTTCTCGTGATATTCCAGTTTCTCTATAAGATAAGTAGTATTTAGGTAATAAGCATAAAGTAGCCTTATAAAGTCTAGAAGTTGTATTTATTATAATAATTTGCATCCGTCTGCAATGTCGGCATTCCTTACCCAGATCTGATCTGATTGTTCAATATATTCGTGTTGATACCAATCGTATGTAATTTCCTGTAGTTACGCAAGGAGGTTGCGTGCAATACCGTAAACAAGACTTTACGCAAAGCCTGCGCCACAGAATACATGAGTGTTTGTACTACAATGAGGCAGCTAAATCCTACAGTAAATACGTAATAACTAGGTTTATATTCCCCTTTTGTTCCATTCCATCTCGGTAACGGCTCAACGGGTTTGGATTAAACATAAAATATCTACTTAACTATGCGTAATATAATATAATAATTATGTACCTAGTTCATGACCAAGGTCTTAATTCAAATCCCTGGAATCGATAAGTTTGATATCTGGCATGATTAAAAAATATTATTTGACTGACCACATTAGCTGCGCAGAATAAAAACTCATTTATGAAATGCGTTCTGCGCAGGTTAGTCACGAGTCACGTGGTTCGTCAGACCACCTACTGTTTTTTTTTAAAAGCTCAGGCGGAAAAGCTAAGCTTCTTTATCTTTTCAGTCTATAATAGGTAGAAAGTCTTGCATTCTGTGCAGTATAGTCACGTGGTTTGTCAGATTACTTCCAGTTTTTTTTTAAGGCTGAATCGGAAAAGATAAGCATTTTTTTCTTTTCAGTCTAGAATAGATAGAATGTATATGGAGCTCGTAAAGCCAATCCATTCCAGTACCGTTGGCGCCGGTACATCGAATCTTCTATTGGAATTTTAATTAAAATACAAACCGTTGGCAATGCGGCAAAAAGAAAAGGTCGTTAGGCACACGCGTAACTGGCCAGTAGAGGACAGGATTGTAGCTAAGGCTTTAAATAGGGGCAGAGAGCCCCTTTCACTATGTACCTTTACACAAATGTTGTTTACCATATCAAGCAATAAAAAAATTTAAATAAACCAAGAATAAAAAACATTACGTCCCGTGAAAGATTTTTTACTACATATTCAAATATATTTTTTTTTTTCAGTCACTTTTTAGGAATCGTATTACAAACTTAAACTAACACAGAAAAGACACACACAGAATTACTTTACAACAACAAGTGTGGACGTGTTTCTGGACCAGTCTCAGATAAATAAGCAGTTATTTTATTTAAAAAATCACATCTCAAAGAGCAGTTTATAAAAGCTTCCTAATATTTTCATGTTATCTTGATCCTGGCTGTAACCAAACTGCCTTGTTGGTCAATTCCAGTATTTCCAGTATTTAGTTTGATAGTTTGGACCTCCTTCGTCGTTCTTGTTCACAAAAAGTCTCAAAAAAAAGGGTTAGTTTTTAGGGGCACTTCATGCTTGGTTCAAACCAGTTAGGGTAAGCCAATCGATGTTGCTTAGCAATACTAAGTAAAACAATTAGTCAGTCCAGCGATGTGTTGAATGTTTTTAACGTAATCGTCATACTTAGCTAACCTACTCATATTTAAGTTTTGGTAGTTGAATAGAGTAGACCACTTTTTGTAAAGGATTCACTCGTGCGAGACAACCGAATACTTAATGTTTTACAAAGGTGCCTACTAACTTATTAGTTGTTCGCATCGATTGAAATCTCGAGATTTCCGTTCCATCGATCTAAAGTTCTAAACTAAACTTAAAACAATGTTTGGTTTTTTTTTTTTTAACCAAGTACGATCATATCAAATCCTTTGAAATAACCAATTATCTATGACGATTTTTTTTCTTTTCCTTTTATAATCACTACTCCAAATGCCAGTTATCTGCGAAGAAAATTAATTCCTTTGATATAACTAGTTAGCTCTGAGGAAAAAAATCTTCGTATCACTGGTTATCTGACGCTAGTTATCTAGCTAGGAATAAGCGGATTTTTCCTAAATTCTATACTTTTCACTAAATACTTAAAACGTAGAAACTCTTCATGCTAAGTTTCCATTAGTAGTGATAACGAAACGACCGGTCTGGGCTTACTAAAATCTTAAAGGTGTGCAGATGTCATGACGAATGGTTCTAATATGCCATGGGAACGCTCGTCGCAAAAACAATGTAAGTGAACCAGATCTTAGGCCTGATGTCGAAACGAGCCAGCTATGGACTAGCCTAGTTTATTTATGGTTAAATCGTGCAAACGCTGGTTACACATAGTGTAGGGCATGCAGGTATCTGAAGGCACAGTCTTCGGTAATAGTGTGGCACTTATGGGAAACTAGCGGCCTGTCCCGCCTTCGCACGGGTGGACATTTATTTTTAAAAACACATAAATATAACCTGTGTTACACATGGTGAATGTAGCTTTCCAATGGTGAAAGAATTTTTGAAATCGATTCAGAAGTTTTTGAGTTTATTCATTACAAACATACACACAAAAAACTAAAATACAAATCCTTCGTCTATATAATTATGTATTAGTATAGAAGTATAGATATAAATGTAAAATGTTCACGGGTATTTATCACGTATTTCCGTAAGTATAGCTTTATTTTAGATGGAGTATAGGCTTGCCCAGCACCTATACCATCCTGACAGCTAAGTCAGCCTATCCACAGGAAAGACATGATCAATACGTGCGGAGCTGAGTAAGCCGCGGGTTTCCTAACGATGTTTTCCTTCACCGTTTGAGAGCACTAGCATTATGAACATAATTTTTTCGAACTGAAAAACCCATAGGCACTCTACTCGACTGTATCCGACCGAACCCGCGATCGTAGATTCGGAAGGCGGGACTACTAGACCACCACCTCACGCCTTGAAATTTAATCTGACAG
Organism: Thera obeliscata; assembly: GCA_947578465.1. Lineage (NCBI taxonomy): Eukaryota > Metazoa > Arthropoda > Insecta > Lepidoptera > Geometridae > Thera > Thera obeliscata. Next base: position 12,995,703 of record OX387926.1, read on the forward strand.
AGACCAGTGTCAGATATTTTTTTTTTATTCAGACCTTTTCTTTTTTTTAATTTTGACTTCTAGAAACTGGATAGGAAAGTAAGTGTACATACTTAGCTACTTTCATGTCTTGTTTTGGAAGAACGTAGCTCATTAAATAATTAAAAAAATTGCTACATATTTTATGATAATTTACTCGAATCTTGCTAGGCTCGAGAAAGTTGTTGATGGTATGTAGTAAATTACGGTCAAGTATTTCATTTATAATATTTTCGAATTTGAATCAGGTGTTTTTTTGGTGATAGGTGAGTATTTTTGGTGACTCTTCTCAGTTCAATACTACTCAAAAACAATATGTTTAAAAAACTTGAGAAACTGACTTCATTGCCAAACTGCTGAACCGATTTTGATGAGTTTTCTATAGAGCCAATCTGAAAGTACATACTTCATACAGTAGATATACCTCTGAGATAAAAAAAATAATTTCTCAAAGGTTTGTATATAATTATGACGAAGGTATGCCATAACAAAAAAATACAACCGAATTGAGAACCTCATCCTATTTTTGAAGTGGGTAAAAAATCGTTTGAAAAAGGCAACAGCTTTCAGTTAACTTGTAGTAAGATAGCAAAAGGATGATTTTTGGATGGGGCGCACTAGATATTACCTACTCAACTAAATAACAAGTAGTACCTACCTAGATGTTTATCTACACAGGTAATTTACACGTAGTACGTAATAACTGCCTTCAGAAATAATACCATGTAAAAAACGCGTTAACTGCTATCTTATCAGTGACTTAGGACCTTGGAACATCACGAGAATCTAGATAGATACTGCACATTTTATTTATGAGATGAATCACGGCCGTTCTACAAGACCTGGGGCCTTATTCTCGGGCCGATCTCGATCATTTTGCAATTTTATTTTATTGCTTCTTTTCGAAGAGAGAATGCCAGATTTCCTTGAGTAATTCATCAACGACCTCATCGTAAAAGCCTCGACAGCTACGATATACGGAAAACGTAGAAAAAGTGCGGGGTTGAGAAAAAAAGCAATAAAATAAAATTGCAAAATGATCGAGATTGGCCCGAGAATTAGCCCCCTGCATTGGTTTTAGTAAAAATAGAAAGGTTTATACTTTTACCTACTGTTAACCAGTTTTGGGAATAGGACATCCCTAATGGAATCAAGCGAGGCTCAACGGCTACAATTTTTTTTCAAAGCCAATAACCGGCCCTCTTGTCTATTGACTGACTTGACTAAAAACTATTTCATTTATGTAATCATCCTCACTCGAGATTGACAAAATTTTCCGAATGGACAGATGCCATCTAAATAAGAAGAAGAAGACTCAAGCATTGTTTCTGCATACGGCCCTTAGTTTAACTTTTAGGCTACGTTCTAGACAAAGCCAACGTTTCATAGATAAAAAGATTTCAGCATCAGAATTATTTGTAAAATGCAAAACCGCGCTTTGAGCTTTTTATATCTGGATTTGTAAAAAAATAGGGGATACAAAAAGTACCGCCCAACGTGGGGCTCGAACCCACGACCCTGAGATTAAGAGTCTCATGCTCTACCGACTGAGCTAGCCGGGCTTATACTGAGAATCCGAAATTATCTATCAGTTTGGCGACGGAATTGCAGTTAACAAAGATAAGAATAACTTTAAAATAGTTCGAGGTTAAACCTATAAAGCTAATGGTACCCATATCGTTTAGATAAATATAATCAGGGTAAATCGATAAACAAATCAATGACATTAAACCACTTAGTTAAGAAACTTTTCTTAGCTGTTTTTTATGTTAAAATACTTGAATTATTTATGAGCAGACTGTAGACAAAAGTGTGACGACATTGAATAAAAACTCTGTTAAACACATGCCATTCCATTGAGGCAAAGAAAGCTGCAACCTTGAGAGCTTTCGCAATCCCGGACCGGTCCGGACGACTGCGGACGAGGAAGGCAATAGGCATACCGCAGCGGAAAGCGGATGCGGACTAGTAAACAATACAGTAACTAGGTGGACACTTTTATGATAAGCTGGTTTTAACGAATAAACGAAATCTTTCGTTTTTTTATGTTAAAGATCATCAGCAGCCTGAAGAAGCCTGATTGAATGGGCCTCTTTTTTATGCAAATGATAGACAAACGAGTATACGGCCCATCTGATGGTAAGCGGTTACCGTCGCGTCGTCGCCCATAGACATCAACAACACAAAGAGAAGCCCTGTTTAGTTTGGGGCTAGTTGGTGTTGTGTGGATTGTCTACATATTTTTTTTTCTATTAAGTCTTTAATTGTTCAAAATATTTTAAAGAATTTGCTATTAAATTTATGAAATTTGCTACCTTTTGAAATATTCTACTCTGAAATAACAGAACTTACCTACTATGTTATCACTAAGTGCATTTGTATCGATCGATCAGGTATCGCCTTGGTGACCGTGACCACATAGTACAGACTACTTATTCTGTGACAAACAAGGCCTGTTCCACTCCTTCACTGACTCTGCTCTGACACTGTCATATTAGAATCATGACAGTGAATCATGACAGTGAATCATGGCATGGAGGCTGTGATGTGAAGATTGTAAAGTATGAGACGCTGACGTTTTCTTGACTAAATGATTGGCTACATAACGCCTATGCCTATAGGCGAACAACTGCGAACTGAAATAACGAACTGATCGTGCGAAGTATGTGCGAACAGCACTCGCACGCATCGCCGCGAACAGGTGCTTGTAGAGATCTAGATCTAGCGCAGTTTATTGCTAGTTCGCTGTGGGCAATGAATGACAGTTCGTGGCGATGCGTGTATCTCCTGAAACTGATCGCATCGCCGTCATCGCAGTTCGCAGCTGTTCGCAACAATGTGTTCTGGACTTACTAGTTTGGGTGTGTCTATCCTTATAGAAGATCTACAAGATCATTAGGTCATTAGTCTATAGTATTTTTTTCTTTAGTTTTTTTACCCCGCTGACTGACGTCAGTGTAGGTAATTTTTTACCCAATGTCAATGTAGGCTAAGGCAGTGAAACAGGCCAACCGGTGACTCAACACAGTAATGACGGAACCAGGGAATAATTTATTAGTTGCAGTATGTACCAAGGCTTCGACAAATCTTTGATATTCCGTTCAATTTGTGGTTTTGAGCTTTTTGAGCGCCTGTATAATTATAATTAGGTACGTACTTATTTCTGTTGATAGGTACGGACCTTGAAATAAAGAGGACACGTAATCCATGTTTTTGTATGGAATACTAATTGTATGAAATATTAATCGGCTATGAAATTCATATTTTGATTAGCGACTTTGGGACTTCCGCCGCTATTTTAAGCGTCTGCCTAAGCGGATTTGCTAAGTACTTACCTTTTTAAACACTACAAAATATCTGTCGGGCTGATGTTCAATTTTTTTATTTCAGTTCAGTTTCAAAGTTCAGTTTTTTTATTCACTAAGCCATTTTTGACTGTATATATTTTATACAACTAAGCTGATGGAAAAAGCATATGGCGGTAAACATTGCCTTTAACAAAGCTTTGCTTTGCAGGTCACGCACGTTAGTAACTTGCCCTACGATGCACTGCCTTGAGTCCAACAACTGTGTGAATGTGTGTGCTGTGCGTGTGTCATACTGGCAGAAGCTACTTATTTAGGGAACGTTTAAAAAAATGTCGAACAAAGTTTTGTCAAGAAACCCATCCAAGCAGAACTATCGAAGTACCTACCTATACTTAGGTAGGTAGACTAGGTAGGCAATAACTTACACAACCAATTTGCGTGTCTAACCGTTTCCTGACATATTCAGGAAAACCTTAAAACGAACATTTACTTAATACAACTTTTGAAACTACACATCATGGTTTTTAACATTAGTATTTTTATGAACAACGAGATATTTACTAGATTTGACTAACTACATTTTAATCTTGTGAGTTTTGACTCCCGATATTTCGGCACAGTTGCATGGACCATGAAATTAAATAATGGTAAATAATCTCGTTCTTCATAAAAAAAAACATTTAGCAGTTTGTCAAAGGCATCAAAACTAATGGTGATGAAAGAACTCATCATGAAAAAGTAAAAGGATGTGGACCAGTGACAATAGAGAGATCAAACTGATCTCATAGCTCGGTAGTAGCTCTGACTTCTGTAGGAGGAGTCGGCCACTTAACATCAGGAGCGCCAAAAGCTTTTTCCATCAGCAAAGAAGGTATATGATTAAAAAAAATAAAAGACAAGTTCAAACACTAGTTCTTTCGAGTGTGTTGAAAAGATTTTAAGTGTGACTCAAAAAGGTTCCTCTCGTGCATAAATAATTAGTACCTAGTAGATCATTTGTGATAGTAATATTTGGTTTTAGACTATGAATAGATCCCTTTAACAGAATGATTAGAAATATTTGTAGGGGAAAATGAGGCGAAGATGTCTGAAAGCGCGAGAAACTGATGACTCTATAAATAAGCCTGTGAACTGAGAGAATAGCTGTATTTATTAAGCTATTAAAGATCAATAGATTATCTTTAAGTACCTATACTAAATCTGCATAGACTTGAGTCATAGAAACTATAGATATTTATGACACTCCCGCTTGGTGCGACTTCGATTTAACAGTTAACACTGATTCGAGATTATATTAAACAACTTTCACCTATTATTCGGTGTATTATAAACTTGATAGGCAACTGAATTGGTGATATCGTGCTAGTCATTGGAGTGCTGATCAGATTTAATAGATTCAATCAGCTGTTAATTTTGTGCGCAGATATTTGAAGATCAGCAAAACTTTGTATTATGTAAGGGTAGGTAAGGATATTAACTATGCTTTCTGTGAAGTATTGAAAAATATGAAACCGACTTGATGACCAAACTGCTGAACCGTTTTTGATGAAATTTCTATGGGACTTATGCGAAAGTATAACCATCCAGATAAAAAAGTTTTTTCCAAATCGGCTCATAATACGAAGTTATGCGATGACTGACATTTAAAAAATACAACCGATTTTTTTTTTTTTTATTTAAAATTGAGAACCTTCTCGTTTTTTATTTGAAGTCAGTTAATAAACGAGGCTTTCCGGATCACTTAAGGCACCTACGTTATGTAGGATTTTTTAAGTCAAGTGGTAATGGACAAGCCCGTAGGCTCTAGGTCCGTTGGGTACCAACCAACTGATGCTCTCCGGGTATCTATCTGGCGCAGTTACCGTTCCATAACATGCTTTCGACCGTTTTATTTGACACCAACATAAGTATACACTATTTTTATGAAACAACGGGATATTTACCATGATTACATTTTTGAGCCGTGTGGTGTTTCAGTTCAACCGTGATCATGGTGCATGCAACTGTGCCGAAATATCGGAAGTCAACTCAACAAAAAATTTAATTATCGTAAATATCCCCTTGTTTCATAAAAATAGTGTTAAAAACCATGATAGTTTTAAAAATTATATAAGTATACACTGCTGACAACACAATACAATTTCAAAAGCAAATGAAGTTGGACCCTTCTAACCTATCTTCGCCCTCATCAAAACAGTTGAAATGTTTGACAAGCTGTTAATTACAGTTTTAGACTTAATTGTCTGTATGAATGAGTCTAATTGGATGTGAGGCTTGCGTTGTGTCAATTTGCGTCAATTTATAGATATGACGTATTAAGCATGACTAGAAAGCGGAAGAGTCAGCCATCGAGAGATATAGCCGACCCTGTCAATTAGAGTCGTTGCATGTCGATTCTGGACGCTGAGTAGTGAGTAGGTACTCTTTGACAAGTTGGACTGTTTGATCAGCTTTCCTGCCGTCTTTTCTGTAAACCAAATCATAGAACTTAAGCTTGTGGTTCATCGTTAGCCTTAAGAAGTTCAGTGCTGGATATGGCCTCCTTGCAATAGTGCATAGTCATTATTTAGATTAAACAAGCCCAATGTAAAAAACACCGCTCCAATCATATAGAAGTTTAAAAATCTTGGGAAACCAACTTCATGGCCAAACTGCTGAACCGATGTTGATGAAACTTCTATACCAAACTAGAACTTTCCTTCAGATATGACGAAGTAATGAGAAAAAAACATCAGAATTTCGAAACTCCTCTTTTTTATTTGAAGTTGATTAAAAACTGCCTTAACTGGGCTCCCAGTTGAAAACAATACCATCTAATAGAGATTGCAAAATTGTTTATTTCTCTGTCCATAACTCGGTATCGTGAGTCAATGACCGGGACTTCCGTGAGCCTGCGATTCAAGGCGAATGCTCATTGCTCTGTATTTAACACCTTATCAGTCATAACTTGACTATGACTGAAGTTCGATAATAATTATTTATGTGGTCAGCATTAGTCCAAGTCTAAAGTCTAAGAATATAGCATAGGTTTTACATAGCTCCTCGTAACTCCTCGTAACGTAACTATAGAAGGTGTACGTGTAACTCATGGTATTAATGAAGTTGGTAGGTACTACAATGCTCACTCCTTACTGAACTTAAAGGCCTGCGCACACCCATAGGCCGCTGGCGACCGCGATCAATTTCACTGATCGCGTTCGCGGCCTAGGTGTGCGCAGGCCTGAGTTTCTTTGTTTATTTTTATTTGAAAGTTCTCTGAATTTGATATGAATTTGTATAATGTGACTTTTCCGAGTGTACAAAATGTATCAAAATGGAATAAATGTTATTGAACTTGAACTTGAACTGGGGGGCGCGTGATGAGTTGATTAGCTACCCCTATTTATAGGAACAAGATCGTGTGTATTTCATAGCTTACCACCAAAAAAAAAGATCTACAAATAGTCTTGATTAAAGCATTTCATGATGTTGATTTAAACTTAATATTATAACTTGTAGATGCTATAAAATGTTTATGTTTTGTCCTTAGACGATTCAAGCCTACGAAGACGCCGCACTATTGGATGCCACTCGGTACATTTTTTTTTTCATCACAAACAGTATTTTAACAATAGATTAGATCTATTTTTTTGTAAAACTAGATCAATAACAAAAGATAAGCTTTTAGTAGTGTAGAATAGTGTAGATAAACTTTCGTAGTAATCCAATAAATTTTAAAAAATCTCAATGGCAACGGTAACCACGTGATGTTTTTCAATAAACATTTCAGAAACATCTAAATTGCCTTGATAAAAGTAATTTTCTTGTGGAATACCCATTGTATCTAATTCATTTACATAATTTTAAGTAAGTACAATTAGGTACTAACCCATATAAAGGTGCTACTGTTGGCGACTTCCCCCTATTCAATGTCTCCCAATAGTACCTTAAACTTAGGATCATTGCACCACCGCACTATTAGTGATAGAAGCTAATCGCAACTTGCATTACCTATCAATAATAGCACATTACTGCAGCGGCCAGCAAAAGAGGCATTTACCTATGGACGAACGTGTAAATGTGTATCACATAATATACATAAGTCGATCAATGCATATTTGTACTCTTCACAAATAATGCGAAGAAATTAAAACTAACTAGTACCACTTTAACTCATTTTGTCAAATGTAATTACGTACGACAAACTTTTTTTCTCGCGTTAAAGTGTTGATTTGGTTTTTTTTTAATAAATAGCACAACATTTAAATTTTTAAGTTCTATATTTAAATAAAACCTTTGATAAGTTACCTCCTCGGTTGCCATGTTTCAGAGTATATTACTTAGATCGTTCCATTTTTAAATTACACGAGAGAAATGAGTTTAGTTATTTATCTGGCCGCTAAACAAAAGTATGGATTTTTATACAACTTTTGCCGGCCGCTGCTGCTCGCATATACCTATGTATTTATCTTGAAGAAATTGGACAAAATAATTCGTAATCGGACAAAATATATTTTTTTTTTATTAGTAGCTGCGATTTAGCCTCAAAGCTTTATTATTTTACTACTCCTTATCCTTTAGCAGTATTTTTTCAAGTGCTTTTTTTATTTACCTAGGTAGTTTATTGCCCGTGTTTTAGTAGGTAACAGATTTTATCGGCTGAGCCACGTGAGTTTGCTATGTATCATAAACTTCAGTTATTACTGATTACCTACGCCGCTGCTTTATCAGATAAGAATCGATCTAGCTACTAAAACAAAGCTGTTTGCCAACCAACAAAATCAACATGATAAATGCTTTGTTTTTGTAATAGGTAGGTTAGGTGTATTGAGCTTGTACTTTATAACCACGGAAGAAATTTCAAGAATACCTAAGCTTTAAAACGCAATAAAAAAATGTAGCTCCACTCTTGAAATCTAAATTTATTTATGTATCACAATGAGCGAGCACATTGAAACGTCCTAAACGTCTAGGTGCCAGCATAGTCCACGCGACCAAGCCTAGAAGAACAGGCAACAAACTACGGCTTGGTTCCTACCGTTTTTTGTATGATCCTTTTACAAATAAAAAAAAATATTCCTGCAGTTGTAGCTCCTACAAATAGGTTTTTAACCTACTTGTAATATCTATGGAAATTCAGTGAACTTGTAACATGGCTATTTTCACGGTTGGTTACCGATTTATAACGTGTGATAACCTTGGGGATTTGTAAGAACTACTTTACTATTTAAATTTAAACTATCCTTGGTACTTAACCCTCCTGTAGCCCGATTATTGCGCATTGATTAAATAAATGAAGAACAGGCTACGAAATATGCAATGAGAACGTACTTAGTGCTCAACAATTGATTGCTATCCTGACCACTATTATCTATTAGTCCTAAAAACTTACCTGTTTTACCTTTCGCTTATTTAATTTATCGAAGACACGTAATCGCAAATAAAAAGCAGCCAAGTGCGAGTCGGACTCGCCCATTAAGGGTTCCGTAGCACGACGAACTACAAGAACCTTTATATAATTATGTTACTTGATGTAACATAATAAGGTTCCTGTAGTTCGTTGAAAGGTAAATTGCGGTTTACGGTTTATGACGTATAAAAAAAAACTACTGACTAGATCTCGTTCAAACCAAATATCGTTGAAAGTTTACATAGTAATGTACAACATATATTTTTTTTAGTATTATCATTCTCTTACTTTAGAAGTTAGAGGGGGGGGGACCAACTTTTTTCCACTTTGGAAGTATATCTCGCGCAAACTATTCAGTTTAGAAAAAAACTATATTAGAAACCTCAACATCATTTTTGAAGACCTATTCATAGATACCCCACACGTATGGGTTCGATGAAATTTTTTTTTTTGAGTTTCCGTTTATGACGTTTAAAAAAAAAACTACTGACTAGATCTCGTTCAAACCAAATATCGTTGGAAGTTTGCATAGTAATGTACAACATATATTTTTTTTAGTATTATCATTCTCTTACTTTAGAAGTTAGAGGGGGGGGGACCAACTTTTTTCCACTTTGGAAGTGTCTCTCGCGCAAACTATTCAGTTTAGAAAAAAACTATATTAAAAACCTCAACATCATTTTTGAAGACCTATTTATAGATACCCCACACATATGGGTTCGATGAAAAAAAATTTTTTGAGTTTCAGTTTCAAGTATGGGGACCCCCAAAATTTATAGTTTTTTTTCTATTTTTGTGTAAAAACCTTAATGCGGTTTACAGAATACATCTACTCACCAACTTTCATCAGTCTAGCTTTTATGGTTTCGGAGAAAAATGCCTGTGACACGGCCGGACAGACAGACAGACAGACAGACAGACAGACATGACGAATCTATAAGGGTTCCGTTTTTGCCATTTGGCTACGGAACCCTAAAAACCGGCCAAGTTGCGAGAACGCGCACGAAGTGTTCGTACCATTATCTTCAAAATAGCAAACAAATCTAGTTTCTCGGGTGCCTGTTTTAATATTTAGTATTTTTGTATTTTTTTTATAGCGGCAACAGAAATACATCATCGATACAGCCTGGTGACAAACGGACGGAAAGCGGAGTCTTAGAAATAGGGTCCCGTTTTACCCTTTGGGTACGGAACCCTAAAAAAATTATATTTATATTGATAGTTTAGTTACCGATATACCTACCTACCTAATATTTTTGTTTTGTTTACAAATACCTAAGCTATAGAACGCGTGCTGTCATTACAACATCTAATAAGAGTCAACATTCATAAATTTGTCGATTGCACAAAACTGAAGTAAACAGTATGAAAGTACCTAACAATAAACCTGCGTTGAAAACATGGAGGGCAAAGGTCGTTTTCACATTGTAAACACAATCAAAACATGCCTAGATTGCTTCCTTTCCAAGAAACATTGTGGTTTATTAGGTATCGTATCGTCAATGAATTTGCTTCATGAATAGGTATTTTAGACAGCCTAAAGATTGGTTGATATTGAACCTTACCGCAAAACTAAATGTAAATTAAAATTTTGATAGTGATTTTCACAATAATAATCATACTTACGTAAAACTTTACTTAAACTTCTGGTAAACAATATACAATAGAAACAGCTAAGGTACTTCTCTAACAAAAAGTGAATTAAAAAAAAAGTCTCGATATGTAGCTGCAAAAGCTGCATTTTTTATGTTTTGGATAAAATGCCGTGACCCCAGTTTAATTGCCAGTTACTTCGTAACCTCGTTAGACAGTTTCTTGGACTTTGATCGCTAAAATATAGGTATTGAGCTAGCGTAAACATTGACTTTGTCATGTCCATCGATAGTAATCATCAGTCATATAATTTCACTGATCTAAGACGCACCTTCTCGTCACCGACAGAAGTAATTCTTATACCTTCTACTATTAGTCGTGCACCAATCGTACTTGACATTTCAATATCTGATCATGTAAGTTCAATCATTGGCCTCGTTACCACATTAGTAATCTACCCTTCCAAACGACATAGGCACCTACCACTTTACAAATTATGGTTCTAAAATGTTTCTTTTTCTTCTTTTCCAGATGGATAGCAGCTCAGAAGCAATGGAGCTGCGGCGGGAGCTGGACGCGGTCAGGAACGCTCTTCAGAACCAGTCGGAGTCGGTGCTTAAGCAGCGGCATCAACTGGTCGAAGCTGGACAAGCGCTGGCCGCGCGCGACAAGCAGATTTCACACGAGAGGCGGCTGAGGCAAGACCAACTCGCCCTGGTCCTACGCTCTTTAGTACTTCTAGAATCACGCCTGACCAGGGAAAAAAAACAAATCAGTGTCAAGCTGCACCAGAAGGAAGAAATCATTAAATCTCTCCAAGAAGAAATGACGAAGCTCAAATCTCGCGCCTCTTTCTGCAGCAATTGCCAACAGCTGATCGGCTTCACTAGCGAGCAGACCAATATTGAAACCGATCCTGAATTCCAGAGCCTGGAGAGCACAGATTCTAGATTTCAGAACGCTTTCTTCAGGAGCTGCAGCTATCGAGAAAGAAACTCACCGTCAGTTTTCCAAAAAAATACTAGACTTAGCAAGAGCTTCCAGCTGCCGAAGAACGAAGTCGTGTACGGCAACACTAGCTCGAGCGAGGAAGGAAACAATGGAAGTGTTGGCAGCAAAGGCACGTTTATCAAAAACAAGCAAGCTTTCGTCAGACGAGATGTGTTCAGAAGATCGAGAAAATATTCCGGAAGGAAAAACAATAGTAAATATATCGAGAATGATCAGAAGACCTACAACAACCAAGTCAACAACAGCAGCAGCACCGAAGAGTGTATTGGTATGAGTTATCAAGTCAACGAAGACAATGACATAACAGCCAATCAGATAGCAAATGACATACGTAGAGCTTCATTGAAAATCGATCAGCTCATCGGTGAAGCCGCAAAAAAAGAAATGGAAAGCGCTGCTAGCGACACTGATAAAACCTACTCCACAAAAATGGAGAGACTGCATGGCTTCAAGAGGCAGGCATCTGACGAAATCAATGCAAACAGAAAGCTTTTCCTCAACAACGTTCTCAGCGACGATAATAATGAAAAGCCTTGGTATTGCAATGTCAGTGACCAAGAACAAGATCCAGATGACCAGCCGGGATCACTACTAAACGTGAAATCAAAATCAGCTGACGACCTTTTGGCCTATACCGGAGGTATTCTAAATGCTGAAGTGCTATCAGCTACAAATGAAGTTCTGTGCAACAGAATACTCAATAACAACAATGACATGTTAAATTCCAGTTTTACAAATGATGAAAAGAATAACAACATAGATTCCACTTTGAGCAAGCAAGCAGCTACTACCGAAGTTAACGAAAACTGGTATGCTAGCACTAGCGATGCCGAAGAACCCCCCACCAATGAAATTTACAAAAATAATCCCGTGTTGGAGTGTGTCAACCAGATTTTACTGCAGAATTCACTAGACGATAGCAGCAACGACAACTCTAAATCAAGCGAAACCCCAAGCCCTAAAGCTTCAACGAAACGCGTTCAGTTTTCCACTTTGAATAGCATTTCGTACGATGAGAAAGTGAGACCTACAAACATAAGTCACACATTACCCCGTCCTGATAAGAGAGTAAATAAAATTGTGAAGTTCAGTCTGGAGACTGCCTCAGAACACAGTTACGAAGTACCCAACACGGCACAAGGCTTCCAGTATGAAATACAAAGCATTTACAGCAATGAATACGAACCAATCATTACCAAATCAAACGAAGCTAAGTCTATGCCAGTGCCACGAGTAATGCAAACAAGTGATAAACCTAATATTCCAAAAATCAGAGGCTCCATTGTCAAAAATATTGCGGCTAACATAGAAAACCGTAATAACGTCGTGCCTGAAAGAAAAGTCGACAGCGATCTTGGACCGATGAAAATTTTCAATAAAAGAAAAGTGCCACGGACTCCTCCTGCTCTGCCACCCAAACCAAAGAACCTTTCAGCCAAATGGAAAGCTGAAAATGCTGTCAAACAACTGACAGACCCTTTAGACTCTGAAGCCGTTGCGGCTAAACAACGGGTTGCAGATGTTAAGATGAGGAAAGTTGGACAAGTAGCGACCGTCAGCAGTATAGAACCGGACTACTGCTCCATTTCAGAGATAAATGTTCCAGTAGTCAGCAATGGGAAACGAGAGTTGCTACTAACACAGCCGTCGGTGGAAATCCACAGCGAACAATACCCTGTCCATGCGGTTAGCCCAAGGAACAGTGTAGCTAAAGTCGTGTCACTGCCGAGAATGCACAGCAAAATCAGTGATAAAGAGATACCCATGCTTCCGCAAGTCACGGAAATTATTATCCCAGATGAAGACGAAAAACCAAATGAGGAACAGAACAGATCTTTCGCTGAAGCAGATAGCTACTTAGCAAATTTTGCTATGCATGCTCTGCAGCCGAAACTAGACTCCCGCGCGTCAATCCAAATGGGAAATACAGTGTCTTCTATACTATCAGAGATCAATAAAGGAGGCAAGCGAGGCAGTAAACAGATAAACTTAACAGAACTCGATCATCAGTTCAACCGTGAGAGACCTCAACCAAACCCAGAGTTACACAAAGCAGAATACTTCGATGACATGGACAAATTCGACTTGTCTCAGAACTTCGAAGAGTTTAAGATAGATGATGAACTCGGCAGCATCGTTGCGGAGGAATACCGCATTAGCTCTGGAAGCAGCGACGGCTCCGCGTCTGACGTGGTGACAGAACACATCATTACCAATGTACCTGATACAGACAGCCAGCATAATACAGATAAACAACTTGAAACTGACAGCGAGGCGGCAAATAAAAGCTTAAAAAACGCAAAGCTCTCGAATAAGCCAGATCTCTTGTCGAATATAGAGAATTTAGAGACTGAATCCGTAAGAAACTCCGATATAGAGTCCAGTAACTCATCTGGAAGCAATAGTGGCTCCTACAACACTGTTAAGTGTGAACCGAGGATGGTTAAAAGTCAAGAAGTAGTTGTGCCTAAGACAAGGGGCTCGTTCGATTTCTTTTTGGAGACATCTGGTCTTAGTTCCAAGTCTATTTTCGCGCCTAGCAAAGGTTATCTGGGCATGAGGCCGCCAAGTGCAAACCACAAGAGTGTACAGAAGCTTAGAGACATCAAAATGCGTGTTAAGAATCCTTTAACAACGAACAAAATCAACGAAAAACCTATGACGACTGCTATTAAATACTTTGAGCCTTATGTTTAAGTTTTAACCTAACTTTAAGATGTTGTATTTTATTTTAATGACATGTTAAAATCTATTTATTGTATAAAATGAACTTGCCGGCATAATATTACAACAACTACTATTATATTTAATTTTATTGTAAATAATGCAAACTATACCTACTTTACTTACATAGTTATGTTTAATTAAAATGTTTAACAATTAATTATTGTTTTATACTGAACCTTCCTATCATACAGAACACAAGAATCAAGTAGGGAAAAAAACAACAGTTTTAAGCAAATAAATTATATATTTTAATATTTAAATTATTACAAACTATATGGATATATTAGGTATATGATATCAGTTTCTTACTATCCTCTTGCACCTCATTTCAATAAAGGCCTTCGCTGTATTCTTCCAGTGCTTCAAAGTATTTGCTTTTCTATTATCCAGCATAGAGTCCAACGAATCACAGCTGTCAAGTCGGCTCGTACCTTCTGATCTTGAGAGTTCCTCAACCAAACTGGACACTGTCGACTCTTGGTCCAACCCAGAGTCTACTGACGTAGCTTCCGTTTCACTGAGTGGAATTCTCGATGAGGATATATCGGCGAACGAATCATTGCTCGTACTCTCCCTTTTTCTGGTCTCCTGGTAGCGAGAGTACGGTGTGGCACGAGTTCTTCTGGCTCTCAGGAACTCTTCTGATGAGAAGGTGGTGGTGGGACGCTCGATGACAGCGGGCAGGCAAGGTAGACCCAAGGTTTCTGTGGAGCTGTTCAGGTCGATCGCATTTCCCCATTTCTTATCCAAAGCACGGAATGCCACTGAGAGATGTAAGTGAAGATCCATTGTGTAACGTCTTATAAACTGGTTCAATACTTTTCGTAGATCTTTGTGGTAGCGTAATATTGCTATGAATTAAAATTATTTGATGCGTATGATGAGAAGTTGAGCGTTATAATAAAGTCTGATTTGATTAACCAACCTTTATAAATGGGCTATCCCCACTCCGTCTTGAAAGCTCAGATTGGTATCAATTAAGCTAATAGGGTGTCCATTAAAAATAATTAAGTGCACCCCTGGAATATTCATTGGGTCACATGAGGTGTGAAATTAATAAGTGTAATTGCATTAATTAGTTGATGGCTATTGTTTAAAAGGCACCTGCTGTTGGTAGAATTATTATAAATTAGTAGGAACCTAATACCTACATATTTTTATATGGCATTTTTTCATTTATCAAAAACCGTAAGGTATTGTATAAATTCTTTGCCACACAGCTATCTCTAAGCGCGACCTTTTATTTGTAGTTTACGTACAAATTACTTGCTAACAGTTTTATGCAGCAATCCACACCGATTTTTATTATTAATTTTAAATGAAATATTGGCATTGCAAAAAGGCTTATAAAGAACACAAAGACAATGATTTTAGGCCTAAAGATAAATATTTACTATCTGACGAATTTACACACACATTTTGCTCTGGCTTAGGTTACTTAGCCATTCCATGTAGGGATACCTACTACATTTCTGTCGTAGTGAGGGCGACATTGACCGCAGGAACAACATGTGATCCAAGAATGAGGAGGGACGAAAGTCACGTGACCAGGAGAGTAATGAGCATGAATGTGAATGGATATGTTGCTAGAGGTAGACCAAAGAAAAAGGGTAAATTGTGTGAAAGATGACATGGATAAGAAAGTAGTGAATACAGAAATGACGGCTGATAGAGGGGAATGGAAGGGAACACGTTGCGTGGCGACCCCACATAGTGTGAATAGATTGGGTCTTCTATTACATCAGTACCTACAGCCTAAACAAACCTGTAGACAGAAGCTATTTATAAAACGTTGATTAATTAGCAACACAACTCGTTGCAATAAAATGTGCAAGTGTTAATTGCTCAACCTATTAGCAACTAATCAGTACTGCATTGTGTAAGGTGGCACATCATTAGACAGGTTCGTTTCGTACAATATTTGTTAAATTTGATGCTCATAAAAAAAATGCTTTAGATTATTTTTTATTTTAGGGTTAATTTAAATTGCGGGTGAAGGGAGGCGAAGCGAATTCCTGGAACTTTTTACCATCAGGGCCAATTATTGCCTATCTAATTCTTTTTTTTATGTTTAAATATAGTTATATAGCTAATCATTTGACCGTCATCCCACCTGCACTTTTAGGTACATGAATACTTATGGCTTTTCTCCAGTGCGTACACGCATGTGTTTTGTCAAAGTACTTTTGAGATTAAGTCCAGCGTTGGTTGCTAGCCAACCAACACATGCTGAGCCAGAGTCCGTTTTGCGACGCACAAAGCTCACTTCTGTAGTCTATTATAAGTTGTTAAATTGATATTGTAAGTGTGAGTTTTGCTTCGCAAATGAATAATTTTTCTTTCTTTTCTTTCTTTTAATGCTTTATCACATCAATTACATCAATATGGCTTTTATCCAGTGTGTACTCGCATGTGATGATGCAGCCTAAGATGGCCATAATCCACCTGTTCACTCTTGCATGCATAACTTTCAGATAAACAACTGTCAAATAATTTGATTGGTCGATTAGCAATCTGTCAAATCAGCCCTATTATAGGTTCACGGGAAATATCGCGTATTCGCAGGAGGTCACCCGCGACTTTTTTTCCGCTTATCTTGGTTGCACCTACTTAACGCGGAAGACCAGACCAAAAATCAGATGGCGGGACGACCTTGACATGTTTATAGAAAGCTGGGCATCCACAGCACAGGACAGGGAAGAGTGGAAAAGTGTTGCAGACTTTGCCCAGCCGTGGGACAATGCAGGCTAAAAATTATGACAGTTTGTATACGGCCAGCAGATCTTGGCCGATTTAGAGCTAGCCATTTGACCAAACTCCTATCAGTTATTATTAGCCATATTCGCACTAACGGCAAAAACGATGATTCTTCTTATCGTGTCACTGGTTCTTTCGTACCAAGTGTGGTGAAAGGATGATAAAAACGCATGAGGGAAAAGATCGCTGTGAGTTTTACATTATTTATTACGGTATCTATCGTTTTAAGTAGGTATGTAGCTGGTGTTTTTAAGTATGAAAAAATCTCAACTAACTTAAATTAAAGTTTTCTTTTTCTTCTTGGGTCTTTTGTCAACATCTTTTTTCTTTAAATCTTTTTTCTGGACCTGAAATTGATAAAAACCTTTATTATTCAATTTAATCGTAAAAAAATATTTATTTATTTATTTAAAAATATGACTTTCGGCAAATTCCACAAGTAAGCCGCTGGCGGGCCCTTTTTGCGTGGCGCTTGACACATGTTGTTTGAACTTTTTTAAGTTACATTACGACACGCCAGTTTCCTCATGATGTTTTCCTTCACCGTTTTGAGAGTACTGGTATAGTGCACATAAATTTTAAGACAAAAAAACTCAATGATACACGACAGGATTTGAACCCACGACCTTCGGATCGGAAGGCGGGGCCGCTACCACTAGACCACCAGAGCTCTGAATTTAAAAAATATGACTTATTAACAGCATGTCTGGTAGAATCACCGAAGAGTTAGACTCTACCTAACTAGCTGTACCTAACCATTATGCTGTTAGATGGTTAGGTACAGCTAGTATTTTCTGAAGTATGTACGAAAAGTCGGACGCAGAGGACAGAGGAGGCTGGTAGAAATTGAAGGAGGCCTATACCAGTGGGTGATACTGGGTGATGATGATGATGTTCAAAAATAGTACCTTTCCATAACTGCTAAGGAAATGCCCCACATCATTATTAGCCGCTTTCTTCTTTTTCTGGCCAGTCTTGTGCATCACACTCTTGGATATCATCTGCTGCCGTTCCGCACTATCCTGAACTTTCTCCTCTTTCCTCTTCTGCATCAGCTCTTTGTAGTTTATGTATGGTTTTGGGGGTGGTTTGGCTCCTGGAAAAAAATATATGAAATGATAAAACATGTAGGCTATGTATCAGTCTTGATGAAGTGAACTATTCCTAAATGCAAGTGTTGCTTAATTCCCATTATCAACCCACAATCACACGCACTCATACTCTATTCTGGACTAGTCTCTCAGCTCTGCCTTCTGCACCCTAGGCTGTGGGTTCAATTCAATCCCCACCACTCAATACACTGTCATTATGAACCTAAGAGGTTTCTGTTTTCCTACTTTGTGAAGAGAGAAGTAAGTAATTTATTTCTTTTTATTACCTTTCAGCTTTAGCTCTCTCTTAGATGCATCAAACCTGAGAGATTAGGTACATAGTTTGATTTTATATAGGTAAAAGATAGACAAACAAGCTTTCGGCCCACCAAATGGTAAGTGGTCACTGTAGCCCATAGGCACCGAGGGTGCTTTCGTTGGGTTCCCTGCCTCCCTGGTTAAGTAGACACTCGGGTACATAAAGGGCGATACGATAGAATAAAGAAGTAATTTGAATTCCATGACTAAAAAAGCAGTACTAAGTACCATAAACGGCAACTTAACTTACCTAAACTAACGGCAAGTGCTATTTTAGCCTCCTGTTTTTTGTTTGCATCAAACCCAGACATTCCAAACTTTACAACTTCGTGTCTAATCTTTTTCAATTCCAAATCCTTCTTTGAAAACTTCGATGAATCTGACTTTGCTTCTACAATTTCTTCAACATTTTCAGGAGCTCGTTTCTTTTTAGATTTATAAGCTTCAAACTTTACAAATTGGAAGTTACTTTCAGCGTTTTTTAGAGCAAGCGCGGCCTTTGTCATTATTAGCGACATTTGTGTGGTTTAAAATAGCTTTTCATCTAAAAAATCTAAACTCTTTTTGAAAAAATTACAACCTACAAAAATATAATCAAAAATATGAAAATCTTAATGAAAATGAACAAGAAGGAAATTAATTAAAGCTAAACAGCTGTTTTTTGACATTCACTTAAGTTGTCTATTTTGGCATCAACGCTGTTACAGTCAAAGTCGTTTTTCATGCATCATTCAATGTCAAACGTTCTAATTTTCCAATGTCGTATTAGTTTGCTGTCAGTCAGCGCAGCACGTCATTTTTTGCTTGTTTGTTTTGTTTTCGTTTCGTAAACATCGAAAATGAAAGCGTATTTGTGGCTCGATTAAACACAGCAGAATCATCTAAAAATAGTGTGCTTGTTTTGTTTATTTTTTCATACAGCTGTGGCGGTCACGTATCCACTAAAAATATAGACCTACCTACTCAATCTACTGATAGATTTGAGTTGATAAAATTAGAAGACAGAACAGGCAGGCAGCGCAGGCAGCGATGCCAATTTTAATATTCTAGTCTTTCGCTCCTTCGTTACTTGCTAGTGGTATTGATGTCGACATTCCTGCTCTAAGAGTTTGTTTATTTCTACGTACCTATCTCATAAGTTTTAATTCAAGAAACATAACTTCAACTTGAGAAAACATGAAGAACAAGTTTCGGAATACAAGCTCCTCAATAAAATGTGGTGATTTGATATTGACTGAACAACCTTTTGCGTTTATTTTGTCGTCCAAAGAAAAAGGAAGCCGATGTGATAATTGTTTACAAAAGTAAGTCCAGCTTGTAGTTTTAGTTCGCTTCATAACATAATGCTTGCTTGGCCTTTTGACTTAGGGATTGTAAGTACCTACCAATACCTAAATAATATTAGATTTATTTTAATGTTTCTTACTTAATTTACTTAGTGAAAAATCCTCAGAATGTGCTGGAGACAAGCTCCATTTTAGTTTAACAAGAGCATCTTTTAGACTATGTTTTTTTTTTATAAAATAGTGACCACAAAGAGATGTTAAAAGGTTATAATTATGTAGACACTATGTAGTGGAAAATAATTAGAGAGGCTGTTGCCTTGCAGTTATGTTATGCAGGCTGATAATAATAATAATCATCCTCTATCATTCTTTTCCAAATCCAGTCCATCCCAAGGTTGTCTGGAAGCTTCTAGTGATAAGACTGTCCATTGTATTCCACTTTGATGTTTTCTGTTCCTTTGTTAGTTTTTTTTTTACAATTTCTAGGATAACGCTAGACCAAGAACAAGTTAAAAATAAAACTATAAAACTATATACAACCATCACATAACTGCAAGGTAACAGCCTCTCTTATTATTTTCTACTACCTATTTATGATATTATTTATGTGGTGTGCAATAAAGTGTTTTCTATCTATCTATGCAGACTGTAACAGGTTTTTTTTTTCTTATAGACTGAAGCTGCTGAAATGTTCAGGGTGCCAGTTTGTTCACTACTGCGGCCGGCTGTGCCAGAAAGAAGGGTGGAGTGACCATAAGGTAGTTTCTTCTCTTACAAAGAGTTAAACAAAAGCAGAAAACTTAATTGCGCTTCCCTAGGAGGCCACAATAGAAAATCTATCATATTTAAAGATTTGAAATATTTATCAATCACTAGCGGCCGCCCGCGGCTTCGCTCACCCCGTTACCGTTCCCGTTGAATAAAAAAACCTTTTAAACCTTCTCTGGACCTCCACAAATCATTCAAGACCAAAATCAGCCAAGTCGGTCCAGCCATTATCGAGTTATAGCGTCAGGAAGGAAAACCCGACTTATTTTTATATAGTAGATTATCACTTAATATTTATACCGTTCTTAAAGAAATGAACCAAGTGGAGTTTGCACCTACAATCTTCCCTTCTTGATACAGGGATGTGCTAACCAACTGTGGCATTGTATCTTGGTACTTGGTGAGCAGACTGGTTTCCGCAAGTATGCCTCAAAATCAGCTTAAGATGAAACCTATGTCCAGCAGTTGACTTCTTCAGGCTGATGATGATGAACCTACATTAGTCCACTGCTATGTAGTAAGCTTATCCCCTTTTTTTATCAGTTTCATCCGTAGTTTGTTGCCTGTTCTTCTAGGCTAGGTCGCCTGGAACTGGGACCTAGTTTTTGGGCCGTGAATGAGCCTGAACTAAGAGAGCACTGGTGGTCTAGTGGTAGCGGCCCCGCTTTCCGATCCGAAGGTCGAGGGTTCAAATCCAGTCGGGTACCAATGAGTTTTTCTGCCGAAAAATTTATGTGCACTATGCCAGTACTCTTAAAACGGTGAAGGAAAACATCGTGAGGAAACCGGCGTGTCGTAAAACCTAAAAAAGTTCGAGCAACACGTGTCAAGGGTCACGCAAAAAGGGCCCGCCAGCGGCCTACTTTCGGGCTGGTTTTTCCGTAGTAGGCCGCTGGCCTACTACGGAAAAACCAGCCCGCACATCAAGTGCGGATTATAACCCAACAAACAAAAACGTCATATAAGTCTTGACTTATACGACATAAAGTTGGATAGAAGTCTTATAATCATAGTGAAATGACTACTAGGTCCTTTAGACGTCTTTAATTTAACTTATTAGTCGTGCGACGATATGTCATAATAAGCTGGTCTTAGCAACGTTGGTAAGACTAAACTAAACGACGTTATATTACAGTCTTAGCTAAAACGTTTGTACGACAACGCAATAGTCATACTAACGTTAGAGTCCATTAAACGTTTTGAACTAACCAAATTAGGTCTTTGAAAAACCTTTATATGACATTTATATAACGTAGCAGTTGTATAGACGTTTTCACAGTGACGTTTATATAACGATCACTATCCTGTTTTACAGCGGTCAATTGGAGACTCTTAAATGACTTGGTTGTTTATTTAATACTCAAATATAACCTATATATTACATGAGTCCGTTTAATGTCATGCCCTGACTTTAATCAAACTTTTAGGCGCATTTAAGTCAGGTTTTGACTTTAAAACGTCTAGGCCGCCATATTTACGGATCGTTTGATTAAATTTACTACGAAGAATGGAAGCAAAAAATGTGTGGAGAAGACTTAAAGGTAGTGGAACTTTCAAAAGGAAAGTAAATCGAGATTTCCTTTTATTAAAAAGTAGAACGCCAACAACCGTACCATTAATAACAAATGTTGAAAAAGAAAAGTGTACAACACATGAACAACAAAAAGGTTCAGTATCAATGTTAATTTATTTCTATAAAAATATTGTGTGTGATTTCTTATTTAATTATTTCATTCTTATTTCTTCATATTTTCAGATAAAATTTACTGGAATGTTAAAATGTTTTGAAATCTGCACTGCACTTTTACTGTGACCTGCAATATGAAAAGGGTTTTAAATAAATGTTGTCATGGCGTATTGCATGGTCTTGAAATAACCTTAATACGACTTTATGTCTTTACAACGTCGTAAAGAGATAAGTGTGTGACAAAAGCAACATGTCCTACATTTTTAGAAATAAACATATTTTTATTAATAAAAATATAATCATTTAAACACAAAATTGCGAGGGGGCATGAAAATCTGAAATAAATACACATAGGTATATTATCATAAAACTTTAATACCCAGTCGAACTAAACGGCATGAGAGACAAATACAGTTATTAGCGAGATATATAAATATAAGTTAAATAACACTCACCTTTTAGTTCCTTGTAATTATTTATTTTGCACTCAAATCTCGAAACAAAACCAGCACAAACACTGTCAACAAGAAAAATGAATAAGTCTTACAGGTGTTGTTCCTTGACTCAAATAAAACGTTTTAGTCATTCAAAAACACCTGCATGACGACAATACAACAAACGAGTCGTTGTAAAGATATGATGCGACTTCTGCGCGACGAAAGTAGTAATTCCATAACGTTCATACGACTTTTGAATGACGTTAACGAAGTCAGCTTGTGACTTTTGTATGTCCACTATACGACAATGTTGGTTGTATAACTGGTGCCATTTTCGCGTTTAGTAAACGTTATTATAACGTTAGTGCGACTTAGGTATTACGATCAATGCAATCATGATAACGTTTACTAAACTTTTAAACGACGTTAAATTGTTAGTTGGGAAAGATTTGACGAGAATTTTTGCCTGTTCTTCTAGACATGGTCGCGTGGAACTGGGACCTAGTTTTTGGGCCGTGATTGAGCCTCAACTAAAATATCCAAACATCTAAAGCGTCCCATTAAATTCGGTAACTCCCATTTGTTCTATAGGACTGTGACGTCATAGAACTTTTAATACTTTTTTATCCTTTTAGTTCCATGGTAGAACTAATAAAACGAGAACTGGCCCATTAGTTCTATAGTACTTTTAGAACTTGGTCAATTCCATTAGTTCTATAGAAATGTATAGCCATAGAACTGTTAAAACTATTTTTGTCCTTTTAGTTCAATGGTAGATCTGTTGAAACGAAAACTGTGCTATTTGTCCTATAGAACTAAATAAATTAATAAATATTGTGGACAATCCACACAACACTACCTAGTCTAAAATGTAGGAACCAGATAACTGTAATATACAGGGTGGCCGGAACATTGACTTCCAAAAAGAAAATTTTGTTCCCTCGTATTGTGGGGTATCCGAATCACCCCCATATATATGTTCTGCGATTTTGTATAGTTTTCGAGTGTTTTGATTTTTTTTCTGAAATTTTGGAAAATTTCGACCTAACCAACTTAAAAATTTCAAAAAAAAAAGTAGAAGACGTTTAATTAATGCTTTTTTCAACTGAATCTTCATGAGTTATACTTTTATGCCTAAAATAATTAACTTTGTTACCTTGATGAACGTTATGTTAGATTTTTAATTTTAAGTTGTAAATTTAAGTCATAATACACCGAACGTAAATTTTTCACTTTTGATCATCATTTTCATAACGTTCATCAAGGTAACAAAGTTAATTATTTTAGGCATAAAAGTATAACTCATGAAGATTCAGTTGAAAAAAGCATTAATTAAACGTCTTCTACTTTTTTTTTTGAAATTTTTAAGTTGGTTAGGTCGAAATTTTCCAAAATTTCAGAAAAAAAATCAAAACACTCGAAAACTATACAAAATCGCAGAACATATATATGGGGGTGATTCGGATACCCCACAATACGAGGGAACAAAATTTTCTTTTTGGAAGTCAATGTTCCGGCCACCCTGTATATTACAGTTATCTGGTTCCTACATTTTAGACTAGGTAGTGTTGTGTGGATTGTCCACAATATTTATTAATTTATTTAGTTCTATAGGACAAATAGCACAGTTTTCGTTTCAACAGATCTACCATTGAACTAAAAGGACAAAAATAGTTTTAACAGTTCTATGGCTATACATTTCTATAGAACTAATGGAATTGACCAAGTTCTAAAAGTACTATAGAACTAATGGGCCAGTTCTCGTTTTATTAGTTCTACCATGGAACTAAAAGGATAAAAAAGTATTAAAAGTTCTATGACGTCACAGTCCTATAGAACAAATGGGAGTTACCGATTAAATTTATGATAATAAGTCTTTACCTATGAAATTGCCGTTCTTCAGTACTGGTCATTTCAAATAGAAAAAAAGTTTGGAATGGCTTTGTATTTTAAATTCAAATTAATTTTGTTTTAAAAACATGACATTCCTTTTACAAAATCAGTCTTTTGTTTATTGATTAGCGTTGTATTTTCATTACTTTTGAACATTTTTCGTCATAATGGATACTTTAAAAATTCGTGTAATTATGGAATATGAGTTCCGTCGTGGCACCAATGCGACACAAACGGCACGTAACATCAAAAACGTTTACAGAGAGAACTGTACAAACGAACGCACAACCCGTTATTGGTTTTCTCGGTTCCGTTATGGAAATTTTGACTTGAAAAATGAAGCTCGTGGTCGTCCGGAGACTTTGGTCAACAATGAGGAATTAAAGGCGATTGTGACTCACCACAGCTTTTTACAAAACGGCATGAGCATTACTACAGATGTGTACTGTGAAGAACTGGAGACAATGATGGAGAAGCTTGCACATCGGCAACCAGCTTTGGTCAATCGGTCGTCCCCACTGCTCCTTCACGACAACGCGCGCCCCCATACTGCATATCAGACAGTCTCCAAGCTGCAAGAGCTTGGATTGGAAGCTCTCCCTCATCCGCCATACTCACCAGACCTTGCACCTACCGACTAATTACCTTTTCCAAAATTTAGAGATCTTTGTAGTGGGTAAACAATTCAATTCCCGAGAGGCAGTACAAAGTGCCTTTGAAGAGTTTGTTGCCTCCCGTCCAGCTGAATTTTACAAGAAGGGCATTAATAAACTGCCAATGCGTTGGCAAAGATGCGTCGATTGCATGGGTGCTATCTTTGAATAAAAGAAATAAAAAAAGTTAAAAAAAAAAGTACTTTTACTTATTCCATACAAAACGGCAATTTCATAGGTAAAGACCTAATATTAGTCGGATTATTAGTTAACAAATCATCTCACTTATTACAATATGTACGCCTATAACGATTTTCCGCGCCGTAGCATCTAATTTTATGAGCTGTTATTCAAATTAGCAACAACCCGGGCATACTGTTGTTTTGTTCAGTACCTACAACATTTTGGCTGACATCGTTTTGATGCAACATTTATAATGCACCTGTTACTCGTCTGAGAAGGTATGCTCTGAAAAGCTTTCTGACATCATGCCAACAAATCAAATAATTCTTGTATCACAAGGATCGTTTCGACGTTTCGACGTCTTAAACCTAAGTGAGATAGGGGCCAGTTCCTCGCAACTAAACTTATAACTCATAAATCTTCGTATGATCCTTATACAAATCAAATAAAAATAGCAGAAGTTCCAGTATCACTCCAACGTCTCCAACTTAGTGAGACGTAGGCAATACAAAAGCAAATATTTTTTAAAGTTTTAAAGTAATAATAAAGTAACTACAGCTTCACTTGGAGCCAGGGTGGTCGCGCACCTTTCAGATTTAGAGGAACTTCCTCCCGCGAACACTGATTGTGGAATGATCTCCCTCCTTATGTTTTCCCTAGGGACTATAGTATGGGATTTTAAAGAATCGGCAACGTGTTTGTGATACCTCTGGTATTGCTGCGGTAACGGCTTCCCATCAAGTGGGCCGTATGCTTATTTATCTTCTTTGTTGAATAAAAAACTCATGAACCGGCCAGCTCTGTTGATGGAGGCCACTCAAAAGACATTTGCTTCGGAGGACACTTTAAACTGTCGCTCTCGGCTGTAGCCTAAGGCCATGACGGAGGCTACATGCAATGAGCTAAAAACTTCGATAGGTATATTTTATTCAATAACATCGCAAAATCACTTTCATACCTCTTAAACCTACCACCCTTATCTCATAGAAACAGCAGAGCATCAAATAGCTAATTCGGTCCACGTAACTATACAGAGTTAGAAGTAATAACTCATAGAAACTGCAGATGCGAAAAGCTAATTCATAAAAGCCGCTAATAGATTTTCATTCAACATCAAATATTGTAAACTGTTTAGAAACATGAAACTCAATAAAAATTCTTCCATCCGGTAATGAACGCAGAACATAAATAGAATAGGCGTATTTTCAATAACACTGTACTATCTACGTCATTGTAGGTAACGACCTATCTGCTCTACTAATATTGAACTTGAACGATATGGCAAAATGCCACGGGGGCCCGAGTGTTTGTGACGTCACTATGCGTTTACCTACCGAAACGAGTGGGAAGTGTTACTATGTCGTAAATTGCAACCAGCGAAGAATATTTTGGTGAGATCCATAGGTACGGCCGTTTCCATTTTTTCATGCACTGATGGAGGAGAAGAGCCGAAGACCGGGCGCAGTGACTCGACTTGGGAAAGACCAACGTCCAGCGTTGGACTAATGTGGGATGATGATGATGATGGCCTTATTATTCACGTACTTATTTTAGGAAGTAGCTATTCATAAAAAAGCCATTGCCTAACCTAACCTAGAAAAACAAGTTTAGAAATACTTAAAACAGAAAGAAACCCCACACACAGAGAAGATTTTTGTATTTGTTTAATTGTAAGTTTCTTTGTGTAAATAAATAATATACATTGAAAGAAAACTAAACAAAACAAGAGATACTAAGTATATAAAAGAAAGAAAAAAACACATTTATTTGACATAAAAGTATGCGTAAGACAAATTAATTAAAACACAAAGAACTAGAAACTCTTACGGGGTCCTCACAGCCAGTCCCGTCCCGTGTTGAATGGTATACTTAAACATTTATGTCAAACTAGCTGTGCCCGCGACTTCGTCCGCGTGGTATAGTGTCTATGGGTAGCATTTTTAATTTGCAGCGGAAGAAAACAGTAATTAAATAACAACGTCATATTCGTGTGCACGTGACACAGTCGTCTGCCCTCTTACTAAACTTAGACATATGGCGTCGTACTACGCCACACTTTCATCCCCCCCGCATTCCTCTCCGAACTCCCCCCACTCTCCTCAACACCCCCCCACATTCCCCCCGCACTCCCCCCAGACTCCCCTCCACAATCTCCCTGTTGTATCTAAGGACTAAGTTACAACACTCAGACGGAATTGATAAAAAATTGTAAATGACCTTGTCTATAAATTATGTATATTTCAGTGGGAATGTGCGAACTTCAAACGCGTAGCCCCCAAGGTGCTCCCAGACGGAGCCAGGATGCTGTCGAAGATCATCAACCGGCTGAGCAGAGGCGATGGTCATCAGGTCCGTGCCTTCTACTCGGCTAACTCCTTCCGCATGTGGAAGGATCTCATGTCTCGTGAGTCGCGCATTATTTTATCCTACGGTTACAGCCATAGGGGGCGTTCATTAATTACGTGAGGTGTTCTAAGGGGGGAGGGCTCAAGCGAAATCTTTCCAAATCTCTCTTAGGGGCGTGGGGGGTCTTAGCAAATATCACGTAAATTTTTTTCTAGCAGAAAACGGTGTATAATTGCGTGAAAATTTTTTTCTTGGATAAAATATGGCCAAATCTGACACTATTATTTAATTGTATAATTGTGATTTTAAATTACCGAAATATTCACAAATATACTAACTAGTCTTTGCTACTCTTCAATAAAAGTAATAGAACAAGTCGTGTTTTTGTTTTTTTTATTGTCAATAATCCAACACGTTTACAGGCAAAACATACATTTTGAAGAATCTCGCGTGAGATTAAGGGAGGGAGGAGGGAGTTGAAAAAAATCTTACGAAATTTTACCAAGAGGGGAAGGGGGGTCGCAAAATTCTCAAAAATGCCTCACGTAATTAATGGACGCCCCCATACTTATTAACTAAATTTAGCCCTGCCAGTGTTTGTGGAGGGCTAACTACTAACCACTGGCCTCACAGCTCAGTTGATAGTCGCTTGCACGGAGGTCGTGGGTTCGATCCCCACCGAGAACAAAATTATTTGTGTGATGAATAATGGAGGTTTGTTCTCTGTCTTCTAAGAATAATTACATAAAAAATGAATTAAAGTACATATTATATCAACTATCTGGTTCCCATCGTGCAAGCTCTGCTTAGTTTGAGGCTGGATAATGTGTGGATTTTCTGCAATATTATTTTTATTCTGTGGAAATGAGACGTTTGAAAACCTAGACTTTAAATAATCGAGCTCTTTCTAAAGGTGCCTTTATGAATTTCAGACTATTCCGACTTGAAATCGGACACAAAGAGGATGGAGCATTTCTCTTCACTGTGCGGAGTACTATACGAGTTCCTGAAAGACATATCCTTGCCGAACACCGTGGAACTGATGGGATTGTATGGAAGAGTAAGTGTTTTTGATACATTATCAAAGAGGAGGCCTATACAAGGTGTATCTAAATATGTGTACTATGCGAAGGTGGGGGGTTTCAGACCACAATGGTGATCAGTTGTGGGGGGGAGATAATTAAAAATTCCTATTTTCAGTTTCCCATACAAAAATATTTAATTTCATAATGCCTAAATAAATTGACAACCCTATCCTTGTAACCCCTTGACCCCTTGACCTACTACCTCTGTAGGTCTTCTACTACTACCTACTACCTCTGTAGCTGAGTTTAGGGTTGTCACTTTGTATAAAGTCAGCTGTTCATGTTGAAACTTCGTTGCAGTTTTTTTCAGAGATACCAATCGAAGTTCGAAAAGTCGTTGAACAAAAGTTGTTCCCCGGGGGGTGGAAATTCACCCCCCTTCAGGATAGTACACATATTTTGATACACGTTGTATACTCAACGGTGGTTGCAGACGAGCTGAAATAATAATGATTAAAATTACAATATTATACGGAACTGAGACGTGGTCACTAACTATTGGCCTCATACACAAGCTCAAAGTCGCGCAACGAGCTATGGAGAGAGCTATGCTGGGAGTTGCACTACGTGATAGAATCAGGAATGAGGATATCCGTAGAAGAACCAAGGTCACCGACATAGCTTTAGAATAGTAAACTGAAGTGGCAATGGGCAGGTCATATAGCTCGAAGAACCGACAACCGTTGGGGACTAAAGGTAGGACCCATACACAACAGACATGATTTTTTTGCCGTTCTTTAAAAACGGCAACAAAGCCTTTTGTATAATCTGAAATAAATAAATTAATAAAAAAATAATAAAGCCAATTTGTCAAATCGCGCAAGAAGGGTTCCGTACCATTATCTTTAAAATAATGGTACGGAACCCTTCGTGCGCGATTTGACTCGCACTTGGCTTTGTTTTTCATGATAGACCAGCAAAAACATCGCTTTCAGCCAAGATTTAAGTGAGCTGTTGGTAATTTAGTAAATCATTTAAATAGACAGTAATGAATGAAGTGGCACCTCATTTGTCACAATTCCTCGGTTTGAAGTGTTGCTGAGAGATTGTTGGCATCAGACGTAATGCTATGTTTCCATGCGTGCCGTGCAGCCCGGCAGGCTGCCTGGCAGGCTGCCTGGCGGGCTGCGTGGCATGCAGCCCGTCCCGGGCCAGCGAACATTCAAGCTGTTTACATGCTTGCCGTGCAGCCCGGCGAGCTGCCTGGCGAGCTGCGCGGCATGCAACCAGTGTTACCAGGTACACGGTAATTACCGTAGATGCACGGTATTTTTAATGTTTCACTACCGTGTCATTTTCTACGGTATTTTTAATTATGAATTACCTTGACAGTCAATATGTAAATAATTACGAAGTATTCCCCGATCATCAAAATACGTCTAAATGTAAAAGTATGCCCTTTGCCCTGCCCACTAGTTAAACAATCAGTGTATTTGAAAATTGGTTGTAGGTATAATATATGAATGAATGAATCGCTTTCTCGCAACTCGCACCGTACTCTTTTTTTCTTTGATAGTTTTGTTGGTGTTTGATGTTTGACAAGTGCGCAGTGCATTATTCAGCGAAACAATACTTTTAATTTCGACCATGTTGTAATTATTACGATACTCTGTGATTACGACTTTGTAACCTAACTAAACATGAAGACATTTGTTAAACAATAATTGACTCGTTGTCTTAGCAACAGTCACAGAGGTTTTATTCTATCTGATGCAACCTCAACAGTAATCTCCGATCGTAGCGACTTTTTTTAGCAACGTCCACTCGTCACGAAAGCGCGAGAGAGACTGACTGCCCGCCAGTTATGCCACGTGCCAAAGCAAAATATCTGGTGACAGACGGACAGATAGACAGACAGACAGTCAGACGCACTGACAGTGAAGTCTTAGTAACTATATTAACTATACTAATAGTATTATCGATTCTTTTTCTGTCATTTCGGGAAGGAACATAGCTTTTTTATTTTAATTGTTTTTCTGGTGTTATTTTGAGTTCTGTTGTGTAATTTTGGTGGTATTTTAACACAACTTGAGTATTTTAACATTACTTGAGGTCTTAGCTCAAAGTGTTAGCAATTAGAATTAAAGTGTATTATGTGATATTCTGATTTGATCGAAAATGTTTCAGATGGTTTTGGAATAAACGGCCATCTTTCTTCCAAAGCCAATTATGTAGGGCCGACTATGACAGAAGACTGACGATTTGACGGAAAAGTATTTTATCTATGTAATATATTATCATCATTCTCAAACTACTCGACACTGGCAAAATTGATCCGAAAAGGGCAGATGCCATTCATTAAGAAGAAGAAAAATAGTATTATCAAAAGTGGATCTAAATGAATATTTTTAGCCTTCATTATGTCTAAAGATGTTCATCTTAACATAGACTAAATCAGATTCCAAAAATCTGTATAAAAGTAGGGTAAAATCTGTAATCTGTAATACTACCCTAAATTCTGTATAAATACAGATAAATCTGTATGATTGGCAACACCAATTTGGCCCGCGCGCGTGTAAACAGTCACCGGGCGCCCGCACATTCATCAAAAAACCGACACTCGCCCGGTTCGCGGCATTCACGTTCAGCGGGCGCGTTTACGGGCTCGGGCGTACCGTTTCCACGCGCGTGAATGTGAATGTGCACGTTGAATGTCGAGTTGAACGCACGCGTGGAAACGAGGCATTAAGAGTTGAAAGCTTATTTATCTAAGCTTCGCAATTTGGGGTCACTGTTGTTGTAGCTTTTTATTTCTGAACTTTTTGCAAATAAACAACGATAAAAATAGTTAATTGTAATTAAACAACACAATACATACTAAGAATAATACAATATAACATCCAGACAGAGAACTAACATCTGTTTTCATCATCACACAAATATTTGTTCTCGGTGACGATCGAACCCACGACCTACGGCGCATAGTGCAAATCTACTACCAACTGAGCTGAAAGGCTAGTCGATAGAGATTTCTGTGTGTACATGTAGAACCACATCAGTAGGCCTACCACAAGCTCTGTCTGGCTCTGTCTCTGCCTCTGGTTTTGAGTCTATTTGAGTGCTCACCAGTGTATTATACTGTGTGTATGACGTTTCGACGTAGGATTTATTTAGACAGCACACACACAGACTCAAAACCAGAGCCAGAGAAAGAGTTTGTGGTAAGGCCTACAGTTTCACCAAAAATGACGTTTCTCCATCGTATTCCCAGATGATAATCAACAGCTTCAACATCCTCGACACGGATATGAACTCCATAGGCACGGGAGTGTACCTGGCTGCGTCTACAATGGACCACAGCTGCGATCCCAACGCAGTGGCGACATTCGATGGCAAGACGCTCAATGTTAGGGCGGTCAAGGACATGCCTAATATGGACTGGCGACAGGTAATGTAATCAACAGCTTCAACATTCTAGACATAGGGATATGAACTCCATAGGCACCGGAGTGTACCTGGCTGCGTCTACAATGGACCACAGCTGCGATTCCAACGCAGTGGCGACATTCGATGGCAAGACGCTCAATGTTAGGGCAGTCAAGGACTTGCCTAATATGGATTGGCGACAGGTAATGATAATCAACAGCTTTCATTCTGGACACTGATATGAAATCCATAGGCACGGGAGTGTACCTGGCTGTGTCTACAATGGACCACAGCTGCGATCCCAACGCAGTGGCGACATTCGATGGCAAGACGCTCAATGTTAGGGCAGTCAAGGACTTGCCTAATATGGATTGGCGACAGGTAATGATAATCAACAGCTTTCATTCTGGACACTGATATGAAATCCATAGGCACGGGAGTGTACCTGGCTGCGTCTACAATGGACCACAGCTGCGATCCCAACGCAGTGGCGACATTCGATGGCAAGACGCTCAATGTTAGGGCGGTCAAGGACTTGCCTAATATGGACTGGCGACAGGTTAGCTTTTTTTAAGATTAAATTTCTGGCACGTGAGGCTTAATATATGTATACATGTTGGTGGACGCACGTTGATGCCTCACGTTGCCTACAAAACCCCTGCGTGACCTACGAGGCTTTGTTATAGGTGATGGTTACCACTGAACATCCGGTGGGCCATATTTTTGTTCCATCAGCTAGTTTTATAAAATAAGGTAGTAAGAAGACATTTTAGTTATCAATCATAAAGTAAATAAATAAGTCCCAAATTAAGCAGAGCTTGTAATTAGGGAACCAGATAGCTAATTTATTACATTCATGAATTTTAAAATGTATTGAGTATGTCAGACGAGCCGGTATGACCGAGCTTCGCTCGGTCAGGAAGAGTCGTATCTTTATTGGCTTATTTTTAATTAACAACGCCTTCTAGCTTGCAGTTCTTGTAGTTGCTCACAATCGCCAATAGATGGCAGGAACAGTCGTATATTGAGTTTATGTTTGATTATTGCAAAACACCTTCTTCTCGTCATTTTTAACCGACTTCCAATCAAAAAGGAGGAGGTTCTCAATTCGGTTGTCTAAAAATGAATCCTAGCTAGATCGATTTATCGCCCCCGCAAACCCCTGTATGGTAAATTTCGTGAAAATTGTTGGTGCAGTTTCCGAGATCCTAAATATATACAAGATTTTCTCGTTTAAAGGTATAAAATATCTGGTTCCCATAGTCCAAACTCTCCACTGGTACACGTCCATAAAATAAGGCTTATAATTTTCGCAGATCCGCATTTCCTACATCGACCTGATGAAGACCACGTACGAGAGACAAACGGAACTGCTCACCAGCTACTACTTCCTATGCCAATGTGACAGGTGCATGGGTAAATGCTTTAGATGTATTGTGCTTTGTACAGCCAAATCGCATTTTACTTTTCAACGAATTAACAGTTTCGTTTATTGCTTCAATAGACCTTGACTGGGCTACGCTTTGCATTTTTCATTGCAACAAAAAGAATGAAATTCGTTCTGCACAGCTTACTCAAGTGGTTTAAAAGAAAGAAAGAAAAATTGTTTATTCAAACCACCTCCATACAATACAAAATAGAAAAATAATACAATACACACCTACTAAGCTAATTTAGCATAGATTACTTATAGAAAATGAAAGATGCAAGAAGTGTTATTGTATTCAAGACCTGCTAGAGCTGGCGAATGGGCCAAAAGCTCAGCATAAATGCCGCCATATGTTTCCATACGGTAGCGCTGGTCTTCCGCTGAGGCCCGGTGTTGGCTTCACGGACATCTTGGCTCGAGTCTGGCTAGCCGTATTTATTAATTAATTAATTTGATTTGACAACTAACGGTGTTCCTCTACTGCAGATAATGTCCTTATCTAGCTTGGAATGTATTGTTTTGCGAAGAATTTGAGCTTATAAATGTTAATAATGTACACAACAATGCTGCTTCTAGGCGGAAATGGGTGTGGTGGTAGTACTTCCCCGGACAAGCCCATCACAAAGAGCTATAATACACCTGATACCTAGTTTCGTCACTTTTTCAAAACCTTTTTATGAAGTGATAGGATGATCTCTATCCATTAAATACAGTTTCTTTCAGTTTCTACAACTCTGTTTATCTTAATATTGCGTTAAATAATAATCTACGCATTACGACGCCATCTTTTTTCCCCAACTAGTGATGTGTTTCGCTGCCGGTCTCAATAGTGATGGCTTATTCCTAAAACCGGCTATCAGAAGTTAAGAGACCGTTGTGAGGTTCTCTTTTCTAATTCAATATTCTTTTCAGATGAGACGCAAATTAAATACGTCCACGCAGCGAAGTGTCTGAACAACGAATGCGACGCCCCCGTGTCCATAAAATGGAAAGAAGACTTACAATTATTCAGAAGACCTGACAGCCATTACACGGATAAAAACGAAATGCTGGCCATAGAAGAAAAAAAAGATGAAATAAAAAATGAACCTTTCGATGGTGTGAGGTGCGAGGAATGCGGTACAAAATATACGGAAAAGCATTTGGAGACATTTGTGAAGACTATGGAGTTTACGGAGGTGCATTTGAGGAATATGGAAAGCGCTTCTGTTGCTTGTATCCTTTTAAATTCATAGTAGGAATAGAAAGCGCGCAAAATCCTTAATTTATCAAAGGTGTAGGTACTTATATGCCCAGAGAACAACTGCAGTATTTCATTAGTCCCGGCCGAAAAGAAAGGTGTTTATGTAGCCAACTTATATGCCCAGAGAACAACTGCAGTATTTCATTAGTCCCGGCCGAAAAGAAAGGTGTTTATGTAGCCACAGATCAGTTGATAGTAACTCTGCATTCTGCGCTGGAGGGCGTGGGTTCGATCCCCACCGAGAACAAATACTTGTGTGGTGAACAAGTTTGTTCTCTGTCTGTATTGAAGTAAATCGTATGGCACGTTCTAGATGTGCGTGACCTACGATTCTTTTTTATAAGCGATGGTTATCACTTTTTTTTTTTTTTTTTTTTTTTTTTTTTTTACATGATATAGACCAGCCTTTGGCTACAATCTCACCTGGTGGTAAGTGACGATGTAGCCGACGATGGAGCAGGATGGTCTAGAAGACACCTATTCACTCTTGCCTTGAAGAGGCCCAGATTGTAGTGGTCAGGAAAAACAGCCGTCGGCAATGAGTTCCATTCCCTGGAGGTTCGCATAATGAACGTGGAGCCAAAACGCTTAGTGCGAATGGGTGGTATGCTAACCAGGTATGGATGGTACTGAGCCGTGCGTCTGCTAGTCCTATGGTGGAAGGGAGATGGTGGTATAAGATCATGCAGTTCCTCACTACATTCCCCAAAATGTAACCTATAGAAAATCGAGAGGCAAGCAACTTTGCGACGATGTGCCAGACTCTGGATTTTAGTCTGCGCCATGTGTTGCTCACCTATCAGCCTAAAAGCTCTTCGCTCAATCGAGTCTAAGGCAGCAAGCTGGTGTTTGGCAGAGCCGTCCCACAGGTGACAGCAGTACTCCATACCAGACCGGACTTGTGCTTTGTAAAGGCTAAGCAGCTGTCCTGGTGTGAAGTACCGCCTTACCCTGTTTAGGATGCCAAGCTTCATGGAGGCTGTTGTAGCCCTAGACTCGATATACGACCCAAAGTTGAGAGCAGGCGTAAGCGAAGCACCAAGGAGCTCAAGGTGATCCCGTATCGCTATAGGTACATCTCGGAAAACAGGAGCGTGGAGAAACTGACTTTTCTTTGCTGAGAACAGGCAAGCCTGCGTTTTGGATGCATTGAATTTGACCAAATTGGCGTCACCCCAGTCAGACACCAATTTGAGTTTCATATTCAAGCGCCGCAGCATTGCCTCTCTCTCTTGCTGAACCACATTCTGCTTGGCCTGAGCATTGGAAGTATATCTTTCAACAACTGTGCTGTCGTCTGCATATCCCATGATACCGGGTATGAGCAGGTCGTTAATGTGCAGCAAAAACAGAGTGGCAGATAGTACTGACCCCTGAGGTACACCGGCATTAATAGCCAATTGATCCGACGAGCAGCCATCGATAACTACTCGAATGGATCGTTCCCTCAGAAAGTCTTCAAGCCAAGAACAGAATTGGGCTGGAAGTCCGTATGCTGAAAGCTTGCCAATAAGGCTAGCATGCCAGACCCTGTCAAATGCCTTTGAAATGTCAAGTGAAACCGCTAGTGCTTCACCGCATTTCTCTATGGCTTCACTCCAGAGGTGCGTGGCATACACAAGAAGATCCCCAGTAGACCGGTTTCGGCGGAATCCGTACTGGCGGTCACTGAGGAGGACATTGTCTTCAAGGTATGCGAGGAGCTTACCGTTCAGTACACGCTCCATACATTTACAAAGTATGGAGGTGACCGAAATAGGTCGGTAGTTTGACGGGTCGGCGCGACTACCTTTTTTGGGCACAGGCTGCACATTGGCCAGCTTCCAAGACTTGGGGACTATACCAGTTTCAAGAGATAGGCGGAAAAGCCGTGTAAGTATTGGAGACAACTCAGGTGCGCAGGTTTTTAACACAATGGCTGGAATACCATCAGGCCCACTGGCTTTATTCACGTCAAGACCACGAAGCGTTTTGAGCACTTCCTTTTGCTGGATACGGATTTCCGGCATCGATGCTTCGCATCGCGGAAGGCTAGGTGGAGTTTCACCTGTGGTGTCTAGACGTGAATTTTCCGCAAATTGAGTAACAAATAGATTTGCTTTCTCAATCGCGGTGTGAGCCAGTGATCCATCTGGCTTCAACATTGGTGGAAGTGAAGGACGGCTGAAGTTCGCTTCGACCGATTTGGCCAGAGACCAGAAAGCTTTACTTCCCGTGGGGTACGCGGCAAGCTTAGCTCCCATTCGGCCAATCCGATCAAAACGAGACTTCCTTATCACCTTTTTGCAGGATTTGGCGGCTTTGTTGTAGGCTTTCTTCTTCTGTCGCGTGTCAGAGGCTTTGCCGTTTCGTGCATCAACCCAGGCAAGGTAAGCTACATGTTTTTGCGCTTCTGCGCTAGCGCATGCAGGACCAAACCAGGGGCGAGCACTTGTCGAAGGTGAAGCGTCAGAGAATGGAATAAAGTATTCCATTGCTCTTTGGATCACCTCCGTTACGGCGTTAGCACAGCTCGTAGAATCGCAAGAAGAAAAGCAGGTTTGCCGCCAAGGATAAGACGCAAAGAAATGACGCATCTCATCCCAGTCTGCTGACTTGTATCGCCATATTCGTCTACGTCCTCTAGGCGAGGGGTCCGGTGGCGAGTATGACGACACAGACCTCACCACACAGTGGTCTGAAGTACCCAAAGGAGGCAACACTGACACTGTGTGACGATCCGGTTCATTCGTCAGCAGAAGATCCAAGCAGTTGGCTGTGTGGCTCTCGACGTCTGGTACCCTTGTTGCTTCACCGACCAGCTGTGTGAGGTTCAAGGTTAGACCCAGTTTATAAGCCTCTATTCCTGCATGGTCAGTGACTTGATATGGGAACAGCCACTGTTGGTGGTGGGCGTTGAAATCGCCAAGTAGTACAAGTTGAGCAACAGGGTACCGTCTTAGGGCCACATCCGCCGCTTCACTGATGTAGTCAAATAACCTAGTTGTCTCGAAGTCTCCAGTATGTGATCTATATAAACCAGCGTAGATAATTTTATCTAGGCCGGTATCCACCATAACCCAAATGACTGAAAAATCGGGCTCTTCAAGGTCACGCAGACGCAGACAGCAAATGTCGTCCCGAGCAAACAAACAGATACCAGATTTAGGCTTGAAATTATGCTCGAGTGCATAGCCCGGGTATGTAAGGTAAGCTGTGTCGGGAGGGCACTGAATCTGCGTCTCCGTAAGGAATAATAAATGCGGCTTATTGGTCTCGAGATAGTGGTGGACCGGATCGAGATTAGAGTGTAATCCTCGAATGTTGGAGAAGTGCACTTGAAGTGAGAGGACGTGCTTCCGCTGTAAGCACAACTTATTATTTTTAGACTTTTTCATTATGATGGGTGAGTGTTTTAGGTTTGGGGAAAGACAGTAGTTGAGCGAGGCGTGAAACAGGCAAGCTCGGCGGCACTCAGCAAGCTTCTGCACATATGGAGGACTAGACTGGAGACTGCGGGGACGCCCGAACCCCCCCAAGAGTGGCCATCGGATCCTCTCTTCCGGTCGCCAACCGGCACGATGGAGCACTCTGGGATTTTTCGCGAGGCGGCGGGGCAGCCTTTCACGAGTGGCTGCTCGCTAATTGGGCCCCCTACAACCTGCGGTCGGCCAGCGGAGAACCGTGCTTCGGATCCCGCTACCCTCCAAATCTAGCCATCCGGCGCATTTGCATTGCTGGGTAGCCAAAAACGCTTAAACCTGTTTCCACGCAAGAACTGCTCAGACCTGTCACGTCCACTTTGTGTCGCTGGCTACACCGAACAGCATTCCGAAACACGAGATGATCGCTTCACGGAATGGTTTCACTCGGTGGGTGGTGACAAGCCACGGCCGAAGCCTACCACCAGAAAGGTTGTTACCCATTTGGCACTACCCGGGGGTCACGTGTAGGGTAGCGAGAGTACTCTCCTACGGACGCGGGCAACTCTAACCCCCAAAACACTTAACATCAGGTGGGCCAATAAAGCTTGTTCCATCTGATATCTGGTTTATTGTCTAACTGCTGGACATGGAATTACGATTCCGAGCCCTCAATTTACCGACTTTCTGCGATCTTTACAATGTCGTCGGTCCATCGGGTGAAGGCGTTTTATGTTTTGACCTCCGGTTAGTGTTCTTCTTTCGTCTAAACCCCTTAACTCGCTAACAGATGTAGACGTTTGCAAGTACTGCTTGGACAGGCACGAGAATGTGCTGCATCCACTGAATGTGACGCACGCCCAGACATTAGACCACGCTTTCGACGCGCTCATCCAAATGCAGCGTTGGGATCAAGCTTGCGACTACGCTGAGAAACTCATACCCTGTTTTAGGTAAAAGGACTGTTCAAGATAAAATCTCTACAACCATTATTTTCGGGGTGACTAAATATAAATATTGTGAACAATCCACACAACACTATCTAGCCCCAAACTAAGCATAGCTTGTACTATGGGAACCAGAGAGCTGATATAATACTTAAATATTTTATTTTTGTAAATACATACTTGAATATAACAACACCCAGACAGAGAACAAACATCGATGTTCACCACACAAATATTTGTTCTCGGTGGGGATCGAACCCGCGACCTACAGCGCAGAAGGCATAGCTATTACCAACTGAGCTGAGAGGCCAGTAAAACTAGTGACGGTCTCACATTTTTTCCATATGAAAACTGCAAACCGTGGCTACTGTCTTTAATCCTGTTAATAACAAATAAACAGAAGGGCAAGTCTCACTTCATTTACAACAATTCGTCTTTGTCGATTGTCTTGTGAAGAATTCTTTCAAAAAGGCCATAATTGATATTATTATGTCATAGACTTCAACATGCATTGGAATGTAGTATATGACACAGCGCACACATGCCTTGTTATACATCAGTACTATTTATTATCCCTGTACATGTTTTTGCATATTAGACTCACTTACACTAACACACCCATACCCTTTTAAAGTCCCTCACTTACACACATACTTACACATACCCCTCCATACTCCCTCACTTACACACATATACATACCCTGACACACAACCGTTCTGAATATGAAACGAGTAGCTTCCATATAGCTATCCTTAGTATTTCACTTATTATAATTTTGTTGTTGTAACCTTCCTTTAATAACCAACCCTGAAGTAGGTACATTGTTTCGATATCTGTAGGATTACTTTTTTGTTATTTTTAGAGAGACCTGTTATTGGCTGTCCTAGACTAATGCATATGAAACTCTGTATTATTTTACTTTGCTGTTGGTCTTTTCAATAAATAAATAAATAAAAGATGAGACGGCAAAAATACGCTACGTAGAAACGAGTTGTTGTCTCATAAATTTTCCATACAAAAGATAGACACGAGCTCACACTTAAACAGCATTTGGTAGACGAAATGTTGTAAATGCACTGGGACTTGCCCTTCTGATAGCGTTTTTCTGAGATGGTATTAAGTCACAAAATGATCTTGTTTTCCAGGTTTTACTACGGAGAAACGAATCCTATGCTCGGCCTTCTGCATTTGAAGTACGGAAAGATTCTACTTTACAAGATGGATGTCAATAACGCTCTTAGACAGCTGAAACGTTCCGAAAAGATCCTGAAGATTACTCACGGCGATAGACACCCGCTGTACAGGGAGCAACTATTACCGTTACTTCAGCAAGCCATCGTGGAATCTTGATATTGAGTTGTTTTTATGGCAACCTTGCTCAATATCTGGTCAGTTTTAACTATTTTAGTCTAAGAGTTGTTTTTTATTGTTTACACAAAAACACTCTGGCTTGAGGCTGGTAAGGTAGGCTCCAGGATGACCATAAAATTAAGATATAACTTTTAATACGCGGAGAGCGGGCGAACGGTGCGTTTTTGTTTTTGAACGAAAATTGCCTGTACCTAAACTTTACAGGGAGTGGTCTCCTTGTAGATTGAAAATGTTTAGTCGTTTTTATTCCTAAGAACTTCCTGTGCTTTATGGATTTATGGATTTTGTTGGGTATGAATTAGTATGTTCCCTGAAGTCCCAAGGGTGTGCCAGCTATGTACCAAATTACCTCATTATAATATAGGTTTCTCAAAATTGCGCTGGAATACAAATGCCAGGTACCTAGAACAAAATCAAAGGTGATCTTAAGCAAATGCTATGTAGCCAAGGAGTGCTTGATAAAAGCATGATTTATAACTGGAGTTCGGCCAGCGTAACTTGGCAGAACTTCAGACCCGCCAAGTTACGCGCTGCCCATACCTATTGTATTTTGCAGATGTATTCCAGCTTGCTAAAATAAGTCAATTAAAAATAAGTATGTATGAAGGTATAAGGCTGTTTGAGCAATAATTGAAAATAATTTCGAAATAAACAATAAATACTAATTTTGTTTTTATAAACCCTTATCATTCTTCAATTGAAATTTAATGGCCTCAATTAAAGAGATGGCGCTGGAAAAGTCTGTATGTCTCCTCTAAATCAGCAAGAAAAATGTCTGTCAGGGTAAACATAAATTTATTTGTCTGTCAGTAAGTTGAACTAATTCCCAAACTAAAAACTAAAGGTCTGTAAGTACTCCATGGTCCGTAGAGGAAATGTATGTCCTTTAGGGTCCTAGGTTTGTCTGTATGTCTTTCAGGGTCCAACAGGATTGTATGTTCGTCTAGTTCGCATCGTCATTCAATTTATCTCTCTTCTGCGGAGAAGCTTCTTCATCGGCCTGCATGACTTTCATGCGAACGCCACATATTTCTGCTCCGTGCAACACTTTTATAGCCTCATCTGCTGCTTTCGCGGAAGAATAACGAGCATATCCTACAGTTTTATTGGGCAATGTGTAAACATTGATGAGATCGCCAAAGCGACAGAACACATCACGCAGCACGGTCAATGGTGGAGGTGATGGCTTACAAACCAAAAAACATCTTTTAACCACAGGACTGTCTATATTCGCCAATGGCTTGATAACTGGGAGTTTGACACTGCAATAGTTTAAGCTATCAGCGTCAATGGCGTGGTTGTCCGGCCCCACACCGGTAGCTTTTTTTATCAACTTTGAAGCCTCGGCTACAGCTTCTACAAGCTGCGCCAAATCAGGAGTTTTTGAGGCGTTAGTTATAGCTTTCTTCATGTTATACACAGCCATTGGGAACTCATTAAAATCATTTGAGGAGTAAGCATCTCCTGTTCCATAAAATCCTGTGTGTGGCTTCACATATATCATCATACCAGGTGGGTACTCAAACTCATTGAGTTTCTCCACAGCATAAGCAGCTGATTCAGGATTGGAATACAAAACTGTTCCTTTGCCAACATTCCGTCTATAGTCGACAGTATATCTGCAATTAATCATCCCAGGTACCAAATCAAATAATCGCTCCATTTGTTTATGATGAAATTGTGGACAACACAAGAAAGCAATCCGAGTATAACCATCCCTGGTCATTGGTATTTCCATCATGGACCTAAGCGAAGGCTGGTGATTGTGGTGGTATGGCGTGACATGACTGGAGTTACTTGCTAAATTATCAATTCTGGATTCAAATGGGGTTTCTGGACGTTTCTGAGCTTTTGGTTTGGCGAATACTGCTCGGAAACTCTTACTACATTCTTCAAG
Source organism: Thera obeliscata (assembly GCA_947578465.1). Lineage (NCBI taxonomy): Eukaryota > Metazoa > Arthropoda > Insecta > Lepidoptera > Geometridae > Thera > Thera obeliscata. Next base: position 13,037,908 of record OX387926.1, read on the forward strand.
GGCACGAGCGGCTTGCGAGAATTTTGCATATGTTATATAAGCAAAACCTTTAGACTCGCCAGTGTTATGATCTTTCTGAAGGATGATAGTTGTGATGTGACCATATTGCTTGAACACATCCTCAATATCATTTTCTGTAGAGCTTTTAGGTACGGTAATAAACAACCGCCTATACTTCTCGCCGTCATCATTCGCCACCTCCGAGCGACTGGTAGCTACCATTACTTTCAAGGGGCGCTGTGACCCGGGTAGACATTTAAAATTCATTGCTTCCAAAGCAATCGCAGCTTCAGATGTTTTAGAAAATTGGATGTACGCTACGCCTTTCGATTGTCCGCCACTACCACAAGGCAGATGTATTTCCTCAATTTCACCAAATTTGGAGAATGCATCTCTAAAAATCTTTTCATCCAATCCTTTAGCGCAAACAATGAACAATCTCGAGTACATGGGCGAGTCTCCGGCTGAATCATCTTTTCGATCAAACATGCGACTTGAATTCATGTTCGTAAAATATTCTAATACGCTACACGAAAACACAACAACAAACTCTAGAAAAATGGAATCGCAACGCAACGCAACCGCAAACAAACCGCAAATTCGTAATCGTAATCCACGAATTCCACGATTTTGTCTTCGTCTTCTTAATTATGGCATCTGTCCATTTCGAATCAATTTTGCCAGTGTCGAGTGAGGATACAGGTTATAAAGATAAAGATAAAATATGTTTTTATTGTAAAACTGTGTATAAAAGATCATAAAAGTAATTATGTTCCAACAGCTTATATATTTTGGGCGTACAATCTAACTATCACTTACAAAATAGCAACCTAACTTATACATAATAATTAATATAGCAGGTAGACAGGTATACAAACGTTTATGCAAATGTACTTGTACATTATAGAGCGTTTTAAACACACAAAATTATGGCATTTATAATAAATACTTAGGTATCATAGTACTCTCCTAAACTATAGTGAACTTTGGTTAAAAGCCATTTTTTAAGTTTATGTATAAACAGGTTTCCATTTACTGCTTTCAAATCTGTTGGCAAGTGATTATATATTTTAATGGCAGTGTATTATGTACTATTGTAAAACATGGTATTATTGACTTGAGGAATACAGATATTATATTTGTGCATAAGTACTACGTAAATTATTATCCGAGCGACTAGATATTAGATTACACAATTATGATAGTTTTTAGTCAAGTCAAGTCAATCATTTGGCCCTAATTGGCTTTGAAAACAAATTGTGGTCGTTTTTTGTCAAAACCATCAGAAACATTTTCGATCAAATCATAATAATCCTAAAACACTTTCATTCCAACTGCTAACTAACACTTTAAGATAGGACCTCAAGTAAAATACCACCGAAATTACACAACAGAACTCAAAACAACACAAAAAAAAAAAGCTATGAGACATGTGAGTAAAAAGACAGGCAGAAAACAAAACGAATCCCCGTCGTTTCTAGTCAATTTTGACTGAGGATGATTTGACTCTGACTTTCGCAGCTATTGACAAGCGACAGACCATAGATACAACTGACAAAACGGACAACGACAATGACAATCGCGTCGAATCAAATTGAATCAATCAAACTTCAAAGAAAGACTGTTTGTTGTGTTGTCTTTCTGTTTAAAAACTACATTTTCTTTATCAAAATCATACAAATTAAGTACCCAGGTGCTTAGAAAAGTACATTACATATTATTAGTGCGTCACGACAAACACCATTCGTTTCTGTCTCAAAAACAACCTGGAACGATCTCCCCTGTGCTATCTCCATCTATTGTATTTGTACATACACAATGTGGCGCCGTGAACCATGTCCAAACAAGTCAAATGGGTCTAGGCGATCGATGCGGACGCTACTCTGCCTAATGATTACTTCAGCTCTGGACACTCGCGTAAACATTGACTGAAAATGTTTTAGCCTACCTTCGGAAATAAATCTAGTCTGATTCTTCCATTTACCCTCTATTGACAATTTGAAATTATAACTGTTGGAGTGTGAAAGTGTTAAAATGTTTATAAACGCTAAATATGAGAACAGGCTGCTGCAGCAGTGCAGCCCTGTTAGCAGGAAGCAGTCGGTGCTGGTGACAGCAGATTACACAAATGGGGACCGGTTTACTCCTTGCCGTGCAGGGAATAATTGGAAGACTACATTTCAAGGTAAGTGTTGACTTAGTTTCTCCCAATATTTGGGTTGGCTTTAGCGATTTGCTACGCGCGGAGGAGGGGAAAAAGGGTCAATGTTGAATTGGTTTGGGTCCCTGATTATAACGCTATCACTATTATTACTTGGAATTGCATATTTTTCGAGAAATTCGTGAAATAAGTTTCTAACATTAAAACAGTTTTATAGCGAAAACGGAACGTTAAAATGGCTGATTGACAACCAAATCTGTTCCACATAATAGTCTATGGTGCAAAATGACGAACAGCAATGGCAAAACGGAACGTAAAAAAAAAAAGTGTCAGTGTCATTCGTTTGTTCTGTGCATTCCGTTTCTTTTCGAGGTGCGTGAATGTGCTCCCGTGTTCCGTGTTCAAATTGATTTGTGAATTTTTTGTTGTTTATTTTTTTTGTCTAACCCGACTTGTGTAGGTTAGGTTACTAAATGTGTCACAGAACCGACACAGAGCACCTCGACTTGAGTCAGTTAGGTTGGAAATGTGTGACAGAACCGAAACAGAGCACCCCGACTCCACGTAGTCTTGAGGTCCCTACCCCTAGAGTGTATATAAAAATCGTGAAGCCAGACGCTCGCGAGGAGGTCCTGAGTTGAGCTAGCCCGCGATGCCGAGTGGAGCGAAGGGGGGAGGTGGCGAGCGAAGCGAGCCGGCGACCTCCTAAGCGGAGCGAAGGTTGAGCGTGTGAAGCGACGCTCAGGGCTCCTCGCGAGTGTTCTGGCTGAGCCATTGCAGATTCAAACTCGGGGCACCCCGATTTAAGTCACAAAAGTAACAGTAGGTTGTTAGGTTTTTTTTTTTTTTTTATACCAACTTAATTTCAACAATGGTGCATGGCAGTGCAGAGAGGACCCCTACCCCGACCCTCTTCCTCTCTAACAATACTAAAGCCAACCCAAATTTTAACTTTACTACGCCTTTCAAGCGACTGTAAAGTGTTTTGAGGTTAGGTTACATTAATCGGTTTTTCTCAGGAATGGTGCATCAGCAAGTAATGCCGGTGGTACCAGGGGGCAGGGGGACCTCCCCCCCCTCCCCCCCTCCCCACCCCTCCCGTGTTTTCCCGTAGCAAATCTCTAAATTTTTACCCAATATTTTACACAAATTACTTGCAAACGGCTGTTGTTGAAAATGCTACCTTTATTTTAAATTTAATTTGAGTATTCAAAAAACTTAGATATTCCACATACACCATATTTGGAAACTGTTACATGTGATTTTTTTGCCGATTATAAAAGCAACTTGCAGATAAATAACATTTCTCTAGAATTATTTATTTATAGGCTTATCATTAAATCTTCAGAATTATACTAATTATTGAATAAAAATGACAGTTTTTTATTCAATGTCAAAAGATATTTTTTATCTGATGGTTAAATTTATCCGTTGATTTAAAAAATTGCCCTAAGATATACATTTTGTGGCTTAACCAAGCTAGTATATTAGATGTTCTGATTTGGGTGAAACTTGGAATAGGGTTAGATATGGAATAGCATGCATCCTATTTTAGTTTTTTTATGCTTTTGGCATAAAAAACTTAACCTTGTATTGACAATGTTTTTCCTGTGGATTAGGCCAACTAAGCTGTTAAGATGGTAGGTTAATAAAATAAATAAAAAATAAAAAAGCCTATATTGTTCCCTAATTAACATTAATCATTAATCATTGACTGTTAGAGCTAACATGTTGGTTCGTAGGTTCGCTCGCTGTTCAAATGAAGTTAAGATAACACTGTTTAAAGCTTACTGTCAGTCTTTTTACACGAGCAGCCTATGGATCACATATACTCAAAAAGCAGTGAATACCCTTCGAGTCCAATACAATAATGCATTCAGGATGTTGTTGGGGCTCCCACGGTTCTGCAGCGCCTCCGGTATGTTTGCCGAGGCGCGCGCTGACGGGTTCGCCGCCTGCAGGCGGAAAAAAATTGCGTCGCTGCTGAGCAGAGTTCGTGGAAGCCCCAATAACATCCTGGGCACCATTGCTGCCAAATGGGATAGCCCTTTTATTAAACACTGTGTGCGAGTGATGACGGCATAGGTGATGCACATTATGACGTCATTACTTGGACATCAGAGCGTTTATTTATTTATTGTTGTTATTTGTTTTGTTTGTTTTGTGAGCCAGCCTAACATAATTTTTAAGTGTGTACCTACTAACAACTATGGATCAAGTTATCTGAAATAAAATAATATTTAATTTTTAATTTTAATTTTAATTAATTTTGCACTGGAGGGCGTGGGTTCTATCCCCACCGAGAACAAATATTTGTGTGGTGAACATAGATGTTTGTTCTCTGTCTGGGTGTCATATTGTAATCTATGTATATATTTACAAAAAAAAGTATTTAAGTAATATCAGCTATATGGTTCCCATAGTACAAGCTCCGCTTTATTTGGGGCTAGATAGTTCTGTGTGGATTGTCTGCATTATTTATTATCCTTTCTATTTTTGCTGGCATCACCAGTTTCCCTACCTTGCATAATATAGATAAAAAAACGTGCTACCAAGTTACATTTACTTGTAATGAGACTAAAATATATGTTATTATAGCTTCTTCTATGATAAGAATAGATACTTCACTATGTTTATAATAGATTACTGCTCTATGAGTATTGACATTAGGTCAGGGGCCCTAAAATTTTTCATACAAAAGACAATAGTTACTTCAATTCAATTTGTTTAGGTATAATTATCCAAAAATTTGTTAGTAAAGAAAAGTTAATTTAAATATTTTGTTTTATTAAAAAGCCTTCAAGATTTTGATGGTAGTCAAAGTTGATATACAAATTATATCACCAACCAACACCATGTTTTAAAAGCCTGTGACAGCTGAAAATTCGCCAAATTCAAAATTACCTATTTATGAAGAAAAACTTGCATGTATGAAAGTGATATTTTTGCTAAACCTTTACCTATATTAATGTTATGCTTCATAACTTAGTTCAAGAGAACTTAGGATTTTTTTATAGCCATACCTACTACCTATTCAGGGATTTTGGATCTTAAAAATAACTTACTTGCGAAAAAAGTTGATAAGCAGGCAGTTTATAGCAGGACATAACTGACCAGTCCTAATACAGTTATTGTTGGGAACTGCCCAGAAGCCATTTCACAGTCATCATTGCAAAATTGAGTAGTCACATTTTTAAATTTATTTTTAAAAGAAGGGGTTTATTGTTTTGTTAAAAAGAACCAAGCATTAAGGTATGGAGATTAAAAAACAAAATAGACTTGTCTTTTTGTGGCTACCACTGCCACTAATAGACCCTAATGACAATCATTAGATTCAAATTTCACTTCACTCCTTAATTATAGGTTGTCTGTTGTGTTGAGGTTTCTTTTAGCTACTGTTGCAGTGTAAATAATAGTTCTACCTAACAGGTTTCACTCTTCATACAAGGCGTGTACTAAACAGGTGCCAAAATGACGCTAAAACCGGGCGTATTTTTAGGCCGCCACGTTCCTTTCCTATAAATAAATAAATATTTTAAACAATCCACTCGAACACTATCTAGCCCCAAACTAAGCAGAACTTGTACTATGGGGACTAAATATTGTCGAATGCTATTGTTTTTTTCGACTTTGAAATAAGAAAATCAAAAGAATCAATTTAAATCATCTTGTAAGCCAGTTGAAATGCCAGTTTCACGTAAAAAGCGAGCACTAATAAACGAAAATAAAAAAAAGATAAATTAGGTACTGATATAATTTCAAACAAATGCATGCAGTCTTTAATAAACACTAATGCCGGATACTTCAGCTCACTAAAAGTCTCTGGTCACTGTCACTTTCATGTCAACAAAAAGAGATGGCAATAGGACCACTAAGAATAATATTGTACCTACTCATTTTGAGAACCCAAAGAGCGTAAGAGCGGGTCGTGCGAAAATTTGAGATGCGTTTTTAAAAAATTCATAACTAAATAACTAAGTGACATTTTAAAAATCGCAAAAGGACTAATTGTAGACTATACATTTGAGATTAATTCGAATTTAAGTGTGTTAAAAAAATATACTATTTAACATGACATTCTATTTAACGCTGACATACGATAGATAGATAGATAGATAACACTCTATTGTACACAAGGATACATCACAAGTAACAGCGTAATAAAATAAAGTACAATACGATTTTCATTAGCGTTAAATAGAATGTCATGTTAAATAGTATATTTTTTTAACACACTACAATTCGAATTAATCTCAAATGTATAGTCTACAATTAGTCCTTTTGCGATTTTTAAAATGTCACTTAGTTATTTAGTTATGAATTTTTAAAAACGCATCTCAAATTTTCGCACGACCCGCTCCTAATTGAACAGTGACACAGACTAGCCCATGATATCTAGTGTCTCACAGATTGACATAATGTTACTATGGAAGTGCATTACCCATTTGTAATTGAATTTAGCCTTCTATTTCAATTTAAGTTGTAAATTGGTTTTTACCGCAGCATTCAAGTTGATTACAACTTGTACCTTTAGCTTTAGTTTTTGTCCTCTATTGAATATATTTTTGTCATGTCACTATAGGGAAACTCAAGCAACTCCGTTCTCGCACTTTTAAAACATTTGAAGTTAATTTACCTACATAATTATTTTGATTAAAAGGAAGACTTCTTTTCCTGAAAACTTCATTCCATACTGGAATAACTGGTTTGGATAAAATAATGTTTTTGCTAAACCTTTGTAATGTTATTTCACGAAGTATTGTTGCTTTAGATTTTCCATAATGGCATTCAGTGATTTTAATATCGCTTTGAAATTGTTGAATTTTACGAACGTGGAGTTTTTTGATATTGGTCTCCCTCTATACTTACATAAGTACAGAGCAACTATCAATTGATCTGCGAGGCCGTTACTCAGACGAAGCCAGGCATTCCACTAGTCAGTTAGATTAAAATGATAATTGCAAATCAAAACTTCGATCGGAAGTAACATAGGTACTATAACAAGCTGTACAGTTTTCATGGCGGAAGATCTAATTTCAAAGCATATCTTGTTACATCACCTTCTTTCCGTGAACTTGCATCACTGACGCCGCATGATTGAATTCCAACGTAAACCGCTACAAGAACGGCCAATTGTTTTAATACGTCATCATTTTTTGTTAAGGCCTGCGCACATCTAGGCGATGGCGATCAGCTGAAACGCTGTCAAATATGTGTAGGCCTTTAGGGTTTCGTACCACGAAAGATATAATATGTAATAGTATGGTCCCATTGGATAGTTTGTGCGTTTCTTCTTATTAGGTAGCGTAATAATCACTAATTTCATACGTATAAGCTTAGGCCGCACCGCGCTAGCTCTAAATCAAACTATAATTATAAAAACACCTCATGCTATGTGCGGTTAATAGGTTTTTAAAACAAATTAAAAATAACTCTTAATCGTAGCTCTCATAGTCTGATATTTTATTCATAAGTTCACGCTTGGTCTCCCCTTTCATGCCGTGCTATTGTATTATGGTGTAGAAAGTGCTCAATAATTCCTAGTTATAAAAAGATTTAATTGCAATGTGGAATTCGTAAAAGATGCTCTTGAGATTTTTGTGGTGCCAGTTATGGGATTACGAAAAGGGCATTCACGTCAACTAGGTACCGTGACTGTTTGAAGCGTTTTGGTGATGGTCGTGGTATAATATGTTGCATAGCAATTATTAATTTACCTATTTCACCTGTAGCATTGATAAGAGAGGAGTAAATTCATAGATAACGGCTGACAGATGGGAAATGAGGAGAAATTCATGTTGTGCTGACCCCACATAAAGGGATAAGGGCAGGAAGAAGAAGGAGACCTATATCACTTGTTCAACCCGATTTTACCCTTCTTTTTAACCGACTTCCAATCAAAAAGGAGGAGGTTCTCAATTCGGTTGTATGTTTTTTTTTTTTATTTTTTTTTTATTATTTTAATGTTTGTTACCGCATAACTTCGTCATTTGTGAGCCGATTTGAAAAATTATTTTTTTATCTGAAAGGTACTGCTTCCAGATTGGTCCCATTTTAATTTTATTAAAATCGGTGTTGCCATTTTTTTTTAAATAATTTTTTTAATGTTTGTAACTGCATGCCTTCGTCATTTATGAACCGATTTAGACAATTATTTTTTTATTTGGAAGGTTATTTTTACGTCCAGACTGTCCCAAACAAATTTCATTAAAATCGGCTTAGCCGTTTGGCAATGAAGTCGGTTTCTCAAGTTTTTTAAACTTATAATTATTTAAAATCATATGACTATACAAAACAGCACATTGCGAGGCAACACGACAGTACGCTTGTGTAACATTTTGAGGAGACCCAGGAAATCCAGACGAATTAAAATGCTAAAACGCACTAAGACCTCCTCTTCCCCCTTATCCTCTGACTTATTCCTTATATCTCTATAGTATCCTCGCTTACCTTCAATCAGCTTAGTAAAAGTGTTTAGCTCAGTTTATAAGTTTTAAATGCAATAAGTGGTTCCGCCTCTGACCAGGCAGGGCTGGTCAGAGGCGGGACCACTTATTACACTTAAACGATTTGCTCCTTTTTTCGTCACCCTTAGGACGTGGGAGCAGCCTTGTGCTATCCCGACCGTGTCCTACACGTGCCGTCTCGTCACTTGGCCATTCCATTATGTAAACAGACCTTTGCATCAATTCTAAATGGTTCACAGCCAATTTTTTTTTCCATTCAAGAGTCAAGAGTCCCCAACTGCGTCAAATTTGAATGGCCTAAGGATTTAAAGAGATGGGTGTATTATTAGTTAGCTAGTTTACCCACCATCCAGCTCGTAAGTTCCACTTCGTGCGAACGAACCATTGGACCAGACTTTTATAATCCCAACTTTGTGGTCCCCAATCACAAAGTGATATTGAAATACTAGTCCAATTGTTCCTACTAACGTGTACAAAAAGCTTTCATTGATCCAGCCCCTTAAAAATGTGAACTTGTGCTAAAAGTAAAATAACCAGCGTAAAAATTATTTTAACTTATGCGTCAAAAAGGATCCGCTTGCTTGAAGTTAAATTAAATTTGCAGCGATTTACGCCAATTAACTTAAATTATCACAGGTAAAAAAGTCAAATATATCTTCCAAGTGCTTACGTTCTGGTTTTAATTAAAAAGATTCACGATTGCACAATATGGAATGGCATAAAACACTGATCTGAGGGCATCCAACCGTGAATTTCATAGGATACCCAGCAATCGCGTGCGCGGTCGCCACAGACGGTGCAATAGTCCCATGCCCTGCTCCTCAGGGCATTGTATTATGATAGAACTCACGATAGGTCATTCACGTCGAGATTTTCTCCATGATTTCTCACCAGTTTATGGTATCTTGCAGGTTTTATGCACTTTCGTTGCAATTCACAAGAATATATTCATTATTATAATATGTGACTGGCTCAGCTCAAATGGTAGTAGCTCTGCTTTCTGCGCTGTAGCTGGGTTCGATCCCGACCGAGAACAAATACTTCCGTGGTGAATGTTTGCTCTCTGTCTGGTTGTTTTATTGTATTCTAAGTATGTATGTACAAAAAAATGTTTATAAGCATTATATCAGCTATCTAGTACAAACCATGCTTCTTTGAGGGCTAGATAGTGTTGTGTGGATTGTCCACATTTTTTGAATTTTTATAGTACTCACATTCTTTATAGTCTTTTTTAAGCTTTGTTCTGTAAGTCCTTTTCTCATGTTTTCCGTATCAGGTTGGACAAAATGATTTAATAATTTCAGCTCCGGTCAATCTAACTTGCAATTTTTTCATGTATCCAGTTTTCCGAAGCACCATAAATCAAAATGTCGTTTAAAGTTTTAACGATCTAGAATTCTAGAATTATTAACAGCAAAATAGAAACATCATTACTCATTAGTCCCATAAAGGTTTCACACAGGAAGTTCACTTTCCGCTAACTGATTTTGCCGAGATTTTTTTCCACTTTGCACAAGGTAGGTAACTACTGGACCATGGTACATAAATAGAAGGGCCGATGCCCTGTAATAAGCATAAGTCTAGTTCCTGGGTTCTTCGTTCGGAACGGATTAAGTCTCGTTTGTGCGATCCACCCACTGGTTGTGCCGTGCTAGCTTCGGATAATTTTCAGTTTATTTTTGTTATATGTATAGAAACAAGTTTAGTTAAAAAAAACTTGAGAAGTTTAATGCTAAGCTGTTGAACCTATTTTTATGGGACCAATCTGAAAGTAAAGCTAATTCAAAATAATAAAAAAAAACAAATCGGTAATGACGAAGTTGCGATAACAAAGTTTGACCATACTCAATTCAATATTGACCATGCGTAGTAAAAACAAGTAAAAAATACATCCGGACCGGATTAAGAACGTCCCCCTTGAACGTCCTCCTTGTTTTTAACTTCATCATTTAAATATAAAAATATATAAAATATTTTTTTATCTGAAAGGTTCCAAATTGGTCTCATACTTAGATATTTCATAAAAATCGGTTCAGCAGTTTGGCCATGAAGTCGTTCTCTCAAGTTTTAAACTTTACTTGTTTGAAGTCGCTTAAAACCAAAGCTACTCACAAGGCTTCAACCTATTAGTAATGAAAGAAATTAAAGTGGGGGATCCTGTACTAAAAGGGATAATATAAATCAGAGTGGTTCATTCCTACTGCAAAAGGGGAATAAAAAACTTTGTCGATTACTCAAACGAATTGTTCATTTACTTGGCAGTCTATTTTATGGCACTTTTTAACTGACTTCAAATAAAATAAGAGGTTCTCAATTCGGTTGTATTTTTATTTATCGCATAACTTCGTCATTTAGGAACCGATTTTTTTTTGTGAGGTAAAATACTTCCAGATTGGTCCCATAGAAATTTTATCAAAATCAGTTCAACAGTTTGACCATGAAGTCGGTTTCTCAAGTTTTTTAAACTTCAAAATCGTCATAATATAACCTAACAGATTTAATTCTTCGAGCGAATGTATGTACGTTTTATTTTAATTATATGAAGCTCTAGCAGTACATAACTCTTATCTATTCTGACTCTAGTCTCTATGATATTATATCAAGAAATATGATGTAATGTCCACCCACTTATATTCCTGCCCTCCAAACCGGAATAAAACAAGTACATGCACGGAATAATAGTTCTTTGAGAACCAACAATATCGTACTCGGTCGATAAGTAAAGTTAACGTCAAACGTAGATTAAGGGGGTACTAAGGTAATAAGGACCACTGTAAAAGCTTATTACAGCTATTTCAGTGTACATTAATACTTTATTCGCCCATAGTTGTGTTAATTCAGTTTGTATCGGAATCGAACAACCTTAACATTTCAAGTTCTAGCACACTTTTTTTTTTAAACTTGTATCGTCCTAGTGTTGGGCAAAAGTCTCCCCAAAAGACATAACTTTTCTTTTACTCTAGTCTCATTCCACCGCCTCTTTAAAGACACATTTTTTTAATGATTTTAAACTTTGAAGATCTGCCTGAAGCCATTAATCTACAGACCGAAGTGGCCATTTCTATGTTAAATCCAGATAGGGGGTGAAATAATTGGATTTGTTAATCTACTTTGTATTACTGACTGTAACTACCTAAACTACCTCGTAGTACCTAAGTAGAATCGCCTAGCTACAGAAAACGCAGCTTGCTAAACACAGTTCCAAGCTATTATTGTTTTTTCTGATTCGTAGGGTATTGACCACTTTGATTAGTCAGATAGTCTCAAAATTTGCATATCTAATTGTACCTCTATTATAAATGCATATCCAAAATATTAGCAAACGGACGTCATTATCGTATCCTTCTATTAATGATGATTAGGGCAGTTTGGATCGGGGCGTGGGGTCAAAATTGATAATTAGGACTAAGTTTCAATCGAGACCCTGGGGTCAAATGTAGTCAATTATAGATTGTTCATTGTCGTTGTGTAAGTATTCACTTTGTTAGCTTGGCTACTTGATATTCTTCAACCTTTGCTCATTTTTGTTTAGAATATTAAGAGGAAGTGAGACCTAAATTTTCGAATGCTCGGAAAATCTATTTTTGCTTCATTTAAACGTGGATTTTAATAAATGCGTAAAGATATTATGGCTTTATTTTATACAATACATATAGCTTGTTTTATTTTCAAATGCACAGTAAAATAACTGCAGTCTTAACATTCCTTCTCATCTACTCTCTTTTGTGATTTTAATTACCTACAAGAAGCATAAGCTTTCAACTGTTATTCATTATCATTAGCAGGGTATTGCTCACTTATGGCTTAACAAAGGGTACCATTTACTGAGTGGTAATTAGACAGTTTGTTTAAAAATTCTCTAGCTTACGCAATATTCCATAAGACTGTTAATTTTTTCCCCAAACTGAGTCAGAGTAAAACTCCAAGAAAAATCATCTCTGCGGTGTTTGAATTGTTTATAAGAATCTATTCAGTTGATTTGTTTGTCGATGGAGACAGCGAGTTAGAATATTAATGATCTTACAGTTTCCACCCATTTGTCCCCCTTTTACCGTATTGTACTGAAATGGGTGTCTACGAGTATTCATATTTTATCAGAACATGTACCTATTGTGATAGTATCTTCTTCATTATGATGACCCTTTTAGTATTTTTCAGTAGGTTTACATTTACTTCTCCAATGTTCTTTTCACAACGTTCTTATAATCTCTCCATGCACTTGTTTTTGGAGTCGTGATTTTGTGAATCAGCCTTATTGTGAACCTTTTATTGTGCTAGTCCATTCATTTGTTTCTCGGGGTCTTCACATTATTCATAGTTATCTACCTTTGTGAAAGTTATCATACAGAAGCTCGTAGGTCACATATTACATTCATCTAAAATACTAATATTCTTATCACTGATGTGTCTACCTAAATGTCCAAATACCGGTAGCAGTTTATCTTACTTCAAATACTATGCGACTTTGATGACCTCTGGAAATGTTTACAGTAATATAGTACATTTTAAATAGCTTATTACTAAGTTATCTCATATTTGAAAGTAGGTCAAGTGTGAGTGTCGCGTTGTTTAGCCCCTTTTCTTGTTTTCAGTCGTCTCATCACTGTTACAATATGAAAATAGATTGGAATATTATGCCTAAAAAATTATTTGCCATATTTACATGTTTATTATCTTATTTGTCTCATCACGGATCTTAAGTGTCTAGAATCTTGGGGGTGTCTTTCAAGCTTGGTATTAGTTTTTTTTTCTTTTTGACAAGGGCAAAAAGAAAAAAAAACCAATAGTTGGTCTTCACAATCTGTGACATTGGCAAATTCAGCTAGTCCGACCATACCCTCTTTACTAAAGAGATTTTCATGAAAAACACATGGTTTACTAACGTCCGCGAAAGTAACCTTTAATTTTATTTCTTCTTCAATCATAAAGAAAGTATTTTTTGCGCTCAAAAATATCTTTGGCATTGACTGAAAATGCACATTGCGCATTTTATCAACGTCGTACGACAAATATTGCAATAACTATCACTTATACATATAAATATACAAAAAATGCAATAACAGATAACTGGCGAGACAACCTGTGCACTTGGCTACTGATAGCGGATTTAGGTAGGTATATGTTTGACACGCTTGTCCTACATACAGAACAAATAGCTTGACTTGCGATAAGTTATCATTATCGAACGATTAGCGCAGTCCGCGATGCAAGGAATGTTATTTGGCGTAACCTGTGTTTGCATTTCGATCACTGTTGCTAAGTAATTTGAACTAGTAGACATTTTTCTGCAGTAATCAGGTGGTGTTTTTGGATATGTTTGCAATTATTCTTAAATATTTGATCAGCTTTGCTACAAATGGTACACAAAGCTACGCATCAGACTATACACTGCTAGCTCTTAAGTCCTTGCAGTAAGCGTCATTTTTCTTTGTTTTTATGTAACTTGGGCTGTATCCTTGTTTACTTATTGTCGGAACCATTCAAGTTACATCAAACATTGCATTTGTCATTAACGTACTTCGTGCACCTGTGCAAATGTTATATGTTGATGTCAGGACCACTATTTAAATCAATTACTGATTAAATATATCGTTTGCAATGTTACGAATCACTCATTTATATCGCATCAATTGAATGTAAATATCTTAAGATTGATCTTATGAAACATTTTTGAGACACGATTCCCTACAAATCTCGTCCGTGCCGTCTTCGTTCGCCCAAATCTACCTTCATATTTTTAATAAAATCTCTGTCTATACCAACAAATTACAGTACTGAAATAAATTATGTATACTTATACGAGCAAGTCATTTAAAAATCTTACAAATTGTGATTATCCTAACAATTGTGTTTACTTGCATTCGATAATTTTTGGTGGGCGAATGCATATTTGCAAATTTCGAACTGACAAATTAGCACTTTCGGCCAGATCAGTTGCTACACATTTCCATGTTTATCTTAATTCTTAGCGTGTTGCACGCTGATTCCAAAATAATGATTTATCCATTTAACCTCTGACAGAAGCCATGTGCTTTTAGCTTATCAGTGGTGGCGAATAGATTTATTGCTTATTTGAGACCCGAATAATGCCAATGTTTTTATTTATTGCTTAATTTTAATCTTTGTCCATTAAAATCACGTTTGTGGTCATGTTACTTGTCTTTTTTTCTAGTCTGGGCGTACATTTTTGTCCAGTGAGGCTATTATAGGTATTTTGATGTTCATCCTTTTGCACACCTACATCATATTTGAGCAATGACCAGCCTTCAACCCATTACCGCAACGATCAGCTGAGACGGTGATATCATGTTCTTTTATTATCTAATGTTTGTTTTGGCGAAAAATTAATAAATTGCCTAGAATTGTTAGTCTCTAGTCTAACAAGTAACATCTACGCAAAATAGCAACAAGCTCCGGGTCCATTTTATGGGCATTCTACTACTTGCAGGTCTCAAACAAAGTAGTAAGACCAGCTGATCGTGATTCAGCCGGTGCTGTACTCGGACTTTCAGAATTACAAATATTAGTTCTCGGAAGTTCATTGTACCTATCTGAGTCAAACCAAGTTACTTTTTCCTTTTATGGCATAAAGAACAATTTTCAAACAATGTTGCCAAAGTGTCCAGTATTTTAAGTTTAAGTAGCGTAAAAGACTGCGACATTTGTTGCAGGTCCGAAATCGTAAAAGTTTTTATTATTTTCTTTCGGGATCAATAAATCGATTTTCGTCGTCACATTAAAATCCTGCATCAATCAGCTTGTAAGTATTTTAAAATCTTATTTTTTTCGCTTTAAGATTTAAGATTACGAGGTTTTAGTTTCTGCATCAAAATTAGGCAAAACTTCACTTTTATTGCCGAAATTATTGGTCTGCTGCCATCATCGGCAATTAATAATGACGTGTAGGTATCGAAATGATATTTTGATCACTATCGATATGTCCACGACCTTACGACGATTTGAATATATTTTTTTTCTGCATCTGACTAGTCGAGACTTGTTAGTGGTTTGACAAGATTTTAAGTCTGTCCACCCCAAAGATCAGCTGTCTGCGAAACCACTAATACGACAGATATACATTGTCTAACATTCATCATCCAAGTCACCGAATGGTACGATTTAGCCATGTTTTTTGAGTTAATTTATTGACCTGTCTTTGCCTATCCCTGTCTGAATTCGATGCATGTTTTTAGACGATGATTCAATAGTCTATCTACATTTAATGGTTATTGCGATTTGAGCCCAGCTTTTTACTGTCATTGATTTCTTGTTTTGTAGTTAAGTTTTTATTAGCGTCTGGAGGAAATAGGAAATCGCAACCAGCAATCACGATTTATGTTGTATAAACTCCAACATTCAATTAGTTTTACACTGAGTGTCTATTGTGCAACTGGCACTTGCGGGGTAACAGTACAAAGTCTCCGTGTTCTTTGGTTGGTGGTTGGGTGAATGCAGTTTGAAAGTAGGTTGAACGCCCGGGCATAGAAAAGCGCTGGAACTTTTGTACCTACTCTATTCAGTACTTACAATGGGTACATAGTTAAAGGCAGGCTACACTGCAGTCTTTATTATGCTAACAAGAAACACGCGTGGTTTATTTAGCGGTTCTCTAATGAAGGCTCTTGTTCAGCTGGCCACATCTTGGCGACAGTTCGAATTCCGCGCTCCTACACCTGAGCAATTAGAAAAATAAACATTGCCTATGTTCCTCTGTTTGTTCGCTTATGCCAATAATGGTGGCCTCGTTGAGGTGCCCGCGGGCAGTAGTTAGACTACCATCGAGAGCAACGAGGTAGCCAACAAAAACTCTAGTGAACAGAAGCTCATAAGTCAGTTACATTTAAAGTGTGATGAGTGGGCAACCGGCTGTAGTTTCCAATGACATGGATAATAAATGATTCTGTGCACAAATATTGTCAGGTATTTTTTGTTTCAGAATCGATCGTGGATTGTTATACAGACATTCTGCTTTCGTATGTAATTTGATCGTGATAGCAGTTGACGATACCACCGTAACCTGTCGCACGGCATTATGAAAATCTCGCATGATTAATGTCCCAGCGTCAACGTGTATTGTAGTTTCTGTCGATGTAATTGTCACAGTTTTTTGTGCTTTGTCTCCATTCTTGACACCTGAGAGTAGGCATAAATCAGTTGTCAGTGTTGAATACAGGCTCATGGCAAATAATGTTGAGCAATCAATAGATGTCCATGGTATTGTGTCTGACATCATCTTCGAATGTTGGATCCTTGACGCGTTTGTAGCATCATCATGTCTAGATTATACCTAGATGCTCAAGAATATTGTGTTTGCCAATTGTGAGGCCTGTGGTGTGGTATGTGTTCATTTTTTGTGATTTTTTATTTTGAAGTTGATTATAATCGCTGTCGGAGCCCCGCAAAAACGTCAACACAATTCTACTAGTATTAGGTAAAATTTAAACAAAAAGCTATTGCATGCAAAAAGTGGGGATCCGCTCACGACCCTGGCGATGTGTTAAGTAATGAGCCACGTTTTTGGTTCAATGCACTCACGAATATTCATTTACTGAATATCTAATACCATGACGGTGAATTCATTTGTAGCAAAGTGTTGTTATTTGCATTTGCGAATTGTAGGTTATATAGTCCTGTATTAGCGTCCTAATTTGATTTATTGATTACATATTATTGAGTAGTGGCTTGTGCTGGCTACAGTGTTGTTTCTGTTTTTGTAATAGATTAATATATGCAAATAGCATTCCACGTGGGCGTATATATCTGAGTCATTAAGCCAGACAATTGCGTGCGGTTCGGCTCTGTTCGTGGTTCAGTTCAACGCACTGCATTAGGTACACCTCAAATTTTCCGTTTTCCACGGTGCGTCAGCCGACGCGCTACTGTTCAATTATTCTCACATACTTTTAACTATTCATTCAAAATTTATTACCGCCAGCTCACGGCCGGGGCAATGTTTTAACTTCTCCGCCGTTTATGAGATCACACGCAGTGCTCACTACCCGTGGTCTGCTTTGAATTTCAAATGAATTTGCAGTCTCTGGAGTTTCGCAAAGGATATTTCACTTTGCGAACTACATGCGAAAGTGTGATCTAACTACATACATGGGTGTTTATGGGCGAGATGTTAAAGACTTAAACCTTCTGAAAAAAATAACAATTACTGGGCTTACATCTTTAGCAATAAAATCTTTATGGATTAGCCACCCAATCTTACTATTAAAACATTCAATGGTAGAAATAAACTCTAGATAGATATATACAATTACTACTATACTACACTAGTTAATAGTACCACTACTACTAGATTGTATAGCAAGAGTTATTCTGTTTGTTAATACTTAATATGTTCTTGGCTTGGCAACATAATAAAAAAATAACAAGCCCCAGCAAAAAAAATGCTAATCATATTTTGTAATGAACCGCGTAAAAAGTCCAATATAAGGAATGATACGCACTTGAAAGTCTCAAAGTAATTTGGAGACATAAGTTAACTGTTAGAGGAGTGAGTCAGAAAGCTTAAGAATATTGTTTAAAAGCACCGTACATGCTTGCCATAACATAGATTAAACAATGGCCCGGTCACCCGATAAGGTGAAAAGAGCACGATAACAGATGCATTATGAAAGCACTACTACCACAGAATTACTGTGCCTGATAAACTCTCAATAGACGATTTCTTTGTTTGGACCTCTCAGTCTTTGTGAGATAATGTTCGTAAGGTTAAAGAACCCGTTCTATGGTAGTTGGATGCACGCGGGCGCTCGCTAGATGCAGTAGAGCTGCTTACGATGCGCTCGCTGCCTTTAGTACCGTTATTGACCTGGCACTAGCATCATCTAGCAACTACCTAGCGTTTACACAGGGTATTGACTCCGGAACATTCTCGTCCAATCCCGTCGCCAGCGCTATCATTGCAAATTGCATTTGCATCTAAGACCACTTTAATAGGATAAGATTTCTAGTAGAGGAGTTGCAAAACTTGTACCTAAATAAATGGTTCAAGTTTTACACGGCTTTAAATTTTTTATTTTATTTTTCAATGCATGTTACGTAAGTTAAGGACATTGATCCAGTGTTTTCTTTTCATTATTGGTATTGTAGAAAACGTGTGTTTGGTCTTGTGTTGTATTGGGGTTAAAGCCGTAGTAGGCACCGTATCGTGCTATCTAGGTCATGCTGTCGAGTTTATTGCTGCACCTGCCACTTGTTGCGATTAGCTTTGGTTAGTTACCAGCGTAAATGCATTGTTTCAAGCCTTCTAAAAGTCATTGTTTCGTTTTAATGCTAAACACTCTTCGATTATACTCGTAGTACTGAGGATGAGGATAGTTGAAATATCGAAATTTAAATCCTTATCAAATTAACTTAATTTCTGACACTCTTTCTTTGTAGAATGATTTGTTTGGTGTAATGTGTTTCCCTTAGTAGATCAGTAATTTGTAAAATTTGATTAAAATATCAGAAAGCATTTAACTCCTCGCTAGAATTCGATATCACGATGTGACACACTTTCTGTGAATTTCTATCGATAGCTCCTATCGTTACTTTGATTTAGAACTTCGCCTTATCGTTCTACTTCTTTCTGCACGTCATTAGACAGGTATTCACCTGTTTATTTTTTAGCGTTCCTTGAAAAATGTTTATCGTTGTAGCTGTAGCCGATATCTCCATTATTTACATTTCCATTACCGTCTTATCATCCATGAGTTCAAATAAAGGCACTGACAAAACTGCACAATGGTATTTTGTATCCTACAGATGTAGCCAATTCAAGCATTGACTATTACAGAAATTCGGGCCAATTGGTTTCTATACTCCACATCCAGAATTGGATGTGGGCAGACTATGTAGGAGGAGGCCTTGCAAAAGGCGGTTAGACTTAGGCAATTAGTCGAATTGTTATTACACCAAAATGTATTCTATGTCGTTGTGATTCAGCACGTTTTCGCGTATGCCAGGATACTGAGAAATTTGGCGACAGCCTGAATTAATTATGACGGTGCTTTGTCACGTACCTGACCAAATATAGCGTCAAGTAGAACCCACATACCTTTTACGGCTGTCCCTCAGGAAGGAAGGAGAGTAGTTGAACCCCGCTCGTGGCCAACAATAATAATGATGTGATAGGTACCTACTGTCTGAATCGTAATGCAATTTGTTATAACGTACTTCCGATTTCCGACCATTTCGGTGGTGCAATGACCTGAATCAGCTGTTTAAATTCCAAAAACAAAGTTAGATCTTAGTACGCGAGTTGCATTACTGAATATTTTTAATCGATGACAGATAGGCATTGTTGTGTCTTGCAGTAGTCGTAAATTTTTCATCACTTTGGGTTTTCAATGACATGTGGTTAAGACCTATTGAACAAGTGCATTGATCGGACAGGAAACCATAATGATCAATTTATGCATCCACCATTGTTTTCGCACATCTAAATTCTTTTTGGTCTTCTTGACATCGGCCTACCATACTGATTTGTAAAATGTATGTGATGGTTTTCGTTTCATTAACAATAAGGGCTATGGCAGAATTGGTATCGATGTCAAATCAATAATTAATTTTTCAGTGCTCCGTACAAAGTCATGTAGCATAGACAACACTGATATAAAAAAATCCTACCACGTGTTTGTTGACTACAATTCAGACTGCATTTTAAATGATTCAAAAGCCTGAGTGAATCATTTCATCAAGTGCATATTTTAGCTAAATGAATCACGAATACCTTTAAAGCTCTTAGCGGGGAAGTTTAAAGAATTCATGGATATTTTTGGCAATATCTCCCAGGTTGGTGCAGAATCGTCACCGTCGCATATGTCAGTCAGCGCGTTTTTATGCGACTAGCAATCATTTCACTCATCAGTGTTATACGCGTTAAATATAGAAAGACCTAGGACATTTCTTCTAATTGATTCGATACCTTATCTGTATGTCATTATCTAAGTTGTTTGTCAATGGTTGTTGAACTTGAACACTCTTTCGTTTATCAATACATATATATTTAAAAAGCAAGTGTGTGTATATACTTGCAGGGTTTTCTCTATCATCGCAAACTGGAATCTACTCCCCGTTGTATATGATAGATACCCCTTTGGTCTCCTGCTGTAGGGGTAGTAGGGGAGTTTAGACCGAATTGATAGAAGTAAGGGGCAAACATTATGAAATCTATGTCTAACTTTTTCTATCACATTAAGACCTTTCTAAAAATTAAAATTTTGCCTATACAGGGAAAAAAAAAAATCATAACAAAACTTAAAAAAAATCATTTCATAAATATGTTTTATTTTATTTGTTGAACCTAATTCCTGAGTATTTGCAGCTAATAATGAATAACCCTGTATGTTCTAGAATAGAATGCTCCTAAATAGTATAGGATCCCTAGAAGAAGGACCTTCACCGAGCTGGTTATTTAATGAAACGTATTTTATATTTAATTAAACATGCCAATAAATATATTATGTATGGGTTGCCTATTAAATTTCAGTCCAGGATATGATTAATTAATAATTAAAAAAAAAAAATGTTTTTTTAACTTTCCACCGGTTTGTTTATTAGACAGATTCTATACCAATCGAAAGTATAGACCCCATAGAATATGCAAACGTTAGGTTGCCTATTTTTTTCCGGTCACAACTCTCGGGTAGCCAAGTATAAACAGGAAAATCGATACTAGCATTTTGCACCGGTATGTTTATTGAATAAAAATACTGGGGTCTATACTTTCGATTGGTATAGAATTTGTTTAATAAACAAACCAGTGGAAAGTTCATTTTTTTTTTTTTTTATTATTAATTAATCATAATTATCCTGGACTGAAATTTGATAGGCAACCCATATAGAATATATTTATTGGCATGTTTAATTATATATAAAATACGTTTAATTAAATAACCAGCTCGGTGAAGGTCCTTCTTCTAGGGATCTTAGACTAAAACGTTCTAGAATGTCTTTAACATTCTGGAATGGTCTAGAATAATCAAGTTTAATTCAAAGACTCTACCCGGGCAAAGTTAGTCTTCGCTGCTAGTTATTATGAAAATTTAAGCGTGATTACCTGCTATTGTATGTCATAAATAATAACAGTCGCCTATTACCGCGACGATTTAGAGAAGCTCTATGAAAATTGAGCAATTAGTCATTGAAATTTTGACGGTAATAAAAATAATCGTCAAAATAAAATGTTTTATAATACAAGTTTGTTTAATATTGATTGTAAAAGGATATAATAAATAGAAACTATTTGTATACTATTAAAATCAACATGTCGAAGTAACATTAATCTAAGAGGCACGACACGCGTTTCTATATATTTTTTTGTGCGCTTGAGTCATGGCACGCGCCTTGTTTCTTTCTGCCATATGGTTTGACGCGTGCTTTTTTTGACAGAACATTTGACTGGAAAATTTAAATTCAAGTAATGCTGGATTTGCCTACTTAACTTCTTGAGTGTTTTATTACTTTTTTCTACGTTTATGTTCGACTTTTTAACATTATACATGTTTCGTTATAAGTTCGATTCAGGCTTTAATTATATTATGTATTGCAACATAACAAATGACGTCAGCATTTGTGATTATTGGTAAATCAATGTATTTGTATGTATAAACATATTATTTGGATTTATTTTAAGACACGATTTAAATAAATAACAATTTTACCTTATTTTCATGCATTTGAGTGTGACCCTTTACCCTCTAACGAAATTATTATCCTGACAGTTATTGAGATTTTAAATAGTGGAGAGCCTGTAAGTATTTCAATAGTAATAATATTGCGGACAATTTACATATCTAGCCCCAAATTAAGCAAAGCTTGTACTATGGGAACCAGATAACGGATATAGTAGGTACTTATATAATTATATTTTTTTGTAATAATATAATATATTCTTAGAATAAGATATAGCACACAAGTATTTGTTCTCAGTAGGGAGTGAACCCACGACCTGGCGAAGAAGGCAAAGCTACTACCAACTAAACTGAGAGGCCGGGAGTAGTTCTTTTTTAGTCTCGAAAAAACCACACACCTCGCTGCCACATACTGCTTGACTAATGATCTGTCTTTGTTTTTGTTACAGCAATCAACAGAGGTACAGAGAACCAGCCAGCTAAGAAAGCCCGTGGAGACAATAGCGATGGAAATGCAGGCGGCTGTCGCGACCAGCATGCGTATAGCTGCCTCCTCCAGAACGAGCTCCTCGGCGCTCAGAATGAGGAAGTCAGAGGACCCTCCGTCACCTGTGCTGACAACAAAATGGGAGCTACGCCAACTGCGTCAGCGGCGAAGAACAGTCTGCCGGTCTTCAGTTATAAGCGAAGAAAAGCTGAGGTCAGTTTATTAATATTTTCAATTGCTTCATACAATTCTGGAAATTGGGAGTGTCCTGTTATTTCACGTATTGACAATGGCTGTGTTCTCTAGTTAAAGATAAGACAAAGTAAGCAGGCCTTTGCATCGATTGTAGATGATGTATATGGCGTCTGGGACAACAATTTTAGCATGCCCCTATTTACGGAACGCTATAGTGGGCTCTCAAAATCCTGGGTCAGGATGGAATAGGCTTGTCCAGCACCACCCACCCAGCTATACCATCCTGACAGCTAAGTCGGCCTAATCCACAGGAAAGACATGGTCAATAGGTGCGGAGCTGAATAAGCAGCTGGTTGCTGGTTGTTTTTAAAATATGACGTTACAAAACGTCTTGCTGATATTTGATTGCTTCTGTCATCTGCGTCATGGGTATTTTATTTTCTTACCTGCCATGTCCGTCCTAAGAACTTCACGACTATGCTGATATGTCCTCTACATATACCTATATCTTTAGAGCGTTTGATGTACCTGAAGCTGTTGTTTGCTTATTTACATTGTTCAATGTGATCTTTGACTTCTGTGTGAGACTTAAGCAATTAAGCATGTTGTTTTGGCAGCCATTTGTTAGTGTTTTCCTCCTAAACATCAACAAAATTGAATTGTATTTATGAATCTGCGTTATTTATTTCAACTTATCCTTCTGTGACCTTAATGTTTAAATGATAATTAAGGTTTAGAATTCTTCATCGGCTTCATTGCTTATTCAAATTACAAATAGATTCTAAGTGCGATGCGATACTATACTTGGAATCAGACGTGTAACTGTTATACGAGACCACTGCACGTTTTGCATTTGCTACGCAAATGACTATTGCATTTTCTAGAGAGGGGAAAATCTAATTCTACTTGATTTGCATCACATTTGCAGTGATTTTTAACGCTACAAAGTAAAAACAAAAATATATACTATAATATCTCGAGTCTAAATTCGTAAGTTATTTGCACTTTTATCGGCAAATGATGCTAAAACGCCAATAACAATTAATGAAATGAACGTATCTTCTCGCATTACTATTACCATCACCATAAAACACCCAAAAGTAAATAAAACGAACTGCGTAAATAAAAGATTTTCTAATTAGCGTGTGTTATCTGCGTCAGTAAAATGAATAAATACGACAGGTCCTTGCGTATTGCCTGTATCTAATTGCATATAAAGGTTTATTCGATACCAATAAAACTGATTTGACGAAGAATAAAAGTGTACTTAATTGGTAATTCGCCGGGTTTTTGCTTCGTTTGATTTACGTCTGTCTGTCTGTATGCAGATATTACTATCCCGATGAATACCTTCGACCAGCTTTGATGTCACGAAGATATTTATGGACACATCAACTTGATGTATTTGAGGAACGTTTTTTGTACGGCTGATTAGTTATTTAGAAACGATTGGTGTATTGTCAAAATGCAACTTTTTTTGCTCCTCCGGTGATAAAAAGCTTATTCTCGATGAAGTAATTTTTATTGCTCAGTTTATTACCCACGGGGGTCAATGAAATTTGGTATTTCAGTTTTGACGTTGATTGGAAACGCGAAACAACGATTTGTCTTCGTAATGCCATACTGAAACCCTCGATAAGCAAGTTTCAATACAAATTAAAAATAAATATGCGTACATTTTTGCATCTAATGGTGTATTTAAAAGTGTGGGTCTGTAATTTTATATGTCGCTGTAATTGTTCCGACCCGACCATTTAACCCGTATTCGAGCCGATTCCAAATTGAATTTGCCAATTTTCGGTCATAATGTCAAGTAAAATGGCGGTCTAATGGGACACTGTTGTGACAGTTCCTGCGTAAAGTACATTTTTAAATATTTTGAACGGAAACACGTTTTTAGAGGGGACATTTGGAATGGCTAATGTTACGTTTGATTTTTTGTATTTTTTCGAATCAATACTTTTCGTGTCGCCTGACCGTGCTTTGTATTGATTTTATGATAATTTCTGTAAATGTAAATCGTGGAATTAATTTTTAGTAGGGGCTCATGGTATACTTTGAATTGTATTAGACTGAGTAGGTACAGTTACAATAAAGAAATTTAAAAAAACTTTACAAAATGACATCAGTTTTTGACATTCAGATTCACACTACAAAACATACAACTATTTAACACAATGATGTTAAAAATACCGAAAAATTCATAACCCCGATTCTTTTCAACACGTACCTAATAAATAAATCTGTGTTAAATTTTTTCGCAATACAGTATCGGCTCTGCTTATTATCACGCTGACAAAAGCAACAGCACCGCCATTGTAATATGAGATTTGATTATAGAAAGTCACGTGTTTAATGTCATGCCATTTCTGTACTGCATCCATCATTTTATAACGAGTAATCTTAAACACAAGTGAACAACTTGCCACACGCCCGGTAGCTGAACTGCTCGGTCAAACATACATTTTTTCTTGTTTTATCTTCTTAATTTATATATGCAAATATATCTAATTAACATGCGCAAATTTGACGAACCGTCGATTTTATAGACATTGAACATCATTTAGTGCAACTAATTGACGTTTTTTCTAATCCCCTCAGTCTTTATAGTTGTCCAAATTAATTTCTGCCTTGAATAGTGTTGGTGCATGACCGGTTTGCGATTAGCCGGTTCTCGTGTCAAAATAGAGATAATCCTGATAAAAAATTTAGAAGTGTTCGTTCAATTTTTAGCATTTATTTCAGTGGCTGAATTCTTTGTGTGTCAATTATAGCAATTATCGTGGTTGGTAGAAAACGTTTAGCGTATGAGCGACAACAAGGATATGCTAATTAAACAGAACTCGCAGTTTTTGCACACTTTTTGCCTTCTCTATCAAATGCAAATTTACAAGATACTTTTAAATATTTATTCACGTGCAGTGTTTTTTTCTGCTGTCCATCACTTGAGCGATACAATGCTATTGTTTTTTTTCGTGCAATTGTGTCCAGTCATTTATGTGTCTGTCTTCGTGACATCACTCATCGGCGACATCGACCGAAAATAAATAAATTATTGAAATTTTAAGCCTGTATTAGAATATCGGATTGGATTGTGCATTTTCGTGTCGCGTTAAATTTTATTTTACGACTGCAATCAAGTTTACCAAATATATAATTTGAGTTTAAAAATGAAAATGAGTGTCATATGTCACAATATTGGTTTATTTTTATCTATTTGAGTATTGTTTATTGTGTACTTTGCAAGTCATTGAATTGAAATGCACCTATAAACACTATGATTTTATTTTCCTAACGTCATAAATATCAATATTATGTCGTCTTTAAAACTTCGAGAATATTTGTTGTTACTAACTCGCTTATTAGTGTAGTATTACCTCTATGGCTAGTATTTGTTTGTACCAACCAAGTGGGTTACTTGAAACTAACCGTACGTAGCCAGCGTGAAAGTTTTCTGCCTCTATTCATGTTAGTGGATTTCTCTATTCGCTTGCCTTTTTTTATCAATCGTAGATTTTACCAATCACTAAAGTATCTTAAACTCATTTTTAGGGTTCCGTAGCCAAATGGCAAAACGGAACCCTTATAGATTCGTCATGTCTGTCTGTCTGTCTGTCTGTCTGTCTGTCTGTCTGTCCGGCCGTGTCACAGCCATTTTTCTCCGAAACCATAAGAGCTAGACTAATGAAACTTGGTGAGTAGATGTGTTCTGTGAACCGCATTAAGGTTTTTACACAAAAATAGAAAAAAAACTATAAATTTTGGGGGTCCCCATACTTGAAACTGAAACTCAAAATTGTTTTTTTCATAGAACCCATACGTGTGGGGTATCTATAGATAGGTCTTCAAAAATGATGTTGAGGTTTCTAATATCGTTTTTTTCTAAACTGAATAGTTTGCGCGAGAGACACTTCCAAAGTGGAAAAAAGTTGGTCCCCCCCCTCTAAC